>OU745266.1:15000000-15625000 GCA_916618015.1 Xestia c-nigrum | reverse complement strand
TTTAATTTGTGATTAAGGGTTATAAAATTCTCAGTTCAACGAAACAATTCAAAAATTGTAATTGGTATGGAATTATGGAATAAAAACACAGGGGAATTGTCAAATTTTAAAAACGTCCATCTATTGACGCCACGCCGCATCATTTTCCAATTTAAAACTCCTGTAGGTACGATTGATTTTTTTGATAAACAAAACATTCCCGGGATGTCATTAAAAGTTTTCCGTTTAATTCCTGCTCTCCACAACTACAACTAACTATAACTGATTTCGTGAACAAAACAAAAAAATACAATTGATGGTTTTGCTTAAAAAACAGAATATTGTGTATGTGTTAAGTATGATTTAAAAATAATACCAGTTAAACCCAAACCAAAAAGAAATGTAGGTTGACGTGACCTATTCGAACCAAATTATTTACTATTAAAATAGTCCCGATCGTTCCGAGTTCGATGATCGAGAACAACCTAAAAATTACATGACCTTTTATTACAGAAGTTGTTTTTAGATACCCCCTTAAAGCATTCAAAAGGACTTACCATAGTTAACTGTACAGCATTAGCACAAATCATGAGAGAACAGATGATGACATACAAAAACATGACGGGAGAAAGCAAATCATTCAATTTTGATGAAAACCTGCAAAATATTTTTTATATTTATTATTCCACTTTAAATGTTAATGTTTATTTAAAAAAAATATCATTTTAAACAGCACACTATTGAATAAGAAAGTAAAATAAAGACAAAACATACTTCACCAAGTTAAAATGATGCAAATGACACTCCTTAATCCCCTTCACAGCTTCATCATAATTAACTCGCCCATTCTCATCGCCAAACAGATTTTCACAATTCACAGATAGTACTTTCAGTTGACCAGCAAAAAACGTCATTAAAACTACAGCGGTAGTGTCAAAGTTCGCGACGACTGTGCCTCCGTAAAAGCAAGCAAACATCTGGTAAAAAGTAGCAATCCCGAAACCGGGGCCTCTAGTTCTATCAAGAGGAATCCAGGAGCTCATTATCTCTGGGTATGGTTTGGTCCCATTCCTAACACTTTCTCGATAAGTAGGAGAGGACCAGTAAATGAAAAGGGGGGCCAGAATAACAGTAAAAACTGTGCCCGTTACCAAACACCAGTAAAAGTATGTGACTCTTCTAGCATATTTTACATATTCAGCTATAATTTTTATGACCGCTTCGTCGTTTTTAAATTGTTGCGACTTTTCCGTTTTGGACACATATTCAATGATTTCCTTCCAAGAGTTTTGCCAGAACACTAAGTTGCAAGCTTTGACAACGCAAACGGTGCTCAACATTGTTAGAGACAAGTTTCTCATTGCCATTTCGAGATTACTCTTGATAATCCAAAGTTCTATGTATTGGGATAAGACAAAAATTAATGCAATAAAATGGACCAAATTATAGAAAAAGCTTTTCAGGCGGTTCTCTTGCCATAAGCCCCCGTATCGAAGGGCCATAACAGTTGGCCCTAATAATGGATTATTTGGGTCTTCCAAACGTTTTAAGAATTGAAAGACCATCTTGGTCTAACACAACGGTTTCATAAGTGTGGCAGAAATTAAATGTTTTTTTTTCCGTGATATTGGGCCTTGGTAGATAGTGCAAGCGAATCTCATCATTTATTTGTGGTAGCATGTTTAAGTAAATCCTCCGGCGGGACTTGTATTCAATATTTTTTTAGTAAAATAGCTGTGTTAGTTATTAAGTCGCGGTTTAGGAACTCACGTAACTCTTTTTAAACGTGGGTTTTATCTTTTAAAACCTCATTATTCTCGAATCGAAGACTCAGTTTTTTAACAACATGTATGCAAGTCACTAAACTTGACAACTGATGTAAATGATACGACAGTTAAACCAAGACCGAACCTTATTAACGTACCCACATTATGATATACATCATGTTACCCTTTAAAGACGTAAAGGTTTTACTATTATTTTAAATATAAGAAAATTAAATAACTTATAATATATTTAGTGACAAATAATAATTTAAGACTTCCTATACTTATCCTTCCCCTTTAACAAAACCCCGAAACAGAACTATTTTCGAATTATTTAAGAATACCATTAAGTAATTAATTAAAATATGTAACTCATATTATATTAAAATAATTATGTCTAGCACAATCATTGAATATTGAAATTTGCAATTGCCGAGGTTTGAAATTAACTAATTAATTATGACCAGCATAATTAACAGTATAGGTAATTAACAGCGTAATTATCAGTAAGTAATTTTGAGTTAAGCAAAATATTTACTATCTATCATCTTATTTACATAATCATAGCCCTGATTCTTAATCCATAAAATTTTATAAGTAAACAAACTTGCAAATTATATAAGTAAACAAACATGCACATTTAGGCATAGGTACCTATAAGTATCTAAACAATGTCTAATTCCTGTGTTTACTGGCAGAATAGCCATGATAATGATTACATTTATACTTAAAGGTACCCTAATTTGAGTAGAAAATATTTTTTGTCGAGCTCATTCAAATATCTTTTTGATTTTATCACGAGCCTGTAAAGCTGCTGATCTAGACTCAACTGAACGAGTTGCCATTACACTATCTTCCGAATATACCGCGTCCTCAGAATATATGGTAGCAAACGTATCATTACTCTGATTTCCATCCATCAACGAATTTTCCTCACCAGACGCATCACACCACTCACTGTCCTCCTCCGAGACAAGCGATATTTTACCTATCTGTGGATCCCCGTGTGAGACAGACGAAGATACCTCTGTATCATTAGTAGTGTCGGACAACTCAGTCAGCTCTGGCGTGATAGAATCTACTTTCACCAAATGTCTTCTGTTACGTCTGTATCGCCTACCTGTAGAATCAGTTACGAAGTATGAACGAGGCTGCTTCGACTGAGACTGCACCTCAACATACCTACGTTTCTTGTCATCTAACATAATAGCTCGATCACCTGGTCTGAGTTCTGGTAGGGATCGCGCATGACAATCGTATCGTTTTTTATTTTCTATTTGATTGCGGCATATTCTTGCATAATCAGCACTAGCGTCATGACAAGATCGCAACTTTGTATCGTGAGCTGGCAATCTAGTAGCAACCCTACGTCCCATTAAGAGTTGCGCCGGCGAACTGATCCCATCTCGCGGCGTCGCGCGATAATTTAATAGACCTAAGTAAAAATCTGTTCCTGACTCGACTGACTTCATCAAGATATTCTTAATCGTTTGTACACTTCTTTCACTTCGGCCGTTGGACTGAGGATAGTTGGGAGAGGTCGTTACATGGTCAAAACCCCATTCTTTTGAAAACATTGAAAATTCCCTTGAAGCATAGGCTGGGCCATTGTCTGTAACTAATTCTGAAGGAATACCGTGCCTTGCAAACTGATCTTTTAATGCAGTTATGACAACTCGACTGCCTATACTCTTCAAGGGACTTACTTCAACAAAGTTTGAAAAATAATCAACCAATATAAGAAAGTAATTTTTCCTATATTGAAAAATGTCTGAACCCAACTTAATCCACGGTCCATTCGGAATTCTGTGCGGAACTAATGGTTCACGTTGTGGGCGCTGCGACTTTTCGCGACAGGTAGCACAACGTCGCACGGCTTGCTCGATTTCATGCGACATTCGCGGCCAAAACATCACCTCCCGCGCATGCCTTTTACACCTGTCAATGCCCATGTGACCATCATGCACACGTCTTATCATTTCCGCACGCAATTCGCGAGGAATAAAAACAAGATTATCTTTAAATATTATGCCGTCGATACATTCAAAAGTTTCCCTGTAAGACCACAATTCACGCAATTTTTCATGAACGTTATGTTTACAGTCAGGCCAACCATTCATTATATACCTTTTTAAAACACAAGATTCTTCATCTCTCTCCGTAGTTTCCTTGACTAAACGTAATTTACTGTTACTGAATCTAACATTTTCCAATAAAAAACAAGATTGTTCGTCCAGTTCTTCTGACACTTTATTTGACATTAATTCCGGTACAGCCGCCCGAGACAAAGTATCTGCCACATACATATACTTACCTGGTTTATAGACAACTACAAAGTCGTAACCTTGTATTCTGAGCATCATTCGCTGCAGACGAGCCGGAACTGAATCCAGACTCTTTTTGAACAAGGCTTCCAGTGGTTTGTGGTCCGTCTCCACCACTACATTTTGGTTGCCAAACACATATTGGTGAAAACGCTCTAAACCAAAAACAATTGCAAGCAGTTCTTTTTCTATTTGCGCGTAACGCCTTTGTGTGTCCGTAAGCGTAGTGGATGCAAACTCAACCGGCCGACCGGTCTGCAGCAGCACCGCGCCGAGCGCCGCTGCACTCGCGTCCACGGACAACAACACCGGCTCCTGCGGCGTGTACAGCGCTAACACCGGCGCCGTGCAAATTAGTTTCTTTAAGTGTAGTACGGCTGTCTCGTGCACGTCTTCCCAGCACCACAACACGTCCTTTTTTAACAAACTACGTAGTGGTGCCGCTATATCGGCAAAATTAGGAATAAACTTACATAAATAGTTGACCATGCCCAAAAACCGCTCCAATGAACGTCTATCATTTGGACTGGGCATGTCACTTATAGCTCTTATTCTGTCACTGTTAATCTGCATGCCGTCGCTACTGAACGTATGCCCAAGGTAAGTGACCCGTGAAACCCTAAATTCACATTTTTCTTTATTAAATTTAATGCCACATTCACGCGCCCTATCAAGTAGCAGCCTCAAACGCGCATCGTGTTCTTCCAGACTTGAACCCCAAACTATAATATCATCCACGAATGAATCAACCCCCTCAATATCCTCCAAAAGTTGCCGCACTTTCGAATGGAACACTTCTGGGGCACAGTTTATTCCATATGGTAAACGCAAAAATTGATATCTGCCGAACGGTGTTCCAAAAGTACACAAATCTGAACTCTTATCAGTTATTTCGACCATCCAAAAACCTGAACGAGCATCTAATTTACTAAAAATACTAGCCCCTTTTAGTTTTGTTGCAATTTCTGTAACTGTGGGCAACGGATAATGTGCACGACGAACAACGCTATTCAATGGTCGAGGATCCAGACACACACGTATGCTACCATCTTTCTTCGCTGCCACTACAATTGCATTTACCCACGGAGTGGGGTGATGCACCTTACGGATGACACCTAACGACTCCATTCTGTTTAATTCTTTGGACAACCTGTCACGAATACCAATAGGTATTTTTCTAACTGGACAGACAGACGGCTGAGCTCCTTCCTCTACGACAATGTCGTAACTACCTGGCAGTTTTCCTAAACCATGAAACAAATCTTCATATTGTTCTATTTCTATTGAAAACACACGTTTAATTAACCCTAGTTCCTCGCATGTATCTTTTCCTAACACACTTTGACAATTATTTTTTGTAATCATAAAACGTAAACAATACATTTGTTTTTTGTAAACCCATTTTAATAAACATGAACCCAGAATAGGAATATAGTTTCCACAGAAAGATTGAGCCTTTGTTTTTTCTATTTCTAATTTTGACCTTTGTAATCCTAAACTTTCGAACGTGTAAATAGACATGACATTTAAATCGGAACCAGTATCTAATTTAAAAGTCTCACAATTGCCGTTAAAGCATAATTTTAAAGTTTCATACCATTTCTTAGAGTCCTTACTGCCAGATATCGAATCAATCGATGACACAAAGTACAAATCCTTCTCACTTTCGCTACCGTCGCACTCATCTTCTTCAATTTGATAAACTTTGTTTTTTGCATTACGTGCACACATTCTTTTTAAATGACCATACTCTCCGCACTGATAACACCGGGCTCGTTTAGCAGGACACTTATCACCACTATCACACACAAAACCGCACGCATTACATAAGCGATCCCGTCCCGCCGGCGGCGGCGCCCTGGGCGCGTCCGCTGGTGCCCGCGCGTTCGCTGCGCCAGCACCGCCGCCGCCGCCGCCGCGCCGTCCGCCCGGCGCCGGCGCCGACCGCCTGCGCCCGCTAGGACGCGCTGCCCCGCGTGCGTACACCGCATCCACCGTGCTGCATGAGCCCTCCAATTTGGTATTGCTCGCCCTGGTCTCCTCGATCTGTTGTTTCTCCTCACTCGACATCTCACTGGCCTGACATATTTTTACAGCCGATGACAAGGTAAGATTATCGGCTCGTAATAATCTGTCACGAACTTTCCCATCAGTAACACCGCATACTATTCTGTCACGTATGAGACCCTCCTCCAGGTGCTCGAACTCACACTGCTGACTTAGTATTTTTAATGCCGTCACATACTCATCAATCGACTCCCCGGTTTCTTGCTGTCGCGTAAAGAACTTAAAACGGCACATAGTCGTATTTTGTTTTGTACCAAAATGCTCGTTGAATTTTTTCACCAACGTGTCAAGATCTTCACGGTTTTCACCTTTCTCAAACTTGAATGTCGATTGTATGTCATAACCGTCAGACCCGATGAGATTCACCAATAAACACGCTTGCACATCCTTTGGTTCCTTGTAGACTGCCGAAGCTTTGAGAAACACCGAGAATTGCTGGTACCATTTACGCCACGCTTGCGCACGTGCGGCCGGGCCGCCCTCCAAACGTAACTCAGCTGGTGGTCGCGCGTGTTCCATAGTTAGTTAATAATTATTAACCAATAACAAACACTATGCTGCTATCACAACACCATCAATTCGCAAAAAATACCGTATTACACGTTATTTTACTGCACCGCTGTCACCATGATGTAAATGATACGACAGTTAAACCAAGACCGAACTTTATTAACGTACCCACATTATGATATACATCAACAACTCTGTCGTTTATCTCATTCGAGTACTTCGTGCAATGTAGTAGGCTATTTTCACCATCAATAAATTGCAAATATTTATAGTCCATCAGTTTGTTTTCGAAAATGATGGAAACGTATTTTTTGTTTTTGTCGAATCAATGAATAAAACGCATCAAAACTCGGGAGTGTGGGCCCATGACGTTAGAAAGCTCTAAAAATTATACCACTGTGTGACATATTGAGAATTTTAAAAAGCGACGTATCTTCGTCAATTTTGGTTTACGCAAAAAAAAAATAATTCGGCTAAAATGTTTTTTAATAATCTAACTGACGTACAATTTTTTTGTCATCTATTCTATAATTAGTTGCACGACGAGCAGAAGAGGAGGTGTGGCCTAATTATCCTGTGTTGGAGCTCACACTTAGGCTACATAAAATAATAATAATAAAATTTAATATTGTGGAATTAGAGGTACCTACTCGTACCGTGCTACAAGTATGTGCCCGACCCAGTTCTCGTGAAAGACCATGTTACGTTGTACTGGGATCAGTCTATCATTATTGACAGGACTATTGTCGCCAATAAGCCTGACATAGTGGTGATAGACCGATCAGGGCGCCGCGTAATGATAATCGACGTTACCATTCCGCAAGACGAGAACCTCGTGAAAGCTGAGAAAGAGAAACAAATAAAATATCTCAACTTAGCACATGAGGTTCGCGACATGTGGAATATGAACTTGGTTATCATTGTGCCGATTGTCGTGACGGCCTGATAGCCAAGAGCCTCGACGACCATCTATCGAAGCTCTCATTAGGCGGTTGGACCAAGAGCCTGATTCAGAAGGCAGAACTCCTCGATACGGCTCGCATTGTGATGAGGTTCCTGTCTCTGCAGCCCTAACCACCGGTGGCTTGGACCCTGCTCCTGAGACCGACGGAACTCTATTTTTTTAACCGACTTCTAAAAAAGGAGGAGGTTCTCAATTCGGATGTTTCTATTATTTTTTTTTTTTTATGTTTGTTCGGGCCTAACTCCGTCGCTTGCCAACCGATTTGGAAAATTATTTTTTTGTTGGAAAGGGTATTCTTTCCAAATGGTCCCATAGCCACCAAGTTGGGATCTGATGATGGAATCTTGGGGAAATCGAGGGAACTCTTCAAATTTTATATGAAAACGTGTTGCGATTTTGGTATTTTCTACAACAAGTGAAGCATTTGCGTTCGATAAGAACCATTCTACCATCAGATCTGATGATGAAGCCAAGAGTCACGGAACTCCATAATGAGACAATGTGTCCTAGTCGTGTTTGGGCTTGTTGTAATTGTAACGATATGCACTTTCCATGTTTATCAAGCACATGTGAACCACTAAAAAGTGAAAAATAAAAACTTTTTTGCAAAAAATAAATCCAACTTCAAAAAAAAAAAGTGAAAAATAACTTAAGCTTCTGAAGTCGGTGACAAAAAAACTAAAGCAGTCAAACAAAGGTCACCGACTTCAGAAGCTTAAGTTATTTTTCACTTTTTTTTTTTTGAAGTCGGTTTTACTTCTTGCAAAAAAGTTTTTATTATATTTTTAAGTGTTTTTTTTTTGTGTCCTTTTATTTTAAGAAATACTTAAAAATGTAATTTCATAAGAAGAAAAATGAATAAACGACATAATAATAATAATCATTGTGCCGATAGTGGTGTCGGCCCATGGCTTAATTGCCAAGAGCCTCGACCAATACCTGAGGAGGCTCTCGTTAGGCAGCTGGATCAAGGCCCTGATTCAGAAAGCGGTACTCCTGGACACGGCCCGCATTGTTAGGAGGTTCCTCTCTCTGGAGCCCTGACCGCCGGTAGCTTGGGCCCTGTTCCCGATACCGGTGGGCTACAATTTTATTTTATTTTTTTAATGTTTTTTATAACTTTTTATGTTAATATTTAAAAATGTAAGAAGTTTGTGAAAAATTTGAATAAAGGGATAATAATAATAATTATAAGAATCTGTGGCCCGAGTGTCAAATTGACAACCGATCTGAATTTCATTTTATTTTAATATACAGCAATTTATACCAGACAACCGTGATTACATAATGGTAACAAGAAGAAATAAAAAAGTACCCCAACCATAGAATTTCATGAGAATGGACCAACCCGTTAAATATACATCAAAATAAAAATGTCACCCATGTTAACGAGGCACCGGGCACAACTACTGAAAGAAGCACATCCACCATCTCCGGGCTCGTCGCTCAGCTCCGCCTCGCAGCCGCCGGGACGCGCCACACCCGTGAGCACCGTGTCACCGGTCGCTGCAGTTGCGTCGAGCTCGAGCGACGAGTTTTTCTCCCCGCCGTCGACATTACCACCACCACCATCACGAGGATGACGACGAGGAAGAGGACGGCCACCAGCGGGCTTGGGACCTCGAAGCCAACAGGCCCCGAGCAGGGTCCCCGCTGCCGGTGGAAATGTGTCGCGCATGCGATGGACACAGTCCACGAATGAAAATGTCATGCGCGCATATTATGGGGCTACTGAGGGGGGAAGCAACTTGACAGCGTACCGTGGTCGAATGTTCTCTCTGTTTCAGGTACTTGAGCCGGCTGTCAACGTAGAGGCACAACGACTGTCGGATCAGGTACGGGTGATCCAGCGTAACCATATGTTGGATGACACCGTACTTGATCGACTACAGACTAACATACATATTTATTAAAACTACAAAAACATAAATAAATCTATTGAACACGAAAAGACGGCGTCATGTTGCGCTGCGATACAAGACATGACCTTTCGGCCAAAACTCTTCCTTGAGGAAGGTCTCAATGTCATGAGTCAGAACTCGCACCACGAACGATTTAAAATTCATGTTGTGGCGCGACTCCAACTTCTCGACCCTCACTGTCCAGTTGGTCTTCGCTCGGACGTACTCCACGATCTCCTCTACCTTCGTGATGTGAAGTAGCCGTGACACATAGAGCTGCATCGTTGGTATCGCCGGACGCAACACACTGGGTCCTTAATGCCCGGTCCCGCACTGATTCCGACTAAGTGGCTGCTTCCTTTTCTTCCTCTCCACCTTCACAAAGCCATCCTCGTCACACGCGGCCGTTGCTGGGCCTTGCTGTTTCGAACCCTTGTTGGAAGGTTCACAGCATAGCTCTTATTTTTCCCCTTCTTCACCTGCGATACAGGCGTGGCATAACACATACATAAAAGGAGCCTCCCCGAGTAGGGATAATCTTATGGATACGATTCCAGATGCCCGGCGCATTCTAGACAGCTTGCAGTAGGCAGTCGGCAGTCGGCAGTCGGCAGTCGGCAGTCGGCAGTCGGCAGTCGGCAGTCGGTAACGCAGAGTCCAGCTGTCAAATCCTATCACCATGATGATTCAAACGTAAACCTTTACATAGAATATTCAATTAAAGTCAACGCTATCGTAAATAAGTGTCGGGTTATTATTTGTTATGGCAACATTATTTATATCACATAATGACTCCGATTTCTTAATAATCCCAAAAACGTATAAAATATTAAGTAGGTTAGTTACTTTTTCCTTCACTTTTATCCGGAATTCACACTGACCTCCATATTTCCCGAGTTGATAGAGTACCGAGATATAGCGACCGACCTGCGTAATTTGCAGCAGTTTTTATCTCGAAAACTACAGAATGAATGTACCCACTACTATGAATGCAGATTGTAGACGAGTTTTAATCAAGTCTTTTGTGTGGAATCCACGCTGTTCGTATGTCATTAAGAGCTACGATTCCGGTTTCATTCGGTAATTGAGTTTCAGCTAAATAATTTGCTCTTATTTTCTTTGTGCTTCCTAGAATAATTATTAATCTCGACAAAGATTTGTTCCGTTTTTGGTTAGTTGTAACCAAAATCATAACATATATTTTGAAATCATGACCATATAAATGAACTACTTATACAATAAAAAACCACAGAACACGATATTTTCAACTATTAAAAATACTATGTTAAGTATGCCTAAAAGTTTCTTAATCTTAATATAGTTTTTTAATCACTTTTTGGTCTTAGTGGATATTTTATTTTATTTTATATAACTCGAATGACTTAGAAGTCACTTTTTTTTTGTAAAAACCATTTAGATTTAAGTTGTGTAAATACTTCACAAAGTTTTCCTTTTCAAAAAATTTTGGTTCAGTTGGGCATCCCTTATGTAAGACCCGATAGGTAGGATATCATAATACGATAGGTAAAATAATCAATGTTTTACTTATTAAAGCTATTAAAGTTATTCTGTTAATACTTTTATTTTATTAAAAGCCGTCAAGACCTTACATTTTTGTCTCCCGGGAAAATATAACGTTACATTCTAGGTGGGTAAAATTTTATAGCAAATATTTCTGTTGAAAACACAAACAAACAAAGATAGTAGCAATACTAATTCATTAATCATGTTGTCTTTTACTACTTTCGTGATAGAAAATAAACACTTTTAATTACGAACAAACAGCCACACACACTGGGTCTTATAATTTACCGAGATGGGCGGACAGTTGTCAAACAGATTGCGGGTTTGCATACAAAACAAAACAGACTGTTTATTATAGCCAATTATTTACACTGTGACCGACTATTACCGACTGAGACCGCTCTCTAAAATTCTACTGTTTTCGCGAATGTGGCAGGGTAATTGTGGGCTTGAGACGTCAAATTTGATGGAATAGCTGTCATATTTTCTATACTTACTATATTTGTACTTAGCTCTGCGCTAACGAGCCAAGCCACAATCTTATATTAATGTGGTTTATACTATTCACTTGCCCAGTCGAATCATCAGTCCCATATACATACTAAATAAATGCGAAAACAGATTTTAAGTTAACCATCGTTAATAACCTGTAGTCGTTACAATTACTTTGGAAAAGGGGAAATAAAAGTGATGTGGATTGGTACATTGAAAATGTATGGTCATCTTTCTTCTAAATTCCCATCCTACATATCTCTGAATTGATATTTAATATACGATAGTTTTTAAAAACGTCACTTTTTAAAAACTTGAAACACTCGTTAGTACTCGGTTACAAACGTTTTATTGCTAGTATAATCCTTTGTCATACTGGGATCGTAATTCTGGGCTTATAAGGGTTTGCATGAGTTTAGGTTTTTGATATTAAATCCCACAGGACCCAAAATTATGTAACATAAAAATCTGTGTTAATAATATAATTATGACAACAAAGCTTTCCAAAAATGTGATAATACGTACATAAAAAGTCACACGAGTTTATTTACTTTGATTTAACAGACTATGTAAATATTTCGCCATCTCTGAAATATTATTTACCTATCATGATAAAATTCTGCCTTCCAACTTGATTTTAACCTAAAATTTCCGAATATCAAATTAGAATATAACAAACACAAATTATTTATTTAATTAAACCGAAAGCAGGGCGGTTCACCGTACTCGTAAAGAAGCAAAATGTATTAATTAATTAGCATTTGTGTATTTACCGAATTGTGTTGAGATAACAATATGAAATATTTGCGTTGCTAGGTGAAATCTTATTAATTAATTCTCTTGCATCTGCGAGAACAGCGTGAAGAAACTGTAAGATCCTTTTATGATCTGAAATTAATAGAATTAGTGATTTATTATTGATACAATAAAGCTTTTGAAATGTTAAGATTTACAAAACGACTATCATTTCGGTTGTGTTCAAGATACCTAGCGGATCCCGTGGCAAAACTTTGGTTTTAGTTGTTGTTGAAGAGAAATCAGGCTCTTCGGTCGTATTAGATTTTTCTTATTGGATGCTTCCCATTATATTATAGTGTGAGTGAAAGGAGAATGCATTTTTACACCCTCCTACCTCCTTTTACTTTTTTTTTTGCCTCGACGGCAAAGCTCCACTAAGATAGGCACCGCCATTTTGTGGCGGCGGCCATCTTGGACTGATTTTTATGAAACATAGCTAAAAACAGGGAAGTGTTTTTAGCTATGTTTACTTATTCACCTTTCAAACAAAAATAGCAAAATCAAAATCGGTTCATCCGTTCCGGAGTTACGATGCCACAGACAGACACACACACATACGCACAGACACGTCAAACTCAAAATACCCCGTCGTTTTTGCGTCGGGGGTTAAAAATAGGTACGTACTTCAATGAAAGTAGGAACAGACAGCGTGGTGTAAGGACCAGCATCCAATATCAGCTGGTGATTTAACTTTCCAGCTAATAGGTGAAGTTGTTTGCGCAAACGCACATCACTCTGCCACCAGTCACTTTTGTAGATTCCTCTGTCTACTTGCTTACTCTGTAATACGGTTAATTAATTTTTGATTTGGATTTGACAGACACATCAAGTTTCTTCGCTCTATGGAATAGGGAATATGCATGTATTTGTTTTCTTCACTTAAATCAATAAAATGCACTACTGCTTGTCGCTCAAAAATGATAAATTATAAATGATAATGATCTTTATTTTGTAAGTAGGTTTTCACAAACACTTTTACACGTCAATTTTTTTTTAAACTACATGGGGCCGGTGTTTCGTACCTGACTACTCTGAGAAGAAACAGCCGAAACAAACTCAGAGGTCATAGTCTCTTTTGAAGTCCAGACATAATCTTGCTCAATTCACATGAGGATCATGTAGATGTTAGTGTCTGAGATGGTCTTTTGAAGAAAGAACCATACAGATTTGAGTAAACCTGTCCAGTCAGTGCAAGCATTTGTCAGTTATCGTGTATCTCGACTTATAACACAAATAATATTAAATTCCTACAACTTTTTTATAACAGTTCACATGTCCATGACTGTCGCGGCCATGATGTGACGTCATTAACTCAACCAGCCTTTTATATCAATTTTTTGGCCTAATTAAGTAAATTTACTAACTCCATGTGCAAAAAGAAAAAATCGCAATAACGATATTACTTAATTTAATAAAATCTTAGTGAAACTTTACCCAGTTTTCAAACGGAAGTATTTTTGTGACAAATAGACTTTGATGTCATTACCGGCGTTATCGAGGACGCCGCGTTTTGAGATACTCGTAAGTGATGTTTCAGAAACACAAGTGTACCACAATGTTTTGTTGCGCCAATACAAGGCATTTTTAATAAAAAATAAGGGTCTTGTATTTCTTACATATTCCCTTGTTCTTTGAGCAGAAAAACTTGACGTTTATGTTGCTTGCGGTCCGACTAGTTTCATGCGCAAGCGGGGTGCAAACTATTGCAAAGGGACCAACTCTTAGAAAGTTAATTCCAAGTTCTTAAAAAATCCATAGTAACAATGTCAAATTTAACACTACCTGAAGGGTGACTTCGTTGCTATGCCAGCAGTATAAGAACAGTTGTGAAACTAAGCCAGACGTGTACTGAAAGACCCAGAGCTTTTGAGAGGCGGTGGCTTCTTTCTGTGAAAAAAACATTTTATTTTCAGATTTGTTTCAATTTCTAGTATAATTATTATAATTATGTATTATAATTTATAGAAAAATAGATAAAAAAAAATCATTTACAACACTACATTGGGGTTTTAACATACCGAAGTAAATTGAACTACGCTGCCGCAAATTGTCATAGAGCACAACAGCACATAAAGAAACATAGTAGGGGACAGCAGAGAGTTGAAGATTGAGCAGTGCCTGTAAATAAAATTTGATTTATAACTCGAATAATTCCGTACGCATCCCCTTCCATTCTAGTTGCCACACATCAAAAACACCTACCACACTAACCACACTTATTCATCAAAATCAGATGATTTTTTAGACGCTACGGAGGAACATACATATAAAAACATACATAGACGGCTAAAATCATAACCCTTCTTTATGGCTTTGCCGGAGTCGGGTAAAAAAACCTGCACGACAAATACGACGGTTAAGTTGGGCACACCACGATGATATTTTTTACCCTTTTTAAACGTATGTCAAGAGAACACCTGTGCACTTGGCGACCTTTTTTAAGTGCATCAGGGAGCGGTGGCCAAGTATCTGAGTTTTGGGCAAATCATGCTTGAATTTTTGCCATTGATTTGCTAAAAATAAGGCCTTTGATAAAATAATTGTCTTGACAGTTTCTGAGCGTATATTTTGGCTTTTATCCTAATTATTATAAAAAAATAATTTAGCGAGTTATTTCGATAAGCAGTCCCAACATTTAAGTGACCTGAATCTCGTCTGAGATGTCACAAACTAGCTTTAACGATATCTAATCAACGCCCAGAGTACTAAAACGTAATCATAAAAACTTATGAAATACTTACTTTACTAAGGCGTTATGATGTCTATGACATTCCTTGATCCTATCTAAAACGTCTTCGGGCGAAGTTACTTCATCAAATAGACTGTTACATTTATCTTTAAGAATCATCATCTGTCCTTTAAGATAAGACATGATTGCAACAGCATTCATGTCATACACGGCTAATACTCCAGAACCTTGGCTACCCATTATTACATGAACGAAAATACTTCCCAAATACCCAGGCATTTTGGTGTTATCAAAAGGAAACCAAGAACAAAGAATTTGTGGTAATGGTTCAATACCCATTCTTATCTCCTCCCGGTAAGAAACCGATGATATGTATTTCAAGAAGGGTGTTAATATTAAAAGGAAATTAGTTATGAACACCATCACCCAAAACATGTACGTGATTATCCTTGTGTATGTGGTGTAGTTATCCATGTGTTTTTTTATAACTGGGTCTTTTCTTCCAATTTGTTTTAATTCTTCCTCAGAAATATAATGAATCAGCTTCCTCCATTCGCCTTGCCACATAACGTAAGAATAACATTTTGCGAAGCAAATAACGCTTAGAACAGTCAGTGACATATTGTTTAGAACTTTGTTAATATCATGTCTAACAAAATAAAGGTCAACAAACTGGCTTGTAACAAAAAGTAATGTAGAGAAATGTATCAAATTGTAAGCAATGGTCCTCAATTTGCTCCCAGTTTGCCAGAGGCCAAATAAATACAATCCTTTCAATGTTGGCCCCAACAAAGGATTTTTTGGGTCCTCTAACTGTTTGAAATACGTAATTATTTTTTGTAAAAGCATGATTACTTTTATTGTGTGAACTTTCCAAAGGTTAAAGAAAAACTGTTCTTTGATTTTACAAGGGGTGGTTCTCTCCAATCAATTTGTTCAATTATTGTACCGCTCATAGTGTGCAATTTCATTTTTATTTTCCTTGTATAAAGCTCTGAGTAAATTGTTCACAAATGAGCCCTTTTTCAGGGTTCCGTCGTCAAAACGAAATCAAGATTTATTTTAATGCGCGAATTTCCACCACCAGCCACCTCATTAGGGAAATTATTATTAATTATTTTGTTAATTTGTTAAAAAGCTTTCATATTATACTCTATATATAATACTCTTGAAATTTTTAGAAGCTTTTGTCACAAATCGTCAGAACCACAAAAGGTTTTGTAAATTATATTGTAGTAAATACATTTAAATGATATGATGGTTTTGGTCATGATTATAAATGTAAAACAGGAGAAAGTTTACTTGGTTTGTGTACAGCAGTTTCTACGAGTACCCATTAGTGCTTGTGTCAAGTTGGCCATTACTAAAAAAAACTTCCGTAGGGAGGAATTTCATAGCACATGATTTTTCTCGTACAGTGAGAATATAATTAGGTATTAACGAACGCAGTAATGGTGAGTCCATTAGCATCTAGACACTATGCTTTTACCACCACTTAGTTTTTTAACTCAAAGTTGACGAACAATTTTAGCTAAAATGTTTTAAAACCCATACGTAAATTTATTGCGAAGAACTAACCCACCTTACATTTCAATAATGCAAAAATATGTGAATTCATTAATAATTTGACGTTAATCTGAAATCCATTAGAAGAACAAAAACCTCTTTTCGCTGTTGTGGATAAAGTTGAATAGTATAATAATGTAAACAAAGAGTAAGTTGCAGTTCATTCCTTTTTCTTTTAACTCTTCGCCTTCGTGGTATAAAAAAAACAAGTAAAATAAAAAGAACTGTTTTAGGTACGAAATTTAAGACGGCTTTTTTATTATCTTTTCAGACTAACTCAATTCAGTTTGATTTCGTTTCCGTTTTTTAAAACAGTTAAAATATAGCGATAAACAGAAAACCAAGACTGTTCTGGGCTGACGGATTAGCCCAAAACAATACTGCTTACAGTCAAATGAAGAAGACAAGGTAAGTCAAAGAAAGAAGAGAAACAAGGTTATCGAAGTAGCCCAAAGAATTGCCATACATAAGTGGCAGTGGACAGGGCACATTGCCCTCAGAATGGACGGCCAATGCACGATGGGGACGAAAAAATGGTATTTGCAACAAGTTTGGTAAAGATGATTTTTAATAATCCAGGATCGTGTTAAGCAGACGGTACGTTTTATTCTGCGCCGCTACCTTATTACCAGTTTTATGTCTTGCATTTAGACATCAATACTAGCCAATAGTGTACAAAAAATATACGAGTAATACCAGTCAGTTTTACATTTCACTACCTAATAAGTCCCAAGAGACACAAACCAACAAAAGTTGGGTTTAGACATAAAAACTTCTACCTAAGAGTGATTATGAAATGGCAAAAATTAATTATATAAAAACAGTTTTTCCCCAAGCTGAAATAACGGGATGTTAAATGCACTAAAACGCAGCAATCTGAAAAAAAAAACAGAAAAAAAGGCTTTCTCCACACAACGGCAGGGCGAAATATTGCTAGAATTGCTTCAATGATAGCCTTGGTGCTGGCCAATAAAATACCTGATGCTTAAATTTTAAATATAGCTCCGAAAAAAATTATTACGAAAATCAATGATACCCAAAATTAGCACCATCTTTAATTAGTTGCGCTTACCCACGCCATCGCAACAAGGTGGCACCACCCCATTCTTTATTAGAGAGCCCCATTTAAATATTAATTTTACTCTGTTTTTAGTAGAAATGTAAAAATTTCAACTGTCTAGCTGTCACGGTTTATGAGAAACAGCCTGGTGACAGATAAACGGATAGACGGACGGACGGACAGTGGAGTCCTAATAATAGGGTCCCAGTTTCTACCCTTTGGGTACGGAACCCTAAAAAGCCAAAATACCATGTTCGTGTATAAATTACGTAAAGATAGTAAAACTTTTGGGACAGAAGAATAATACAATTTACTTATTTAACAAAAAAATAACAAAACAGACAGAAGAAATATTAGGTTAATATTAAAATAATAATAAGATTCTGATAGTAAATACAAAAAAACTATTGAGACTATAGGGTAGACGACAAAAAAATAATAATTAGTCCGTCGGTTCAATTATCAACAAATATTGACTCGTATTTTTTTATGTAACATAAACCAAAATTGACGAAGATATGAAGCTTGTGGATAAAATTCCAGCTGGGAAGTAGGACACTAACAAAGATGGCCATGGTATATCTAAGCATCGTAATGAATGGTCCAGGTTTGAGGGAGGAGATTGTTGACAGAGTTCTTGCTTTACAGAAGACAGGCCCAGAAGGCGCAGTCCTGAGTCAAGTACTGGTGTGGGAGTACTCCTCCCTCAAATCTGTACAATGTATGGAAATGTTTATTTATTTATTTAACACTTCAAGCACAAAGTACAGAGGCGAACTTAATGCCAATGGCATTCTCTACCAGTCAACCTTTACGTGATGCAGAGACAAGCAGTGGTAGGTGTCATTCCTGAAACTTACTACAAGGATATATAAAATACTATACCTATAATTATATAAAATACTATAAATATATATTAAAGTAAAAGTAAATAGCGCTTTGTACAGATATACTAAAATAAAAAGACAGACAATCGGGAAAATATTACCGTTGTGACGAAACTGCCAGCTTCTTCCGAATGTACTCGCGAACTTTAATTTTAAATGATAAACGATTGGTTGCCATCCTGATTTCCTGGGGAAGCGCAAAATGTTTGCGAAATGTTTCTCCAGTCACACTGCAGAGTTCTTGAGATTCCAGCAGTATTAGATCAGGCCATTGAACTTAAAAACAAATGGGACACTGCCAAGCTGGTTGATGCAACTTTGCCTTACAGCAGAGTGAGAGATAGTAACTCTCATCCCGAACTAAGCAATGTCCATTTCCCAGACTTCTATTACGCAGCCATCGGTTTCGCAAAGGCCAATAAGATAGTGGGAGAAAACTTCCAAATATCAATGTCCCACATGTCCCCAAATAAAATCATGATAGACAAGTACGTTAAAAAGACAGCCGCGGCGGAGCTAGGTGAACTTTCGGAAGACACAAAAGCCAAGCTGACCCAGTTGGGCTATCCCGTCAGCAGAAGGAGGCACATTGAAGAGTGTGGTGCGGCAAGCCGTATACTCACGGAGGTTGTCATAGCAACGAATTAATAGGGAAGAAAATATTCTGTCAGCTTGTACAGCGCGTATTGTATTCACCGTAATTATATTTCTCAAATTCAGTAGCCGTCTTTCTATTGATTGCCCGCGCTCACGGACTCCACAGTGGTGAAACCGACGTGATGATGCGAAATCTACGGTGGTGTGGCGGCAAGCCGTATTCTCACGGAGGTTGTCATAGCAACGAATTAATAGGGAAGAAAACATTCTGTCATCTTGTACAGCGCTTATTGTATTCACCGTAATTCTATTTCTCAAACTCAGTAGTCGTCTTTCTATTGATTGCCCGCGCTCACGGACTCCAAAGTGGTGACCCCGACGTGATGATGCGAAATCTACGGTGGTGTGGCGGCAAGCCGTATTCTCACGGAGTTTGTCATACAACGAATTAATAGGGAAGTGTTGTGTATGCGCGTACCGCGCCGCCCGCGCCCCTCCCCGCGCGCAATGCGGAACATGATCTACTAGGAATAAACAGTGCGTTGCTAACCAGCGAGCGTTTCACTTGTCCGTGCGTATCATCATCCCATCCTAGCTGGCACTTCTTCTTTGAAGAGAAAAAGAAATGACATAATAGTAGACCCAGACACAAGACAAGAAGTACAAGACCTCGTATGACATTGGATGGTGACAAGAAAGTTAGATGTCTTACAGTGTTGTACATGTCATATCTAAAAATAATAGATGCTCTGGCTAATGTCATTTTCAGCTCTGCGAAACCAGCGGATGAAGCGACATACAGAGCAAAGAAAGGAGAGTTAAAATCTGAAGTAATTCTGGCATCCCAAATAACAAGCATAATCTTCACTGCTCACAACACAAACAGGCAGAAAGTAAAAGGTGTAAACACCAATATGCAGACAAAACTAGGCACCACGGATTACAACATACATTTCATGGGGAATGACTACTCTATCAAGAGGGCTGACATAGATGCCATTTGGATAGCAGAGACAAAGGCACAAGGTTTGGAATACAAGAACTTCCAAATGGATAGCGAGGAAAACTGGTATGGGACAATGGGTCCATACTTGGATATGTTTGCAGCGTTCAAGTTGAGAATGGATGAGCTAAGACTGGAACAATAGAGAGACATTTGGACTCTAAAAATAAGTTCCAAGAAACAGAAAACGACACCCACGAGTCACAAAACGATAACTCAAAATTTGATACACCAAAGAGATCGTTACGAAAACGCCCTGTTATTTGTTTTAAAAAGTACTTTTAGTCATGTTTAGTATACTTAGATAATAACATACACACATCAAAAGTGTCTAGGGATCAACATATATTTTTGCAATAACTTTTCTCCTGATTGATATTAATTAAAATTTTCTTTAAGGATTCATCAAATAAAGTGTTTTCGTTTGTCACAGTAACGATAAACCAAGTCACCTTTGCATTAATAAAGAAATTTGCCATTTTCCTAATAAAGGGATTTTTGACATTTGAACCACTAACACAAAAGTTCGAAAAAAAGACTGAAATAACAGTTTTCTTTAAAATTTTATTGGGTAACTTAAACAATTAATAATCCGTGTTTCTACCGCGAACACTAACAACACAAGAACATCGGTTTGGCATACTCAAAATGAGTTCATCCAAATCACGCTGTGGAATGGCCGCTCTTGTTCGTTGCAACAACAAAAAAAGGTCTTCTTGCGACTGGATACCCTCCATATTCGGCAGAGCTCTTCTCTGTAGCATATCCCATGCATGCTCAATCGGATTCAAGTCTGGCGACTGAGCAGGCCAGGGCAGGACATTGATGTTAGCTGCGGCGAGAGTCTGTCTTACAACTCTTGCGGTGTGCGGTCGTGCATTATCATGCATTAACTGAAATAAGGGACCGATTTGCACTTGTAGAGGAACGATGACGTCTGATACAATCGTCTCAGCATAAATTTGAGCGTTGAGGTTGCCTCTGATCCAAATCAACTCAGTTCTTCCGCCGATCCAAATACCCGCCCATACCATGATGGTTCCACCACTATAAGGATCGACTTCCTGGCAGGATTTTAATCGCTGTTGGCGTCCAGGGGTTCTCCAGTGTCGTATACGTCTTGTATCCGGTCTCATACCAAAACGAGACTCATCAGAAAAGCACACGAAACGCCATTGTTCTTCTGCCCAATTTCTGTGTTCAAGAGCCCATTGATATCGAATCCTACGATTGTGCATTACTATAGGTGGTACCCGTAGCGGTCTTCGGGAATGAAGGTTCACTTCATGCAAGCGGTTTCTGACTGTTTGGTCGCTAATTAAGTTCCCTGAAGAGTGATGAAGCCTCACGGCTAACATCATGGCGGTTATTGTTGGAGCTCTTCGAGTTAAGATTTGAATGTATCGGTCTTGTCTCCGTGTGGTGCAGCGATACCGTCCTCCATGGCGCTCAGCCACGGTACCAGTGCTTCGGTAACGTGTCCAAAGTCGACTGATAACACTCTGACTTGTATTCAGAGCTAAAGCCACAGTACGTTGCCGGGAACCAGCTTCTATCATTCCCACGGCTCTGAGCATTTCTTCCCTGCTTAAATGACGTCGCCGCTCCATAATAACGTTGGTTTTAATCAGTAGTAGGGAAACAGTAGCACTAATAATGTCTTCAATGCGTTGTATGTTTTTATAGGGAAAATATTGACAGCTGATTTTCATCTTTTACTCGAATTTGATTCACAGTTCCTGATTCAAATTATGAAATGCACCAAAAAGGATCCATATAAATTTATAAAATCATAAATTTATTACAAAGCCACATCTCAATCTCAAGAAATCCGCATAAAAATGCTTGATCCCTAGGCACTTTTGATGTGTGTACTTATTTTAAAATAAAGATATATTTATTGCGTAACTATTACATTTTTAGTATCTACAGTCTGCCAAGAAAATAGGTTCAAACAAATTTTATTTTTAACAAAAAACTCATGCAGATAATAAAATACATTTTTAATTAAACTTATATTGTCACTTACGGGATATCTTCCGTGATTATTTGTTTGTTTGTTGTTTTGTTTAGTTTTAAACCGTGAAAGCCTAAAACATTTTTAATTACTTAACAATTTTTTTCAATTTATTTTGAATCGTAATTTCTATTTAATTGCTTAATTGCCGGCGGTAAATGATTGTATTATACGCACGAACACATAGGAAACATATTGTTAATAACTTAAAGATTCTTTTACAACTACAGTTATAAACATTACAGGAATAATTATGAGCAAAAAGAACGAACTAATTTGCTTAATTGCTGTAACAAGCAAGAATGTATTATATATTCTTGCTTGATAGATATGTCTTTAGCATTTTCAAGAAATGGATAAAAAATGACTTTGCAAAAGCATAACTAAAGATCGTACTCTTTCTTGCCCTGATCACTAATGTAGAAAATCTTTCATCTGAAATGTTTTACACTACTGTTGGTATTATTCCTGCTTCATAAACCGAAGGTGACATAGGCTTTTCGGTTACTTGTAATAATCTAATACACTTTTGATGTGTGTATATAGGATGGCATTAATGGTAGTTTTAAGATTCTGGATTGTACCTACAGGAGTTTTGTAAAAGATGGAGGAATGTTGTGTATGCGCGTACCGCACCGCCCGCGCCCCTCCCCGCGCGCAATGCGGGAACATGATCTATTAGGAATAAACAGTGCGTTACTAACCAGCGAGCGTTTCACTTGTCCGTGCGTATCATCGACCCATCCTCATACATAACAGGAAGAAAACATTCTGTCATCTTGTACAGCGCTTATTGTATTCACCGTAATTATATTTCTCAAACTCAGTAGCCGTCTTTCTATTGATTGCCCGCGCTCACGGACTCCACAGTGGTGAACCCGACGTGATGATGCGAAATCTACGGTGGTGTGGCGGCAAGCCGTATTCTCACGGAGGTTGTCATAGCAACGAATTAATAGGGAAGAAAACATTCTGTCATCTTGTACAGCGCTTATTGTATTCACCGTAATTATATTTCTCAAACTCAGTAGTCGTCTTTCTATTGATTGCCCGCGCTCACGGACTCCAAAGTGGTGACCCCGACGTGATGATGCGAAATCTACGGTGGTGTGGCGGCAAGCCGTATTCTCACGGAGTTTGTCATAGCAACGAATTAATAGGGAAGTGTTGTGTATGCGTGTACCGCGCCGCCCGCGCCCCTCCCCGCGCGCAATGCGGGAACATGATCTACTAAGAATAAACAGTGCGTTGCTAACCAGCGAGCGTTTCACTTGTCCGTGCGTATCATCATCCCATCCTCGCTGGCACTTATATGAAGAGAAATAGAAATGACATTATAGTTGACCCAGACACAAAACAAGAAGTACAAGACCTCGTATGACATCGGATGGTGACAAGAAAGTTAGATGTCTTACAGTGTTGTACATGTCATATCTAAAAATAATAGATGCTCTGGCTAATGTCATTTTCAGCTCTGCGAAACCAGCGGATGAAGCGACATACAGAGCAAAGAAAGGAGAGTTAAAATCTGAAGTAATTCTGGCATCCCAAATAACAAGCATAATCTTCACTGCTCACAACACAAACAGGCAGAAAGTAAAAGGTGTAAACACCAATATGCAGACAAAACTAGGCACCACGGATTACAACATACATTTCATGGGGAATGACTACTCTATCAAGAGGGCTGACATAGATACCATTTGGATAGCAGAGACAAAGGCACAAGGTTTGGAATACAAGAACTTCCAAATGGATAGCGAGGAAAACTGGTATGGGACAATGGGTCCATACTTGGATATGTTTGCAGCGTTCAAGTTGAGAATGGATGAGCTAAGACTGGAACAACAGAGAGACATTTGGACTCTGAAGATAAGTTCCAAGAAACAGAAAACGACACCCACGAGTCACAAAACGATAACTCAATAATTGATACACCAAAGAGATCGTTACGAAAACGCCCTGTTATTTGTTTTAAAAAGTACTTTTAGTAATGTTTAGTATACTTAGATAATAACATATATAGCATGGCAATAATGGTAGTTTTAAGATTCTGGATTGTACCTACAGGAGTTTTGTAATAGATGGAGGAATGTTGTGTATGCGCGTACCGCGCCGCCCGCGCCCCTCCCCGCGCGCAATGCGGGAACATGATCTATTAGGAATAAACAGTGCGTTACTAACCAGCGAGCGTTTCACTTGTCCGTGCGTATCATCGACCCATCCTCATACATAACAGGAAGAAAACATTCTGTCATCTTGTACAGCGCTTATTGTATTCACCGTAATTATATTTCTCAAACTCAGTAGCCGTCTTTCTATTGATTGCCCGCGCTCACGGACTCCACAGTGGTGAAACCGACGTGATGATGCGAAATCTACGGTGGTGTGGCGGCAAGCCGTATTCTCACGGAGGTTGTCATAGCAACGAATTAATAGGGAAGAAAACATTCTGTCATCTTGTACAGCGCTTATTGTATTCACCGTAATTCTATTTCTCAAACTCAGTAGTCGTCTTTCTATTGATTGCCCGCGCTCACGGACTCCAAAGTGGTGACCCCGACGTGATGATGCGAAATCTACGGTGGTGTGGCGGCAAGCCGTATTCTCACGGAGTTTGTCTTACAACGAATTAATAGGGAAGTGTTGTGTATGCGCGTACCGCGCCGCCCGCGCCCCTCCCCGCGCGCAATGCGGAACATGATCTACTAGGAATAAACAGTGCGTTGCTAACCAGCGAGCGTTTCACTTGTCCGTGCGTATCATCATCCCATCCTAGCTGGCACTTCTTCTTTGAAGAGAAAAAGAAATGACATAATAGTAGACCCAGACACAAGACAAGAAGTACAAGACCTCGTATGACATTGGATGGTGACAAGAAAGTTAGATGTCTTACAGTGTTGTACATGTCATATCTAAAAATAATAGATGCTCTGGCTAATGTCATTTTCAGCTCTGCGAAACCAGCGGATGAAGCAACATACAGAGCAAAGAAAGGAGAGTTAAAATCTGAAGTAATTCTGGCATCCCAAATAACAAGCATAATCTTTACTGCTCACAACACAAACAGGCAGAAAGTAAAAGGTGTAAACACCAATATGCAGACAAAAGTAGGCACCACGGATTACAACATTCATTTCATGGGGAATGACTACTCTATCAAGAGGGCTGACATAGATGCCATTTGGATAGCAGAGACAAAGGCACAAGGTTTGGAATACAAGAACTTCCAAATGGATAGCGAGGAAAACTGGTATGGGACAATGGGTCCATACTTGGATATGTTTGCAGCGTTCAAGTTGAGAATGGATGAGCTAAGACTGGAACAACAGAGAGACATTTGGACTCTGAAGATAAGTTCCAAGAAACAGAAAACGACACCCACGAGTCACAAAACGATAACTCAATAATTGATACACCAAAGAGATCGTTACGAAAACGCCCTGTTATTTGTTTTAAAAAGTACTTTTAGTAATGTTTAGTATACTTAGATAATAACATATCTGTACCTTCAGTGAAAAGTGATACATGTCGACCCAGATCGGTTTTTATATTCTCTGATTAAACTTATTAAAAAAAAAATTACTTAATTTCTATCTTATCCCTCCCTGTTGTTATAAGATTAAAAATGAATGAGATTGTTTTGTGCACATTGATATAAGTAAGCTATTTTTTATTGAAATTATTGTGTAAAATAATACTTTTTGATTCATACCAAAGTGCTCCGAACCGATATTTATATTTCTAAAATGTATTTTAATACGACTCGAGTTACCACATCTTACGCGAACCGAAAACTTTTACTTCAATTAATCCAAAGTGATACAAAAGAAATCCTATCACAAGACATTAAAAAATTGAAACAATACATTCTAGTGAAAAGTGTTACATTTGTGCATGAACCATACAAACACAAATTTATTTTCATAAAAATATGTGACTAATGATACAACTGCTAATCAAACAATTTACACGTAATTTATGTAGCCAATTTCGATGTGATTACAAATTTAATATTAATTCTATTAGTAAGAACATAAGGGAAATAGGACATGATTACGTGAAAAATGATACTAATATAGTAGAATCAAAACTGCATTGCGTTTTAAAACTAATTTAGCAAAAAAATACGTAGTACACAGTGATACAAGTTCGCGCAGCTCTTACGCACCCCACTCCCTACTTCGCCGCGGGACGCATGGAAAGAGCGCAGGCGACGCGGGATTCTTAGTCTCGGGCGTGCGTCAGGAGTTCAGGCCCCTTATTCACAACCATTCGACTCGCTTCCGATTCGGAAAGTCGTATGTCTATCTCGGTCGTTTTCGTAATGCCAGAAGAAGACAGATACACGACTTTCCGAATCGGAAGCGAATCGATAAGGTTGTGAATAAGGGGCCTGGACAGATGCGTCGTGTGTTACAGCACACAACTACGATGCGTAAGGTAAGACTTGTATCATTTTACACGAATTATGTAGCAATTTTGTTATTTAAATGTTTACAAAGAACATGCATTTTATATTGATTTAAGAATTCAATAATATTGTCGTATTATACAGCATTTTATAAATACCTATTTTGAAACAATATTAATTAATTTATAAAAAGAATACCTACTTTTCGAACTTACCAATCGTAAAACAGACTACTATGATAATTAATAATAATAATATAGGTAGCCTAACAATGTATTTTAATTCTTATTTATTAAATGCTAACTGAGTATTCAGTAGGTATAATAGGGATAGGCAGACGTTGTTGTTAATCAAATGTCAACAATACTTTTAATCAAAACATAGGTATATCTTGGCTCTTTCCTGGTGTAGTTTCATTGCACGTATGCTTGTACGTCTTATAAACATTTTGTAATGAATTACATGAATTATTGCATGTATACTATATTTGCGAGGTTTTATAAAAAAATCCGTATAGCAGTTTCGGTATATCTCAAAAACAAAAATCAGCTAGTGGGCCTAACTTTTTTCCCGGCTACATTTTATGAATTTGTTCTTCAAACTGTGCGAGCAAGGGTGGTGGGGGACCATATCAAATAAAGCCCGGAAACCGGTTGTGTAACCGGTCTCCGAGCCCTGGTTCTATCTGCTCTTCTTTCTTTTAAGGTGGAAAATCGAGCCAAGCATCAGCGTCAGTACGAAATGATAATGTATGGATGGCGGCACTGGGCCGTCACGCTACGCCGCTGAGTGCCACCGTCCATACATTTTTATGTCACACTGACGCTGACGCTCTGCTAGAAATTCTACCTTGTTTGGCTTTAATGTCACGCTTCGATATTAATTTGAACTGTTATTTTTACAGTCTATAGTGAAAAAACGAATAGATGGAAGGCGATTATGGAAGGCGTTCAGCTACAGAGGGATGAAGAAAATATGGTACATGAAGAAATAATAAATGAAAAAAAAATCTAATCAGCCCGGAGAGATAATAGAAATAGAATCCTGTAAAAAACGGCCTTAGAAGAAGTGGATCAATGTGAAGAGGAGATAGAAGAAACCACACTTGAAAAAGACGATCAATATGGAGAAAATATTAGCAGTGGATGAGAGGGTATGGAAACTGGACTATCACCGAGAATTTTAGATTTCAGCTCGGGTAGCAGTGATGATTTTATACCAAACAGTGAAACCGACTCAACTGAAACAAGCACATCGACTGGTAAACCTGTGAATGATAAATGAATAGTTGCAGTGCTACAACATATCTGTTGTTCGATTTTTGGAGACTGATTTAATACAATTTAAGACTGTTCAAGATTAGTGATAAAAAGGATGTTTTTTTTTATAAGAAAACTAGCTGACCGGCGCAACTTCGTCTGCGTCTCATAAATTGAAATGTAAACTATCCTATCTCTCAAGTTGGATCGAACTGCACATGGTGTGCGAATTTTATTATAATCGGTTAAGTGGTTTAGGAGTCCATTGAGGACAAACATTGTGACACGAGATTTATATATATTAAGATTACCTATATTGTTATCTGTTGTTTGATTTTTGGAGACGGATTTCATACGATTTAAGACTAATTCGATATCTGTTCAAGATTAACGATAAGTAGGTTTAAAAGTTGTGTTTTTTTAAAAGGATGTTATATTGGATTTTATGTAGCGAATAGTTGAAGTGCTACAACAAATCTGTTGTTTGATTTTTTGAGCCTGTTTTACTATGTTTAAAGACTAACGATACCTACTCGGTTGATCAGATTATCAATAAATACCTACTTAGGTCTAAAAGTTATGTTTTAAGTTTGATTTTTTAAATATTTTATTGTTTTGCTACCAATTGTAATTCATAAAATCCAAAAGATCCATCCCCATCGAATTCAAAAGATTGCAGTTTCCTCTCAAATTTTGCTTTGTAATGAAACCCTTAATTTAGCCGGGGTAGACTTTATTTCTTTATTGCGGGACAACCAACAAAGCATACACCAATTAAAAATAAATAATTTTTAAGAACTCATATTGTTTACTCATATTTGTTTCCGCCATGTGGCCGAAGCCGCGGGCACAAACTAGGTTATAATGAAATTGCGCTGGAGATGGTCACTTGCATTTACTAGAAATTTTAAAACCGACTTTATTACGCCACGTGCTGGCTATAAAATGGTGCCTGCGTCTGGCTAAGGCAGAAATACTAGACTCAAACGAGAACTGAGATAATTCTCAGTACTCGTTTACGTAATGATATGAACTTCTTGCTTACTTGAGACTGCGCCACTCCATACGTGAACGTAGACCTCCAGAGGCTACCTCCAGGATTAAGTTTCTTCTCTGGGGGGGAGACGGTGTTTGTCACTACTGTCTGTTATTTTTCTCATACTGTAATTTAAGGCGCTCCGCCCACTGAAAATGCGTCCCGCCGGTGCGATGCATACAATGGAAAAATCTGTCACCGGCGGGACGCATCTTCAGTGGGTGGAGCGCCTAATCTATCCTAATATTATAAAGAGGAAAGTAATGAACGTATGTAATGTAATTTGAAAAATTATATGAGCAATGGATAGCTATATTATTAGTGAGTAAAATAAGCTTTATTTTATCTCCGTACTCCCACGGGAATGAGAACTACGTGGGTGAAACCACTTGAGATCTGCTAGTGTTAAATAAACCAATATTTCATTTGGTTTTGTTTTTAGAATGTATCACCTACGGAACCATTTCACATTATGATTAACTTCAAACCAGTTTAGCCGATCAACCCTGAGCTCCGCAGTCCATTTAACAAGCTAATTTTCACTTAAAGAGTTGTTTAAATATTTATGAAACATGGTTTTCCAGTTTGTAGGTAAAAGGTAGACAATTCATTGAATAGATTTTTCTTTCTGAAAAGCTTTAATTCGTAAAATGCAAAAGTAAGTACCACACTTGAAATTATTAAATAATAAAATGCCTTATAGGGAGATACCGAAGATTACGGCTTCTTAAGAGTCTTAGCTCAATGTAGGTAGCATTCAAGCTGCTCAAGCCTACCAATCCAGACTGACAAACGTTGGGAAAATTAACAAGCGACATAATACCATCACGCCATTTGCTATGGGGGATTACATTACATTATAATTATGCCGAAGATGGCATTGTCATAATTTGTTGGAATTTAGGGAAATTGTGGAAATTTGGTACAAAAATCATGCATTTTCATTTATTTAATTTGGCTACGTCTTTGATATGACGAAACTTCTTAACGAAACCGTCAAGAAGTTTTACAAATTTTGTTTTATATTTATTTTTAAACTCAGTTTGTGAATTTGCTTTAATTTAAAAGTGCAAAAGACGATTCAAGTTTTTATAATAAGAATAGTAAAGCATGAACATTTAATTGTCTATTCTCTGTTTAAGGTTGGTTATTATTTGATTAAATAGTTGATAATTGTTATGTGAACTGTATTGTATTTAATAAATAAAACTCTGTTTTAGTGTGATAAGCTTCAAGAAGAAAATAACTCCTGATCTTATATCTTTTTCGATAATTGTATTTTTATTTTCATTAAAGATTTTAAAATCAGGTTGCGCCGAGCAGTGTGAATACACTCTCTCTACAGTTTGGCCGTTGAGGTACTCGATTTACAGTCTACAGTAACAGCGTAATAAAGAAAGTCAGAACTTGTTTTTCGGTTATATTGAAGTGTTTTTTTCTATGAGAAGGGAAAATAAGATTTGAGTTATATTGCTGTGTTTGGTTTTCTGTTGCAAAGTCCTTCATTTCAGAGCTGTAGTTTACATTTAATCAAATTTTAGAGCATATCGAAGAAATCTACGTAGAAATGTAAATTATCTAAACATTTTTAATGCACATATCGTGCATTCTCGTTTTAGATCATTAAGAAAATGGATGAAGCACAGCCCTCTACGTAACAATGAACACGTGAGGTTTTATCTATAAAAGGTGGTCACCTTTTACTTACAGGTAGTTATGAATATAATTGGAAAAGGCTGAACAAAAACCCTAAAGAGATACGTACCTACAGTGCATAATCTGTAAATACCAAAAGTAACCCTTTAACAGTTTTCATGACACACTCTAACCACTAACCATGAACCGAAACCCTTAGACACAAGGAAAATTAAAGAACAGAGGAAAGCAACAGTCGAACACGATGTAACTGAAGGCGCGCACGGCGGGCCTCTCAATATATAGAAGGTGATAACGGTAAAGTTGACCAGATCAGCTGCTTGTCGTGCACGCCTACCGCCTCCGCACCCGTCGCTCAGGTCCGTCTTGCCGCCAGGAACTCAGACCTCGAACCCAGCTCCATCTTGAGCATCTGTGAGACCGTGGTGGTTGTGTAGAGCTCGAGCGACGAGTATTTCTCCCCACTTACGACGCCACTACCTGCTCGTCTACGGAGAGGGCGCTGGCCGCCGGACAGCTTAGAGCTCAATGCAAACGTCATGCGCACATACAATAGGGCTACAGAGGGGAAAAAACCTGACCACGTACCGTGTTAGGATGCTCTCTCTGTTTCAGGTGCTTGAGTCAGCTATCAACGTTTTGGCGCAACGACTATCGGATCCGGTGCGAGTCATCCAGTGTGCATATATGTTAGACTAGCGTGGCCGCAACTTTGTCCTTGTGGAATAGTGACCTTGGGTAGCAGTTTTTGGATATATCTCTTGTTTTATTTTGGATTATAATCCAGTGTAATTGTATGTTACATGACACCGTACTTGATCGCTTGCAAACTGAAATACAGAGTAGATATGCCATTGCCTTGCCGCCGTCGCAGGCTGTGCTGTGGTTCCACTACAGTTTATAATGATAATGGTTCCTAATGCAATGAGGAAATTAGGAGTGCTTTACAGGGTGCGATTCGAGAATATCGGTACATGATACCCGACCGTAGAGCCAGTGCCAGCCAGACCGCTGCTTTTATAAGGTAAAAAGGCAATACAGACCCTGAGGTTTTTCTCTCACAGCCGTTAATTAATCGTAAGCATATTCACTTACAGAACTTGATGTCTGAGGAAACTGAAATCTTATCTTGACTGTTAAGGTTTGAGTCCACCGGTAACTGCACTGTGGCAGAGCTAGAACCTACAGGTAACCTTAGGTTAGCAATATATCAATTGGAGTTCCTGCAGAATTCAATGAAAAATAACGGTGGATACATGCTCCACAAATGCTGAAGTTAAGGAATAGTTTTTTTATGATGAAGACCAATATGGGTACACCCATTAAATGCGACCTGAATCTAAACATAAAATTGTAAAGCCCAATCAGCAACCAAACAAAGCTTTAACAATTTCTTTAAACGGAGCTCAAGACACTCGACAGTGACTGCATTTCTGTTACAGAATAGTTCTTCATGAGTTCGGATTTTTAATATTTCTGTGGTTCGGATCTTGTCTCGGAGATTCAGAGTCACAATTTGGAGTGTGGTACGCTTAGATTGCAGTTGCGTTGTTGGTATCACAACGACGCGCTGGTATGACCTAAGGAATTAAACTAACTAGGACCTATGCGGTTCACAACTTACGATTAAAAGTGAAATGACGAGCTAAAGTTCACTCCCAAAAAAATCACAAGTTCACACTAATAAAGTAAAAATATTGAAAATAAGAAATGCAAGATCTTGTACGGGCCGGGTGTGAAGATTATAACATTAATGGAGAAAAATGTACTGTGTATGTACGTAAAGGTTTTTGGACTTCTCAAAGAAGTTCTAACACAGCTTTGACAGAATATTTTCCTAAAACTTTGCCTATTAAAATTCTCGTTACGATAAACAGTTTAATTGGTAATTTCGTGAACTTGACATGGGTTTAGCAAATTGGTTGTTAAAACTTCGCTAAGAGCCGTAATGGATATTGGGCCTCCGTCATTCCCTTGGCGTGGTTAATGTGATTAACATAACGTTGTTTTGAAATTCGTTTCGTTGTAACTTTATAGAACTGGCTGGAAATATAGCTAATGTAGTTTTTTTGCTCAATTGGTAACTTTTCCTCAAGGTCTCCGAGATGTCAAATGCAGCTTTGAAGCACTCAGCATAATGGTGACCTACTGCAATCCAGCTTCCAGTAGCAACATGTAGCGATGGCTTCACAACAGTGGCTGAGTACAGGCGCATCAGCCGCATGACAGAGAAACCAGCCGAAGACGCCCAATCGATACCATCATTTAAACTATGCATGACACAGACAATAATAGGAAACTGACGGAAACATCTTGTGTGCAGAATTCTACAACTTTAATTAGAGAAAAGAGAAATGGCGAAATTCTAGCTGAGACTAAGACTGAACGTCTGATAAGATCTATACCAAAAATGGCATGATTGATTTCATATACATACAAAATATCTTTCAAATACGTAATGGGAAGATAAAATTGTGATTTATAAAGTTTTACACGGATTTCCCGTTAATACAGCAGACATGTTAATAAAATGATAATTATGATGTTTCATGTAAATCATAGAAACCTGTGATTCTATAAATAAAGCAAAAGAATAAACTACACACATCAAAAGTGTCTAGGGATCAAGCATTTTTATGCGGATTTCTTGAGATTGAGATGTGGCTTTGTAATAAATTTATGATTTTATAAATTTATATGGATCCTTTTTGGTGCAAATCATAATTTGAATCAGGAACTGTGAATCAAATTCGAGTAAAAGATGAAAATCAGCTGTCAATATTTTCCCTATAAAAACATACAACGCATTGAAGACATTATTAGTGCTACTGTTTCCCTACTACTGATTAAAACCAACGTTATTATGGAGCGGCGACGTCATTTATTTTATTTTATTTTATTTATTTGGAAGAACCAACAATTACACAATATATGATAAAAAATAAAATATAAGGAGCTATACAAATGTGCAACCAACAACGTTCTCCACAGATACACAAAAGACAAAGACAATGTTGATGAAGTAAAAGTCCAAAAAAGTAGATAAATTCATGAGATAAAACTCATATACAGTAAAGCCACTAAAGAAAACTATTATAATAAAATGTTATTCACAAAGATTCTGGATTGTGTCAAGTAATATCTTTCTAAATGATCCAACAGACAGAGCAAATATATCCAGGTTAGAAAAGAACTTGTTGAAATTGTCTGTGAGACGACGTAGAGGCGCACGCAAGCCTGCATTCGTGCGACTAGGAGTGACAGCGAAAACAGGGCGCGAGCGCACCTCCCGTCTCTGAATCGTTCTAGGTACAAAAAAGCAAAGCTTGTTACGGATGTCCACACAATCATATGAGTTGTTACACAGATCGTATAGAAACATAGTATCTAGAAAAGTACGTCTAGACTTCAAAGAGATCATATTATATTTGTTTAGCAAGTCGTTATATGATTGATAAATACGACTTCTGGTACAACGGTAATGCATCGTTTTCAGGAACTTGCGTTGTATACGTTCAATACTGTCATTATATTTATTATAATAGGGACTCCACACTGGCACAGCATATTCAAGTTGAGATCGAATTAATGACCGATACAAATGTAAATACGTGCTCGGGTTGATGAATTCTGCTGCTGATCTTATCACGAAGCCATACATTCGATAAGCCTGGCTTATGATTTTATCAACATGTGCATCCAGGTGCAGTTTATTATCGAGTAGTATCCCCAGATCACGAATTGTGTTGACTCTGTCTAGGATTTCACTTTGTAGTGCATAAGGGTGTTTAAGTTGGTTTTTGTTTTTGGTAAAGCTGATACAGCAACATTTGGGTATACTGAGTTGGAGTTTGTTTTTAATACAATACTCGGCTAAGCGATTAAGATCTTGTTGGAGTAAGTGACAATCTATTAAAGTTCTAACGGGTCTAAATATTTTCAGATCGTCTGCATAAAGTAGGAACTTAGAGTCATGGAAACATACGTCGATGTCATTAATAAAAATTATAAACAAAAGAGGTCCCAGGATTGAGCCTTGGGGCACCCCTGATGTCGCGGTTATGGCGGTGGAGTGGAACCCATTGATCACTACCTTTTGTGTTCGATTTGACACATAGGAAACAAACCACCGTAGCAGATCCCCGCGGATTCCATTGAATGCTAGCTTTTTTAAAAGCAATTCATGATCGACCCTGTCAAAAGCTTTTCGAAAGTCAGTGTATACAGCGTCCACTTGTACACGAGAGTCCATGTTAGTAAATAAATAGTCGGTGAAAGCTATCATATTAGTAGTTGTAGACCTTCTTTTTACGAACCCGTGCTGTTGTTGTAATATTTTGTCATGGACAATTGGATACAACTGATCGTGAACGAGCCTTTCGAAAAGCTTTGACAATGCCGATAGAATAGAAATGGGCCGATAATTTTCAACGTCATGTTTTGAACCGCTTTTATGAACGGGAGTAATATTTGCCCGCTTCCAGATTTCTGGGAAAGTTCCCTGACGCAAACACTTATTATATATTATACACAATGGTGCACATAACGCCTGAGCTGCCTTGTTAAGGAAAATTGGTGGAATACCGTCTGGGCCTGGCCCTTTGGTGCAATCTAAACATTTAAGGGCACTGAGTACTTGGTCAGTAGTAACCTCAAGACTACTAACAACGGAACTATTTTCAGCATATTCATTGTCCTGGGTCTGATTATTTGAGAGAGTAGAAGGTTCGTACACAGAATGGAAAAAGTTTGCAAAGTGATTACAGATCTCCTCAGGATCGGTCGATGATAGGTGTTTATAGTGCATGGTTGAAGGGATTGGAGCTTTAGACTGCCGATTAGACACATAGGTCCAGAAATATTTGGTGTTGACTTTTATACTATCTTCTACTGATTTCAAGTATAGACTGTAACATTTCTTGCAGTCAGCATGGAATCTGGACCTATAAAGTGAAAACTGTTCATAGTCAGATATGTTTTGATAGGTCTTCCATTTGTTCCATGCCTTCAATTTATTTTTAAATATATGTATTAAAGATGGGGAAAACCACAATGGAAATTTGGTAGACCTAACTGTCTTTAGAGGAACATGGGCTTTAATAATTTGGTATACAATTTCGTAGAACGTATTCAGCGCGTCTTCTGCAGATTGTTCGTGAAGTTTATGAACCCAGTTAATTTTGAGCAGATCGCGATTAATAAGTTCATAGTTCGCCTTAGAATAATTATGCTTTTGAGCCGCCTTACGCATCATCGCACTGCTGTGCAACTTACAAGGCACTAAGATATACAGCGGCGGGTGATGGAGATCTGGTTTCAACAGTAAGTCAGTTGGTGTTAAAACAGAACAGTCGTTGTTGCTTATCACCAAGTCTAAAATCTTCCCGCTCGAGTTCTTAATATTATTGTATTGGTAGCTATTGAGCAGGGACATAAAAATACTCAAGTGCCTGCAGACTGAAGAACTACCAACACACATTTGTTGCGTAGTAGCCGTGGTGTTGCCACCAGCGAGCCAATCAATGTCAGGAAGATTATAATCTCCAAGTACGTAAAAGTTTTCAACGCGCCCGTCCTCCAACAGGGTTTGCAGGGACTCTAAGTAGGCAACATAAATGCTTTCGGGTGTTTTGGGTGGGATATATGCTGAACATATTATATCATATTTTCCTGTCTTTGCGCTAGGCAACCGTAGTATGATGTGCTCAATGCTTTTATTAAATTGAAAAGCGGGTTCAACTATATTGGATCTGAGTCCCTTCAACACTGCAACAAGGGTTCCACCGCCATCCTTCTTTTTTGTTGCCTCGCGATCCCTGTCACATCTGTACACTGTGTACCGATCATCAATAAATTCGGAGTCTAATATTTCAGAAGTGAGCCATGTCTCGGTGAGTATAATGATATCATAACAATTTGATAAAATATTCATATAAAGAACATGCAGTTTAGTGCGGAGCCCCCTACAATTTTGATAGTAGATAGATAACTTGTCGTTAGCCATTTTCATGGGGAAGGAATACAATAATCTGACCGAACAGAACAGCTTTACGGTTATAATCAGAATACGTGATGTGATAGTTAAAATTTTTCTCTTTGAAATCTGACGAACCCAATAAAGTAAAAAGTACAGGCATTGATAAGGCATTAACATCGCTAGAGTACAGTATAAACATGGACAGCAAAAACAAACATAATACACATTTTAAAAGGAACATACAACCCTCAGAACGCACACATTTATAGTAACATTTACAAACTACAGACAACGCAATTACATGCATACACCGGTCGCAGAGCTCAACCAGAGTCCCCTTGATTAAAATCAATACAACTAGATGACCTGCCAAACAATACGACCAGGGTACATCTACACTACACATAGAAAAAATAATGAGCGAGAGTAAACACTTATTAAACATAATGTCTAGGCCGCTAGCCATCCTTCGCGGCAGCACCGGGTTTGATTTGACCAATATCTTGGTGTGATCGAATGGCAAACGATTTACTTTGTTCTTTTTCTCGAACGAGAATTGTGCCATGTTTGACCCACACGAACTTATAATTATTCCTTTGGGCTGCTTCTTTGGTGTCACGAAACAAAAGTTTTCTCTTTAACGTGAGATGTTCATGCATGTATATACGCGACGGGGTACCAGAGATGCTTAGTTGGTCGGAGGTCAGCCCTTTTGCCAGTCGGAAGGCGCTGAGTACATTGTCACGAAGTATTCGTGAGGCCAATTTTACGACAATGTTTTTTGGTTTGTCGTTCTGTTGGTGTGCATGAGGAACACGGTGGATAGCGACAACATCCTTAGCACATACGGCGTAATTAATTTTTGAACCTATGCTTTCCATAATCGTTATCAGGTTCTCATTGCGCCTTTCAGGTACATTACATATCTCCAAGTTGCATTGTCGGGCATTTTGGTCTAGATAGTCAATTTTCGAAATGAGATCGCTTATTGACTTCTTCGTATCCATCTCCTGCATTTTTAATCGATTATTCAGATCAATCTGTTCTGCGGAAACATATTCAACTGAGTTTTGTACAGCTATCAAGTCAATAGCTAATTGATCGTACTTTTTATCCAGTTCGGAAAGGCGTGTGGTTATTTGAGACTGATCAGAACGAATAGTGGCAATATCATTTTTAATTTCGGTTGTAACCTGGGTAAAGGCGGCAATTTCGCCTCGGATATTTGAGACATTATCAGAGATGGTTGTGATTCGGGTATCAAGTTCCTTGCGCCACTCGTTAAGAGTATTTTTAAATTCCAACGATAAAGCATTAAGCGCCTGAGTGAATTCGCATTCTGGTTGTTTACGTTTACGAACATCGCCTTTAGAATCAGGCGTCTTACATAGGTCACTATCGGACTGTGATAAGTGGGACATGTTCATTCGCCTGTCTGTTGAGTATTAATTGAGGTCCGAACGTTTTATGTTTATAACTTTGCTCAATCAGTCGAATAAAGAAGATCTTCTAAAAAAATTTTTTGTAATTTGCGGGGTTTGAACCGGAGACCAGTAGTGTCTGCCGCAGTGTAAAAGCTGCGCAAGTAGAAACGCGCCAAGCGCTACGATACGTACAGTAGCGAATTTGGTTATCCGTAGGTGCGTCAGAGCCCTGCGCAGGCGATGGTGAGGACAGAGGCGGTGTGCGCGGGGGTTATCGAGCGCGTTGCTGGTTGTGGTAGGTCAGGGTCCCAGTTCTTACGGAAAATTTCAACACAGTTTTATCAACTTATCTCAAGTTCCCTTTAAAGTAGCAACGTGAAACTTTCACAAATAGACGAGTCACTTCACTGGCTTTAGTTTAATAATAACTTTATAAGAAAATATCCACTTTTGCCGACTTAGATGATTAAAAACAGCGGAGCTAAAATATCAACGTACTGTCTCTATTTCTGACAACGAGGGTATGAAATTTAAGCAGGGAAGAAATGCTCAGAGCCGTGGGAATGATAGAAGCTGGTTCCCGGCAACGTACTGTGGCTTTAGCTCTGAATACAAGTCAGAGTGTTATCAGTCGACTTTGGACACGTTACCGAAGCACTGGTACCGTGGCTGAGCGCCATGGAGGACGGTATCGCTGCACCACACGGAGACAAGACCGATACATTCAAATCTTAACTCGAAGAGCTCCAACAATAACCGCCATGATGTTAGCCGTGAGGCTTCATCACTCTTCAGGGAACTTAATTAGCGACCAAACAGTCAGAAACCGCTTGCATGAAGTGAACCTTCATTCCCGAAGACCGCTACGGGTACCACCTATAGTAATGCACAATCGTAGGATTCGATATCAATGGGCTCTTGAACACAGAAATTGGGCAGAAGAACAATGGCGTTTCGTGTGCTTTTCTGATGAGTCTCGTTTTGGTATGAGACCGGATACAAGACGTATACGACACTGGAGAACCCCTGGACGCCAACAGCGATTAAAATCCTGCCAGGAAGTCCATCCTTATAGTGGTGGAACCATCATGGTATGGGCGGGTATTTGGATCGGCGGAAGAACTGAGTTGATTTGGATCAGAGGCAACCTCAACGCTCAAATTTATGCTGAGACGATTGTATCAGACGTCATCGTTCCTCTACAAGTGCAAATCGGTCCCTTATTTCAGTTAATGCATGATAATGCACGACCGCACACCGCAAGAGTTGTAAGACAGACTCTCGCCGCAGCTAACATCAATGTCCTGCCCTGGCCTGCTCAGTCGCCAGACTTGAATCCGATTGAGCATGCATGGGACATGCTACAGAGAAGAGCTCTGCCGAATATGGAGGGTATCCAGTCGCAAGAAGACCTTTTTTTGTTGTTGCAACGAACATGGGCGGCCATTCCACAGCGTGATTTGGATGAACTCATTTTGAGTATGCCAAACCGATGTTCTTGTGTTGTTAGTGTTCGCGGTAGAAACACGGATTATTAATTGTTTAAGTTACCCAATAAAATTTTAAAGAAAACTGTTATTTCAGTCTTTTTTTCGAACTTTTGTGTTAGTGGTTCAAATGTCAAAAATCCCTTTATTAGGAAAATGGCAAATTTCTTTATTAATGCAAAGGTGACTTGGTTTATCGTTACTGTGACAAACGAAAACACTTTATTTGATGAATCCTTAAAGAAAATTTTAATTAATATCAATCAGGAGAAAAGTTATTGCAAAAATATATGTTGATCCCTAGACACTTTTGATGTGTGTACAACTATCTACTGAATTCAAAGACAGCTTTACCTGAGGTTATTTTTGCTGTTTCGTACGAAGTTTTTATATTTTCAAATGAAAATTGTTGTTGTTGAATTGACTTATTGCGGTTACAATATTTGGAATAGTTTTTTAACAAACTACGATTATGATTTTTGTTTATTTTGCAATTGCAAGTGCAATCTTGTTTAGCCGATTAGATTTTCCAGTGATACTTTTCAAAATGCCAAACCTGCGTTGCAAAATAAGATATTATTATTGTGATGCAATTTCACAGAATAGGGAAACAGTCAGTATCTGACTGTTTGCCTCTTCTGTAAATTACTTAAGTCAGTGGTGCTTAAGTGGTGGTGGTGGTTGGTTGGTTTATTTTAAAAATAAATGGCACAAATAACTCAAGCTCCGCGAAAACAAAAGAACAATTATTTTGCATTGTATAAATAAAAGAAAAGAAATATATTCGATGACCATCTATCGAAACTCTCGTTAGGCGGCTGGATCAAGAGCCTGATTCAAAAGGCAGTACTCCTCGATACGGCTTGCATTGTGAGGAGGTTCCTGTCTCAGCCGCCCTTACCACACCAGTAGCTTAGACCCTGCTCCCGATACCGGTGGACCTCTATTTTTTATATTTTTAATGTATTTTTTTGTTTTTTTTTAAGATTATTTGAAAAAAATGAAAATTATAAGATGTTAAGATGAATAATCGAAAAAAAAGAATTTAAATTAAATGCTTTGGGAAACTGATTCTGGACACTAACACCCGTATGCATAGTCATGGGCACCACCACGTTAGGTTAGTTAGGTTCCTTTAAACCCAGCATTCGGAAACAGGGGCCCCGCGCAGCGGGGCTCCGTCGACTACGCTTTTTAGGGGAATATTAAATGTTTTAAGGTTAGGTTAGAGTCGGACTTGACGCGCCTACTCGTACTTTCCACCCTATTCGAGATATTGACAGCTATAGTTTGCACATTTGATATTTGTTTTTTTATTAGTAAGTTATAAACTGATCATTTTGATGTGTTTTGTCCTGTGCGGGCTAATAAATGCTTTTCTTTACGTTGTGGGTGACATATGCACCTACTGAAATTCAAGTTTGACGTGTGTATAGTTAAATTTTACAACAACGAACAGTCCCAAAGACGATTTCGGTTTCAGAAGGAAACCGTGCAGAATATTTTGTTACCCTTGGTATTTGAAAGTGCTAGCGTAGTTCTGATCGTGGACTATTAATTCCGACAACAATCCAGCAACTGCATACTGATCGGGGACAGCGGATATGCCCAAAAATCATATATGTTCACGGCCTATGCTTCATCGTACAGACTCGAGCTGAGTTACAATACAATATCACATAAAAACAAGAAACGTAATTGAGCGATTCAAAGGGGTCTGGAAAAGGCAATTTGCATGTCTCAGTAGAAAATTACAAAACAAATTACCAAACACCTTGAATATCATTAGTGCCTGTGCCATACTCCACAATATTTCTATCGTGGTAAATGAAGACATGCGGACGTCAGAACCCAGTGTCGGACACACACATACTAATAATATACCTGTCGCTACCATCGATGAAACTGAGCGTGAGCAGTGTCATAAGGGCTGTAATATTCGGATGCCTTATTTCTACGTTTTTGGAATACGGGTGTAAAATTCTTTAAGAAAATAAACACGGCAATTAATGTGTGCCAAGTTTGAAGACAATGAAGTTCAAATAGCCATGTGAGTGTATGGAGGTGTTCCCGACTACAAATCAGAATTCGAACACTTTTAGATTATATCGATAGAGTTTGGGACACTATGGAAGCCACTGGAACTCGGCCATTTAGTCAACTGTACACTGCTGGTTACTTGTATAAAAACTATTGTGGTGAACCTATTCTACCTTATTCTTCTATAACCATAGATGTGTTTTATATTTGTCATAATCCGATTGTCACATGAATTCGTAATTTCAACAATGTTCCGTTTTGTTAATTAACCCGTGAGAAGGCGCGCTATGAGCAATTTACTCACACAAAAATTTAAAGCAAAAACTTTTGGTGACACTGACGCCCTTACATCTCAAGCGCCTAGATAGCTTCCTAACTATTCATCCCCTCCCCCCTGACGCAACTCTCTTACCAGTCAGTTCCGTTGCGACCGCGCAGTGAAGTGTTTGTGGAGCCCGTGGAACATTGTGCGGTAATTTGCTCATCACGCGCCTCCGTGTAAGTTTTTATTTTTCTAATAAAATAAGTATTATTGTATTTTCTAGAATATATTATTTTATTTATTTATATTATATTGGTTAATTATTAAGTTTTTTGTTATGAAAGATTTTTTATTGTGATTAATACGAAGATGTCAAAATTAGAAAATAAAAACAAGTTGATTTGATAATTGTTTTAGAAGTTGCATTTATGTTTCATAGTTTTAATTAAAATATTTTTTTTCTTACTTATAAAACCTTGTTTTATTTATATAAATCCATTATAACCCAATAGGTACTATAAAAGTAGAAATATGAGCATTTAAAGTAGTGTGAGTAATTTGCTCGCGCGCGCCTCTCCGTGTAACTAACTGAGGCGCGCCTTCTCACGGGTTAAAACCTACTGTATAGGTTTTGTCTATTATTTCAATTTAATTAACATGCGAAACGAATCCCATGGACAAATATTTACGACCGGAACGGTTCGATGGGGACCCGTCCCTAAGCACGGCGGCCGCGGAATGGGCACACTGGAAGGAAACTTTCGTTAACTTCCATGCGGTACAGGACTCAAAAACGATTACTGATAAGGTCAAGCTTACCATTCTTATTAATCACGTGTCTCCGAACGTATATACCCACATCAGCGAGTGTGAAACATTCGAACAGGCATTAAATCTCTTGAACAAACTTTATGTTAAACTAAATAACATACTGTATTCACGCCACGCTCTCGCCACCCGGAGATAAAGTAGCCACGAGACTATCGACACATACATCCAAGCCTTGAAGCAGCTGTCTAAAGATTGCAACTTCACGGCTGCAATCTTCACGGAGCCGGTCACCATGGCGAACGCAGGTACTGATCACTAAGAATGCGAATCACCGGAAACGCCTTGTAATAGACTACTCCAGAACAATAAATCGATTCACAGAACTGGACGCCTATCCACTTCCCAGTATAGAGGAACTGATATCAAAAGTGGCAAAATACTCTGTATTTAGCGCCATAGATTTAAAAAGGGCTTATCATCAAGTTCCGATTTTGGCAGAGGAGAGACCATTCACTGCGTTTGAAGCAGCTGGAAATCTATACCAGTTTCGACGTATACCTTTTGGAGTGACCAATGGAGTTTCCAGCTTTCAGAGAACTATAGATTGGCTTATTCGAACGGAAAAATTGAAAGGCACATTCGCATATCTTCATAATATTACAATTTGCGGCAAAACACCAGAAGAGCACGACTATAATCTGCAACAATTTCTTGCCGCAGCTAAGAAGTACAGTCTAACCCTGAATGAAGCCAAATCCATATTTTACTTGGTTATACGATCGCCAATAATATCATCAAACCTGACAATGATAGATTAGAACCTCTCCTAAACTTACCTCCACCTCGAGACTTGCCCAGCTTGCAAAGAGCCCTGGGTATGTTCGCTCATTACTCTAAGTGGATACCAAACTTCTCCGAAAAGGTACATGAACTATCAAAGACCAAGACATTTCCGCTGAGTGAAAATACGATTAAAGATTTCCAAGAACTTAAGAACGCCATAATCAAGTCTTGTGTTCACGCCATTGATAATAATATGCCATTTAATGTAGAAACTGATGCCTCAAAGCACTCAATTGCGGCAACCCTTTCGCAGGCCGGCAGGCCTGTAGCGTTCTATTCGAGAACAATTAATCGAAGTGAACAGAATCATTCAGCCATTGAAAAAGAAGCTTATGCCATCGTAGAGTCCTTGAAGAAGTGGCGGCATTTTCTTATAGGGAAATCATTTCTGCTCGTCACTGACCAGCGATCAGTCTCTTTCATGTTTAATGCTAAGCACACCAGTAAAATAAAGAACGAGAAGATACAGCGCTGGCGATTGAAACTATCTCCATACAAATATGACATCGTATACAGACCTGGCACGCAGAACCATGTAGCGGACGCCCTTTCCCGTGTTTGCGCCATCGTCGAAACACCTGCAAAGTTACGATCACTTCACGAAGCCCTTTGTCATCCGGGTGTAACCAGAATGGTACATTGGGTGCGTTCCAAAAACTTACCCTATTCGATCGAAGAGATAAAGAGTATGACAAAAGACTGTCGTATCTGTTCTGAAGTTAAGCCTAGATTCATTAGAGCTGATCAGCAAAATAAACTTATTAAAGCGATAGCGCCTTTTGAGCGACTGAGCATGGATTTTAAGGGACCAGTACCATCTAAATCGAGTAACAAATTCATTTTAACTGTAATCGATGAATACTCCCTACCTACTAATTCCCGTGCTCTGATATAAGCGCAAAGACTGTAATCAAGCATTTAAACAGCATTTTTATCATGTTCGGCCTACGTACACTCGGACCGAGGAACATCATTTTTACCGGCTGATGTAAAAGATTTTCTACACTCCCGGCAAATAGCGACGAGTCGTACAACGCGATACAACCCTCAAGGCAATGGCCAAGTTGAAAGGCTCAATTCTACGCTCTGGAAAGCTGTACAGTTAGCATTGAAAACTAAGAACCTGCCAATAGAGAGCTGGGAGGATGTCCTACCGCAAGCATTACACTCCATACGCTCGCTTCTTTGTACTAGTACAAATTGTACGCCGCATGAAAGGATGTTCCGCCACTCTCGGAGATCGACGAATGGTGATTCTATTCCCACATGGCTATCTGGCTTAAACAGAGTACTTATGCGACGTTTTGACCGGAAAACAAAATATCAACTACTAGCCGAGGAGGTGGAGGTACTGGAGACTAACCCCACTTATTCGTACGTTCGAACGATGGATGGTCGCGAGACCACTGTATCCAACCGCCATTTAGCACCTTTGGGAGGCAACCGAGAAGAAATCCCCACAATTAACGAATATGTAGACGCCGAACCCCAAAGATCGCAGTCACTGTCACCATCTTGTTCACCACCAACAACTTCGCCTTCTTCACCGACAACATACTCAACACCAGTCTCGCTGCCAGATACACCCTCGTCACCGCCACCATCGGAGGATTTGCAAAGTGCACCGGAACCGGAACAAACGAGCTCGGACGGGATCGAACTCCCAGTTTCGGAGCCGCTCCGGCGGTCGGCCAGATCACGGAACCCACCGAAGTTTTTACTCGATTACATCTGGCCGGGGTGAATGTGGTGAACCTATTCTACCTTATTCTTCTATAACCATAGATGTGTTTTATATTTGTCATAATCTGATTGTTACATGAATTCGTAATTTCAACAATGTTCCGTTTTGTTAATTAAAACCTACTGTATAGGTTTTGTCTATTATTTCAACAATTTTTACCGGTAAAGCTATTACGACAGCACAGGTCTAATAAGGGTAAGTTCTCCGTAAGCCGTTTTGTTAGTTTCTGGTCGACACTCAAATGTATAGAAATTGTAAATTATTTTTGAAATGTGGAAAAAATTATAAATATCTGAAGCAGGAAGCCTATGGACTTGACCCGATAGGGTTTTTAACTCTGCAGTTTCTACATCATATTCTCTCTCGTCTCTCGTCTCTACATGTCTGATTTCTACATCTGCTCCCTAAGTATCAATAATTCCAGGTTTTCATTGGTGCGCGCAGTATCTTCTTGTCACGACCTGCTTTAAACTACCAAATTATTTTTAAATCCATCCAAATACGCCTCCGTATTCGTTTTTAAAAACAATTTCTCATCAAGGAAATCTTAAATAACTTTAATCTAATTATTGAAGTCGGTAATTATCCTATCAATAGAATATTGCCTTCATAATTGTCAAACCCGCAGACTAAAAACGGTAGTGTTGGACTGCAAATGACATTGACAACCAGCGGGTGTTCGCTTCATACGCCATGTCCACGCAACTTGAAACCGATGATATTTATAGATAGGTTTAATGTAAAATGTATGAATGACTTCTTTTTCCAACGTTCAAGTAACACAATGAAATTGTCTAATTGCATCGTCATCATTTAGGTCCTATAGGGTGCGGAGCAGTGCCAGCAGCATCTTGTCTATAAGCAAAGATGATTGTGGGTTTGTGAACCACTGTTGAAAGGTTTTCGCAGGGCATGTCACCTTGCAGCAATGATGTTGTAAACGAGCTACTCGTTAGTCTGAACTGGCCGGTTATAACACAGACCAAAAGGATTTGAAAGGAGTCAAATGTCACCCATGTTTTGTACTGAATTTACTCAACTAAAAAATACAATCCTGTAGCTGTTCGTTCGCAATTTTATTTTCCTTGCCTGTGTATAGCAAGTAGAATAGAAAACCATAACATATCTAATTCTCTTTCTACTTCAATGTCACAATCTGTTTTTTTGTTTTTGATTTTGCCTTTTTAAGTATATTACTAACAAAGTTACCTAAAAACTCAAATTCTCCTACTCCTCCCAAACTACTCACCAACTCTCCTCTCAAACTTTCGTAATTCGAAGACATGTGTCATCTACCAACCCGCACTGTGCCCGCGTGGCACATTGGTTCAAGGGCGGAAAAAACTCCTTTGTTTCGACCTTGTTTAAAATGTCTAGAATTTGGTATACATATAATAGAATAATAGTAGAAACAACTTCTAAAATTAATTCGGGTAAATAATAACACAGTTTTTAATTATACTATGCCAAAGTAGGGTGATCGACAATTAACAAATTTCGTGCAAAAAATATTGGTATTTCAAGTATGAATAGAACTTAAATACTATGATTATCATCTTTTATTTTTAAGTTAGTTATAAGTTTATAGTGTGTATTAATAAAATACGTAAACATAATGTTACAATATGATGAAAAATTACTTGCTATTAAATTTTTAGTGAAGAAGGTCATTTGACACCTTTTGTTTTCAATCATGAGATCATAACTAATCTCCGTTAACAACCGTTAAGTAATAATATACCTCCAGAGATTACTTAAACCCTATAGATTAAGAATACATCAGTTTTGGCTGCGAAAACCTGCGATCTTGGAAATACCAGGTCATTAACTAATGACGCTCTGTAATTAAGAAAAAGTGCATTTTATTAATAAGTCTTTCTAATGAGGGTTATTAACACTTTATCATGTCGTTTAAGTATAAATAGCATTGAACAGACGTTTTAACTTCACTTACAATTATTTTCTCTCACGATAACAGTGTTATAATAGTGATGGATAGCTTTACTATTGCCTATACCGATTTAGTGGAAATCGTATTATCAAGTAATCGTGAGATACATAAATGCCTCAAAAATTTTAAACTTATGTATCCACACTTTACAGAAAATGTTTTGAAGCAAATTTGTGAAATCTGAGTCGTAATTTTCTACCCGTATTTACGAAAATGTGGTAAACTGCAGCGAGAAGTCATACTACTTTTATGGAAAAAAATGAACAGTGCCTGAAAAATATTTTTACCGTTTAGATATCTTGATAGATGTAATGAATATGCTCTTAGCTACCTCAGATCCCCTTATCAGCAGTTTAGGTTCAGTACCGAATAAAAAATACTGTCCTCTTCGCACGATAATGCCAAAGCTTTATTAATGGATAGCACCCATCTCTAAAACTATGTCTTCTAAATATTAATAAACTAAATACTAAACTGTTTAGTTTATTAATATTTATTTATATAGAAATGCTTAAAAACTGTATATTTATTTTGCATAATATTTACCTATAATTAAATATTTTCATGTAAAAAAAAATACATAATATATCTTTCTCTTTGTATACTGGTATATTCATCATTTTAATAAAGTCACCTGCTTAGCTTTTTTCCAACCATGTTGGGATCGGCTTCCAGTCTAACTGGATGCACTGAATACCAGTATTTTACATGGAGCGACTGCCTACCTGACCTCCACAACCCAGTTAATGCTGGGTAATACGATACCACTTGGTAAGACTGGTAGTCAGCCTTTTTAGGCCACTGACTACCTGTAACGACTGCCAAAGATGGACAAGTGACAGCCGGGACCAACAGCTTGACTCATCGAAACTCAGTATTTCAGGGTGGACACCCATCCACAGACCAACCGAGGCAAGCACAGCTTAACCTAAAGATCGTCCTGAGCGGCTGTTGTTATTTAGCCACGAGCTCTTTAATATAATTTTAATCAAGTATTTTGAAGAAATGCAACATATTTTCATCTAAAAATAATAATTTCCGCTTGCCCGTACAACCTGCACCACTGTGCGTGGTGGAGTATAATAGCCCATACGCAAAATACGCGCGTTGACGTGGAGTTGCGGACACCAGCCTGTTTACAATACAATACTTAAAAACTATTAATTTAATATTACTATTACTATTGATTTAATAATAATAATAAGCTTTATAACTTAGATTGCTTCGTTGGTCTAGTGATCGTAAGCGCTACATCACGCTACGCTACGCTATCGAGCAGATATTTTTCCATTTCATTGGAATTTCATAGTAGCAGATGGAAAGCGATGGATGAAGATGTCTGTTAACTATTGCTCAGAAGGCAGACGAGATAAATGTGTTTTGGGAACACAGATTCAGAGGCAGGGACGTTTTATACATGCATTAAAAAAAAAAAAAAAAGTTGTGAAACTTAAGCTCATTTTTCGGGGTAAAATCATTACCATGATACTCACCGAAAAGTTGAATTTTATGCATTTTGATCTCACAAAGAATTCATAGATTCCAACATCTTGTTGTACAACTAGCTTGGTGTTCGTTTATATGTAGCTCTATTCACATTTCATCCTTTTCACAAAGCTCGTATAAACGACGACGTTCAGTATTATCGTTTTTTAACAATATTAAATAGCTACATTTGTAAGTGTATTAATGTTGAATATCTTAATAGGTAAGGTATCGGTTTTCAGTCTAAAGGAAGAAACTCGGTATGAATGACTGCTTGTCTCTGCATCACCCAAAGGTTGACTGGTAGAGAATGCCTATGGCATTAAGTCCGCCTCTGTAGTATGTGCTTGAAGTGTTAAATAAATAAATGGGTAGTCACCCATTCAAAGACCAACCTAGCACGGTTTAAACTAAACATCGACCACGAGCACGAGCTCCTCCAAGACGTTTTAATACAAAAAAATAAAAATAAAATAAAATAAATATCCCTGGACACGTATACACACATAGCACCACCTAGTGCCACACTAAGCAAAGCTCGTGGACACTAGATAGTTGATATAATACATATATACTTTTTTGTTTGTAAATACATACTTATTAAACATATAAACATCCATGACTCGGAAACAAACAACATGATCAAACTAAACGAAAATACCGCCAAAATTGATATTAAAAGCTATTACGATGGCTATAATTCTATATTACAAGTTTTATTGGACGCGTTCAACCGATTACCTGCCGCATACACGCTTAGGTAAATGGAAAAGTTTTATGAAGTAGGTAGGTACCCCACTTTGAAAAGGCCGCTGGTACACACGTTTTTTGCCGTAGAAACTACGGTTGATTCCCAGTGTGTAAGCAAGATCATCAAATCAATGGTGAAAATTTAACCGTCAATCATTATGAAACACAAATAAATGTATGAGTGCGTACAAACTTATTCTAAATGAGAAGGAGATAAAACTAACCCAAAATAATACCAACACCTAATATCTTCCGAGCAGCTTATAAGAAATCGAATAACAGTGACGTCATTATAAAAATTGAAGTCAATACGCGCGTCTCATAAGAGAAAATTGCGATTCGTTGAGACAAGTCGTGAGAGCATATCCGTGTTACTCTCAGCTCGTAATATACAATAGGCTCAGAAAATCAATGACAAGATGGCTGCGATGCGACGAAAAATATATAAACTTTTACGTCGATAATATGCCAATTCTTTTATTTGCCATGAATGTTGTTTATACCAGGGCACGCTAAAGTAACAAGTTTATAGTTATCACGAATGTTTGGGCGCTTTTGTAGATAAACATGGGCTGAGAAAATGAATTCACAGGTTTATTGGGACATTTCGGACGACCATTGCCTTTGGCTTTGTGTTGTTCCTGTTAGTAAAGCTGTAATGCCTGTCTTCACCAAGTCTGAGCAACGCGAACGCCCCAATTAAACCTGGACGGATCCATTCGAGGATGTGATCTTCATCGTTGTTTGTATAATTGAGTTAATATTCATACAGTAAGGACACAGTACATCGGAAATGCTTTTACAATGTTTACCTACATCTCATTTTGCACCGAAATTCATGGAAAATAAATGATTTCTGATCGTTTTCTTGTTTAAACCGCAAAACAAGCTGGAATTTTACAAGCCAAATATAATTAAACGACGGAGCTTAAATATTTACGAAAAATGAAGAAGAAAAGATAATATGAGAGGATTACCTACGTATTGAAAGTTCCACTATGCAATGCACCCCATAATATTCAATTTAAATACTTGTTTAGTTTTAAGTTTGCTTCCTACAACGTCAGAGTGTAACACAAAACTCAAGCATACTAAGTCAGTTATAAGTCGGATAAATAAAAAAAATACTCATGAACTAGATCAGTGAATAGACTTTCCGAGATAGTGTGCGTGTGGGTGTGGGTAGTGTGTGTGTTTGTGTGTGTATGCGTGGTGTGTGTGCATGGTGTGTGTGTGTGGTGTGTGTATGTGTGTGTGTGGTGTGTGTATGTGTGTGTGTGTTTTTTTATGTGTTGTCCTGTCGGGCTAATAAATGCTTTTTCTTTCTTTCAAATCAATAATTATCTGCGTTGTTACTCTAGTCAGTAGTGGTAGTAACCGTGACTGCTGAGCATGAGGTCCTGGGTTCGATTTCCAGGTCGGGCAAAGTGTTACCGAGGTATTACTAGGTTCCATCAAGAATTACTCAGTAGTGGCCACGGAGTCTTGATCAGTGAACGGTTGTGTGCGTGTGGATTGAGGGCCAGTTTAATATAAGGATTTAACGAACTTTCCCAAGGTATTGTGAAAGTTGGAATCAGATTTTGTGTAAATCAAATAAACGAGTTATGGACAGCAATGTTGGGCCCTCAGTTTACACATACCGTTTACTCAGCCCGCTTGTACCTGATAAACTACAGAAAAAGTATTTATGCCAAAGTTTTCGCTAAGCTAATGCTAACAGTCCTACTTTGTATATACGTTCAATGGCCCCTCAATTCTCATACTCGTAAAAGAATAGCACACGCACATCCCGATTCATGACAGTAGGTTCATCGCAGTCATTATTACAGGCGACTTAAACGTAATTGGCGAAATGAGAGTACTATTTTAGACCCACCAACTCTCCTTAACCCTTCAAAAACTACTTTAGAATTCATTAAAAACAAGTAGATCTCAGCAATTTTTTTTGTAAAAACACATATCTATACCTCATATACAGTGTTAAGTCTAAGCAGGCGATGTTGATGATGATGAACTTAAAGCAGCTTGCAAGCATGAAGTTACAAGGTGTTACAAAGAAAATTGGCCCAGTTAATTTCAGTCGTTAGCATTATGAAGTAGACACGGAGCTCCAGATTTGCTAGCCCTGTTTCCAGTGCAATTTCTTGACTAGGGCTTTGTGCCTGAAAGATCCAGTAAGGTTATTTACAGAGAGTCAATTTGGTGTTACTCTGTAATCTTTTTGGAACTTGCATACATTTACTAATAATATACGTGAGTACAGCAGTCATTGTGCCGATTGTTATGTCGGCCAATAGCTTAATAGACAATAGCCTCGACCAATATTTGAGAAGGCTCTCGCTTGGTAGCTGGATCGATATAGATGGACGTACAGACAGACGTACAGACGGACGGACAATAATGTCAAGGGTTTTATTTTTTTCTTATTCACTGATTCTTTTCCAAAGTATAAAGATAACCTAAGTTACTCCTTATCTGCCAGTAACAGTCCTATCAAAATCAGTCCAGCCGTTTCAGAAATTAGCCGTAACAAACAGAGCCAGACAAAAATAAAAGTGAGGTACCATATGTTCATTTGCATTCAGAGTTTTATTTGATATTTCAAACAGACTCTTCAATTTAATTTATTTGTATTGAAATTCTAGTTGTTTGTATTAACATACTGGCACAAGATTCTCAGTGACGCTGACTTCGCACTTCAAAGCGCCCTCGTTCGAAGGCCGAGCTTCTAACAGTCGCGTTTAACCCTTGTACCTATACCCAAAGAATTTCAAACCTTATTTCCTAAACTTAGGGTTCAAGTTGCTGAGAGAATTAGTCAAATCTGAAGTCAATCTATTAAGACTCACTAGGACAGTAGTAGCGTTTTCGAATGACACTCAAGAATTGACAATTATTAAATTCCGTTAGGTGTTGTTCAAAGGAAAGAAAAAAAGAAAGAATCAATGTTGGAGCAGTGTGTACGCTGTGTGTTCGGAATCCTAGTCTATAATATAAAAATGAATCGCTGAATGTGTTGCTAAGCGCAAATCTCGAGAGCAGCTGAACTGATTTTCCTAATTCTTTTTGTTGTTGTTTGTTATTGTCAGGAGAAGTTGCTTATGAAAAAAAAATGTAGTAGGTAGGTACGAGTAGGTAGTAGTGTAACGAACTGAGTCTCTTATCATCACTGCTGGATGAAGTATTATAGTATTATACTAAATTAACAAGTGCTGTGAGTACGAGCCTCCAGATGCTTCCGATGTCAGCAGAAATCATCTCTTGTTTGAAAGAGGCTCATAGTCTAGGGCGACATTTTGTTGATAACGACTGCCAGATCCACTCAGAAAATTTATTTTCCTCTAATATTTCGCATCAACGAGATGAAGTTCTACTTACTGGTCTCGACGTAGTCTGAATGGTAGTGACGGGCCTAGAAGAGGTCTGGACTGCTGGCGGGTGAGTGACTGGGACCTTGTTGGGAAAAGGTGCGCGTCACGCACAAGTAGTAGGTAGGTAGTTAGTGTTAGGTAGGTAGTAGCAGTAGCAGTAGCACAGAATAGAAAACGTACAGAAGTTGCACTCCTTTGATCTTGAAGAAAGCCAGTGGTGGCGACCCTGACTTACAAACAGAGAGTCGTGGGTCCGAACCCAGACAGGCTCATGACTACTTTGCGCAGTTCATTTCCTCACCGCTGCTCTCAAAACTCGAATTTGGTCGCGAAATTTTTCCATGTATTTTTTTCATAGTGGGCACTATGAAAAAAATACATGGAAAAATTTGAGACAATGTTTAGGGATAAAAGTGTTATGTCAAAAAAACAGTATGAGTTTGAATCTATTTACATTAATTATATTATTAATTACAATTTTCGGAAACAGAGTGTTATGAACATCGCCGGTAGCACTACAAATAGTATGAATGAAAACTTTAGGATGAAACATTTTAGGAAGAGTGATCATTCGGATTACAAATCATTAGGAAGAACAATTTCAGGTAAAGAACTTTTGGTGAGCCAATATGGACCCGTTACTAAAGCTTGAGGGACCATGAACCCTGCAGTTTTACGCAGATTATTTTTTAAATCATTGAATCATTTCAGCCAAAAAACGTCCACTGCTGGACATAGGCCTTCCCCCAAGTGTCGCTATATTGACCGGTCCCGTGCGACTCGCATCCAATGGATTCCCGCAACCTTCACCTAGTGGAACGCATCGTAAAATAAATAGTAAGAGCAAAATAATTTTAAAGATTTTTCATATCACCACAGTACCAATAAAACGTAATGTGATCCAAATGATTGTAACAGAGGCAATTTTTAAAATCTGAAAGTTCTTAAGGAGTCTTCGCTCGGTATTGGAAAAGTTCATCACAAGAACTGTCCACAAGTTTCTCCAAGAGTTGAGTGGTCTATGGTGAAGGTTTACAAAGTTCGAGGAATAGACCTGTGTTATACACATAAATCAACACACAACTTAGCACTGACCTGGATATTTGCAAAAAAAACGTAAGAAAATTTGAAGTGCATTCGTTTTCCATACAAACGTTATACCAAAATAATATGAAAATCAAACATATTAAGGGTAAAATATAAGATATAAACAAGGCAGATGATGGAGAGAAATGACATCAACCGTCAACCGCTTTGACAGGAATGAACAGGAATGGCCAGGACAGTCACGGACGTTTGAACTGTCGTAGAAAATTATAGAAGTTTAATATTTTTTAATAGTAGGTACTGTCTTGTAGTGATTTTATTGGAGAAAAAATTACATTTTTTTTTGGAACAAGCCCGCCATTCTATTCCCAAACCTCCATAACTCCTGAAAGCCAGAATCAACAGTGGCGACCACCAGAAAAGCGCCGAGACATCAAGCTCGACGAAGTCCCATCCCTGTTATAGTAATTTGGTGATATTGGACTGGTGGATAATAAGTACATTGATCCCAATACTCTGATCCGTTTTTTGTTATAACCAGATAATTGATTGATTTATTTGCAGTTAACCGATAACATTGTTTAAACTATGCGAAAATGAATTGTTTATAAAATGATAACATTAATGTATCATCACGTCGCATTGTAGTTTAAAGCAATCTGCAAAAATTTCAATTTGGTAAAAAATGAAGGGGGCTCTTTCCTATCTATGATAGTACGGAATCTCTCATGCACGAGTCCGACTCGCACTTGGCTTGGTTTTTTTTAAATCTTCGCTTCAGTTTGCTAAAACTTTTTATTTCCCATGCACGTTTCTCGGAAGATCTAAATAATGAGTAGCTACCATCGCTTTTATTAGGCCGCGTCGCTTATCAAGGATTGTTACAAGACGCGAGGCGCTTTTCAGTTTTCCCAATAAGAAAGGTAAACGCACACTAATCCGCGCCGCGAAAGAACCGAACGCACCGAAAGAAACATTTTCTCATCCGTTTATTATCGTTATCTATTCGTCCAATTTGACGCAGATAAGTGTACGAGGTTTTATAGTCTACACTAATATTATAAAGAGGAAAACTTTGTTTGTTTGTTTGTTTGGTTGTAATGAATAGGCTTAAAAACTACTGGACCGTTTTTAAAAATTCTTTCACCATTCGAAAGCTACATTATCCACGAGTAACATAGGATATATTTTATCCCCGTACTCCCACGGGAACGGGAATTACGCGAGTGAAACCGCGTGACGTCCGCTAGTATTTCGTACAAGTAATTCTAAAATTCTATTGTTTTGGCTCCATCGGTTCCTTCGGCTCTTGATAAGTGTGCGTTCACCTGAGTGACGGGAAAGAACGCAGCGTTCGATATTCGTGGGTCCAACACTATTGATTTAGGACAAAATCTAAAATTAAACTAAATGATATACTCGTAAATGTTTCAATATTTCTTCTGTACTGTCCTAATATCAATTCAAAAAACCTTTCATGTGATAAATCGAAGAACATCATCGTCGTTTAGATTTCTCAACATATTCTTTAGATTCACGGTATTCAATAAAGTGCAGTATGCTGCACGTCGCTCTATAGGGTCTGTTTGGAATCACAATTTTCTTCTCAACGCTCGAAAAGCTCGAGCCCAAGCAATATAAAACCACTTCACGTTTGTTTGAAACTGAACAGAGGAATCTCTTTACTTCGTAAACTACTGCAACTACTTTTTTGTGTAATTGTATCGCGTTGAATAAGTTCATGTGTAGAGCGAGCATCCCAATAGTTGGCAATGAAATGTCGCAAATAGCTGTCAAATATTTTCCTATGTTAACCCTTTTCCTGTCCCATGAGCCACATATGGTTCAGAGCGATTGTTTAACTATTGTCTCTTTTCGTGGACTGTGAATGTGTTAATTAATACCTTATGGCAATATTATTGTATAAAAATAAGAAACATAGCTAACTACTGAATCATCAGGGAGCACCCAGCCAATTATAAGCTGGACAGGATGCAAGTTACAAAAGGTGATAGTTTCTGTTATATTCGTGAGCATCTTAATCGTTGCGGCCTGTGATTATTTACCCGAGTTGTTTACCAGCAATAATTGTTGCGTAAAGTTACTTAGTTTGATGTACAAAATGCTCGGTTGACGGCTTCGAGATGAGGTTGTTTACACCCTGTATAAATAAAGTAACAGAAACTGCGCAGTATCCAAAAACCCAGGTCAAGTGTCTTCATTAAATTGAAGGCAATAAACGCTTTAATTAAATTTTAATTGCAAAACACGAGCAAGCTACTCGAGTTACCCAAATTGATGTAGTCGAGACGAGTGCTGCTCGATTCAAGACTTTTTGAATTAATTTTAATTATTGTTATCAATCTACTTGTAAAGGGGGCGGACTATTTTATACATCTTTTATTATTAACCTTTTCAGAAAATCTAAAGGGTCTGTCAGTTAAGACTGGTCAACTCTTAGCTGCAACGGTTAATTTTAATTAATTTATTTTTAAGTTAGTGATTTAATCTTTTCTCTGGACGCTCTTAATGTGCACGTCTTTCTAGATCGTTCTCACTCTGACATATATGTATAATAAAAACATAAATGATGTTTCCAAGATATTGTAACAATTTTGATAGGAAGAGTGTCCATGGAGTATCTTGCCCGTTCTTCTCCATCAGAGATCTACGCTTGGGCATAATAAATAAATAAATAAATATCGCTAGACATTAACACACAGCGCCACCTAGAGCCACACTAAGCAAAGCTTGTGTCGTGGACACTAGATAGGTGATATACCACATATATATACTTTTCTGTTTGTAAATACATATTTATTATACATATAAACAACCATGACATCCGGAAGCAAATGTCCATGCTCATCACACAAACATTTGCTCCTACTTGGATTTGAACCCAGGACCCTAAGAACGTAAGGCAGCGTCACTACCACAACGCCATACGGGTCGTCAAATGAATCGTCGTCGTCGTCGTCGAATGGGCAACTACAGTATTTTTACAAGTTATTATGCCTTGTCTGACCGTTGACTGCAACTATGGTTTTTTGTATTTTTGCCATTCAAAAGAAGTGCCGTAATGGTCTAATTGAAATAAATGCTTTGAGTTTGAGTTGTATTTATTATGTCAATAATATGTCTGTGCAATATTATGGACGAAGTTTTCTTGACGAACTATTCATCCACATCATCATTATATTATCAGCCCAGAATCACCCACTGCTGGGTATATGCCTCCCCTGTCTTCCGTCACACTTCGTGGTTCTGTGCCTCCCTTCCCTGATCCAGGTGTTCCCCGCGACTTTGAGTATATCGTCAACCCAACGAGCTTTTGGATGGCCGTGGTTTCTTTTGCCAAGCCTCGGCCACCACTCGGTCAAAGCCTTGCTCCATCGGCCATCTCTGCGGCTAGCCAGATGTCCTGCCCAGGTCTACTTGAGGCGCACCGCCTGGTCCCCAACGTCATAGACGTCCGACGGTGGATTTCGGTGTTACGCACGAACATGTACTGGATACATTATGCAGGAGAGTAGTATTAAAGATGTCGGGGATACAACGGTTCGGGTTTAGTTCATCAGACATACAGGGTGTAAACCACCTCATCACAAAGCCGTCAACCAAGCATTCTGTACCTACATCAAACTAAGTAACTTTACGCAAAAATTACTGATAGGAAACATCTCTTTTTTTTTTTAGGTAGAACTCAATATCACGCACTTAAAACATTGTGCTGATGGATGGATTGAATAGTACGGGGGTTGTGGAGGCGTTAAAAGTCAAAAACTTACAAAAAAAAAACTTGTCAAAAAGTAGTCACTTTGCCCCCTTATCTCCGTAACTAGAAGGTTCCCAGGTATGGTGTTGAACAAAAAAATGATCGCAATGGAACAGAACAAGTGCCTTTTGGCTTCGTGAAGAGGTGTTTAATGTATACACCCTTTATACACCCTTTATACACCCTTTATACACCCTTTATACACCCTTTATACACCCTTTATACACCCTTTATACACCCTTTATACACCCTTCATACACCCTTTATACACCCATTATACACTCTTTACACCCTTTATACACCCTTTATACACTCTTTACACCCTTTATACACCCTACAAACAAGGTGTCGCTTTGCATCCTGGTCAAATTCAAGGGTGTGCTACAGATCATCAAACAACAAACCGAACAAACCGTTCAAACTGAACATTTTTTCCATCGTAATAGTAAAAAATAATCAGCAGTCTCATAAATGTGATCGAGTTGCGAGTAGGTATCGGAATTTTGTATGGGGCCGTTGATTATTTTTACGCGATTACGATGGTAGTCCCATGGATAAAGTTGTTCAGTGTGATAGGATGTAGCACACCTTTCAATTTGCATCCTTATATTATTATTTATTTCTGTTATCGTATAGCCAATGGTGAGTGTCCAGGCATAACCGAACACTCGATTCGCCCTAGTACCTACTGAACCCAATTATCAACGCAAAATGTTGATCCGCCACTCTGTCATTCATTCGGACACACAATAATGTTCGAGTGGCTCGTTGAAGTGCTGTGCGTAAGCTTGACTTTCGATCGATACGCAGCTAATAAACCGCCATTGAGGAATAAGTATCAATTATAACTGTAGCTGTTCATTGTTCAGAGCTCATTGTCATACTTTGTAAAATTGTGTTTTATTTTTATTTTGTTTTCTATGTCACTGGCGTTAGAGAGTAAACAGACTCTCCACAAGCAGTCTGTACAAAACTGCTCTGGGAAATGATGTTTTTGGGGTGAAAGATACGTTGTACGGTAAAACTAAATGTAACTAACTCAAAACATTGTGCTGGACTGAATAGTGTGGAGGTCGTGGAGGTGTTTAAAATAAAGTTCTTACAATATAAACTTGTGAAAAAGTTGGAACTTTGACCCTCAATACACTACGTAACTCCCCTGGTATGATCTTAAACAAAAAAAAATGATCTTAAACAAAAAAAAATGATCTTAAACAAAAAAAAATGATCTTAAACAAAAAAAAATGATCTCAATGATGGGAAAAATAAGTGCATTTCGGCTTTAGTTAACGAGTATTTTTACACCCTTTAATAAAGGAAGTTTAAAAGTGGAGTCAGTTACAGAAAAGTTGTAAAGGAATCGACTGTCATAGTCTAGACATGAAGAGACTTGGTCAATCACGAGACTAAAAGAATAAACGAAGGATGGATTGTGTGAGGAATGATACGAAAGATAAAAGATAAATCATAGCGTGATGGTTGACAGAGGAGAATGAAAGTAAACAACGTATTGCGCTGACCCCAAATAACATGGGACAAGGGTAGAAAGATAATAATTAATTAAATTAAATCTTTTTATTTCAGACATTACCTAGTCCGTAACGTGTGATTGTAAAACAACTTTAAAAAGATAAAAAAAACTATGTTACATAGAAATGCTAAAAAAAATACATAAAACATTAAGAATACTTAAATTAAAATAAAAAATTAAAGTAGACAAGATTACATTTACACATTAAAGTTTCACTTATTCAGCGGCGTGCGCAGGTCACCTTGACAGCATGTTTGTACATTTGTCCCCTATTACGGCAACGGGGAAAAGACAATGGTATTTCAGGCCCTCCATGACACGGCTTATAAAATTCGTTTTTTTTTCGGAAAATAAAATAGATAATGAGCCGGATACAAAAATATCTGAGAGACAACGTTATTTGCGAAAAAACAAAACAAAAATAGAAAAAAAATATGTCAGAAAAAAAAAGTGGTTAGAATAGTAATAAAAAGCTTATTTGCCGCTATAATTTTATCACAGACATTGCGAGATTGAATCATGTGACACATAACAATGCCCTATCATATGAATTTTGGTATGTGAAGGTGTATACAGTCACATAGTCAGACGACGCAGTCCCCGTTTCAAAACTTGGTACAAATTATCCCTTGTCAGCAGTAATTATCGCCCTAAACACTAGTGGGAACTAATTTAGCAAAGTAACTGGGTCAGGACTTAAACACACTTGAACAGTTCGATAATAATAGGATGCCCAGATTTTGGCTTTATTTTACATTTAGAATTCGTAGATTAGGGTGAAAAATGTTTTTGAGACGGGAAGTGATAGAAGAGACGAGAAGTGGAGACGAGAAGTGATAGAAGTGACTATTGACTTGAACAGTTGGATAATAATAGGAAGCCCTGAATTTGACCTAATTTTAATCTGTGACATTAGGATTCGCAGATTAGGGTGAAAAATGTTTTTAAGACGAGAAGTGATAGCAGTATAAAACATATGAAGACGGGTATTTATCGCGAATGTACCTTTAATTTAAGCCCGACGTTCCGACCGATGTTTTATAATGTGTTCCGATCGTGAAAGTTTAAAAATGACAAGTGATAGCAGTGACTAATTGTAATATTAGAAAACATTTAAGGATTTCTATTTGACATACTTAATTTTTCCTCAACTTCGACTCCAAATTAAAACAATGTACATTGCTTTTGTAACCTTTTTATGCATAGTTATAATAACTGTAAGGGGCCACTTCCACGAGTGAGATAATCACGGCGACATTATCGTCCTTGTCACGTTTTTCTATACACTCTCTTTTGGGCCGCCTCCACGAGCGAGAGAATTGCGGCAATACTTTCGTACAGAAATACGTCCTATCGTCATTCAGATAAACAATATTTGCATACCTAGACGCCGTAGATAAAGACGAGGTCCAAAGGGCTGACGGGTTTTTTACAGCTAAACAGGTATAGCGCCGATAACACGACAATTTAACTGTGTTTGCCTCATGATGTTCCCAGTCTGCAAACAAAAACCACCCTTTAGTGGCAACGCAGATGAAAGACTTTTCGTGTGTACAAAATCTGCGACAGACAAAAATTCTGCGAAAATTTTGCGTGATTGTTGGTTTTGACTACTTTTAGTCCACTATAAGGATCTACTGATGTTACTCGTATTGTAATGTTTTTGTATGTCGCAGAATGTTTGTATGTCGCAGAATGTTTGTCCGTCGCAGAATGTTTGTCCGTCGCAGAGTTTTTGTATTGTTTTTATTAAGACCACTCATACCAATTTTCTTAAACTACTGTTTTTACTGTTTAGTTGCTGTGTAATTGATACAAAAAGAAAAAATAACACCTCCACAAGTAAGAAATATTGCTGTTTCGCTTTGCAAACACGTTGTGAATAATATACAAATATTATTAGAAGAAGACAAAGCAAAAATACATTCCGTATCAATTTCAAAAGCTTTCTGTTTTCTAAATTTTATAGATTTGTAATTTTTTCAGGCACCATAAAGAAGCAGGAAGTATTTTATTTGATATTTCATAGCGGTATGTAATGAAAACAGAAAAAAAACAATGTTCGTAGGAAACCTACGTCCCTTAACTGGAAATAAACAAATAAAGAATGTGTATGTTACTGTAAAAGCCCGAACTACGGTAGATCTTAAGATTTCCCAGATTTCTCCTAAGATTAAACCACTCTAAATGGATAAAGTGGCCATAGTTCATTTCGAACTTATACCACAATTCATTCGGTAAATCTTAGGTTTTACGTCAGAGACACGGTAAATGTTGAGGGCGAATAATTGTGTTTCAAGAGGTTGGCTCTGCTTAGCCGACCGGCAGCGGCGATCTCTGGCGTCCGGCCCCAGTTCAATCCTTGGTCCGGAGCGATAGGGAATGGGAAGCCGCCATCTCCTTCTGCGAAGCAGTCATGCTAGCGAAAGAGGTGGCGGAACGTGAGAGGTAGAGAACCTTACGTCCCATCCAACGTGGGAGATGCCCTGGGTGTCGGTGTGTCCACCACAGGAGCGGGCCTGTGGACGGCGAGTAATGGGCTAGCTCGCCGTTCGTCCGTCTTCTGACGACAGGCCGTGCGCGCTCTTCATACCTCGAACTCAAAGGGCTAAGAAGAATCATGGATGGGTTTCAGACAGCAAAAGTCTGACACTCCCTTCCGTATCGCCAACAGCAGGAGGGGTAATTTGATGCATTTGACAAAAAGGGCGAATAATTGCATGTGAAAATAAATCGTGTACGAAGGCGACTAAAAATATGCACCCAACTTAGACAAAGCGCTCGTCAGTCGCTGCCGCTGAACCGCTCGCTACTTTCACTTGGCTCGCACGTGTCTTGTCTCAGTTCTCCATCTCGACTCCCACAGTCTTGGTTCTAGCCTAGTCACTTCACTCAGTTGGTTGCTCGGTTTATTATTACAGTATCTTATCATCAGTTGCCAGATATTTAAGAAATACTTATTGTTTAATACTCAAAACGAACTTTGACCAATTGTCATTAGTGAGACCTAGTATTTCCCAAACTCTAATGGTAAAAGCTCCAAAATATTATTTTATCCATATAAATAGTTACATTTACCAACTCGTGTTGGTAAATCCAGCAAAACTTAAGATTCGGGCTTTTACAGTAACATGTATACAACTTGTCAGATCCAAAGTTTTCTACCGTGAAACCAATTCCACAGGTGAATTGTGTGATTCATCGGCACCTGGCTCCAGATGTGGGAACTGAGGTTGCTGAAATACGTTTAACTAACTTTCCTCTTTGAAAAGTTGCCATTATTGATTGTAATATTGATACATAGACTTGTTTTAACATTTTCTTAAAAAAGAAACATTCACAACCGTCAAAAAATAAAAAAGAAAATGGGTGTTTAAGAATAGAACAAAAAATTAAAGATACATAAGAGATTTCAATGTCTATGAAAAATTATAATTTTAATGGTTTTAATGGTTCAGTCTGTACTTGTACTGAACTTAGCCAACTATTTTTGTCCGTTTGCCTGCCTGCCTGTAACCGTTCACGGTTTAAATGAGACATCAGACAAAATTCATGCCAAGGCGTACAGAGTCCGTTTCATTATGATAAGAATAAAGAGCTCGTGGGTAGATAATAACAGCCGCTCAGGTCGCCCTTTAGGTTAAGCCGTGCTTACCTAGGTTGGTCTGTGGATGTGACCGAGTTTCCTCCGAGTGCCTCGGATAGCACGTTAAGCTGTGGGCCCGGCTGTCATTTGTAGGTCTTTATGTCGTTACAGGTAGTCAGTGGCCCAAAAAGTCTGACTATCCGTCTTACCAAGGGGTGTCTTATTACCCAGTATGAACTGGGCTGTTAAGGTTAGATAAGCAGTCGCTCAATGTAAAATACTGGTATTCAGCTGCATGCAGGGCTTCCAGTGCTGACTTCAGACTGCGATGCAGCTGAATACCAGTATTTTACACGTGGTCGAAATCGAGAGCAAAATCTAGTAAGTTATTCAATAAACCAGCAATACATACATTAACGATGAGGCCGTTAATGGCTGTTTTTTTTGACAGTTAGTAAAAATGCACAATCCAATTTAGCCCTTGGATATTTGGCGACTTATAGTATTTTCATGTTTCAGACACTTTATACTTATGAGGAAATATAGTATTTAGACACTATAGGTACTTACACTTTATACTATCATTCATACTCATTATCCTTGCATATTTTTATACATCTACGTCGCGCTTTGGCAGTAGTTATTTTAGCTTGCGTTAGATTCGATCTATATATATGTCGTAGGATAATTTGATACTTCGAATCTTCGCGGAAATCCTAGGGGTTTTGCGAAAACGCGGATAATTAGACATAGGCGAAAAATTATCAAATCTTACTGGACAAAGTCAGGATTTTTGCGAAAATACTCGTTATTATAGCAATATTGCGAAACGAAACGCTGGCTGTTATGAAATAAGAACGCTGATTGGTCGGTCAGCGCGTTCAATAAGAGATCGTCTCTGATTGGTTGACGTCTTAAATGTCAACCATTTGTTGCCGCACGTTATTTGTTTACGTTTGTGTCTGAGTTAAATTGCAGAAGTGTTTTGTTTTTTATCGTAAATAGTGTACCTACTTGGACTTGATTTTCCTTTCTCACCTATTCTAAACCTTCATAACTCTATGATACAATACTTGAAGTTAATCATCGGCAAACTAGGAACCAATTAGAAGTCAGCCAGCAAAATTGTAGCCAATCAGTGTTGAGCACATCAAATCTTACTATAGTAACGAGTATTTTCGCAAAAATCCTGACTTTGTCCAGTAAGATTTGATAATTTTTCGCCTATGTCTAATTATCCGCGTTTTCGCAAAACCCCTAGGATTTCCGCGAAGATTCGAAGTATCAAATTATCCTACGACATATATATCAATAAAAATTAATTTCTCAATATTTACTTTGTTGACATTACGTCAATTGTCAAGCTGTCAGTTACTTTTCCTCTACTTTTAATTTTCTTACTGGTCTATGAAGGTTTATTTTGATTTATATAATTTTATTTTATTTTATTAATATATTAGCTCAAATAATGTATTTTAGAGATAATTACGATTGTTTACTAAATAACAGTATCTTATCTTACTTTTATAAAATTAATTAGCACGCTCTCAGAATTCTTCGAGGAAGTTTTACTGAATAATACTGGCCGTTTTAAATACAGGCAACTCACATTTTTGATTTTAAAGTCAAATAATTCTTGGGAGAATTATAGAATTATAATAAAACAACTGATGTGGAAAAACTGCTGTTTTTTGGGTATAAAAGGGGATTTCCTGTCACATTCGGGCAGTCTGGAACGGGATCTCATATGAGAAGTACTACGAGTATATTGACAGTCTGAAAGTCAATGTGTTCACCCTCTAAAAGTGAACAGAGAAGAAACTGATCACCGCTCTACAGAGCTGGACCCTGCAGTCTACCTTGCCTGTCCACTGACGTGCCCCAAGCCCTGACGCCGTACGTAGAAGCTGAACACCGGTCTCCAGAGCCGACGCGGAAGCTGATCGTCGGTCTCCAGTGCTGGACCCTGCAGTCTACCTTGCCTGTCCACCGACGCGTCCCAAGCCCTGAAGCCGACGCGGAAGTAACGCCAAGTATTGTAAATCTTCCTACATTTCCATTCTGAGCAGCGTATATGGTTAGGTCCATGTTTTAATTAAAAAGTAATACGACAATTTGGCGCCCAACGGAAAATCAAAACTAGATATCACTCATTCTTTTCAAAATTCAGAAACAAACTAGCACTAGTATTCTCTTTTGACTCTTATTTGGCTTATTTTTTTTAAACTTACTCTCTCTTCTCATTCTAAACACACTCACACACTTTAACATACGATGCGCGTCATCGAATTATAGCAAGATTTAAAATTGTTTTATCTCGGAAACGGTGCGTCCTATCGTAAAAATCGGATCCTCTAGAGTCCTCTCTAACACTCAAGTCCTCCTCTTAAACACTTATATCAAACTTAGTATAGTGTCGTGGGCTCTTAACTATTTATCGGCTTTTTAAATAAAAACCCACTACAGTTTTTATTACTAGAATCATCGGTTTACGATTTTAATTATTTTATTATGTAGGATCCTCTCGTCCTCTCATCTTTAATACTTGAGTGCTTTTTAACACTTGAGTTCTTTACGCTTGAGTCTCTCTCGAGTCCTCTTGAACACTCCTTTTTCACTTGAGTTTTCTTTAACTCTTGAGTCTTTTTCAAAACTCACTCTCTTGAGTTATCGTTTGGACTCTTTCCCTCATTTTCCTCCCTTTAATACAATTTTATCCTCTTTAACTTTAATTCTTTAATCATGGATAGAATTATTTTCTTTGAACTTCTTAACAAAGCTGAGCTAGAACATGAGATAAAAATAAGATTAGAAGAACCAAAAGATACTGTAATACAGCTTAAAAAACAAATTCTTCAACTCGCACCTCGTAATCCCTCTACAGATATTTTAGACTCGTTATTGGAGGTTAAAACTGATTTGGATGAACTTACCACTACCTTAAATTATATCGAATCAAAAATAATATTATTAGAACAAGGTAACAATAGATTAAACAAAAAAATTGAAACCTTTATTAATCATCTCTATTTTCGATTAGAGAGGATTGACATAGACTCAGATCCCTCAGAGATCGATCGTTTATCTCAAATTAAAGAGAGATTTCTCAACTTAGAATCAAAATTTAACTCTTTAATCACTGTTTCTATCAATCCTCAACCAGTCAACCGTCCCTCTTCAACTCCTAATACTCCCAATGAGACTATGTTCCATACTATTTTCCCGGACATTCAGTCTCAACCTCAAAACTCAATTCCCAAAATTCCAAAATAAACTTCCACAAGTAATCTATTCTATTTGGCAACTTATTTTTCATCTATCACCACTCCATTCTACTCTACATCACTCAATTCTACACCCCCACAGACACTCCATTATCGAAAGATAATTGGCACCCTTTCGGCCTCTTGGTTGTGTTAACCCACTTGTGGGCACTGCCAAGGTTGGAGATCGGTCACTATACGACGGCTATAGGACAATATCCTGTAGTCGTTTGACACTTAATACTTTACTCTCTACAGAAACACCACGACATGGGATGCAGTCCCCACAGACTTGCACACCACAGCGAATACCCCCTGGTATTCGTACCCAATGGCCGCTTGATGTGATAATACATTCGTGGACACTCCCAAGTTGGTTGTTGGGATACTTCACGACCGATACAGGAGAGTATCCTGTAAACGTTTGCACAAACCTTTAAATTTACATTACACTCATTCCAAATACTTCACCTTGATCAACTCATCTTGAACATTATTAATTTGATCTAGTTTGGTTGTTATCTAGTGCAACCTGAAATCATAACTCGAAGGTCCTCATTTTATAGAAAATTTACGCATTTTTGACAGTATTTTTTTTGCGTTAACTGAAGATTTCGCGTGGAAAGAACTTCCTCATCCTGATCTTCGGGAAACCCTTATCAAAAATAACCATGGGTCCCCAGACCAGCCTCATCTAGGAATCTTTAAAACTTATAAAAAACTATCACTCCTATATTACTGGCCTGCTATGTTTAAGGATATCGCTAAAACTGTGATAATTGCTTGACTTACAAACACGCAAATCACTCTCCCTTCGGCCTTATGGGTAAACCAAAAATTTGTTCAGGGCCTTTTCAAACAATTTCTTTAGATCTAATGGGTCCTCTACCTATGACTAGACGAAAAAATCAATTACATACTAAATATTCTCTGATCTTTCCACTAAAACGGGCTTCTAGTACTAACATCATCTCTAACTTAGAAAATTTAGTTTAGTTTTTCTCGTTCATGGAGTACCTCAGACTATTATTATGGATAATGATATAAACAATTTCAATCCCATGAATTTCGCAACTTTCTGGGCAGATATAACATACCACACATATTCTTCTCTCCTCATTATTGCCCTCAAGTTAATCCCACTGAAAGATACAATCGTACTATAATCACAGCTTTGTCATCTTTGGTTGGTGATGACCATAGATCTTGGGACACCCACCTCTCTAAAGTTCAATACGCTATGAACAGCACAACTAATGTTACCACTGGTTTTTCTCCTAACTTTTTACTATTTGGACGAGAAACAGTTACTTCTGGCTCACTTTACACGCCAACTCATAATCTTGATGATATCGTTTTTCTACCTAGGGACATCTATGCTACTAACATAGGTTTATTATCTGCAATTTTTGATAAAGTTCAGATAGCCCTTCATATGGCTCAAGCTCGTAACTCTGCTCGTTATAACGAAAGTCGTTCCTTTAAAGAATATAACGTAGGAGATACCGTCTGGCGAAGAAACTATGTACATAGTCAGGCTGGGATTTATTTTAGCGCAAAATTAGCGCCAAAATTTGTGAAGTCCACTGTGTTGCAGAAACTATCCCCGTTAGTTTATATACTTGAGGACTCTAATGGCAACCAAGCTAAATGGCATATTAAAGACTTTAAAATTAATGTATATAGTTATGTAAATACATTCCTTGAACGCGCCAAACTAAGTGACTAGACGTTATTTTTCTGCTCCGTAATTATAAATTCGTATCAATACAAAAACTGATTACGCATTAAAGTTTATGGTGTTATTACAAGACAAGCAGAGTGAACTACTGATCTGTGGAATATTACAGTGTTATTCTATCGGATTGAAAAGTAATACGGTAAATCCTTCTACAGAAAACTAAAACCAACGGTCGCCATAGTGATCAATACTTCCCCTCGCCCGCTAGCGTCCGTCCCCGCGCTGGCGCCTGCGCATGCGACGCGTGTCACACGACTCGACAAACAAGTTTCGAGCGCGCTCTGTGACATCTAAACTACATGTAAACAAACATTGTGAACTAATAAAACTAAAAGTGTTGTGTGTACCAAAGGCTAATAAATTACATGGTGTACTATTAAGGCAATCCATAAATAATGAAGAGTGGTAAACCAGTACCTACTATTTCAACAATGCCTAAATTACATGGAACCTCACCACGGTCTGATGATCAGCTTACACCTCAGTTACCACCAGAAACGGAGTTACAAGGTACCCCTACTGAAACAGTCCATTCTAACTCGGTTAACGTATCTGTGGTGTTCACTAATAACACTAGTTAGGGTTTAGAATAAAACCACCAAATTATCAGTAAGTAGATGAACTACTTTAGGGGTACGTGTGCTCGCTGCCCGAGATAAGTGGGGACTGGTCGACACACGGAACCATAAAGCTCACGCCACGTTTATTAGTATATCACATCTCTTCCTTTTTATATGAAAATGTTTATTTTTAATAAAGGAAACTTAGGCACTTTACGAAATGAGTTCATTTTCTTTTCCCATTCGCTAAGGTAGTTTGTATGGAGAAGAATGGGGAAGAAACTCCATACTTACTCTTTTTAAATGTTTTACAAAAAATGTTTAGGTTAATACATATATATCTGTAATGTTAAGTTTATACAAATAACTGGAATACATATTAGCATATACTACAAAGGTACAAACTACTTATGCTAACATAGGTACACAATATTAAAATTTACACAATAACAGATTTATTAATTATTTTAGTATACATAATTATGGTCCAAATATTGTAGGCATATATATTTCGTCTTTAATTAGTTTGAGTACAATTGTTACAGTATTACGTATTTAGAAATTCAGTGATTCATTATTTTAAAGTACAATGACAATGTTTTTGATGTTTGGAATTTAAACACATTTTAGATACTTTTAGTACCTGCACTATACTTGAATATTATTTAGCATTAAACTTACTTTCTTGCATTATACCTAATTTTACAATACGTTACGAAACTTTAACGTTTTGTGATCGATAAGTTTCAATTGTCCAGGGCCTCGATTCTGCTATTACGATAGTGTCAGAATAAGTGATCATTAAAGTCACAATGATCAAGTTCTGTCAAGTTTTGACAAGTTTGGTAATCTACTAATATAATGAGGTCATTATGACTTTTCAATGAAAAACCACTGACACTCCAAATTGAAAGAATTGTCATAGAATATTAATCTCGTACATGAAATCTGGCATGAATAAATGTTTGCAATTAGTGGTAGATTTCGAAAACCATTTGTACTAATGGTTTTATAGTAATGGCAATACGAAAATGTCTTTTAAAACACAATTTTATTACGAGACCAACGACCGACCAATGATCGACCATTGTGAATTAAGCAGATTACGAACTTTAGCAAAATGACAATGGGATGAGAATGGAATCGTGTTGGAGTGACGAATTTATTAAAATAAGGTCCCAGTTTTCATTACTCTTATTTGAACCATCTTTGGGTGTTTATTACATGATGATCGTCACGTGGCGGTAGTCTTGTTTGACCAATATCGTCATATTTTCGTTCATCGTGTCTACATGTACATTTTCCCCAATCCCCATTCTCAACGAGTTAATTTTCTTCTATCTTCGTATAATAAATCTGTTTAACTTTTGAATGGTTGTATCAACTTCGAGATCTGTTTATGCTTAATTATTCTTCGAAGAGTCTCCCGTAAAACAGCCCTGGTAGTGTTTTATTATTCTGTGTAGTAGAGGTGTACTATCCTACTAATATTATAAATGCAAAAGTTTGTGAGGATGTATATTTGTTACTTTTTCACGCAAAAACTACTGAACGGATTTGGATCAAATTTAGCACACAGATAGTTTATTACCTGGATTAACACATAGGATACTTTTTATCCCGGTAATAAGATCCCGTGGGATAATTTCAAACTTCACGCGGGCGAAGCCGCTGGCAGAAGCTAGTTATAGATAATTAAGTACCTACTTTAACAGATTATCGTTTCATTTTTGCAATGATTAATTCACAACTGCTTAATGAAGAATATCCCTGTTGTACATTTCAACTTATCTCTTTGGTGAGTAAGTACTCTTTGGCTGGTAATGGACCTGTTCATTCCTTTTTCCAATTCAGAATGTCTCGAACTCTTGAGACTACAAAATTGTCTGTCAAACTCAGATTATACCCTTGTAGGATTTCGGTTAAGAGAAGATTGCTCAATACCTTTACCGTATCCTGTATATGTAGAGATAAAGAATGATTTACTTTCAATCTCATTGTTCCGACTGTAATAGTCTATAATCACAAAAAGATAATCTCCACCTGGCAGTGGATACAAAAATCAAACCATTACTCCTATCAACAGCTGAAGGAAGTTCACGCCTTTCAACAGTTACAGCTAAAGGATTTAGGCCTGAGACTAAACCTATCTGATTGTCTGGTGGCCCATATCGGACACCAAGCCATTGCGTATAGTCTAGCCTTCAATTTCTTAGTCGGCAATGCTCTACTACTGTTTTATTCAGGCATTATTTTTTCTCAAACCAGTGAGATTAAGAGTTTGGTTGCTCTTTAATAAAACGGTTTCATGAGTTTCATGTTACGTTCATGTTTAATTTTCATGAGTAACATGTCACCAAAGTTCATGTTACACTTTTTTTTTTTTTTAGCGTCTTTAAAATGAAACTTCATATTCAATCATTTTAATTGTCCTTTGTTTTGTTTTTTTTTTCTTGCCATTGAAAGCCCCATATTAAGTCACTCTCAAAGTTTACATTTTGTGACGGAAATAACCTAGGCTGAGGCTTACTCAAAAATCGTTGTTTTTGGTCTGACTCTTGTTTCCGAAGGAAACGATGATATTTGTTGTAAAGTATACTGAATTTATTCAATCTGTCAACTAACAAAAGGTGTATTTATTTGGCTTTGATATTTTGCTAGCCAAAAGTTTTTTTTTTTTTTCGAAAGGTATAAATCGTTGCTTGCGCAACAATTTTCAGTACAAACTACTGTCTTCTCATAGTACGCTTACTTCTGATTGGCATCACTTTTAAAATGCCAACGATCTTTATTGCCGTTACAGTTATGTTACAATTTGGTTACAGCCACTGGCAATTCAGTTCGGTAACAGTGGTTCTTTATCTGGTTGCGTTATGGTTGTTGTTCGGTTGATGTCAGACGTAAACTCATTGTGTACTTGAACATTTCAATAAATACCACTAACCACTTGTTTTTCTGTGGTCAATTTTACTTTTATTGAAATTGTCCACTTCTGTTGCACTTTGAATAAACACGGTGCGTTTGTGTATCCAACTTAATCAGATATTTTTATAATATTTTACAACAGCAGCAGTTTTCTTTCCGACATACTGTCAAGTGAATGTTAGACTCTTTATTTCCTTTTATTGTGAAAATTTTGGCTCTATTAGTAAAAGTAAATTAGTAGTGGAAATATTAAGATCACTTTGAATGTACCTAATTTCTCAAGTGGTTTAATACCTGATATTAAAATCTCAGAAACTAAACGGTTTCAGAATTTATGTAATCAAATCTGTTATGTGTAGTAAGTCATTTTAATTTAATATTTTTGAATTTTGGTATTGGCTTGAGAACCACTTACACTCAATAATTAAATAAAATGACCCAAGATGTAGGTTTTTTACCTTTGGTGTTTCTTTTTTCTAATAGATTTGACTGTTGTTATTTGTCTGAATTATTGTTTTGCAAAGTTAGTTAATGGTCCTTGAAACCACATTTTATGCCGTTTGCATTAATTACAGAGCAGGAACTAACATTACTTTTGTGATTTCTTTTGTAAGCCCTTTTCCTGAAGTACTTTTGGTTATGGCCATTGAAACCACATTTTATGCAATTTGCATTCATTTCAAGTTCATAGTCAAGTTGGAACTACATAGTATCACTTTTGTGATTCTTGCTGCACATTGTTTTGGACTTTACTGTTTTGGCAGTATCATTTCCACTCTAGTCATTTGCCGAGAGATATTTTTTTTATTTTTCTTTTATTGGTCCTTTTTGTAATGATTCTGTTTATGACCTTTTAGCATATTTTATGTGATTTGTATTATTTGCAGGGTTTCAACAACTGACTGTCATTTTGTGATCTTTACGGCCATATCGGCAACAAAGATTAATCTCGTTAGTGAGATTTTTGGTTACATGTCAATTTTATTAAGGCAGGCATTTGTTGCGTTTTGTATTCTGACCATCGTGTAACTAGTTTAACGGCCTTTTTACAGTTTTGGAGATTAATTCAATCATAATTTTCGTGTATCACCAAGAATCAATGTAATCTTTACTTAGCCAAATCGACATATTTATTATAGTAAGAGAATTTCAAGGTTGTCTCGACAAATCTGTATTATTTTAAACTACATAATTTCACGAGAACATAACTACAATAAAATTTTGAATTTAAAGTAATCAAACTCCATATCTTATTTGGCTTTAACAAAAGAAACCAATAGGTCTCAAATTTTAACCTTGTATTGGTCGTTTCCGGCCAATGACAAAGAGTTCTGTGGGTGCTGATAACACGGCACTTAAATAAATTAATAACTGTAGCTTGATAGTTTCACCAAGGGTCCTTTATATTATAAGTCCCTGTTAAGTGTTAACTATGCAAAGTGGCCTCTAAGAATAATAGACGTCAGAGCTAGGGAATGTTGACGACCCGAATGGCGTAGCGGTAATGAGGCTGCCTTACGTTCTTAGGGTCCTGGGTTCGATTTACAATATAATCGAATGCAACGTACTGAATTGCATCGTATTTATTGCTTATATTGTTTTTTGATGACAGCACAAAATGCATTTAGCCAAAATGATCAGTAGCCCTAATGGATTTCATGAAACTCATTTGTTTTTATTTAGTTTTAATAATAGATAACATGTATCTTTATCATTGCTTCGACGTGGTCGAAGAGGAACTTGTGTTTGATTTTTGATTGAAATTTCTTTCACATCATTGTTTCGACATCGTCGAAAAGGTACTTTTTGTGAGAAAATGTTCCCATAATCAACAGATAACATTTGTCTCTATTGCTTCGACGTTTGTCGAAGAGGTACTTTTGTGAGAAAATGTTCCCATAATCAACAGATAACATTTATCTCTATTGTTGCTTCGACGTTTGTCGAAGAGGTACTTTTTGTGAGAAAATGTTCCCATAATCAACAGATAACATTTGTCTCTATTGCTTCAACGTTTGTCGAAGAGGTACTTTTGTGAGAAAATGTTCCCATAATCAACAGGTAACATTTATCTCTATTGCTTCGAAGTTGTCGAAGAGGTACTTTTTTGAGAAAATGTTTTCATAATCTCTTAGGTTTTGATTGAAATTTCTTTCAATAGGCACATTTTATTTGCGAAAGGATTTGGTCAACAATACGTCGGGTTGCTTTATGGTGTGTTTTGATTATTTATACTTATTTATCATTATATTTCTTGTCAAATAAAGAAACGGATCGTGTCGTTATTGAATTAATCAAACCACGAACTTGTAACTGAACAAGTTATATATTAGTGACTTGTTATGTGAGTAGGTATACTTATGATGTTTAGTTTGTATTTTGGTTTTTTAACAAACACCTCTATGAAAACATGTTAAAATCAACCTACATCAGTCGCCGACGCAGATTGCGCATAGATAAATAAGTAACACTTAATTACCAACCGAAAGCAACTAATTTTGTGGTATCATCACGCTGGTTAACCATGATGGGTAAGGCAGAGGTGTATCTAATATCAACCGAGTAAAGTTTCAAACTTCGTGACTGCTACTGAGAAATGATTTCATTCTTAGCAGTCGCTATTGCGACTACACGACCACAGGGTCATTTTCTTTTTTTTTTTTTTTTTTTTTAACACACAATAAAATTATAATATTTTTGCTGACCATTTTCCGTAAGCAGATATAATTTGAGTTACAATTTCACTTACTGCGCTTTTACTCGTCGCCAATGTGGTGTTCACTAATAACACTAGTTAGGGTTTAGAATAAAACCACCAAATTATCAGTAAGTAGATGAACTACTTTAGGGGTACGTGTGCTCGCTGCCCGAGATAAGTGGGGACTGGTCGACACACGGAACCATAAAGCTCACGCCACGTTTATTAGTATATCACAGTATCCATTTGAAAACGTCCTCGCCTTGGAAATTCTCCAACCGATACTGATGGGAGTGACAGTGAAAATTATCTAGCCCACTCTGATTCTAGTGTAAACAAACACCTAGTTGCCACCATTTGCAAAGAAATCGAATCAACAATATCATCTCAGATGCATTTATCCCTGAAAGATTACTTCAGTCAAGAGTTCCAAGTTATAAAAGAAAGTCTTAATTCGCTGCAAGAACTTGAAAAGTCGGTGAAATTTATGAGCGCTAAATTTGATGAAATGAGACAAGAATGTGAAACAAACAAGATAGCATTAAAAAAACTGAAATCTGAAAATGAGGAGCTAAAAAGTTCTGTATCTGACCTGTCCACAAGATTAAATCTACTCGAACAATACACACGTCAAGATAATGTTGAAATTAACGGGCTACCTGAAAACAGTAAGGAGAACCTCATCAGCACTGTATTACAGCTGGGCAAGGTGGTGTCATGCAATATTCAAGAATATGATATCCTAGCAATCACTCGTATTAAGAAGCTAGACTTAGATAGTAAACGTCCACGATCTATTGTTGTTAAGTTGCGTAACACGCGAATTCGGATGAAGTTTTGGCTTCAGTTGTGAAATTTAACAAGTCATTGGAAAAGGATAAGAAATTAAACTCAAGCCTATTAGGCTATGGGGGCACCAAGACTCCTGTGTTCGTGTCAGAGCACTTGTCTCCCATGAACAAGGCAATTCACGCTGAAACTAGGAAAATAGCTCGAGAAAAGGGTTATAAATACGTATGGGTTCGTGATGGTCGCATACTTGTCCGCAAAGAAGACGGTGCCCGTCCTAAACAGGTTAAAAGCTTACAAGCCGCTGCACTTCTGTAAGTTCAACACTGGGTAATATCTAATACAAAACCCTGGGGTAACTTTTCAAGTTCAATATTTATTACCAGAACTTCAGAGGTATGAGAACTAAACTTTCCGATATAAACATGGCAGCTAGTATAACTCAGTATGACCTTATTGTAGCTACAGAAACCTGGCTCAATTCAAACATCAATGACGGCGAGATCTTCAATAATCAGTACCAAATATATCGGAGGGACAGGAACTCTATCCCATCTTAACTTCACATCTAAAACTACATATAGCTTCACAGCAACACGGTTTCTGCTGCAACAAGTCAACTGTCACCAACTTATCATCATATCTCAATGACATCTGGAATGATTTAGATCATACTTATGCGATCGAAAACTAAAAGTAGTGGTAAACGGCTTCCAATCGTCAAATTATTGCGCTACTTCCGGTGTGCCTCAAGGCTCCCATGCCGGCCCGATACTCTTCATTGTGTTTATCAATGACATAGTAAACCACATCAAGCACAGCCAATGTTCACTCTTTGCAGACGATCTTAAAATATATCGACCAATCCAATCCCCTTCAGACGTCGTCCTGCTGCAGTCTGACTTGGACTCCCTTCAGGAATGGTGTATTGCAAACAAGATGGTTCTCAACGTCAGTAAATGCCAGCACATTACATTCACCCGCAAAAAGCGAATAGTGCCATCCACTTACTCACTCAATGGATCTGTACTGCAGAAGGTCGACGTCATAAAGGATTTGGGTGTTTTACTCAGTGGTAACCTGTCGTTCACTCCTCACATAGATAAACTGTTGACCAAGGCCGGAAAGATGGTCGGATTCATAAAAAGGATCGGGCATGACTTCAAAGGAATACATGCATTTAAAGTACTTTTTAACTCCTTCGTGCGGAGTACCCTTGAATACGCTTCTCCAGTATGGAGTCCAATGTACAAAGTACACATTAATTGTATCGAACGAATCCAAAAAAACTTCACCAGATTCCTTCGGTATAAAGATCGCAACTGTCCTTACAGAGCTGACTACTCACAGCGACTATCTCACTTTGGTTGGCATTCCCTTGAGCAGCGACGCGTGTTGGCTGACGTCATGACCCTCTTTAAAATTATGAATGGTCTAATATCCTCACCCGAACTTCTCGCTAATATACGCCTGAGTGTGCCCCGTCAATTTCCAGTCAGAACAGTGTGAAAGCCCCAAATGTTTGCTGTAAAATCATCTCGCACAAATCTCGGTCGATCAGCACCATTAAACCGAATGATGGACACCACCAACAAGGTCATCTCCATTAATACTGAAATCGACATTTTCTGCGACAGTATACAGAGTCTCAGGCAAAAATTGTTGGAAATTCATTTGTAGTCAGCTTTTAATCACATTATTGTTTGAATATTCCATTTCTCACTTCCTTTTCTTGTCACCATATCGCTTGCAAAACGGGTATTTATCTTTGTTTATCTTAATAAAAATATTTTTAATGTTAGGAATTAAATCGTATATTTCTTAGTTATATGTGTGTTATAAATAGGATAGTTTTATAGTAATTATAGTTTTATTTTCAAATTTATTTTATCATAAGAATCTATGTCAATTATTTTAATCATTTTATTTATTCCTCTATGTTTTTATATCCTACCAAATTATTGTAAATGTTGTATCATTTTTAATAGCCAAATTTAATTGTATTAAGTATTTTTAATTTTTATAATAATAAGTGGCTCAATTTGTTACTTAATTGTGAATGCTGTGGTCTCCTATAAGTGAAGGAGTACACCTACCAAATACTTTGTGATTTTATTAACTAAAAAAATATTCTTTTGTTAGAGATCCTTAAATAAATAAATAAATTAATTCCTTCTTCATACTTATGACTCATCTTTTTCTTCTTTCCTTCTTCTATAATAGAGTTCTTTGCGGCCCATTAAAAACTCTATTTATTTTATAATTCATTCATCGGTTCTTAAACCATTTTAAGATTTTTTTTTAATCTTTCTTTTTATCTGTTCCGATCAGATATCTCTAAGAAGTGCTTTTAGGTACAAGTTACCTAACCTTCGTGTCAACTAACTCTACAAGTTAGTATTGCTTCTTTCTTACTATCGACTCTAAAAGTTGATTGGAGCGGCTGATAACTCCATATAAATAGGCCCTTATTATATTTCAACTAAAGTTGATTAGGAGTGGTTAATAACTCCATTTAAAAGACCTTATAATATATCACTTAAAGTCTATTTCATTTCATTACGGGTTTTAGACAAGAGCGGATTACAACTCCGAAAAGAAGCCTTAAAGTTATTGACTTATCAGGTTGTGTAGTGATCATTGAATGTGAATCCTACCTGACTAACTACGTAAGATGTCGGTGTGATTGAATGAAGTATGTACGTTTTGTGAATGCTGTTATACTTTAACCTTACAAAATTTTTGTTCTAGACCATTAATTTTCTCGGGGTCGATGGGGAAATATACATAGTATTTTCATGTTTCAGACACTTTATACTTATGAGGAAATATAGTATTTAGACACTATAGGTACTTACACTTTATACTATCATTCATACTCATTATCCTTGCATATTTTTATACATCTACGTCGCGCTTTGGCAGTAGTTATTTTAGCTTGCGTTAGATTCGATCTAGAACGATGTTTTAACATTGAATTAGCTGAAATAAAAATTGATTTCTCAATATTTACTTTGTTGACATTACGTCAATTGTCAAGCTGTCAGTTACTTTTCCTCTACTTTTAATTTTCTTACTGGTCTAGGCCTATGAAGGTTTCTTTTGATTTATATTATTTTATTTTATTTTCTTAATATATTAGCTCAAATAATGTATTTTAGAGATAATTACGATTGTTTACTAAATAACAGTATCTTATCTTACTTTTATAAAATTAATTAGCACGCTCTCAGAATTCTTCGAGGAGGTTTTTACTGAATAATACTGGCCGTTTTAAATACAGGCAACTCACATTTTTGATTTTAAAGTCAAATAATTCTTGGGAGAATTATAATAAAACAACTGATGTGGAAAAACTGCTGTTTTTTGGGTATAAAAGGGGATTTCCTGTCACATTCGGGCAGTCTGGAACGGGATCACATATGAGAAGTACTATATTGACAGTCTGAAAGTCAATGTGTTCACCCTCTAAAAGTGAACAGAGAAGAAACTGATCACCGGTCTACAGAGCTGGACCCTGCAGCCGACGCGTCCCAAGCCCTGCCGGGCTAGCATGGGCAGGGGATAAAATTTTCTCCACCTGTCATTTCTACTGACTTGTCCCTTGTCAGTGGAAATAACCGGTGGAGAAAAGTTTTATCCCCTGCCCATGCTAGCCCGGCTGAAGCCGACGCGGAAGTAACGCCAAGTATTGTAAATCTTCCTACATTTCCATTCTGAGCAGCGTATATGGTTAGGTCCGTGTTTTAATTAAAGTTACTTGTATGTGTTACCTTTTTTATTTTCTTGGGGATAAGTAATACGACAGACTTTAAATAACAATGTAATCAAATTCAATACGAAATAATTTAACTGGGCTTATGGTATTGACACTTCGCGCATTGTAGGTAAATACGAATAGTAAATTGAATTTGTGTTTGGTCTTATTGCGACGTTTAGGTACAAGTTTCAACGACCGGATGACGTCGTTCAGGATGTTCAGAACGAAAGTCATACAGACTAACACTTTATTCTTATACGTCCCTTCATGAGTGTCAGTGAGCAGACTTCGACCAACGAAGGAACACCGCGGTCTTAACTTCTAGGTCTATACGGTGTGTTTGCCGTCGACAGGGCTGCTCTCAACCATACAATCTCCTAACAGACGACCCGGTCCCCTTCAGACAACCCCGTATCGTTTTGTGTGCTGCAAATATCAGCCACGACTAACCATTTAGAGCCACAACAATCGGAATAAGGAATCACAAGAAATAACTGTACCTGGAGGAGCTCGTGGCTAAATAATAACAGCCGCTCGGGCCGATCTTTAGGTTAAGCCGTGCTTGCCGAGGTTGGTCTGTGGATGGGTGACCACCAATACATACCGAGTTTCCTCCGTGCTTCGGAAAGCACGTTAAGCTGTTGGTCGCGGCTGTCATTTGTCCATCTTTGGCAGTCGTTACAGGTAGTCATTGGTCCAAAAAGTCTGACAACCAGTATTACCTAGTGGTATCATATTTCCCAGTATTATTTAGGTTGTGGAGGTCAGATAGGCAGTCGCTCTATGTAAAATACTAGTGTTCAGCTGCATCCGGCTAGACTGGAAGCCTCCGACCCCAACATAGTTGGGAAAAAGCTAGGCAGATGAAGAAATAACTGTACCGAACCTAGTTTTAAGCGATGATGACACATTCATGTTTAACTACGTAAATTCTAGCGAAAACAAAAAACATAATAAATTTAAAAAAAAACATTGTTCCACTATGCAAGCCAGCAAATGAAGGATGAAATAATGATATTTCTTTAATTATGAAGAGCAAATGCTTGAGATAAGTAAACGATTTCCAGTAATTATAAGAATTCTGAATTTAAATGTGAAGAATGTTTCAAAGATTTTTTGTATACAAATGCTTATAAAGGACATATGATTAGGCATACGGATAAGCATTATCAGAGCAGTCTACAGTTTATTGTAATGTTCTGGGGCATTAAGAGTCTAGCCATTCTGCAAGACCACAGTAAGTTGGATATACCAAAACAAAACAAAACTTTAAGAAAAAGAAATGTCAAGCTTATTTGACTAGTATTTTCAACGCCGGCATCGCCGCCAACCTGTAGATACACCGGCATGAAAGGCACTACCATGTTGAAAACTGAAAGCTCTCTCAAGATGTCGCGGAGCGGAAAAGTTCAAGAGCGTTTCTTAGAACTACTCTCGTTGAATAACATGTCTAGTGTATCTACCACAATGAATAAGGTAGTCTTCAAGCTAATTTTGTACGTAGTGACCGATCGAGACAGTATGTCTATGTACCTAAAGATCCTCAAAATATCTAGTTTTTTTCATCAACGATTAGCGAATTATATAGAAATAATGGGCTTAACGGAACTCATGGACACTTCTTCTACCAGTCGTTATTTTTTTTGTTGTAAGCCATAAATAAGAAACCTGTACTTACAGAGATACATTTTGATGTCAAAGTTTCAAGTTTTTAGTACGAAGATTTAGTTAAAGCTTTTCGCGGCCTCTGTCTGTCTGTTTGCAATAAACTCAAAAACTAAACTACTGCATGGATTTTCATGCTGTTTTCACCAATGGATTGAGTGGTTCTCGAGGAAGGTTTTAGTTTATGCTGGCCTACTAGTCGTTAATAAAATTCCAAAATTGTACCATTGAATTCGCATATTATGCGTCAACGGACGATAAGCTTCGTCGTGAGCGGCTTGTATGATTAAATAAATAATTTTATCTTGTAGTCATGGAATTATATTTAACTCTGTGTTTATTGTTACCATCGATGCGCAATCTTTACTTATTTATTTTGCAATGCTGTCGTTTATACATTTAATATCATGATAACTTGCAACTAGTCCATACGTTTCCACTACCACATAGGCAGTATGTTTACAATTGATAAATCAACGTAAACAGCGCGAGAATCAAAAGTTGTACTAATTTGATCATATCTTGCAGCCGAACTGCGGGCCTTTATGCGTGGTACAAAACATCATCAGAGAAGCTCTTGACACCGTCGGCGTTCCAGCTGTGGTTACCTTGTGGCTTGCCATATGACGACTTGGCGGTGACACTTCCGTGATCCAAGGGCTAGCTTTTACCTTGGTCAGAGGTTAAGCGTTGCCATACAACGTAGCAACGCCACCAGTCTCCAGTAGGCAGCCGTTATGATGCCATTTGAGGTTTTATTATAAGACTTAAGGCCCATTTACACGATGTAAGTTGAATACCTGTTGAATACCTGTTGCATACAATAATGACTGGCAAATTCTAAACAACATGTCACATTCTTGCTCTTTCAGGTTAATTTCTTAGGTCGGGATGTCCAGAACGGAAGCAGGCAAACCAATAACTGGTGGTGCAATCGTTAGTAGTGTTTGCTCCGTATAGGTCATTAATGTTGCGTGCCGCTTCTGCCGCTTTGCTGCCACGACGGTACTCATACTCCATAAACACTCCAATTTTAAACGTATCTATGATGGCGAAAAACGTACAAATGCGATGAAAATAGAACGCTTGTCATTAAACAAATTACTTTAAATTCCTCCATGATTTTTGTAGTTTTCAATTTATACCATCACCTGACCGTGATTTAAAAAAAAAAATCGTTTTCCAGCAATTATTCTTGCGCAGAGTGACTAAGTTTGATGTACAGAATGCTTCGTTGACGTCTTCGTAGAGGGTCAGTTATGTATCTTTTAAGGAACGATAGTTACCAATAAAATGTAAAAATGTTTAGGTAGCGGGAATAAATTACTGTTACCAGAAAAATATGTAACTTGAACATCCAAAACTATACCAATTGTAAATTCTTCTCAATTTAAACAAACGGAGATCACCCAGGTTGGGCTATTTACAAAAGCCTTTGAGGTAAATACCAATCAGGGCACGCCACGATAGTGGCGGTAAGTCCCCTCTTTGAGGAGTGGCTGGAGAGGCGCCACGGCGTCCTCACCTTCCGCCTGACGCAGGTCCTCACCGGACACGGATGTTTCGGGAGGTACCTGCACCGAATCGGGCGGGAGGAATCGCCCGGGTGTCTCCACTGCGAGGATCGACCGGAGGACACGGTGGAGCACACGGTGGAAGTCTGCCCTGCGTGGGCGGAGCTCCGCCGTGTCCTCGTGGCGGCGATCGGCGGCGGCGACCTCTCGCGTCCGGCCCTGGTTCAATCCATGGTCCGGAGCGAGACGGAATGGGAAGCCGTCGCCTCCTTCTGCGAAGCAGTCATGCTAGCGAAGGAGGTGGCGGAACGAGAGAGGGACAGATCCTCTCTTCCCGGCCGCCGCGGGAGACGCAACGGGCGTCGGGGGCCACGTGGTGGCTACCGGCCACCGTAGATGCGGGCCTGTGGACGGCTGGCTATGGGCAATAGCTGGCCGTCCGGCCGTCTAACGACGACGACAGGCCGTGTCGACGACGACAGGCCGTGTCGACGACGACAGGCCGTGTCGACGGCGCGTTCGTGTTCCACGCGCGCCTCAAAGAGATGTCAGCAAAAGGAGAGGGGCCCGCAAGGGCCGAAGCCTGCCGGGGTTGCGGGCCTGTTCGAAAGAGATACCGCGGCCCCGGAACATAAAGGGCGAGGAAGGAACATGGATGGGTTTTAGTCAGTAAGAGTCTGACACTCCCTCCCGCTCCGCCCAGAGTGGGAGAAGTCATTTGATGATTTCCCATCCTAAAAAAAAAAAAAGGTAAATACCAATCAATTTCTCATTATCGTAACCAGCTCAATTCAGCTAAGGTTTCTTGCAATACGCTATATTAATGCAATTTCGATGGAACTAACGAGCAATTTCCTAGTCGATGTCTGCTTGTCGGATTAATTAAATTTCCCTCTACACTCTACGCCCTATTATAATATTTTTTTGGTGTGGTCTTACTGACGGCGAAATTTATTTTTAAAAGTAGAAAGTCTCAAATTTTTTTTAATAATTCGAGTGATTCTAAATTATATTGAAGTCACTACGACAAATAACTCACAGCTGGAAAGCTTAGGTTGCCTAACTCAGTTCCAGGTGGGTCTCGAAGTATACAACAAATGTAAGTTTGTTTGTTACGCTTTCACGCAAAAACTACTCAACCGATCATCATGAAACTTTGTACACATATTCTTGGAGGTATTAGAAGTGGATACATTTCATTAAAAAAAAATGCAACAGGATCCGCTTACGAAGTCGCGGGCAGAAGCTAGTTTGTTATAAAAGGAAGGACCACCTCCAAACAGGATTTGCCGATGAAATCCTATAACGAGATGGTAACTAGAGTAATGTTTGATCATTACTCTAGTCATTATCTATAAGCCGGTATGGGTTCGTAAAAATAAAGAGGACTGCTAACGAACCAGAAAAGCACGTATTCTGCTCGTCCTATCGTGCTATTTGTTACAAAAGGAAGGACCACCTCCAAACAGGATTTGCCGATCAAATCCTTTCACGACTATAAGCCTGTATGGGTTTGTTAAAATAAAGAGGACTCCTAACGAAGCCGAAAGGCACTTATTCTACTCGTCACTGCGATAACTTTTTTGTGTTAGATCATACCTTTAAATACTTCCATGACCCGTTTACAACTCAAAGTAGTTTTATAGCAATAGTTTTGGGGTAAGTTGCTTAGTTTTATGTACATAATGCTTTGTTGACGGCTTTCTGAAGAGTCTGTTTATGCCCTGTATGACCAAAAAAATATAGATACAATAATTAATAAAAATAAAAACCGTGCTGAAAAATTTCTTATTGTTAACAATGACACTTTTTCATTTACAACTAGCGAATAGTAACTACCCTTATCGTCCTTGTGTATATTTTCTTCCAACACAAAATAAAGAGAGGATCGCGCAGTGAATAACAATTTAAGTTTATCACGGAACTGAGGATTTTATAGATTCACTAGACATACTTAGATCAGAATGATGTTTGCGCTGCCGGTTCCGAATTCGAAATCGAGATCAAAACAATATGACACGTGACTGGACCATTGTGATATATTGCCGAAGATATTTTCACGCTATCAATGTAATGGTATTTTGAGTTTTGAAGCGTTTTTTCTGAAGTTATTTTTCACTTCTTTGTTTTCTCTGAAGTCGGTTTAATTTTTTGTAAAAAAGTTTTTATTTTTCACTTTTTAGTGGTTCACATGTGCTTACCCCTTCACAGCGTACCGGCGTGATTTTAGGTTATGAACTGGTGTAAACAATAGACAAATATGAGATTTCGGCAATCCCAGTCCAGCTATCATTTATTGAGGAGTTCCGTTGCATATCTCCGAAGTTCTTCATCGAATCTTCATCAAATTGAAATGGGATCACTTCAAGAAAGTACACTTCCTAAAACTACCCAAATCGCTTCTAGTGTGCCTATAAAATGTGAAGGGTTCTCTCTATTTCTCCAGAATCCCATCATGAGATGCTGATTTGATGATTATGAGACCACACAGGAAGCACCAGCTTTCAAACAATAAAATAACCATCAAAATCGGTTCACTCAGTTTAAAGTTCTGTGGTAACAATCACTTTCGAAATATGGGTGTATTTTACACATCTGCGTACCCCCTCAGAGCATACAGGCGTGATGTCACGTCATGATATAGTATAAACAATGAACCTACAAGCGATTGCAGCAATCATTGCAGATTTGCTGTGTATTTTTGACGAGTTCCGTTGTACGAGTATATCTCCAAAGATCAGCATCAGGTCTTCAGCAAATTAAAATGGGACCACATGAAAAGCACCATCTTTCAAACAAAAAAGAATCATCAAAATCGGTTCACCCAGTCGAAAGTTCTGAGGTATCCAACACAAATTAAAAAAAATACAGACGAATTGAGAACCTCCTCTTTTTGGAAGTCGGTTGACAAGCACAACCCACTTCCCAGTAGGTCAAATAAAATTTCTAAGATTTTTTAACAAAGGGTACTTTTAAGGTCAAAAACAGATAAGCTAAAAAAACTTCTTTGCAAAAATATAACCGACTTCACACAAAAAAGTGAAAAATAACTTTAGCTTCAGAAGTCGGTGACCTTTGTTTGATTGATTTAGTTTTTTTTGTCACCGACTTCTGAAGCTAAAGTTATTTTTCACTTTTTTGTGTGAAGTCGGTTATATTTTTTGCAAAAAAGTTTTTATTTTTCACTTTTTAGTGGTTCATATGTGCTTACCCTTTCACAGCGTAACGGCGTGATTTTTGTTATGAACTGGTGTTAAAAATAGAGAGACATGAGATTTCAGCGATCTTGGAACTTAACACATCTAACTGTTGAAATCTGGGTGTATTGTACACTTCTGCGTTCTCCCTCAGAGCATACAGCCATGATGTTACGTCACTATGTTACATAAACAATAAACAACCAAGCGATTGCAGCAATTACTGCAGCTTTGCCGTGTATTTTTAAAGAGTTCCATTTATATCTCCGAAGATCAGCGTCAGATCTTAACCAAATTGAAATGGGACTACACGAAAAGCACAAGCTTTAAAATAACAAAAGAATAATTAAAATCGGTTTACCCAGTCGAAAGTTCAGAGGCAACAAACTTTGTCGAAATCTGGTTGTAATGTACACATCTGCGTACCCCCTCAGAGCATACAGGCGTGATGTGACGTCATGATGTAGTATGAACAATGAACCTACAAGCGATTGCAGCAATGACTGCAGATTTACCGTCTATTTTTGAAGAGTTCCATTGTGTATCTCGGAAGATCAGCATCAGATCTTCAGCAAATTAAAATGGGACCAAACGACAAGTACCAGCTTTCAAACAAAAACTGAAAGCATCAAAATCGATTCACCCAGTCGAAAGTTCTGAGGTAACAAACACAAAAAAAATACAGACGAATTGAGAACCTCCTCTTTTTGGAAATCGGTTGACAAGCACAACCCACTTCCCAGTAGGTCAAATTAAATTTCTAAGATTTTTTAACAAAGAGTACTTTTAGGGTCAAAAACAGATAAGCTAAAAAGTACCCTGGATAAAGAAAAACGCCTGGGATCGATGTCGCACCATTGGGACCACACCCAACTCATTGAATTCCGCACAAATTAACAACGTCACACAAAATTAATTATTTCAAGAGACAAAATGAGGCAAAATGTATTACTCCCAATGTTCAAGTACACTTTTAGTACCTTTTTACCAACGATAAAAGTCAAACACTTCGTATTTTAGTATGAAGCGTCTGATGAGATGACGTTAATTATAGATAAGTATGGAAGAAAACATTGCGCCAATCTCAAAATAAATTGGGTTAGTGAGTAGGAGAATGACGATTTCGTAATTAAGTAAACCAGGGATGGTTCCCCACTTTTTAAGCCCTCAAACCTTGTCATGATTTGACCCTTGATACATGATGTCTTGTCTCTGTTAAAACGTTATTTTGTGTTTGTGTTTTCGTAATGATTGCTGTCAAAATAAACATGACCTTAGTTTAAGCAATCTGCTCTTAATATCCATAAATCCGTACTATCCAAGTATTTTCTCACAATAAACGATCTCTTTGTATAATTTATACCGGCAGAAACAAAAAAGTGAATCAAAGATTTTTAAATGACCAGCAAAACACTTTCTTAACGGTTTTTTTCTATGGACACTTTATCAGACGATAAAACATTGAAACAAATGAAACATTGGCTTCAATTTAAAATAACTTATTCTGATCTGTTTTACTGGCGGACTTTTGATGAAGGATGACAGGGCTGGAAATGTTATGAATTTTTCAGAAAGGTTAACCTATTTCGAAGACATCATATCATCTATCTACGAGTATATCGATATGCTTAAGTAGTGGTAAGGTAAAGGTCATGTGTGTGTAAACTTGTTATCAACGTTTGACAGTTGTTAATTGACACACCTATTTTGGCTGCTCAGACTGCTTAATTCTATGTTTTCACAGGTTGAAATGAGGTTTTCAGTAGCTAACAAAAATAATTAATCATAAACTGCCAACACTAAACGTCAACAAACGTCTTGGTATTTCGTTCCAAATTTCGTTCACAAATAATTATTTTACAGTTTTTAAATAGTCTGGAACCCTTTTACAATATTGAATAAGTTAATTATCATATCAAAATAACATGCAGCCAATAAATAAGAATAAACACAGAAGAATAAAATATTGATGTATGTCAAAACAAGCTAAAACGAAATCAGAAATCAAGGATAAATAAATCAAGACAATGTTGACCAGAGCCACTGCTCGACGCGCACGCCTCCGAACCCGTCGCTCAGCTCTGCCTCACCACCGCCGGAACCCAGCCCCATCGCGAGCGCTGTGACACCGGCCGTGGCAGTTGCGTCGAGCTCAAGCCCACGACGCCACCACCTGCTCGTTGACGGGGAGGACGCCGGCCGCCGGACGGCTTAGGACCTCGAGACCCACCGGCTTCTGATAGGGCCCAGTTCCCGGCGGAAGTGTGCAGCGCATGCGATGGACGCAATCAAATAATGAAAACGTCATGCGCGCATACTATGAGGTTACAGAGGGGGGAAACAACCTGACCGCGTACCGTGTTAGGATGCTCTCTCGGTTTCAAGTGCTTGAGCCAGCTGTCGACGTGTCGGCACAACGACTGCCGGATCCGGTGCGACTCATCCAGAGTAATCGTATGTTGGATGACACCGTACTTGATCACTTGCGAACTGAAATGCAGAGTAGCCATGTCATTGCCACGCCGCCGCGCCGTCGCACGCTGTGGTTCCACCACAGTCTACCACAATACCAAATCACGTCAACGATGTTAATAATGTTATGGTTACTAATAAAAGTTCCCGATGCAGTGAGAATATGAGGAATTTTTTGGTAGGTGCGATCCGAGAATATCGGTGCATGACCACTCGAGCTTAGCTGACCTCTTTTGCCCATGCAAAACAAAAATAGAGTAGGTTCTGGTAGCTGTTAACTTGGAAAACCTCATCGTAAGCAGGGAAAAATTGTTTGCATGAGCAAATCGAATTTGTTCGGCGGAAGAAAATTAATTAGTAATGCAGTAAAAGTAGTATCATCTGAATTATAAAACTCCAACTACATACAACGAATAAGACTCTATGTTTTCAATAATTGTGCAACTGTGTGCAATTTGGAATTCGTCCTGTGCAATAGCATTACTACGATGAGAATGTGGTTTGTGTGCCCCTTCCACTTGTTAGGAGAGAACGTCATCAGTGGCTAAAAAGTTTGGGAGTTTAGGATAGATCTGTACCATTCAAAAACTAGTGCAAAATCTACTGGCAGGACTATTACAATGAAAAGATGATCATCGACAGACGCCAGCTGGACATTGCGCTATCGATATCAACAGTATCGTTAGTAAATCAGTTAAAAAAATCATACAAAAAGTTATTTATTATACATAAAAACCACTAAACCAAATCTAGTTGCCATCTTTCAGGGAATAGCAACACTATGCATCCATTTTATTAAACTGACACCTATCTTTAAGTTACAAAACTTTGTTGAGTCGGCGGTAAACTGTTTAGTAGTTCGGCTATTGCCCGCTAGATGTCAACCTGAGTAGTTTCTATATGACCGCAGACCAATGTTGATGTTTCGTCTCGAATCTTGCTCTAGTTCAGATTGAATCCAATAGAGGTCATGAAATGGTAAATAATAGGTAGTTAAGTAAACTCTAATGTTTTTAGTTCAAAGGTCAATTTTTGTCTTCTGGCTACCTCATAAAATTACTTTAAACCAAACCCGGGCATTTAACAAAAAAGATAAATACATCGGTATTTGTAATTTTCAAATTTAAAATTACTAATGGATGTAATATTTGAAAATTGCGCTGCCTGAAATTTTCAAGTAGGTTAGTATAATGTTTACACATAAATAAAATTATAACAAAACTGTTGACACATTTTAGCACTCATGCTACTCGTAGAAATATAAAAAGGATATTATCATTCATCATCAGCCGATGATTGACATTAATCTGATTTCAAAGAAAACACTAGACAATGCTTGCTTATATTTTTTTTTGTTACAATAAAAAGGTGTCAGGCAGTACTTAACGTAAGTAGGGTGGGTGTCTTCATTCATCAAGTAATTGGCATGAATATCTAAGCATTAAGTCAATTAGATTACGTAATCATGTACAACAGGCAATAAAACAACTTTTTATACAATAGATGCAACCAGCTCAGGTGTATTCAGATACCTAGACCTTGAAATTGCAATTATCGTCAAGTACATAGTTTGCACCCGGAATACAACGAGAATAATTTAAAGTTTACTTGGAGAAGGTAATACTTATTTACAGTGTAGGTACTGAAATCGTTGCTTTGTTACCTTTGGGCAGAATAGCGGCCGATTAATGAACCTCTCAAAATTTAAACGCGCGACAATAATTTAAAAAATTAACAGAAAAATAAATTGTAAAGCAGCAAAATATTAAATTTTACTGTGAAAGTACGAAAATACTGGATTATTATAAATTGAAAGCCTGTTGGTGATTATCAAAGAAAAGTAGGTATCACAGCACAACTCATATTTTAAGAGCTTGTCGTACATTCTATAATTATGATATAGTCAATCTATGGTGGTTATTGGATGATCGGAGTATTAAGAATTCAGGATATCTACAGGGTGTTAAGTCTACTTCCCCGAACGATCTCTCTGAGAGGTGATCTTGGGTGCCCAACACGCTCAACAGATTGACCACCCTGTGTTTATTCTTTTGTGAGGATATCTTAAATCTTTGATGGTGTGTAAATATTTATGTATTGTCAATATCGACGCAGACATGGTGAAAATATTAAACTGAAAATTTCAATTTCGACTTTCCCAATGTATTGATCAAAACCGAGGCCACCTTCAAGATTTCGTTTTGAAGAAATACGAGTACTTTGAAAAAAAAACGTTGTATGCTAAATAGAAGAGATGTAATTACATGTATTATACTTTTTGTTTTGTGATATTTTTGAGTTATATAATGAAAAAGTTTCCGCAATTCCTGTGTATTAGTGGTAACTTGTAATCGGCCTTCTTTTTACCCAACTGGACTAAAATTTTCTTATGATAAAATGAATTAACAACCACTAAAATCATTATGTAAAGATCGCGCATCCATAATAGCAACAACCACAAGAGATGAATGTAATTCCATGACCACAAGTGATTTTATTTCATTTCTCCAATCATTGTGACTAGTGCTTACAAGGAGGGTTATCGTTCGACCATTGGCTCATAATAAACATCGTTATAGGTATGATTTATTAAATTTGATTATTAATAATTATCAAACAATTTTTTTTTAATTTAAATATTTAATAAACATTTTTTTTTATTTATAAAATGTTTTTTTTTTTTTTTGTAAGGAATATTTAAAAGCGTAATTGATTTCTTAAGAAATTATATATAAAACATAATAATAACACAAATATGAATATATTTGAAAGAAGATTAACAATCGGAAATTCTTAAGTTGCATAATATGTAAGTGTCGTAAGTCGTACCAAAAGAGGGAAATAATCCACTCGGGAACGATTACGTTTTTATTTGTGTTATCAAAAAGATGGGTTTCTTGAACATTTTCGGTTTTGGCATGGTTTGTTTGATCTGCAAATCATCCTTAACGAACGCAGACCCTTGTATAACGGAGTCACCTATGTCCATATTCCGCGCTAGGCCCGAGGTGGAAACGTTATAGCGTTCAGGTTCAAAATGTCCAATTCTCAAAATGTCCAACGGTTTCAAAACGTCCAATTCTCAAAATGTCCAATTCTCAAAACGTCCAATTCCCAAAACGTCCAATTCCCAAAATGTCCAATTCACACAACGTCCAATTTCCAAAATGTCCAAATCTTAAAATGTCCAATTCTCAAAACGTCCAATTCCCAAAATGTCCAATATTTGAGAATGTGGTAAATTTTGTTCAATAACTCATTAAAGCGCTTTTTTAATACTTACGTAAAACAATAAATACAAAATACTGAAACAATCAAAATATCTTGAGGAGGTCTGTGTCCCAGTAGTGAGAACATTAATAGGCTGATGATTATTATATGTAAGTATTTACATAATTTTAATGCTTTTGTTTTTTACTGTAAATGGGGCTAGTATCCGAAACTCCACGTCCAAAACACGCCTTTTTTAATATTAAGGACTTAAAAAACTTAAGTTTTTTAAAGAAAATGTTATAATCACAAATGCAATTATGAAAATAATATTTCACAAATAACATTTTGAATTGGAAAACTAGGAATACAGGCACACTAAGCCGGTCAACTTCAAGTAATTTATTTTTAAAACAAAATTAATCTAGAGGGTTTTTTAAATAATCTTTTAAACTACATATTATACTGCAGAATAACAGGAATGGTGCTAACTTTGTACAAGATGGACGCTAGTCCTCCGGTTCGGGCCGTGTACATGGTGATAGAAAAACTTAACATTCCTAATGTGAATTATGTAGAAACGAATCTTTTGGCTCAAGATCATCTTAAGGACACTTTTCTGAGGGTAAGTGTCATAAAATAAATTATAAAATAAATATCAACATCACAAAGCGCTATCTAGTGCCACACTAAGCAAGGCTTGTGTCGTCGTGGTCACCAGACAGTTGATATACTACATGTATACTTTTTGTTTGTAAATACATACCTATTATACATCAAATAAACATCCATGACTCGGAAACAAATGTCCATGCTCATTATTGCTCATCACACAAACATTTGCTCCTACCGGGATTCGAACCCCCGCGGGACCCGAAGAACGTAAGGCAGCCTCACTACCGCTGCGCCATTCAGGTCGTCTAAACATAAAAAATTATATACCCGACTTAACTAAATACTGTGTGGACTTGCACGCAGACGACAGACTGACTACTTTTTGTCTTCCGCACGCAAAAATTCTGTCATCTGCACAGGCCCCGTATCGTAGTATATATAGAGAAAGCAGTACGACTTACGTGACTTAGGTACAGTATGACAGACGAATTACTGAATTGGATATGTTTAACATCGCAATGTATGGAAATATGAACGTTTGCTATGATGAAATACTTAAGGCGACTACAGGAGCTAAATTAGCAACTCTATTTGTGGTGGTTCAAACTTCGCGTGAAATACTGTTAGGATAAAGTTCCTGAATAGTGCAAAATGAGTGGTTGCAATCAATTTACAAAAAATCTATTGATTGGACTAAAACAATAAAATTAATACTATGATGCTTACATGTTGCCTGTAGGATTGGCAAAAATCAAAATTATCGCATGTAGTTTAGTATGTTTTAACTCGTTAAACGGACTTTTTAGAGACAAGTTCGTGATTTTTTTTATCAAGTAAAATTAATACTGTCATACTAGCATAAATATATCCTGAAGTATTTATCATATTTATTATATTTTTCTGATTTTGTTTATTGCCGTGAATCATATTACTTCCAAGCATTATAAAACTGGCGTTTAGCTCATGTAGTCGCCTTAATTAAGAATGTTCATCGTCGAGATGTACGGAACTCCGAAAGCTTGCTATGACGAATTACTTCATTCAGCTAATGAGATTCTGAGTGAGTATTTTGCTTTTATGTATGATTACTTAATTAAACGTAAGTAGCCCGGGGGCCGAAGGCCGGGGGCAGTGTTAGCCCTTCAAATATTTTCGATTTGCCATAACGTATGCCACCGGGTTTGGTCATTAATTGTTTTGTGAAAATGCAGTTCTAACTGTACACAACTAAAGAACAGTTGCAACAAGATATTTTTTTAATATTTTGAATAAAAAATTCGACAATACATTTTAAAGTCTTGATAGCCATTAAGCTAATTGAATAATTTTCATACATAAAAGTGATAAGTATTTTATATTCTCTCAGAATCTGGATGAGGAACATTCTGAATGAAATAAGTTTTCGAAGTTCCTTACATCTTCATGATCATTTTCAATTGGGTAATTCGTCCTATCGTACCTTCTCGATTCATGTAACTCGTACCGACGGTACATCAGTATTTTAAACTTCAAAGTTCATAAATACAGTCAATATACCAACACCATTATTCATTTATGAAAGTTATTTTATGTTGAAAGCCACTTTGTTTTTAACGTTATTTTTTCAGATCAATCCACAGCATACTATACCTCATTTGACTGACGGAAACTTCAATCTTTGGGATAGGTATCTAATTATTGACATTTTATTAATACCTAAATCATAAATGCATCTTTTATTTCAGATTCATACTGAGTTCACATCAATATAAAATAAATAAATATCGCTGGACATTACACACAGCACCATCTAGTGCCACACTAAGCAAGGCTTGTGTCGTGGTCATGCAAAGAATACAATGGTGACGATTCTGTTGCGCACAAACTAAACTTAATTTAGGCTATTGCTATCCGGTTCTCTCTAATAAAATGAGAAAGAGACGGACGTAATTTAGAGCTGTCAAATTTAATTGGAACAAATATTTCCATACAAATGAAGGGTGCACGTAAAAACATGTCGACTAAAAACACGGTGAAGCGCAAGGCATAAACTAGTTTGACATCTCTAACTTAGTTCATAGATATAACCGTCCATTTCTCGCACTGCCTTTCAGTAAAAGATACGAGTAGCAGTAGCCTAAATTAAGTTTAGTATGGGCACAACAGAACCGAAACAAATGAAGTGTAACTCAAGATGTTCTAATTATACTTTATTCACACGTCATTTATATAATTATTGCAACATTATCCAGATAATTAAGATACAATACTGTTTTATAGCAATATCTTTGAGCATATTTCGTACATTAAAGTTTTGTAAATTATTTTCAGTCACGCAATAACAACTTATTTAGTGAACAAGTACGGCAAGAATTACTCTTCTTTATACCCGACCGACCCGGAAAAAAGGGCTCTCATCGACTTAAGACTACATTTCGACAGTGGTATTTTACACCTGGCTGTAAGAGAAAATGGCGTAACTATATAATGACATTATTTTTTAGATATTATTTAAAAACTGCCAAATAAATTTGACAATCGTTTCGGGTAGTCCAGAAACAAGAAAGCTTCCTAGTCAAACAGTTACCTGGGTTGTGCCCCTCCATGTAACATGTAACATACCAAGTGGTATTCAGCTGCATCCGGTTAGACTGGAAGCCGACCCCAACATAGTTGGTAAAAGGCTAGGCAGACTGAATGACCCTAAGGTAGACTGGTAGAAAATGCCCAAGGCATTAAGTCCGCCTTTGTACATTGAGTGCATAATTTAAATAAATAAATAAATGATGTTGTGCTGTTAAGCAAAAACATCTATCCTCTTTTTTTCATGTTTGATCAACTTCTATACCATGTTTTTACTCGTAGACAAATAAATAATATTATTCTTTTCTTTTATTCTATTCTGATGATGATGGATTATGATACTGACAAATTCGCGGGAAACCGCTAAACTGCATATTTAAGACCTGTAATTCTCTGTCAGGTTCACTATTTTATTTAGGAGCTTTTATTTATTCTAGGAGCACATTTTCTTCAAACACGCCACCTGTTTAAAGCCTGAAGGTGTAGCCAAGATCAAGTCAGCATATGATTTTACGGAGAAGTTCCTCATGGGGGCGCAATGGCTAGCTGGAGACGAGCTGACCTTGGCTGACATAAGCTGTGTGGCTACAGTCAGCACGCTTAATGAGCTGTTGCCGATTGATGATAAAATGTTAGTATTAAAATTCATTATTACAATAATGTGACTTTTTAAATTCATATGTACTTTCTGATTTTATCTTGGACAGTATACAGGGTGAAATTGAATAGATGCGACAAATTTAAATATACAATAATACGTGTTGTCAAGAAAATGTATAAAATATAAAATTAAAAAAAAATTGATCAGTGTTACGAAAACCATTAAAATAATAAAAGTATCAAAAATCTTGCCGACTCATCGCAGTGCTCAATATAGCGGTAATTTACCTAATTTTGCCTCATTTTTTCTTATTTATTTTGCATATTACTGGAATACCGATAATTCGTACTTAAATAAAGATAATAACATCAATGGACCTTTTGAAAACGATAATCGCGTAATTTTTTTAACGATTTAGATTGTAGAAAAAACAGTTTATAATTACTATGTTACTGTAACTGAACCTCCAATTTCATTTTGTCGCATTAATTAAAATTCACCCTGTAGATGGAGGTGAAGGAAAACATTGTAAGGAAACCCGGACTTAATACGAGTCTGAAATCACCAACCCGCCTTGAGCAAGCGTGTTGATCTATGTTAAGAAGAGGCCTTTGCCCAGCAGTGGGACATAAATAGGCTGGTATTATTTTTACATAGTTTATGATATTCATTACATTCATTACCCAGTCTAGTTTACTCACTTGGACCTAAAGAGCATATTTTGCGTAACTAGTTGACGCAACTTAGTCTGTGTCACAATAGAAAACTTTTTTGCAAAAAATAAAACCGACTTAAAAAAAAAACAAAAAAGTGAAAAATAACTTTAGCTTCTTAAGTCGGTGACCTTTGTTTGATTGCTTTAGTTTTTTTGTCAGCGACTTCAGAAGCTATAGTTATTTTTCACTTTTTTGTTTTTTTTTGAAGTCGGTTTTATTTTTTGCAAAAAAGTTTAGATTTTTCACTTTTTAGTGGTTCACATGTGCTTGATACATGGAAAGTGCATACCGTTACAATTACAACAAGCCCAAACACGACTATGGTACATTGTCTCATTAAGGAGTTCCGTGACTCTTGGCTTCATCATCAGATTTGATGGTAGAATGGGTCTTATCAAACGTAAATGCTTCACTTGTTGTAGAAAATACCAAAATCGCAACACGTTTTCACATAAAATTTGAAGAATTCATCATCAGTATCCTAACTTGATGATTATGGGACTACCTGCGAAATATACCCTTTCAAATAATAAAAAAATAAAATCGGTCCAGCCATCTTCGAGTAATCGGGGAACATTGAATTGTGAACCTCTTCCTTTTTGAAGTAGGTCAATAACGACGTTATGGTGACTCAAATATCCGGGTGGCCTATAAAAGATTTGGCAGAGTATCGTAAATTTGCTCCAAAGAATTAAAGAGTTCCGCTACTTTGTCATAGATCCCATAATCAGAACCTAACCAAACACTGATCAAACTACCCTTAAAGTACACCATTTCCAATAAAATAAAAAAACAGCACATGTCACGGTGATAGGCCACCTAACTGTCTCAATCTGGGAGTATTGTTCAAATCTGCGTACCCCCTCAGAGCATACAGGCGTAATGTTATGTCATGATGTTGTATAACAATAAACATAACATAACACATCACAAGCGATTGCAGCAATCACTGCAGAATTTCCGTCTAATTTTAAAGAATTCCATTAATATCTCCGAAGATCAGCATCAGATCTTAACCAAATTGAAATGGGACCACATGGGAAGCTTTCAAATAATAAAAGATTCATCAAAATCGGTTCACGCAGTCGAAAGTTCTGAGATAACAAACACCAAAGGAATAAATATTCCCCGTGTTATAATATAGCTTATAACCTTCCTCGATAAATGGACTATATAATATTTTTCAGTTTCAATCAGTAGTTCCTGAGATGAGCGCGTTCAAACAAACAAACAAACTCTTCAGCTTTATAATATTAGTATTGTTAGGGCAGCAAGACAATAATAGTGTTATGGTAGGTAGTTACAAAAATCGCGTGTTCAACATTCTGCAGCACTATCAACGCGGCAATGTACTTACGGGATAATATATATCATTACATTTAAAGTAATAACGCAACAGCAACAGTTACACACAACTCGCACATGCGTATACGCGCGTTTACAGTGCAACGTGGCTATTGTTTCAAAATCCTGAATCAATAGTTGATACGTTACAGTTTTGAGATAACTTTAAGATGGTCAAGCGTCTCGGTGAAAATAATTGATTAGGTAACAGTACTTATTGCCGCCATCTTTAAAATAATTTTCAACGCGAAGGTTCGACACCACATTATAATAGTGCAAGTAGTCCAAACAAAAGATTCTGTTTCCCATTTCCTCTTACACGGTGAAGACTGATGAATCAATTTTTATATTTTAAATTTTCAGGTACCCGAACATTGTTGCCTGGATGAAACGTTGTTCCGAGTTTGATTTCTACAAAAAAGGAAACCAGCCAGGACGTTTGGAATTCCGTCGTCTGTTGAAAAAAAAATTGGAACATTAAAATTTTGCAATTACAATTGTTGTAATGCATAACAAATAGATCGCCCGTGACCACCATAACCTACAGACGATCTCGCCAACCTAATTAACTTCTCCATTGTAATATTTCTAAGATACGCAAGTAAAAAAATATTCGGTTTTCCGCAGCGTTTTATTTTTCTCCGTACACACACCTAAAATACAATGCAAACGCAAAATAAAAGTTATAATATTATGTTACGTAACAATTTATGTGTGACAATTTTACAGTGAAATAATTATATACCATCTATCTACCTAAATTATGTGAATAAATGATTTAATTTGATTAAAAGAGCAAAATAGCTACTAGCCATTTATATGAAAAGTGAAATTAGAAAACTAGGAAATATTGACAAACCTAACCTTTGCTTACTGTCAAGTGTCAGACCTTATGACTAAATCAATGACTAATTTTTGGACGTCTAGGGTTTAGGACTTTCAGAATGAACAATTTCCAAAATGTCCAATGGTTTGTCCTTTCCCAGAATGTCCATTTCCCAGAATGTCCATTTTCCAGAATGTCCATTTTCCAGAATGTCCATTTCCCAGAATGTCCATTTCCCAGAATGACCATTTTCCAGAATGTCCATTTCCCAGAATGACCATTTTCCAGAATGTCCATTTCCCAGAATGTCCATTTCCCAGAATGACCATTTCCCACAGTGTCAAAATAATTTAAGCAATACTTTAAATTGAATGTTACAGAATAACAAGGATGGTGCTAACGTTGTACAAGATGGACGCTAGTCCTCCCGTTCGGGCCGTGTACATGGTGATGGAAAAACTCAACATTCCTAATGTGAATTATATTGAAACGGATCTATTGGCGAATGATCATCTCAAGGAAACTTTTCTGAAGGTATTGTATTACATTATTGTACTGTATTGTACAACGGGCTGGTGTCCGCAACTCCACGCCAAAGCACGTATTTTGCGTATGGGCTTTAAACCACCACGCGTGCTCAGTGCGGGTTGGCAGATGTCACATGTCTGCAAATTTTTGGTTTGCAGGACATGCCGTTTTCCTAAGGGGCCGTCTCCACGAGGGAGAGAATCGCAGCGATAGTATCGTCCTTGCCACGTTTTTCTATACACTCTTTTGGGGCGTCTCCACGAGCGAGAGAATCGCAGCGATATTTTCCTATAGAAATACGTCAAATCGCCGCGATTCTCTCACTCGTGGAGACGGCCCCTAACGATGTTTTCTTTCAGCGTTTTTGAGAGCAGTGGTGATGAAATAAATTACACAAAGTAATGCGCCTGCCTGGGATCGAACCCACGACTTACTGTTCGTAAGTCGGGGCCACCACCGCTGCTCTCTTAAGGTAACTAAGTCACTGAAAGTATGTCCAGATTAATCAAATGTTTGTGTTTCAGATCAATCCACAGCATACGATACCTCATTTAACTGACGGAAACTTTCATCTTTGGGATAGGTGATTATTTGATATAGTTTATTTTTCGAAATAACGGAACCGCTAGCGCGCATTTCTCAAAAGTTTTTTTGTAGCCCGACCGAACGATCTAATTTAATGACTTACACGGCTGATGTTTTTGTATTTTTTATTAATTTTATCGATGATAAAGATGCTTCCTAAGCAAAGAAGGCTAAATAATTAATGTTATTCATATACTTGCGATAGTATCGTGATAATTTCAACTCAAATTGCTCTGCCATAACATTGAATCTGAAAAAAAAATCGAGGACTTTCATTATTTAAAAACTAAAGTAGTATGTATTATTTTCAGCCACGCTATAATAACTTATTTGGTGAACAAGTACGGCAAGAATTACTGTTCTCTATATCCGATCGACCCACAAAAGAGGGCTCTCGTCGACCGAAAACTACACTTCGACAGTGGTATTCTGTATCCGGCGCTCAGAGAAAATGATGTAAATATGTGAATATTTTTTAATAGGTACATATAGTTAGCTAGTCCACGCTGCGACGTTGCGTTGGAAGACCTTCCACTGGGTAGACCGAAGACACACTCAGAGGATGCCTGTGTCGACACTTGGAGGATGCCTGTGTCGACACTTGGAGGATGCCTGTGTCGACACTTGGAGGATGCCTGTGTCGACACTTGGAGGATGCCTGTGTCGACACTTGGAGGATGCCTGTGTCGACACTTGGAGGATGCCTGTGTCGACACTTGGAGGATGCCTATGTCGCCACACTGGAAGATGCCTGTGTCGCCACACTGGAGGATGCCTGTGTCGACACTTGGAGGATGCCTGTGTCGACACTTGGAGGATGCCTGTGTCGCCACACTGGAGGATGCCTATGTCCAGCAGTAGACGTTTTTCAGCTGAAGTGATGGTGATGGTGCTAATGATTCTTAGATGTGAAGAAGACCGTTGTCAGGACCCCGCCATCCGTGCATGAGTTTTATCAATAACACTTTTTTTAATTCAATATTATTTTGATGCAAAACAAATACACAATAACAACTTTTATCAGCAGTTAACCGCTGTTTATAATTGTTATCTAAATAATGTATATTTCTCATTCATTTAGAGCAAACTGCTGATAACCAATCAAAGTTCATTTCTCATTCATATAAATAAAGTCTGCTGGATTTCTGTATACTTTGATTACAAAATGCGACATAACTTTACTTTATTGGAATGCGTTACAACAACATCTTTCTTTCAAACTTTCACGATCAGAACACATTATAAAACATTGAAAACGGGTAATTTTCGCGAATTTACCTTTAATTTAAGCCCGACGTTTCGACCGGATTGCACCAGCCGTGGTAGCGGGGAGACTGAAGTGTTGGAGGTACCGCGACAGCAAAGTGAAGGGGTTTATTCAACTACTCTCACTTGATCTTCATAAATGTTAGTTAGGAACGGTTCACACTAGGACAGCACACTACACTAACCGTGTCCGTATATTGAGAGGCTTCACTTGACGAGTACACTTAGTGATCACTGGATTCCAAGCTGAAGAGAGTTGGAAGCCGTTTGAGCCAATATTTTTTTCATCACATTGGTATTTCAAACTTCGAATTTTAGTAAGAAAAGTGTGAACACTGTTTTGAACAGGGATTTGTATCAAGTAGCTCAATTTGTTTTCTTTTTTCTAGGAGCCAATATTCTTCGGGACCGCAACATCTCTAAAGCCTGAAGGTGTAGCCAAGATCAGGTCAGCATATGACTTCACAGAGAAGTTCCTGATGGGGGTGCAATGGCTAGCTGGAGACGAGCTGACCTTGGCTGACATAAGCTGTGTGGCTACAGTCAGCACGCTTAATGAGTTGTTGCCGATTGATGAGAAAATGTTAGTACAACTAAGTACACTTATAGATTTGATGAAATTCGATCATTCCTACGGGATCATATTAAAGGGATAAAAAGTATCCTAACCCAGGTTACAAACTAGCTATAAACCGCGTACGAAGCATAAGCCAGTCCGGGGCTGCGGGAATGTTCGAAAGAGATGCCGTGGCCCCGGAAGATAAAGGGCGATGAAGGAACATGGACGGGTTTTCGTCAGTAAAAGTCTGACACTCCCTCCCGCTCCGCCCCGAGTGGGAGAAGTTATTTGACCCATCCAAAAAAAAAACAAAAAAAGGCAAAAGCCAGTACATAATAAATCTAGACGTAAAAATACCATTTTCTCTTACACGATGAAGACTAAAACCAGTCCAGGGCAGTGGTCCAACTGCTCTGTCCAACTAGTTCACCACCCATGGGTCTTAACTAGGGCCAGTTGTCCAACTTTAAAAATAGTTGGACCACAGCACTTTTTGAGAGTTCCGTGGTACAATTCATTGAAAAAATTACTTGTCAACCCTAAAAACCTCAACTGCATCTATAAGTGTAGGTATGGTACCTACTTTTAAAGTGGACATACATTTTCTTTTAAACTTGTAAAATTTTCAGGTACCCGAACATTACTGCTTGGATCAAACGCTGTTCAGAGTTCGAGTTCTATAAAAAAGGAAACCAGCCTGGGCTTTTGGAATTCCGACGTCTGTTGAAAGAATTTCTGGCACGCTAAAATTATTGAACAAAATTTTATGTGATCAAGGGCGGTCTGTTAGTGTATAATTTTTTTGAACCTAAAATATGAAAATCATTTGACAAAATGTTAATCTAAGAATTATATTTTCATTCAGTAAATTAAAATCATGGGCACTTGGGTAAATTCTTTTTTTATTATATTTTTTTTTTGTATTATCACGCATAAAATCCTCAGAGGGTTGGGCAGTACCTAATATTTATGTTACGGGTATTTAATACTTCCATGTATTAAGAAAATTAGGCACTTTAGGAAATGAGTTCATCTTCTCTTTCCATTTGCTAAGGTATTTTACATGGAGAAGAATGGGGAAGAAATTCCATACTAACTCTTTCAAAATGTTTCACAAAAATGTGTAGGTCTTTTAGTTTATCGTAGTATGTGTTGGAGTATTGCAGCAGCAGGGCTGGTTCTTGGAGGTTTTGCAGGTGTAGAAACAAATAAAAAGCAGGCTTTACGACACGTGAATGGATCGGATTTTTATTGTAGACTGAATGACAGACTTTTGACATAAGGAAACGGAAACTTAAAAATTAAGAAATATAATATTTTGTTGGAGTTGCCAACATGCTGGGGGGGGGCGGGGTTAGCAATTACAGAAGTACATTCATTACTGAAGATAAACCAAAATCGAATGGACAACCAGAAACAACCAGTGTTTTAATTACTTACTGAATTCTGAGTTAAACAAAATAAAACTATTACATAACAACCCCCTCTTTAAATCAAATGTCCTATTTGGTACATACAAATATTTTTTTTTTTTTTTAAACAAAGGGATCAAATTAATATTCAAAAACTATAATTCTACCTAGAAATACACACAATACAGATTGTAATAAAACAAAGACTTATTAGCTAACATTCAGCTCTTACACTGTACTAGGTAAAGTATTTGTAGTAGGTATACAAACTTAATGTAACCTTTTAGTAACATTTTAAAGCTTACAATATCAGATATAATTACACTAATCACCTACCCAATAACATAGTAACTAACATAGAAAACTTATTTAATATACTTAATATATAAAAAACATTTACTCTTCTAGAGGCAATAGAGAAATAGCAGACAAAGAACGTTTATAAATCTTCTGGTTAGGTGTCATAACATCAACCACACGGACCTTTCCGTCTGGGCCTGGGTACACTTTCACAATTCTAGCCATAGGCCATGATAATGGGGGAGAGTTAGGCTCCCTCAGAATTACTAAATTTCCTACTTTTATATTATTTACACTGTCACGCCATTTAGGCCTCGACTGCAGTACATTAAGGTAGTACTTATGCCATACATTCCAAAACTGAGTTCTAACCTTATTACAAATTTCCCAAAATTTTAATCTGTTTACAGGTATATCGTTAGTATTATTTTCAGGATAAGAGGTTAAAGAAGTACCTATCAAGAAATGTCCTGGCGTTAAATAAGAAAAGTCATCAACCTTCTCAGCTGTAACAGGTAATAATGGTCGAGAATTCAAAACTGCTTCTATTTGACATAAGACAGTGTTTAACTGTTCGTACGTTAAGACATAATTTTGTATGATACGTTTCAAGTGAAACTTCATACTTTTAACTGCCGCCTCAGCAAGACCAGCAAACACAGGTGAATAGCTAGGTACAAAATGAAAAGTTATGCCTTCCTTGGTAGCATAGCCTTGCACCAGTGCTTGATGCTCCCGTGAGGTTTGCAAATTATATAGTTGAACTAATTCGTTCCTTGCCCCCTTAAAACAACCTGCGTTGTCACAGAAAACGTCAGTAGGCAATCCACGTCGCGATATAAAGCGTTTAAAACAAGCAAGGAAACAATCAGTACTTAAATCAGAAGCTATCTCGAGGTGTATTGCCTTCGTGACGAAGCAGACAAATACACATATATAACCTTTTGTTTGTATAGCGCGTCTAACACGTGAGTTTTTTACTTGTATTGGTCCCGCAAAATCTATACCAATCTTTTGGAAAGGACGACAAGCTGTGACTCTATGGGATGGCAAGGAACCCATTAGTTGTTTAGCACATTTGGCTTTCATTCTGTAACAAAGTAGGCATTTATGAATAATCTTTTTTACATGTCTGTAACCATTTACAATCCAATATTTTTCATTAAGGCTAGCTAACAATGACCTTGCTCCAGAATGCAATAATCTTATGTGTTCCTGGTAAATAATCAAATCAGTAACACGAGATTGTTTAGGTAAAATAATAGGGTGTTTCTGTGAAAATGAGACTTCAGAATTATCAATTCTACCACCTACCCTTAACATAAATGCTCTTTATCAATAAAGGGATGTAAGGGTTTCAAAGGGCCTTTAATATTTTCATCTTTTGAATTTAAATGATTTAGCTCATGACTGAAATGTATGCTCTGTTCACGCTGTATAATTTTATGCAAGGCTTTTTCCAACTCAAGAGGAGATAGTGGAGTACCCCTCTTATCTAGATCTCTCTTAGCCCTGTTATAGGCCTTCAATCCTCCCTCCATTCCAATATATTTAAGCAGACATATATAGATTCTTGTATATAATCTGCTTAAATATATTAAAATGGAAGGAAAATCGAAAGCCTATAACAGGGCTAAGAAGTTAGATAATCAAGGATACGGTGAGCGTATTCAAAAAGAATCTGCATCATTTATAGAAACATCAACTGATCCAGCAGTTATGGGTGCTATTCCCAGTGTCATTGTCGAAAAAACCGGAGAATTAGTTAATTGGCTTAAAGCAAGTCCCAGTAAAGACTCCAATGATGATGGATATGAGGTTGAAGAGGAAGATTGTCCATGTACCTCTGATCCAGCCTTAGATGATGATCCCTATGAAGATGATATCCCATCTAATCTAGATGATGATTTACTTATTAGATCCGAATCCCCTTCAATCAAATCAGAAGCAGCAAGGATACATAGCAGTGTAAGAGGCCCGAATTTGAATGTTTTTCCGTTCTCTATTTCTCATGACAACTACCCACTAATCGAGCAAATGGTGGATTGGTTTTCCAGTACATCTGGACAAAAATACACAATAACTAGTTTGACAAAAGGTGGTTACATTATCACGAAATCTTCTGGTCACCCAAAATCGGTTAAGATTCAATCTGAAGAACAATATGATCAGTTTGCATCTAGAACGAGTGAAACATATGAAGTAGAAAGCAACACTTCAACCTATTTAGGTGTGTCCAAATCCAAAACAACCAAGACAATAAATACACAAGATGAGTCAGATTCGACGATAACAGCTCCCACTAATCAGCCGGAGTCTGACAAACCAGAAACTATATGTGCCAGTGTGTCAGCAATAATGGTCCAATTACAGAAAGGCGTAAAGTTACCCCCTAAACGTCAGACAGGCAAGGCTTTTTCCAACTCAAGAGGAGATAGTGGAGTACCCCTCTTATCTAGATTATAACAAAACCTAAGTATGTATGCCATGACACGGATCATTTTATTTAAATCAGAATACTTATCAATAAACAGATAAATATTAGATTTGTTTAGTGTTATCAAGGCCACCTTGGGATCAGAGAATGCAGCACCCTTCTTCATCTCAGGTAAGTTTTCCAGGACTGGTATGGGAAGTTTTTTATCAAAATCATACTTACTGTCGAGCGTAAACTCTGGACCATGCCACCAGAGCTCACAGTTACTTAAATCGCCAGGTACGGCTCCCCTGCTAACATAGTCAGCTGGATTCTCGTTGCTCGCCACATACAGCCAGCGCCATCTAGAGGTCTGCTCCTGAATTAACTTAACCCTATTAGCAACATATGCTTGAAGTTTAATTGGCTCTGTAGCTAGCCATGCAAGTGCAACTTGTGAATCTGAATATAAATAAACATCGCTTATTTTTATTTTAAGGCTTAACGTGTCATAAACTCTATTGGCTAGTTTGGTAAGCAAAAGCATTGCATTTAACTCTAATCGCGGTATGGTGAGTGCATTGTTGCTTCGGGGGTTAATTCGGGATTAGAGCAAAGTAAGGAAGATGAAGCCTTACCTGAATCCTTCACCACCCGAAGATAAACACAGCAGCCATAGCCTGTAGAGCTAGAAGCATCAGCAAATCCTATTAATTGCACTGCATTGGCATTTTTATTGATCCTTATATTTCTATCAATGTGTAAAGGTTGCATGTCCATCAAACTTTTAACAAATGAAAGCCATTCCAATCTTATCCCCTCTGGAGGGAAATCATCCCAGTCTAACTTTTCTAACCATAATTTTTGCATGAATGCCTTGGCTTTTACTATAACTGGTGACATAAAACCTAATGGGTCAAAGAATTTGGAGATGTAACTCAATATTTGTCTTTTTGTAGGATTTTCAATATTAAAAGGCTCTGGACACGAAAATACAAAGCAATCCTTACTTACATTAAGTGTTAATCCTAAAGTTTTCATGAAACAATTATCCTTTTGGAGATCAAAATCATCAAAATGTTGATTGTCAGGAGATATGTCTTCTAAAATTTGTTGACAATTAGATGCCCATTTATGGGTTTCAAAACTACCTTTACTTAATAATTCACACAATTGCTGTTTTGCTTTTTTAATAACATTTAAGTCGGAATGGGAATAGCAAGCATCATCGACATAAGTACAGTTATTTAGAATATATGAAGCAAGTGGATATTCTTGTTTATGCATTTCAGCAAGTTCATGCAAACAACGTGTAGCTAAAAAACCTGAGCTCTTTTGACCATAAGTAACAGTGTCTAATCGAATGCATTTTATTTTATCATTAACATTATTTCTCCACAATATGTTTTGCAATACAGAATGTTCTGGGTTAACATTAACGCAACGAAACATTCGGCGTATATCCGTAGTAAATGTATAGTCACCCAAGCGAAATAAAAGCATAATGTCAAAAAGTTCTTTTTGCACTGGAGCACCATTGAGCAAGAGGTCATTAAGCGACTTTTTTTTGTCAGTTTGCATGGATGCATTGAAAACCACTCGAGTTTTGGTACTTTTACTATTCTCATTATACACAGCATGATGCGGCATAAAGTATAAGGGCTTGTCTTTAAAATCTAGTGAATTAAATTCAACATAATGCCCATGCCCTAACTGCACATATTCACTTATAAATTTATCATAATCAGAAAGCAACTTTGGGTTTTTATGCAACTTTCTTTCTAAACTTAAAAACCTGTATAGTGCAAAATCAAAAGAATTTCCTAGGGTATCTTTAACCTCATCTAAGGAAATCTTTAATGGTAAATTAACTTGAAACTTTTTATCTTTAAGTATGGTGGTTTCTTTGAAAATACCTTCACATAAATCATGTTCTGAACCTTTTTCACTAAAATACTGTGGGACAGATTCAGTTGACCAAAACTGCTGCAAGGTTTTGTTAACTTCTAACCCACCTTTATCATGAATACATAAAAGCGACACATTACTTTTGTCGGAGACTGCATGGTCAGTTAAAGCGCCAGCTATGACATGCCCAAACCTTGTACTGATCAAGCGGGGTTGCAGGTGTTGTTGCTGAACTGTTTGTTCAGTAAATTGCGAAGCAGCTGGCTGCAATACCTCTACTGGCTCCGGTAGCAACACCTGAAAGAATATGTCAGCGCCTATCAGCATATTTATTTCTGATGGGATGTTAAAGTCTACGTCGGCTAGCGTTACTCCTGTAGGTATGTTTATGCATGATAAATCAACTTTAAACTGTGGAATTTTGCATGTAATTTTTTTTAAAACATGACAGTTTATATTGACCTTGTATGGGGTAACTAAAGAAAATACTTCAAGAGGCACAGAGTAATTAGCAATATTACTAGAGTTGCTGACTCCCAATATGTCTGTATTATCTGGAATAGGAGTAATACCTAATACATCTATCACCTTGCTGGTGACCAAGGAAATCTGTGATGCAGAATCTAATATTGCCTTTATGTGCACTTCCCTACCACTCTTGGAATATAGCTTCACCTTCACAGTAGGTAATAAAACTTTGGGAGTGCTAACACTTGAAATTAAAGAAACAGGTTGTTCTTGAGCTGTTTCTTCGTGAAGCAATGTATTGTGGTCTTTTTTACAAGTCTTGCAGCGGAAATGAAATTTACATTTACCGTTATGTTTGTTAAGACATATGACACACAACTTATTAGACTTAACAAATTCTATTCTAGCACTACTAGGCAATAATTTAAAATCATTACAAGAAAATAATTTATGTTGTTCAGACTTACAATAAGCGCATGAGTTGGTCGCTGATGCTGTTGCCACGTTGGTCACTACCTTGTGAGCCTTGGTTGACGTGGTAGGTTCTGCATTCTCCAATGCCAAGGCCCTTTTTTCCAGGAACGACAAGAATTCAACCACCGTTGGATCAGACTCATTGCTTCTCTCAAGCTGGTAAGCCCTTGATGTGAAGGTATCTAGTTTACGGTATAAAATAGATAAGATTAAAGGATCCCATCCCTCAACATTAACCTTTAGGTTTTTTAGAGCAGCTAAACACTGTTTAATACTAGAAACAAATTCTCGAATGTTAACTGGAGTAGATTTGGACAGAGCATTCAAATCAAGCAGTGCATTATTATGATCAATGATAATTTTAAATCTATGATTGTATCTTTCATCTAAGAGCCTAAGGGCTTCATCATAACTATCATGGGAAAGTGGTAAATTTTTTATAATATCAAAGGGTTCCTTTTGAAGAAAGGACCTTAGGTAATACAGTTTTTGGACCTTATCAATGGACCTGTCTTTGTGTATTATGGCACGAAACATGTTAATGAATGGCGTGTACTCACAGTATTTTCCTGAAAAGATTTGCACCTGAATTGCAGGTAACTTTGCCTTAAAGGCTGGTGCGTTATCTACATTTGGTGTGGATTTACTGAGTATCGCCTCATTGAGCACAGTTAGAACATGGAAATACTTTGCTTCACACTCCTCGACATTTTCATTGTCTTTCTCATCTATTGCGAGAATCTTTTTATTGTATGATTCGTATTCGGAAAACAATTCAGTAATTCTAGCCCTTTTTGCTTGCAATATAGTAACACTACTGAGCTTTACATGTTCGCTGTTTGAAACGAATTGATACAGTCGAGTAATTGAGGCTTTATTATAGCCCCGTGAGGCTTTCATTAACTTTAACGCGGCCTCATCCATGTTTTACACGTTAATACTGATGTTAGTAACACTTATACACACTGTAAACTGGCTATAACAATGTTTGTTTGTTTAATATTACAACAATTTGAACTATAATCTTAAAATACGCAGTTACAATTAGTAGAACAAGGAACACACAATGGTTAATATTTAAGATGGCGGATGGCGTCATCGTTCGTAGAAACTTTTCTTGAGTGATTGAAGAATTGAACGAAACGAATGAACGTAGTTTGACGTTTGAACTAGTTAGAATTGCTTCTGTGAAGATTCGTCCATTAAGGTTGTAGGATTTTGCTTGACGTTGACACGACGAGAGTGCTGATTGGCTCGCAGCTATAGCGTCATGTAGTTGCGTCAGCGCGCGGGAATTGATAGGCCCGCCGCGAAACAGCAAAATGGCTTCCTCTTGAACTTGCACAATAAAGGTTTTAAAGTAACCCTTGTTATCGCGTCATGCGACCCTCGGCCCCGGGAGGCTCTGAAGCGAGGTTTTATGACGAAATGTACTCTAAATACCTCCTCGCAGTCGGTGACTGATGAGTAGAATCCAAAATTGTAATTGCACTCACGCACGTTGTAGGCGACGTGGCCCGCGCCCGTACGTCGTAGAAAAGCACACGACGATTTTTTCTTGATCGTATCTCTGCACCAATTCCTCTTCCTTCGAAGGACCACAAATATGTTGGAGTATTGCAGCAGCAGGGCTGGTTCTTGGAGGTTTTGCAGGTGTAGAAACAAATAAAAAGCAGGCTTTACGACACGTGAATGGATCGGATTTTTATTGTAGACTGAATGACAGACTTTTGACATAAGGAAACGGAAACTTAAAAATTAAGAAATATAATATTTTGTTGGAGTTGCCAACAGTATGGTCTTTTAGTTTATCGTAGTATGGTCTTTTAGTTTATCGTAGTATTAATAAAATTACTTTTCGTTGATTTTCAGAAATCACACCTACCACTGCTTGTATCTGCATCACCTAAAGGTTGACTGGTAGAGAATGCCTCTGTACTTTGTCCTTGAAGTGTAAAATAAGTAAATAAATAATGGAGGGCGAACCTATTGTCATAAACTGGGTATAAATCCAGATTCCGTGAATGCTACTGAAATATCTTGATGGAAAAACTAAATAACATTTTTTTAGCACACGTGTTTGCGACCTTTCGACCAACGAAGCCCATAATTCAGTAAATACCCTCCCCTGTGGTGATCCTCAACAACTTATATTAAATACCATTAACATTTTTGTACACACATGAATGTGTAAATGTGGTCGCATGATCGGTGGGTGGCGCGCGCGCAGGCTGCGGCGCGGGCAGAGGTGCAAGGGTGGGGTGGGAGCGAGACGAAAACACGCCGTGTCCTATTTATTGTTGTTGTCCATTTATAGGTTGTAGCTGGGTTTATTTTCAACCGACTTCCAAAAAGAGGAGGTTATATTTTATTTTATTCTATGTTTTGTTTAGCCTACACAAACACCGATTTATACTTTCCAACACAATAAAATAATTATTTTATATATATATATATATATATATATTTTCTCTATTTTCGTACTCGTAATTACACGTTCAATGAATTTACTCGTTATCTATTTATTCTTATTAACCATTTGTTTATTTGTTTATATATTGTTTGAAACCGTATATTCTGTAACGTACCCTCTCAAGGTTTATTGGAAGACCAGCGTCAGACAGCTTCATCACCTGTCTGGCATGAATGCTGAAATGGACCTTTTTGGCGCAGCCGTGAGGCACACAGCACATTACTACTAAGTCCAACTTATTGTTTTGTATCTTTTTTATTTAGTATTGTGTGTGCTTCATTAACTGACGTCAAATAAATATTTTTCTTTCTTTCTTTCTTTCTAAATGCCGTGTTCTTTTCTGATAAAAGTTGTAGGTGTCTGTTAAAATAATTTCCATCAGTAATAAATTGCAAGTCTATTTAGTCCGTAAGTTGAGAGTATTGGAAAAAGATGGACTCGTATTTTTTGTTTTTGTAAATCATTTCTGACAAAGATAAATCGCATCAGAACTTTGAAGTAGGACTCGTGATGTCAGAACAAAAAATACCACGACGTGACGTATTGAGAATTTTAAAACCATCGGATCATCTACAATTTTGATTTACGTTAGTTTTTTTTGTCATCCACTGTTTCCCCATTTCTGTTCTCATTTGCTTTTAGGTTTGATTCCATAATAATTAGTGCTCAAACCACAAAATTGAGCAGCGGTGGCCCAGTGGTGGCGGCCCCGACTTACGAACAGTAAGTCGTGGGTACAAACCCAGACAGGCGCATTACTTAGTGTAATTTATAACATCAATGCTCTCAAAACGGTTAAGGAAAGCATCGTGAGGAAACCGGCATGTCCTAGAATCAAAAATTCGAAGACATGTGACATCTACCAATCCGCTCTGGGCCCGCGTGGTAGATTATAGCCCATTCCCTCTCATTGAGAGGAGGCCGTGTCCCAGCAGTGGGAACATTATGACTAAATTGATGACCTCAACAATAACAGGCCTAGAAAAGTAACAACAGCACGATGAGTGCTAGTAGTCCGACCTGGCAGACAGGGATTAGGGCATTGTGACCACATGCCAAGACGCCAAAGTATCGTAGTCAGGTCCTCGCATGCACGAGGTGATGCACGAGATGGCGAAAGAGATCCGTGAAAAACATGATAATGCAGACACTGAACAAGGATTCGTAAACTCTTAGAGCCTTATCACACTAGCGAGTTGCGAGCGAGTGGAAAGCGGGGCGAGTGCGTTCGCAACGTGTGCGTGAAGAACACGCCGCGAAGAAAAACAAAATGAATAATTGTACAAACGCAGATCCCACACCACTGCAAATTCGCTGTCCACCCACTGCATCTTCAGGGCAAGCTCGCTGCGTACCCGCGGCGTGGTCGCCACGCACACGTTTCGAACTCGCGGCGAACTCGCGGCGAACTCGCGGCGAACTCGCGGCGAACTCGCGGCGAACTCGCGGCGAACTCGCGGCGAGCTCGCTGCGCAATCGCCCTGCATTACACTCGCTCGCCACTCGCTAGTGTGGTAAGGCCCTTACTTGCTACGGGATTTATTCCAAACAAAGTCCCTTGTGCACCGATCTAAATGCCAATAGTGAGTAATAAAAGACACTCCATACACAAGATGAACATTTCTTGGGAAAGCCTTCTCTCTTTATGAGATGGATAGGGCTGCCCTACTTCCTCATAGTGCCATAAATTTATACCACCAGTGGCACGAGAAGGGATTGTCATTCTTCGTCGTACCATTGAATGATTGTACTACTTAGTGTGCATCTGGATTGAGGGCCCATTTTTTTAATCCTTGAGCAACGAAATAAGACTTATAGGGAATTAAGTCAAAAATTGTAAAAACTTAAAGCAAAAAATAAATTTCTTTAACGTGAATTAAAATAGTTATGATCAAATAACTTGGGCCCTCAATACAGATGCTTACTTAAAGTGACACTGTCTAACACCCGTATTCCAAAAACCTAAAGTCCATTTTTTTGGTTGAGACGATCTATGTTGTCATGGTAACAATTAAACCACTGCAGGCCAAAGCCTCCGACACGCCCACTCAGTTATGTTCATAAGTTGAGTACAGACTAGCTAAAATATGCATTTGCAACAAGATATGAATCCGCCAAGCCGCTTGACACTTTGTTAAAACTTGATTTAGATACTACTTTTGCTTCGTTCACGTTCATACATCTGAGAACACGCGGCGACACGCACGCAGGACGCGAGCACTACCACCTGACCTATTTGAAGAAACATTTACCAATAATAAAGTATGTCCTTCTACATTCTCTTTCGGTTAGTCGCCTTTTACTCGTCCTCTCAAGATGTCTAAACCATCCAAACATTTTTTTTTTTGTCGTTTTACATCTTCTTTTCAATCGCAAGCTTTGTAGTTTTATCATCATTCCTCAACTTATCAACCATGTTACATCACACATTCTTGACAGAAACCAAAGGAACCGGAATACGTGGAAATGCTCATATGAGTGATGGCCTTACCACCCACCTTAATCTACCTCCAAAACATCTACCTCCAAAACATAAGTAGGTATGTTGCATGAAGGTTGCAAGCTGCTTTATATGCTACCGAATGCTCTTAGTTGACATCATCTGTCAAAGAATAAAATCATAACACGGATTAACTTTCAAATAAATATTTTTTCATCATTTAAGAATCATTTCCACGAATTTTCAAAGTTTTGCTTTACCTCTGGAGAAAAATCCTGCTTACTGGAACTTGTGCGCAAGTACAAGCTCCATTTATGTACGACGTGGACAGGCAAGACCCAAGAATATAACTCCATAAATAACAGTACATGTAGGCTGTTTTAATATCTGGTCTATGTTTGATGATCAATCTTTTCTTGTAGAGAACTGAATCTCAGCTAAAAAAATGGTGGTCCAATATTAAATAAAAAAAAAAGGATGCTCTAACTGTTGAAAAAAAGAAAGGATGAGGACTGGGGTTCGGCCCTTATCCTGGCCCTGCGACCCCATATCTGGAAGGGGTGGAAGATGCGCTGACGGCCTCCACCGATTTGAAGTTGAGGTTCGCAATGGATTGTGACACTATGCCCTGTGAAACTCCACCTGACGGAACACCTATAGTCATTTTATTGATTTCATTATTTTTATCATTAGACGTAGAAAGTGGAGTGATGGCTGGTTTCTAGGTCAGCAAATTAATACTTTTTTTCTGAACTTTTTTTAAATTTTTGAAGGGAAACATGTTCGCGCCCAAGTCATTGTAAAGGAGTTTGAGGCACGGGCAAAAAAAATATAACGGAATGAGGAATGAGAGGAAGAATTACATCTGTTAAAAGTGAAAAATTAAAAGCGGATTAAAGAAAGAGAGGAAGAACTGCACCAACTGGAGAGGAAGAGGCTATTAAAAGCAGCAGAGGAAGCCTACTAAAAGGCAAAGCTGGACCGTTTAAGTGCCGCGCAGTAGCTTGAATTCAGTGACGCCGCAAAGGAGGAGGCCGAAAAAAAAAATTACACATCATACAAGCCAAGTATTGATTATAAAAGTAGTATCACGTTGTATAACAAAACAAATAGTGTGTGTTTATCTATACTATATACTATAATATTATAAAGCAGAAGAGTTTGTTTGTTTGTTTGTTTGGTTGAACGCGCTAATCTCAGGAACTACTGGTTCGAATTGAAAAAATATTTATGTGTTGGATAGTTCATTTATTGAGGAAGGCTTAAGGCTGTATAACAGCAGTAACTGCAGTTATTAGGAGCGGAGCAGGAATGAAAAATGTCGCGAAAACGGGGTTTTTTTTCCTTTCGTTTTTCTCTCTTATGTGACGCAGACGAAGTTGCGCGGGTCAGCTAGTGACTAGATAACCATAGAGACAGCAAAAATATAAACATAAACATCACACAATTATCAACATAAAAAACTGGAGCATACATACATTAAAAAAAAATAGGGGGAAAATCCAAGGAAGTGCCAGATTTTGCATTTTTGCACCGTTAAAACCTCATTTAAAAAAATTGTAAACATCCTGATCGATCGCATTAATCTTGATAACATATCGTCTTTCCCTTGACTATTTAATTGATAGAGGAGAAAAGCCGACTAGCTACTTGGTTTGTTGAAGAAATAAGGCATTCACCATCGTCGTTATTCCAGTTTTGCCACGGATGATTGCCGAGATGGAATGACAGCTACGTGTTTGCGTGGCAATATTTGATAAATTGTACCCTGCCTCCAATCCGTCGTGGCTACATGGTGGTCTCTCCAATCCTAAGCACTTTTTCAAAGAATTTTAAAAAAGTGGCCCTCAATCCATACGCACATAGGTCACCGCCATAGGTCACCGCCATAGGTCTCCCCCAAGTGTTGCCACATTGACTGGTGCATTGCGGGAATCCGACTCGCATCCAACGGATTCCCGCAACCTTTACCAGGTCATCGGATCAGAATGCTTGGCTACAAAACAAAATGAAAGGAAATTTTATATGAAAATGCTAAGATGAATGGGATATGAGTAGTGTCATTTGAATAGATAGAGAGAAGCGTTTGTGAATATTACGCCCTGTAAACTTACTTATTGTTTGCCTCTGTCATCCCACTGCTGGGCGAACGCCTATGTGCATGACCTCCAAACCTTTCGATCCAAGGTATAAAAAAGTAATATAAAGAGGAAGATATCTGAAAAGTTGTGGTAAGTCTATGGTTGTAATGGTATGAGTTTGTGATGTGGTGTCTCAAGGTTCATTGGAAGACCAGCGTCAGACAGCTTCATCACCTCTCACCGCTTCGTCTGGCATTAATGCTGAAATGGACCTTTTTGGCGCAGCCGTGAGGCACACAACACATTTCTACTATGTCCTACTCATTGTTTTGTATCTTTTTTATTTATTATTGTGTGTGTGCTTAATTAACTGACGTCAAATAAATATTTATCTTTCTTTCTTTCTTTATGTGGCTGAATGAGGAAAATGTTGTGAAGAAAGATTTGAATACGAATATTATAAGAGTAGGGTAGACCAAAGAAACGATGGATGTATTCTGCCAGAGAAAAAAAAACGTTTAAAGTTGTGAATTGATGCAGCGGGACTGCGCATAACATATGCAATGAGTTGGCTAGATTTTTAAAGTCAAATTCCTACGAAATTGGCTCTCGAGCACCTAATTCACATATTATCCAGCAATTAAAAGCCCATTTCTGGAAACGTTATTACATAGAATATATTACAGAATTCCAGAACTGGCGCAAGCTAGGAAAACAACTCCATCTCGGAGAAAAAATAAAAAAACTCTCGGAGAAATGGTGTTGGTGAAAGATGACCGGCTGCTACCCACCCGATGACTGCTAGGGCGCGTGCTGCTACCCACCCGATGACTGCTAGGGCGCGTGGTGCGCCTGTACTTCGGCTCTGACGGCGTGACCCGTGTGGCTGACGTGCTCACCAATTCGGGCGCACTCTTGGACGAGCCTTTCACCGACGGTCTCCACTGCCAGTCACGGACCAGAACTGCGTTCTTGGGGCGACAACTGATGGCGCCTAGTAGCATGTATGCGTTCACCAACGGCTCACTCACACACGCGTACGACATCGATAACTATTGCAAAAATATTGGTGAATGGTGCGTATAGTCAGAACGCCTGGAATAAGTAAAATCAATAGGGACTATTTATAAAAATACTGTGTCTTTGATCAGGCTGCTTAATGCATTCTTAAATTAAAATATCAAGCAGAACTTTATTCTAGAATAATGTGGTATTTTATTCGCTAGCAATTTAATATGAGTAAATAATAAATGTATTATTAACTCGGTAATTATTATAATAAGACCTGAAATTACAACTTGCGACATTTTAAAACATCTGTTACTTTCTCACAGACCTTTCTGTCACTTTCTCAGGGACTACTCGCGTCGTCGTATAATTATTTATTTTAATGGAGAAATTAAATCATATTGCAGTGCATAAAATAATCCATAGCAGAACGAATGGAGACTTTAAAAAATACATGGTGTAAATAGACCCTTAATGAAGCCGAAAGCCGAAATTATTTTGTTCTCCCCGCCACTACGAATTTTTATTTGTTCTAGAGTCAATAACATACCTGGAATCCTTCTTTAGTAGGGCAAATTTAATAAATCACATTTGATATAACTATGTCAGTTCTCACTAAAGGTAACCTATTTTGCCATTTTTTTTTTTTTTTTTTTTTTTTTTAAGGATGGGAAATCATCAAATGACCCCCCCCACTCTGGGCGGAGCGGGAGGGAGTGTCAGACTCTTACTGACTAAAAACCATCCATGTTCCTTCCTCGCCTTTTACGTTCCGGGGCCGCGGTATCTCTTTCGAACAGGCCCGCAACCCCGGCAGGCTTCGGCCCTTGCGGGTCCCTCTCTTTTTGCTGACATCTCTTTGAGGCGCGCGTGGAACACGAACGCGCCGTCGACACGGCCTGTCGTCGTCGTTAGACGGCCGGACGGCTAGCTAGCCCATAGCCAACCGTCCACAGGCCCGCATCTACGGTGGCCGGTAGCCACCACGTGGCCCCCGACGCCCGTTGCGTCTCCCGCGGCGGCCGGGAAGAGAGGATCTTTCCCTCTCTCGTTCCGCCACCTCCTTCGCTAGCATGACTGCTTCGCAGAAGGAGGCGACGGCTTCCCATTCCGTCTCGCTCCGGACCATGGATTGAACCAGGGCCGGACGCGAGAGGTCGCCGCCGCCGATCGCCGCCACGAGGACACGGCGGAGCTCCGCCCACGCAGGGCAGACTTCCACCGTGTGCTCCACCGTGTCCTCCGGTCGATCCTCGCAGTGGAGACACCCGGGCGATTCCTCCCGCCCGATTCGGTGCAGGTACCTCCCGAAACATCCGTGTCCGGTGAGGACCTGCGTCAGGCGGAAGGTGAGGACGCCGTGGCGCCTCTCCAGCCACTCCTCAAAGAGGGGACTTACCGCCACTATCGTGGCGTGCCCTATTTTGCCATTACTATAATAAAAACGCAATCGACATTGAAAAATGTTAGACAATTGTGCAGTTCTAATTTCAATAAAATAAAAAAAAATACTATTTATGCCCGCCGTTACAAGGTTACGTTGCTGTACTTCAAATGTGATCTATTTACCAACTTGGCCCTGCTATAGTTACGGACATAATTATCGTTGTTTTTTAGTTTATGAATTTTGGTTTAAACACCACTTCCCTGGTACTATTTTCAAACCATCGATTAGCACGATGTTGTGAGTGTGTTACATTTAGTCGTACTGTAAAACTGATTTTTCACCCAAAACAAGCAATATAAAGCAACAATATTTTTTGCGTTAAGAAAGATACTTTGTTTGTTGTACAGAATAAGGATTCTGTTGGTTGGTTGACGGCTCCATGGGTCTATTTACACCCTGTACATGTGATACAAACTTTCGTATCGCTTTCAAGAATTTCAATTATTCAAGAAGGTGGTTCTTTTCAATAGCGAGGTTCGAGTCATTTGGCCTTGTAGTGGCGATTACTGTCAGCAAGGCTGACGTGAACTGATGATAATGTATGCCGTACGGCGCGGCGCACATTTTAAATTAATGCCTTACAATAATTAAACGTAACTTTGGATGCGGCAAATTTGAGCTGTGCACAATGTAGCGTGCATTGTCGAGTATAGTACATTGTCGAGTATAGTACATTATCGAGTCGAGTATAGAATATTCTGTGGGGATTCCGTATTTTTACCATGGTTGCAAGTTATTAAATAGGAAATTAAAAATGAATAGCCGCTGGTAGCCGATGGAGAAAGTTTTGATGAAACCAACTTGTAGCACAGAATTAATAGTACAAGAGCTTGCAGTACGTAGTAGAGCGGCACGAAAAGCATTCGATTTCGCCAATAAGTTTTTTTTTGTTTTGTTAGTCCTGCAGCTGGGATAATTTATTTTTTAAATTGATACCGCAATGACAAGCAAAAGAAGCATAATATAATTGTGATATATGATGCGTAATATAAATTGTAGAAATAAAGTACGCAATAGATTAAAATAATATTAAACTGCCGCATCTTATACCTTTGACTCATAACGGTGTTGGTGTTATTCAAACCGGCTGCAACGGCCTCAATGTTGGCATATCACCCGACAACTTTATACGATACGGTCGTGTTAGTGATAGTGACCAAGTGACCGTTGGGTAGAGCTCTGATAATATTTGGAACCAAGGTAATTTGTTATAATGCTTTATTATTATCCTAAATGTCGAACCGGCTGCATCGGCCTCAATGTTGGCATATCACCCGACAACTTTATACGATACGGTCGTGTTAGTGATAGTGACCAACTGACCGTTGAGTAGAGCTCTGATAGATAATATTTGGAACCGTGGTAGTTTTTTTTTTAAGCTTTATTTTCCTAAATGTCGAACCGGCTGCATCGGCCTTAATGTTGGCATTTTACCCGACAACTTTATATAATACGGCCGTGTTAGTGATAATGACCAAATGACCGTTGACCAGAGCACTGATAATTTTTGGAAACAGGTTATTTTTTATACTTTATTTTCCTAAATGAAGTGACTCCGGAATAATCATTGCACTTATCGTATTTAGATTTTTTTATTAGAACTGTTCTGTGAAAAAGTGGTCCTACGGGGTATCTTCTTTTTGAGGTACTAAACTATGAAAAATATGTTTTTCAAGTTGTTAACAGCGTGCGCCGCATTTAGAGTTTTGATTTTCTAAATATTTAAATAATTTACCGTTTTTGCTAACAAAACAAATCAGTCTACTCACAACAAATAATGCCGTTTGCTTCTACAATTATATAGTCTGATGTTACATTTCCTTGTCAATCCGGATGTTATATTAAACTGTTCTTGTGTTTAGATCAGAGAGCTCAAACTTCCTGGAGCACAGAGCTTATTTGATTGAAAACGACGAAGCATCCGTCCTCGTTATCTCTATACTATTAAACTTCTAAAAATAGCTGGTACATCCGTTGCAAATGCAAAATAAAGCGTACTTTTTCTGGATGCTTTATATAATAATTAAAGAATAAACTGACAAGCGACTTTTTTGTAACGCCATGTACGTACGTCACTTTTTATATCGGCCGACAAATAATAATTATCTCATTGATAAAATTATATTTAACTACTTAAAAAGATTTACAAAAATTAAAAAAGAAAACTAGAAGATACGCGGAAGTGCCAGTTACACACGATGCAATAATAATAATAAATTCATTTATTCTCAGGTAAATAACACCCATTTCCAAATAATAATAAACATCAAATAAAGCCAATCATCATCACAATAAAATAAAATTAAAACAAAACTCAATCAATTAGAAATAAATTAAATCAAAAACATAAATAAATCAAATAAATCATATACAATCCAGAATCTAAGTCAATAAATAAAAAATCAAATCAAATCAAATCAAATCATAAACATATTAAATCAAAATAATCATATGATAGCTGACCCGCGCAACTTCGTCTGCGTCCCATAAATTGAGATGTAAGCTATCCTATCTTTTAAGTTGGATGAAACTGCATACGGTGTACAAATTTGAGGAGTCCATCGTGGACAAACAACGTGACACGTAATTTATATATATTAAGATTAAGTCAAAACAAATTAAATCCAATAAGTCAAAATCTAATTAATTTTACATTTGATTTGATAGATCAGCTTTTTTTTTCTTTTTACCTGCCCCAGGCCCGATATATGGGTGCATGTAAAGCCTGCCAGTGCTGCATGAAAGGTCCGTCCAACCTGTTAGCAACAACGGTAAGAAGACTGTTGCCGCTGCCCCGCACTCTACTCGCTATCGAGGTTGCCCTCTTGCGCATGCTGGCATAAAAACAGTCAATGCGAACGCTTGCGAACATTCCTGATGCGCTGCAGAAACGAGGCAGCCGCAGCAGCGCCCTCAATGCTTTGTTATATTGAACGCGGAGAGCGCTGTAGGATTTCTGCGAATATGACACCCACAGACTACTCGTATAAAAGGATGTGCAGAAGGCTCGAAACAACGTGATCTTCACACCCTTGGAGCTACGAGCAAACCTGCGGGCAATCATATTCGCCCTCACCGACAGCGCCCTCCTTTCTCGCTCAATATCAGCGTCGTCCTTCAGGTCGGACGTCACAATATGGCCCAGATACTTAAAAGTATGTACCCGCTCCAAGGACACCCCACATAGCCTTACTGGTGGGACCTCTGCCGGACACTTAGAACCCGCTTTGAAAACCATAAGCTCGCTCTTTCTGACGTTATATCTTAGGCCATGTGAGCGAGCGTATGCTTCGCAAATGCTTATTAGTTCTCTGAGTCCACCTATTGAAGCGCTCAGCAGCACCATATCATCAGCGTAGCTTATGTTGTTAAAACAAACATCATCAATACGGCATCCAACATGGCGGCTGCTGAGCTCCTCAACAAGTCCATCAAGAGCATTGGTGAGCTCAACCCCCCCTGCCTCACTCCGCACTCCAACCTGTACGAGTCCGACAAAGCTCCCGACCATCTAACATTATTGACCTGGTTTCCGTACCAGTGCTGGAAGATTTTGACAACTTCAGGCGCAACTCGCCTATCGAGCAACTTTCTCCACAGCACTTTGTACGAGACCAGGTCAAAAGCCCTGGACAGATCGAGGAAGCAGGCGTAAACAGGCGTGCTCCGGTCTGTGTAATATCTGACAGCATGCTTTAAGCTCAGTATAGCACCATCTATAGACAGTTTGGGCCTGAACCCGAACTGGTTATCATGTAAAGTTATGGTATTGTTCAACTGAGCATTAAGCATGCTGTCAAATACCTTCGCGATGACTGTCGCTAATGAGATCGGTCTGTAATTGTTCTTATCGGAAATATCACCCGTCTTATTTTTGACAATTGGTACTACGACCGTCCTCATCAGCTCGTCCGGCAAGTACGAATGGCGAAGACAAAACGTGAACAACAAGGCGCCAAGACACGTGGCAGGTGGGGACCAGAATGCTGTAGGTGCTCGATGCTGAGTCCATCATGTCCTGGAGACTTACCCCTGGTCATACACCCTATGGTCTTAGCTATGTCCGCAGCTGAGAACTTAACTCTTGGTTCCAGGACAGGGCTTTGTAATTCAGCATCGACCACCTCAGAGGGTGGAATACTGCTTGGCTCGACACAAAACTGGGATTTAAAAACATTGGCAATATCCCTTTTAACAGACACGCCATCGACGCTCACTGGCAAACCAGGCCTAAGGTTGTGCTTTTTTGTAGATTAGTGTGCGACTCGGCTAGGATGTCCATTTGAATTTGGTCTTGGTGATTTTGGCACCACCTTAATTTTGATTTAAAGATCTTTCGAGAGTCACACATTTCCTCATAAATCACGCCTGATGTAGGCTTGCCACAATTAAGCCACTCATTAAACCTAAGCCTGGCGTACGAGTGAGCTTCACTGACGTGCTTATTCCAACCCACCACGCGCTTCCTCCTACCAGTGACCCGCGACTCTCTGCTAATAATGGCGGCTTCCCTCAAAGCGGATACCATATAATATTGAAGCAATAAATGAATGGCATCGTCTAAACAACATTCTTGTTCTACTAAGCAGTTTTTCAATTTAAAACTGTTCTTGACATAAACAGCACGTACAATAATTTCTTATGCAATTTTTGCATTCAAATGGATTCTTTCTCTCTTCATTTGCAAAAATGAGTGCAGTGAGTGAGGGTGTGTTGATTGGTGCCAATGTATAATATTATTTTGCTTTTGTTTTTAAGTTGTATCCCGCGTGTAAACAGTTGCTTGCAATTCTTGAAGGTCATAAATTGTATACCGCGTGTAAACAGTTGCTTGCAATTCTTGAAGGTCAAATAATGCGGTTTAGTTATTGCATTCAATTATTGCACTTGTATGTTCAAGAAAATGGTAAATGAGGCTTTAAAAGTATTTATTTTATTTACGGATACAGTATGAAAAATATGAACAAATATCCACTCCTGCGCCCGTAAATTGCTGGCACTTTTCGTGATATGCCAAGCGTGACATCTACAAACAATTGACATTGCAGTGCTATTATGTGACGCATTGGGACCGCCTTTTGTATAATATGATACACCGTGTTTTCAGATGATATCCATAAACTTCGACCGGTCATTGTACTCATCGGTCCGGGCGATGATTGGTCAGCGACTTGATTACTGATTACCCCTACGTTAGGCATTGTTGTACCACACATATTGCTGTTACTTAACTTGTCATTTCATACAGCTTTTATGTCATGTCATATGGACATAATAATTTATATTTTTAGTTCTGACATCAACTTAATTCTTAAATTTAGTTTATTGTTATTTTTAATTTTTATTTAATTTGATTTTTGTTTGTGCCATTGACATTTATTGACTTGATCCGACATTTATTTCTGATGTTTTAATTATTTTAGTCATTGAATTAACTTTTTCATTATTTTATTTATAAATGAACAACTTTTACTATGGGAGCAAACCCCAAATCACGAATAAAAATCTGCTGTTCCCAACCATTATGTTCGCATTGACCCGACAATATGTATGGAACAGCTGATTTATTTTTCGTTGCTCATAGTGATGAGTACAATGACCGGTCGAAGATTATGGATATCGTTCGGAAACACGGGGTATAGAACACACACTGCCCGCAATACTAAGTTTGACTTCTTTCCATCGAGTCACACTATGTGTAGCTGCAACTTTGTGTTCCCAACGAATCACACGTTAAGGAACCAGTGTGATACGTTGGAGAAAAAACTCATCAAGTAACACTGTTGTACAATCAAAGGCTTAAATAACAAAACAAAACCTTATGCTCACACGGTTATCTTAAGGCACCAAGCAAAAGCCGTTTTTTGTGCAGTTTTTCGATGACCATCTATCGAAGCTCTCTTTAGGCGGCTGGATCAAGAGCATGAGTCAGAAGGCAGTACTACCTCGATATGGCTCGCATGGTGAGGAGGTTCCTGTCTTCGCAGCCCTAACCACCGGTAGCTTGGACCCTGCTCCCGATACCGGTGGACCACTATTTTTATAATTTTAAATGTATTTTTTTTGACTTTTTTTAAAGTACATTTAAAAATATATTATTATAAAAAAAAGATAAAAATGTATGAAAAAATATGGCATACTCCATAACTTAATTTTTTTACACCTTCATATGGAAAAGTTGCTTTAAAAATGGTTCAGGCGCTGTTATGAAAAATTCGTTCGTGAGTATTTATAGACCGATTATAAAAAAAAATACCATTTTTGCTTGAAAGGGTACCCCCAAGGTAGTCCCACGGTCATAAAGCCAGGTCTTTGGTCTCCAGGATACCGGAGAAATGAAAGCAAAATCTCAAAAATAAGCTCATTTTTGTACTTCACATAATTCGTTTTTTACTCTCTTGTTGATTTATTTTACTTATTGCATTATGATGAGACAGAAACGTCAGTGGTGACGCGAAAGAGTGGTTGACAGAGGTTTTTTCACTTACATTAACACAAATGAGAGAGACGAGTAACGATAGCGACGCGACGCAGCAAGCGAAGCTAAGGAAATGCCAGTGAATAATGTTGTTTCACTCTTGCAAATCTGATGCGTCGCAGCCTAGACAAACCAGAAAAGGGGAACAACGGAAAGTGGGTCCTCAACCTGTCCTGACTGCGGTCCGATGCTCCGTGAGTAGAACGAGCCAGGATGATGAGGACGGCTTCACTTAAGTAGAAAGGAAGAAGAAAAGGCCCTGTTCTCGTAACCTGTGCGGTACCGCACCGAGTGGAGCCAACATGCTGCACACTGCTGTGCCTACGACGCAGCTGTACATTTCACGTCTGCATCACTTCACTATAACTGAGGAAGTGGTGCAGTACTAGAAAGTGTAGACCAACTTCATTCTGCGGGTCAAAAGGTTGGAATCGCGCCACAACATCAACTTTAGGTCATTTGTGGTTCGAGTTCCAACCCAACATTTACAGACCTGCTTGAAAGAGGACTTTTGGCCGAAGGGTGTCGTATACCGTCGCTTCCGAGGACGGTTGACGCGACATCACGCAAGGAAACACGACGACGCGACGCTGCGTGTACTTATAGTTTTAGTATAAGGTTAAAAATGTGTATTAGTTTATTATTGTTGTTTAATGTTATTTAATGTATGTTATCTATGGGTTGCCTGATAATAAAATGATAATTATTATATAGTATTCAACGATATATTTGAGCTCAAGCTTTTATTCTCACGTTTTCATTATCAGATGAATAAGGCAGTCAGTTGATCGTTGATTGAACAAAATAAATGTACTTTATAAAAAACTACCTTGATTGAAAAACGTAGCTTATTTTTGAGATTTTACTTTCATTTCTCCAGGATCCTGGAGACCGGAGACCTGACTTTATGGCAGATTTTTTAAATCCGTCTATAAATACTCATACGAACGAATTGTTCATAACAGTGCCTGATCTATTTTCATAGCAATTTTTTCATATGAAGGTGTAAAAGAATGAACTTAGGGAGTATGCCATATTTTTTTAAACATTTTTATCTTTTTTTTGAGATATGTCACTTTGTTATAGGACGTGGGGCAATTTTGATCCATCTTCTTTAGAATGAAAAAGAAATGTCATGTCAATGGCATTTTTATTTTTATAAAAGAACATTATGCTAGTTTATTTTCCAAAAGAAGAAAAATTGATTTTATAAAAAAAAAACACTCATTTCGCAGTATTTGGCCCGCAGTGACTGACGTGTTGACGTGAATGATTCAGAGCTCAAACAGCTAGATAGAGAAAAATGCAATGGGACTCACAATAAGTACGATCATAATAAAATAAGCAGTTAATTGTTTCAGAAATAATTCAAAATGGTGCTGACTGTTTACAAGATAGATGCGAGTCCTCCAGTAAGGTCTGTCTTCATGGTCATTGAGGCTCTGAACATTCCAGACGTGGAATACGTGGATCTCAATCTGATGGAAGGAGAACATCTAAAGGAAGAGTATTTAAAGGTTAGTTTCGCTTTTACTCTGTTGTTTTTAGAAGAGAGCAAACATCATTCTGCCTAATAAATTAGATAAATGATTATCCTGAATGATGATGAATCCTTTGCTTGACGCACCTGGGTTGCTTGGAAGAGCTATTCATTGGTCGATGATATCAATAATGAAAGCATCTCTCTCCCTCTACTAAAATAACAGAATATCTCGTTGTTGTGTCGGGTTTACAAAATTGTTGAGCGAAAGTGCAGTGCAAGTTAGTAGGATTCGATAAGATAAATTTGACAGTTATTCTCGATAAAATGAGTTTTTAAGGAGTCAGCAGTACAAGTACGTAGGATTCGATAGGACTCGATTAGATACATTTGACAGCTATTCTCGGTAAAATGAGTTTTTATGGAGTCAAAAACTCATTTTATCGAGATTAACTGTCAAATTTATCTAAGCGAGTCCTATCGAATCCTATGTACTTGCACTGCTGGTTAATATCGGTGTTGTTATTATTTTATCAGTTCCTATTCATCAAGAAAATTCCAGCTTCCAGGAACCAGATTCATTTTACGAGAAATCTCCTTTAAAATTAATCTGGTTTCTGTAATAACAAATGGATAGATTGGGAGTTAGAGAATAATCCTCCCACATCGAATCTAGCTCACGACCGCAAATCGTTAATTCCCTATTCCTTATGCGTAGTATTATGAAGAATAACATGAAAAACTGTATGGTGCCAACAGTTTAGAAGTAAAATGGCTACGATATACGCACGGTACGCACGGTCGATGGACGTTGCTTTTGCGATTTGCCCACGGAACCCTAAAACCTTTATGAAAAAAAAAACAAAGAAGTTGAAGATTATTACAAATTATCATTTTTTTTACTTACAGATAAATCCACAACATACAGTACCAATGCTTAGCGATGACGACTTTTACGTTTGGGACAGGTAAGATGCAAAAAATATTACCGAGCTCAGTATTATTTAATACCTATTTGAAAAATACAAGATTTTCGAAGAAATCACAATTCCTAATATTAGCGTGCCCTACAGACCTAGAAATATTCACGGGCGATCACCACCTGCCTGGTACTACCAGGTAGGTATTGTTGGTCAGAATTGAAGGAAATTGAAAAAAAAATGGAATAAATGGATGTGAATGGATGTTTTAATAGGTAGAACTCCAACATAATTCTTGGACTTGAACCAACTTAGACCCAACCAACTTGACAACGGCGGCGGCGGATCACTATTTTTTATGTTCCTTTTTAAACGTTTTTAATTGTTTTTAAGATATATTTAAAAATGTAATTTAATTAGTATATTGTAATGAATAAAGAAAGTAATTATAATAACTACTGGCAAAACCGTGTACTTATCGGTCAAAATCATCATCATTTTATTTTCAAAAAAATATTGGTTTGATACAAAACGCCTTTTGATACAAACCAACCCAATTATTTATTAGTTGGAAAAAAAGGGGAAAGAAAACCAAAATATTGAAAATATGAAAAACTGTATGACCAGATTTCTGTAAGACGTCGATACAAACATTTGGAAAAACAAGAATAATGAAATGATTTAACAAAATGATCACGAGTGCTGCCTTACGACGCACACGTCTTCCATATCCCCCTGACTCGTCGCTCAAGTCCGCCTCGCCGCCCGACCCTGGATCACCAGTGTCACCGGCAGCGCGGCAGTCGCGTCGACCATCATCACGCAATCTGACCAAATCATCATCTCATCGTATCATCACTCTCTTGGAATAGTTCTTGGCTTTGGCAACTGTTTAATAAGTATTTCTTTAAATACAAGCTTTAAACACCGCCACGATCCCCGAACTTTTCAATCCATCCATCAGCATAATGTTTTGAGGACGTTACATTGAGTTCTAGAACAAAACATGATTTTTAACCCCAAGAAAAGTCTTTTCCCAGCAATAATTTTTGCGTAAACGAGTTTGATGCCTGGTTGCCGGCTTCGTGGTGAGTCTGTTTATACCCTTTATTTGTATTTAATATTAAACAACGCGCCATAGCCAAGTTGACCAGACACTAATAAGTCTCGACAACGAATGCAAGCATGCTATATTTGTATTGAACCGAGTCAATTTAACGTTAGCATTGTTGAGTAAACATTGGTATATAAATTAACATTTCTATTAGAACGAAAAAAAAGGAAAAAAGCACATGGAAGGAATTGTGGGAGGCCTTTGCCCAGCAGTGGGACAGTACAGGCTAATAAAAAAAAAAAAAAAAATTAGAACGAGGTGGATTAGAATGAGAGGAATTGGAATTGGTATTCAATACCTGCTATGCTGATGAACACTGGATAGCTGCTAAACGAGTTCTAAGATATCTGAGGGGTACTAAAAGACTACAGAACAAGAGAACAGGAAAGGGTTATACAGATGTAGGCATGACCTACTTGATATGATAGCAGGTCATTCTTGGGAATAGTTTTTCTGAATATGGAAGCTGCTATATTTTGGGAAAGCAGAACAAAGTACAGTTGTTCTATCCACAGCAATATGTAGCAATATCTGAAGCTGCTAAGGAAGCAAGCTGAGATGCTAATAAAAATTCTCAGTGATAGAGTGCAATGTGCTGTGGCTATTGCGGAGAAATCTGCACACCATCTACACGTAGATGTGCGACAGCATTTTATAAGGGAGGCTGTCAAGAATTGAAATATTGTTCTTGAGTATCTAGATACAGCATATTGCATATTGGCATATTGTTCTTATGTATCAAGAGACAGAAGTATCTAGAGACAGAACACATTGTTCTTGAGTATAAAAAAACAGCTCATTGATAAGCAGATACTTTGACGAATCCTTTGTTGAAAGGGCAGTTTAAATGGATAAGTTGCTGCAGGTTCATAATTGGTTTACTCCTAATAATTTAGTAGTAAGTGTCAAAAGTACTGATTCTGACATAGTTTTGAATCAAGAAAAACTAGATTTTGTCGATAAAACGGTTTTCTTGGGAATTACGCTCCACTCAAGGATACAATGGGGGTCCTCATTTAACATCTCTTGCAGGATAGTATTATGTCATATGGTTACGCACACCTCTTAAGTTATTGTGGAAGCTGCAGAAGATTGTAAAAATGTCCTTGTATTGTATAGATTTTATCTCTTAGTAATGTACTAATTGATAGCACTTGTGCGAATACCATGTACTGTGAAGGTACGAGTAGCATTTTGAACATGCCTTGGTGACTTGAACATGCCTTGGTGACTTGAACATGCCTTGGTGACTTGAACATGCCTTGGTGACTTGAACATGCCTTGGTGACTTGAACATGCCTTGGTGACTTGAACATGCCTTGGTGACTTGAACATGCCTTGGTGACTTGAACATGCCTTGGTGACTTGAACATGCCTTGGTGACTTGAACATGCCTTGGTGACTTGAACATGCCTTGGTGACTTGAACATGCCTTGGTGACTTGAACATGACTTGGTGACTTGAACATGCCTTGGTGACTTGAACATGCCTTGGTGACTTGAACATGCCTTGGTGACTTGAACATGCCTTGGTGACTTGAACATGCCTTGGTGACTTGAACATGCCTTGGTGACTTGAACATGCCTTGGTGACTTGAACATGCCTTGGTGACTTGAACATACCTTGGTAACTTGAACATGCCTTGGTGGCTTAAACATGTCTTGGTGACTTGAACATGCCTTGGTAACTTGAACATGCCTTGGTGGCTTAAACATGCCTTGGTGGCTTAAACATGCCTTGGTGACTTATAGAATGTCATGCTCACTCAAATGTCTCGCTGCTGGTGGCGGGTGTGGATCGGGTCCACGTGATGCCCCCCCCCCTACCATAGGCCTCACGCCTATGGACGATGAGCGATGGGCTAGCTCGCTAGCGGCGACCGTGTCGACAGGCCGTGTTGACGGCGCCTTCGTGTTCCACGTGCGCAGGGGCTTTTGCCTGCCAGGGCTGCGGGACTGTTCAAGAGATATCGCGGCCCTGGACCACAAAAGGAAATAGTTATATGGATGCGTTTTAGTCAGAATAGTCTGATACTCCCTTCCTTCCGCCCCGCTCGGACAGGGAGGGGGTCACTTGATGTTCCTTATCTCGAAAAAAACTGGTTAGTTAATACGAGTTCACATACGCTCTATAGTAAGATATTACAATGAAAAACGTAAATTGTTTACAGTCACGCGATTGCTGCGTACTTGGTGATGCAACATGGAGAGAATGATTCCCTGTACCCAGCAGAACCAAAGAAGAGAGCGGTCATTGATCAACGCCTTCATTTCGATAGTGGAATACTGTTTCCGGCTTTACGCGGTACCGTCGTAAGTATCTATGTATTTTTTATGATGAATTCAAGTTACACAAACTGACACGAAACATGTCATGTCAGTCTGTGCGACAGTGTTGTTTCTCTAATCATTAGAAACAAAGAAATCAAAAGTCGAAGTCCTATTTTTGATTTCTTTTTAAATATCACTTGTAACACTCGTGGGTAATGTTGTTTTTCATTATTATATTGAAACAATTTTCGGGCACAAATTAATAGTTTGAAAAATCCGACTTCCAGACAGATTTTAAAGACAACGTTTAAATTCACAAATGTTTTTCAGGAGCCTGTTTTCTTTTGGGGAGATAAATCGTTCAGGCCAGAAAACCTGGCTAAGATCAAGACAGCATATGATTTCACGGAGAAGTTTTTGTCATCACCATGGCTAGCTGGTAATGAAATTACTTTGGCAGACATTTGCTGCGTTTCTACAATAAGCACAATGAATGTGCTTGTGCCAATTGATGAAAAAGAGTAAGTATAGATCCTGCAAGAGGTTGCCAGAGTTTTCCAACAAATAATAAAACTAAACTACAGTAAGGTGCTATGGTCCTACTATTTTTAAAGTTGGACAACTGCCCATGGTTCAACTACAACTGTTGGTTGGACCACTGACCCGGGCTGTATTTTATGAAGATATGGTGAACGAAATTACTGACCAGAAGGAGTCGGGCAATCTTAAAGAAACAACTCGGCACGTGCCAATGTTTCATGCTACTGAGACCCAGCGGGGGTTTAAGTTGAGGCTCAGAAGAAATTAAACAATGAGAATCAATCGATCAAAAACGAGAAAAAAGTCATACAAATAAATGCAAAGATAAAGTAGTCAAGTCTTACACAAGTATTTCCTTTGCGGCCACGTCAAATCAGACAATCAATTAATCAAATCTTTTAATACAGGTTCCCGAATCTCGCAAATTGGCTGGAACGTTGCACCCAGCAAGAGTTCTACAAGAAAGGGAACGAAGCTGGTCTTGAACAGTTCCGGGGACTAGTCAAATTGAAGTTGGGCTAGACAAGAAAAGAGCAGCATTTTCATGTTGAGAGTCATCTTAGAGATGAAAGTAGCTTGCACTTTGCAATTTTGTTACAACAGAGATAATTTTTGTTGCTAAATGTAATTGTTAGATGTAACTGTTGCGTGCAGCATTTCTTAATATGTTTAACAAATTACACGATATTAAGTTTTAAATATTAGTAAGATGAGATGTTTAAGTTTATTTAAGAAATAGTGTTGTTTATGTTATAATAAGCTTGAATTAAATCATAATGCTATTCAAGAGTTTTGTTTCATTAGTCGCTTAATATATTGTACATAACCTAATATCGCAAGTTCACAAAGGTCCTCGACCTTTGTAAGTATAAATTAATATTACTGTCTACATTTTGTTATTTCAGCATAGAGGCAAGAAATGATAAGTCCACTACACTTTCGGATATTCCTCTCTTCTAGCAGCTAGTACATGCGCTTATATCAGAGAATTGAGGGACCAGATTTAATCATCGCTATTTTCAAATTGCGTCGATTTTTTATGTAGAAAAAGAAAATATTTTATATATTTGATTCAGTAATATTCACTAAAACATTTTTCTGTCTTGTGTGGACTGAGGGACCACAGTTTAGTCGTTATATATTGTTTATCTATAAGAATAATTGAGAATGACCTTTACCGATGTTACTTACGTTGCATCTGTATAGTTCTACCGTTCAGTTCTATCAGTAGGACTAAACGAAGAAAAAAACCTTTTAGTACCTTCTACTATCTGCTGTATGAATTTTTATTGAACACATTAACATAAAGCTTTAGATACCTATTGGTATGTGACAAACAGTCTTGTGTTATATTAGCATAACTCGTTAGCGAGTCTTTCGTCACTACAACTATTATAAAATTTGGTCTCCGACCTTTACGTTGATAAGTTCGCCGGTACAACAACCAGTCAATAGCGCGATACTTTATCTCATTTCATATTATTTCTTTCGTAAAAACAAGTGTTTTTGTGTCTACAAATATAAATATAGGTAAGTAATTTTTTTAAATCATTCCATTCGCTTCAGGTAAATAAAATAGTACGTAAATCTATTTTCTACAATATAATTAGTATTTAAAATCCACGAGAAGGAGCTCGTGGCTAAATAAATAAAAACCACTCAGATGTAGGTTCAAAGCCGTGCTTGCCTAGGTTGGTCTGTGGTTAGGTGACCACCCATATAACATCGAGAAGATATCCTCCGAGCCCCGGAAGGCAGGTTCAGCCGTTGGTCCCGGTTGTCATTTGTAGATCTTTGACAGTCATTACTGATAGTCAGTTGCCCGAAAGTCTGACAACCAGTATTAACTGGATTTTAGAAATCAGATCGCTACATGTGAAATTTTATTCGGCCGCATCTGGTTACACTGGATATGTGATAGGTGATGAACTTCAAACTGTAATATCTACTAATTTGGTTATAAAATAAAAAGACGAGGATATAGGCATCCTATTTCATCTCACGTAGATTGTAAAACGGACATAAAGGTAAATGTACGTAAGTAACCCTTTCCTTCTCAATCGATTAAATGATGACCTTTCAAGTAGCTATAGAGAAGTTTTCATTATCGTGTAAATCAGATTGCTACAAATATAAATTAAAGCAACTGATAACTAGTTTAAATAAGCAAGTTCAAATGGGGTCTTTATCAATATGCATTGATTTGCAAAAACGGAAAATACGTGAAAGTCAAAGTTCCAATATAACTGACGGACTAAATATTTATTATTATTTATTTATTTCAACATATAGTCTCAATACAGGTTGTGTTAATTTTGTATCATTAATCCAGACTTGGTTTGTATTGGTACTCACATTCGCTAAAATAGCACTGCTTAATCACTACTGCTAAACCATAACTAACATAATATTATGAGTTAAAAATGTAGGTACAAAAAAAATATTACACAAAAATTATTACAGCCGTAAACATCCATCAGTAAAGTATCACGTACGTTTTAAATCTGAGTTACTTGCTATTTTGCTATTGGGCGCTCATTAGAACCGGTTTTTATGAGCGCGTTCCGCTTCGTTTTGTTTAGTGTTTTGTGGGATTTTTCCCATGGGCTAAGTTGTTTAAGCAGTTGTAATAGTATTTTTTATATTTTTGTTTGAAGTTTTTTGCGTTTATTTCGTCTTTTTCGGATTTCTTTTTTTTTCATTGGTTATTGTTGGAATTAGAAATTTGACCGTTCGCCTTCCACAATAATTTCTAACCTGAGGTACCTATTATTAATTGATTCCTGGTGATACTTCTTGTAATTACTATATGTGATATGGGTTTTTTAATATTTTGGTTATTAAATTGCTCAATTAAGAGGGCCATGTCCATTCTAGTTTGTACTGGCAGAATTCTACAATATTTAAATAATTCGATGACATTCTCTTTGCATTGATGCTTTATTTATCTAGGTACGATGAGTTTTAAATGTCTTACTTGCAATTTGGATATTGTTTCAATGTATGATCTAAATGTACCCATAGCTTGTAATTCCGTATGCTATTATTGATTCCACTACGGCAACACACATAATATTGAGTAGTACTTTGAACGGAACTTTGGGTTTCAAAAACTTTACCAGGTGGACAGTCCAGCTCAAACGATTGTCTACGACTAATCCAAAGTAGGTGTGGTGAGTTACTTGGTCAATTGCCTCATATCGACAAGACGTACCCAACGGAGTGGAGTGAAGACATATGTGGCTGTGTGCGATTATATTAAAAGGGGTAACGTGCTTTAGATGGCTTGAGTGGACATGGATGATTTTGGTCTGGCTTGAGTGGACATGGATGATTTTGGTCTGGCTTGAGTGGACATGGATGATTTTGGTCTTGCTTGAGTGGACATGGATTATTTTGGTCTTGCTTGCGTTGAGGACCAATCTAGCATCATGTGCCCTCTTGGAAACTCGAGTAAAATCTAAAATCTTCCTGTAACCATTGAGCTGCAATTTTTACGTCTCTGCGCGTAGCTACAAAGCATTTGTGTCATGTGCATACTGATAAACGGAACAGTGATTGACCACATGTTCCTTGTCGTTTACATATTTCATATAGTGTAAGGGTCCAAGTACTGAACCTTGGGCTGTTCCTTCAGTGACTTCAATAGCGTTACTGGTTTCATTACAGATCTTGACATTGTATTTACGGTTCTTGGGGTAGTCCTCACACCATTTTAGTATAGTTAGTTGGTAATACCTTAGTTTATTGATAGTAGAAACTATTTATTGTATTGATTGTGTTAATTGAGATGTGTGTCGAATCTTTCAGTTAATTTCTGAAAGGTATTTAATTTTTTTTTTATTATTATATTTTCAGATTAAAATGGGACTGACGTTATACAAAAAAGACACAAGTGCGCCTTGTCGATCAGTCTACATGGTGCTCGAAATTTTAAACATCCCCGAAGTTGAATATGTCAACATGAATTTAATAAAACGCGACCACTACACAGATGAATTTTTAAAGGTAACGCTTATTATTTCATGGGTTTTATGATTATTAAGCTAAAGTGAGATGGGGCTGGCCACGTAGCGCAAAAATGGTATGGTAGGTGGGTAAAGATCGTCACTCACTGGACGTCTGACGGTAGGAATCGCCGTTGAAGTTGACCACCCCGAAGGTGGTGTAGTGATCTTCGAAGTTTGGAAGCAAAAAGGGGAGGCCTTTGCCCAGCAGTGGGACATGATAAGTCTTGACTTGAAATGAAGCTACAGAGAGTCCTCGGAAAGCCCAGCTAACCATTATCCATATGCAATGATTTGCTAGTCTGTTGTAGGATTCCGTCTATGATTTTGCTTTGTTGTAATTGTCTTCAACAAAAGTACTTAAAACAATTACAAGATTATTGTAGTACCACTGAACGCTAAAAAGGCTATGCAAGGTTCCACAAAGAAAAGATTTTAACTCTATTGGCCATGAAATGTGTGTTTGTAATAAACAACGAACATTTTCATTATGTAATCTTGAAAGGGTCATTACATTTTTTACGCTGCTTTAAAAAAGTATTTAACAAGTTCTTTAAAAAGAAACTGGTTCACGATTTATATCGTACTAAAAGGAAGCCAAAATAAGAAAAATATTTAAAATATGCAGAATCACTATTTTCGTAGATATCATATTCGTAATTATTATCATAATTGTCCTGCTCTTATCCCAATTTACTTATATTCGTAATAATCAAAATACTCTCGATTGATTAGATGAGCCTGCAGTTCTCATCGATACTCGTACGACAAGCATTGTGAGGAGGTCTCAATTTGGAGCCCTAACCACCGGTAGCATGGACCCTGCTTTTGACACCGGCGGACGACTATAATTTTAATGTTTTTTTTCTTAAGAAATATTATAAATGTAATAATGAGTGTTTAAATAATTAGGGAAAAAAATATATTTAAATTTCAGATGAATCCGCAACATACTATCCCAACATTGAAAGATGGTGACTTCATAATCTGGGATAGGTAAGTCACGTCAAAACAAAAAAAGGCTGAAAACATTATCTGGGTAAAAAATATTTTACTGAAGCCTTTTAGTTCTGTGTATTACGACACATGGAACTAATGCAACATTAATACGAGAATGTTTTCATAGTTTTTCTTCGTACCTATATATTATGGCGTGGGATAGCTAGCAACTGACACAGTTCAAGGAAAATAATACGTCTGCTTTTAATACTTTTACTCTAATAAGAGCAGCGGTGGCCCAGTGGTGGCGGTCCCGACGTACGAGAAGTCGTGGTTTTGAACCCAGGCAGGTGCATTACTTCGGGTAATTTATTTCATCACCACTGCTCTCAATACGGTGAAGGAAAACATCATGAAGAAACCGGCGTGTTTTAGAACCAAAAAAATCGAAGACGTGACATTTACCAACCCGCACTGGGCCTATTCTTTCTCATAGAGAGGTGGTCTGGGTTCCAGCAGTGGGAATATTAATAGGCTGATGATGAATGATGTGATAATGTGTCGATTTCCTTGAATGGGTTTCTTACGTCTGAAGGGCATTATGAATATATGAAAATGGCCTTTCGACTTACTAATGCACCAGCGTAGCACCTACATCCACATTTCACCACTTTTTAAGCCTCATATAACAAGGTCGAGCTTATCGCTATAAACCGTTTACAAAACCAGACTATTTCTAATGGACAAATCTTAAAACACTGCCCGATTTGCGCTAACGTTTGCAACCAACGTAGCAGTAACTTAAATGTAATTTATTTTCTTTAAATTCCTCAGCCATGTGATAACTACATACTTAGTGAATCAATATGCTGGAAACGATGCACTCTACCCGAAAGACCCAAAAAAACGAGCAGTAGTGGATCTGCGACTGCATTTTGATAACTCCGTCCTATTTGCTGCTGTAAAAGCAGCTATGGTAAGTATCTAAGCGTCACTAGTTTGTGATAAATCTACGCAGAGGCACTGTTTCATTACGACCTCCTTTCTTCCTATTCGGATACTGCATCGCTCTGAAGAACGTTTTCCGATTGAAAGTCGAACGTCAAATAAACAGTTAAGAAGAAAAAAAAAGTACCGTACAGAAAGAAGCTCATGTTTGTATGTTTGCGAGTGTTGAGACGAGATAAATATTTTCTGTAACCTATCCTGTTCTCATCGTTGCATTTATCCTAGACTACCCCCCCCCCCATACATGAGGAGTAATTCCTTGCCTAACATAGGTATTATCCTAGGCCCATAATATGTAAAGAGTTTTTATTCCTTGCACGCACAACTAGCATACCTACATCAAGTTTCTTATCCATTTCTTCTCCATAGAGATTTATAATCAGGTATCTAAATCTTTTTATTTTCAACATATAGAAAAAGAGCTTGTAACTGGTCAATTTGAAATAAATGGTTTGCGTTTGTATAATCAATGACCATGATCCATACTACAACTTACACACCACAACTTACACACCACAACTTACACACCACAACTTACACACCACAACTTACACACCACAACTTACACACCACAACTTACACACCACAACTTACACACCACAACTTACACACCACAACTTACACACCACAACTTACACACCACAACTTACACACCACAACTTACACACCACAACTTACACACCACAACTTACACACCACAACTTACACACCACAACTTACACACCACAACTTACACACCACAACTTACACACCACAACTTACACACCACAACTTACACACCACAACTTACACACAACTTTTAACTTTCAGGTCCCCCTCCTGTATCAAGGCGAAAAAACATTTAGGCAAGAAAACTTAGACAAAATATCGACAGGATATGACTTTCTTGAAAAATTCTTCACCGGGCTCTGGTTGGCTGGAGAGACCATTACATTGGCTGATATTTGTTGTGCTGCCAATATCAGCTCCTTGAACGAGATTGTTCCTATTGATAATACTAAGTAAGTATTCCAACATAAACCCAAACAATAGTAACAAAACAAAAGAAAAGAAAACATAAACAAAAACGCCTTCAGCATCACTTTTACCAGAGTTGTTTTTTACTAGTTTTTTCTTTCCTTTGAACGAACAATTTTTTTTTCTAGGTACCCCAAATTGACCGCGTGGTTTGAGAGTATTTCGAAACAAGAGTTTTACATTAAAGGCAATGTACCCGGCCTGCGGAGTTTCCAAGAATTGTTGAAAAGTTTATTATCATGAATGGCCAAGGTTGTTGTTGATCTTGTTATTTTTTAAATAGAATTTCACCCTTGATATTTGTTATTTTCACTGAAATAATAATGGATACTTCAATAATAAAATTTTAAGTCTTGTATAATATTGCCTATTGCCTAGCACCTGCACAAAGACTTCATCTGCTTGTAGTCCGGAAAGTACAGTTTATTTTAGGTGGTGTTTTTACGCCGATCGGTTGCCTAGATCTTGTTGCCTAGATCTTGTTCAATAGATCTCGAATGACTGATAAGTAAATAGCACCCGCGTTGAGTGTAGGATTGACAGTTGACGGAAGTGGTGAAAAAAAAAATAGTTTTTGTACGCTAGCTGAAACTTGTTTTGAAAATTGTTGTACATCATTCTGAGCTTTAAAAAAACGATTATTTATTTATTTATTTATTTACACTAAACATACAAATACCATTACAGGCTTGACCAAATGCGATATTGTAGCACATTTCAAATTCTGATAGTTTATCCGTGTATTTAATTATAGCAAATTCGAAATGTAGCTATTCTTGTAAATTCACCCAAAGCACAACAACTCCTCAGCAATGTGGTTGAGAGTGCGGATCGCACTGGTGAGCGGCGCCTCACGCAGCAAGTTTGTTCGCGCGCGCGGTTCCACCAACAACCGTGGCTGACGACGACGACCTACATACCCGTCTGGCACGGCTAGCTCCACCCTTCGCAATATATCCGCATTGTGTATCTTCCCTCTAATTACCTTGAAGATATAAGTCACTAGTGTGAGTTGCCTCCTGACCCTTAGTTCATTATATGCGTGAGCCCCTTGTTAAAGTAATAACTTGGTGGTAGATTGAAACAAAGATAAAACTAATCGATAAACGAACTCCAGATCAGGAAAACAATACAACTTTTTTGCAGTTACATCACAAGCAGATTTCTCAACAACTGCAAGACAATAACGAACGACCAACGGTTAGAGTGCAAAATTAATTAAGTTTCTTCTTGCAGCACTATTCAGTTTCTTTTAAAGAAAAGTTTAATCTTTACCAGGGAGATAAGTTATCTACTCTGAGCCCTAATTGCAATCGTTGCAATTATTTTAAAGGAATAAAGGAAGTTTTTCATGTCAAGTTTCAATCTGTTGATTGCTTTGGTAAAAAACGATGTGTTGCGGCTGATTGCCTATAAGCAGATTGTTTTATGCATTGCATGCTACATAGATCTCTTGGCTATTGAATGACATTGGCAAAGGGGTCATTTTGTGGTAAAATTTATTAAATTTTGGTCACGCGCCAATTAATATCCGTATACATCTTTACGTTGTTAGATTTTGATGTCAAATGCCTTGCGAAACTAATAAACTGCATTAAACTGCATTAAACTGCATTAATCTACAGTGTTAATAACCCAAACCGCGACCAAAAATACAATTTTTATTTCTACCATCTCTTTAATATGTCCTCGACGGACTCATAAACCAGACGGGTGCTTGAGATTTTCAGCAACCTAAATTCACCACAAAAATCTACAGATTACTTCCACGAGGTACTTTAATTACAGACCATATTTTTGTCAAGTCATGGCAGGAAACATACGGGGCCAAGTAATTTGAATATTTAAACAGAGTCAAGTAGACATTGGAGGAAACTAGCAAGTCGGAACCGCTCTGAGATTAGACTACCAACTAACTAGGGATTGCAATTGCTGGATCCAGCATGCTGCAATCCAGCTGGATCCAGCGCCTTTTTACATATGCTGGATCCAGCATACAGTGCTGGATCCAGCAATGCGGATCCGCAAACGTATCAAACCCAAGACTGATTGAACCGAAGACTGATTGCTACTGATTAGCCGTCCTATCATTAAGAGCCCTCTTAAAGTCCACTAGCGCCGCCAATCGAAAAAATGTCATAACTCTTAAATAGAATCAAAAATACAAAATGTGGTCTATTATTACTGTAGAAAAGGCAATAACGTAATTTTATAACACATTGTCACCACTTGAAATATAGCTGTTTAGCTAAATCGTGCATTTGTAACAAAAACGGCCGTTTATGTTTTGAATGCACGATTTAGCTAAACAGCTATATTTCAAGTGTTGATAAGGTGTTATAAAATTACGTTATTGCCTTTTCTACAGTAATAATAGACCACATTTTGTATTTTTGATTCTATTTACGAGTTATGACATTTTTTCGATTGGCGGCGCTAGTGGACTGTAAGAGGGCTCTTAAACATAAACGTAATAAGAAGAGACCGAATTATATGCAATTTGTAAAGCTTGTTATATGCATGAAAAATGCTTGAAATATGCACGGAAATTGGCAGAATATGTGAAATTAAATGATAGATTTTAGGAACACCCAAAATAAAAAAGAGAAAAGTAAGTTTTCATTTTTTCTATTTCAAAATCAGCATACAATGAGTAAATTATTTTTAAAATTATTTATAAAATTTGTAAGCGTAAACGATCAAGTATGTTTCCAAATTTTCAGTGGTAAGATTGTCTGTAGTTTCGTCAGCTGAAATTCAAATGAAGTTATCTTTGAGTTCATTCGTTGCTCGTTTGTCACGTCGAAGGGATTCATAGGTTAGGTTAGGTTAGAGTTGTGACTAGGGATTGCAATCTTGCTGGATTGACTTGAATCCAGCTGGATCCAGCGCGATTGTTCGTAAATATGCAATAGCATATTTTACCACTTTTTGCTTTTCTTATTCTCAGCGGTAATAACCGCCGAGAATGACTTAAATAAGCAAATGCATATAATCAGGTCTCTAGTAGGTAATAAGATATTGCTTTCTTAGGGCAGATTCAACCAAACTAGAGTAAGGCGATTCTCACACTGCCCCGCATGATGCAGCGTAGCGCGTGGATGCGTGTTCTTCCGTTGCTTGTAAGTATCTCCGTTTGTATGGAAAACACGCATAGTCTAACACACAGAAAATGCATCCACGCGCGGTCATGCGGATCACGCGCATACACGCGGAGAAACATGCACCCCCGCGCGTAGGTGCGGGGCGACACGCAAGGTATGGCACACCGAATCCTATACTGCACGACCACCACAGAGAATGGCGAATAAATGAGAGCCGCCGTGCGTGAATCTACAAAACGCACCTACGCGCGTGAGTGCGCAAAAATCCCGCACGATGATGCAGATCTGCACTCCCGCAGGAACGCGCGTAGGTGCGTCGACACGCAATATTCAGCATGATGCGGGGCCGTGTGAAGATCGCCTTAGTTGTTACTCGAAAGTAAGCTACTGCTTTGTATGACAATTATTATTCTCGAATAAACAATTGCATAGTAAGTGGTAGTTTACTCTCGAGTAAAAACTTACTCTAGTTTGGTCGAATCCATCCTTAGAACCATTATCTTAAATGTTATATGAGGTTATATGTTATTTAATTTTAAGTTGATTCTTTTGATCTCAAATGGTTAAGAAACCAAAGAAAATTGAAAGAATTCATAGATTATGGTAAGAAGTTCCTAATACAAATTACTTAATAAAAAAAGTCTTAAAAATGTCGTATTTTTATTTTCGTTCCACATTTTGCTGGATCCGCGCTGGATCCAGCTGGATTCAGGTCAATCCAGCAAGAATCCAGCTGGATTGAAAACGCCGCTGGATTGCAATCCCTACAACTAACCCGAGCTTTGTTGCTATTGGGCAGATATTCCAGTCTCTTTACTAGAGTTAAAACTAAGAATAAAATAAATATCGCTGAACGTTACACACCGCGCCATTTAGTGCCACACTATCGATTTTTATGGTTGTTGGCTCTTCTGAAGTCGTGTTTTGGTGGATACGCCCTTTGAACCTAAAGGTATCAATAAGTGTAAATCATTTCCTAAAAATGACCAACACTTTAATAAAAGCATAATGAGTTATAGTCCAGCAAACCACAATGGGCTATTAAAAATAAATAAACAAAATTCAGAATCCTGAATTTACATAATCATAATTTTACATTAAAGGCTGGGGAAAAGTGGAGAGAGAAATTGTTTAATGACTCAATGAATACACAAATATCTGTCTGTGGGCCGGATGTCAATGTGACGGATGTCAATGTGACGGATGTCAATGTGACGGATGTCAATGTGACGGATGTCAATGTTACTTAACTTTTTTCTGCCGATCATTAATTTTATATATATTTTTTGACAAATCTTAAAATAATAGTAATTCACTTATTTCAGATCACTAAAATCCATACAATACAAGCACGTTACATAAAAATAAAAACAGGAATTACATAAAATTAAATTAAAATCAATTAGCAAAATACCATCAAAATTAAAGCAAAAACAAAAGTGTGCAATGACCTGTATTAGTAAGCGCCCAAAACTAAACGCATCCATTTATTCTGGATAGGACAATCCGTGCGAGACACAATCATCTGCAGGATGCCGTTGCCACTGGCTCGCAAACGTTGTGACAAGGAAGCTACCCTTTTGCGCACAATCGCATGGAAGCCGTCCGTACGCGCTTCCGCAAACATACCAGACGCACTACAATAGCGAGGCAGTCGCATCAGCATCCTGAAAATGTTGTTATATTGGACACGCAAAGCATCAGCAGCCCGCTGAGTGTAATTTACCCACAAACAAACAAAATAAATGTGTTAAATGAGTTTTAGAGGAGGATGTGGGCTAAAAGCAATTTAGTCATTTTACGGCTTAGGTATTTAGCGATTTAGACATTTTGAGATTTGGACTAATGAGCGACTTGGTGGACCTGGCTTTTTCTTAATTCTGATCCGATAAGGACAATAAAATACAAGGAAAAAAACGGATTACATTTCCGTATTTGTAGTGACTACCACTACTCATCACTAGGCCGCGACCAAGGAGGCGGTGTTCGTTTGTAACTGGCCGGTGCTGCGACACTCTATTTATTATTTTCAACTTGACATTGTCTGTCACTGTTTGTAAAAGGTTTTTTCATGCGGTAATAAAATATTTCTTGTTGATTTTCGTAGATTAAAATATTTCTGTTAAGTTCTGATATTGTACATACATTTTTGTGTAAATAATTTACAGTGCATTTTAGACTTTTATTTCTATTCTCCGACGACCATCGCCCCGGTGGCACCTTCTACATTTTGAGAGGCCCGCCACGTGCGCCTTCATTGGTGACCCCTGTAGAACATCATGCCTGGGGATGAGAGCAAAGAAAACGGAGAAATGTCAAGCGTAAACCGCGTCGCTGTAAAGGTACCGCCATTTTACCCATCTAAACCGAACCTTTGGTTTTCTTGCCTGGAGAGCCAGTTCGAGTTGGCAGGAGTGACGACGGATACCACCAAATATCACCACGCTTTATCTCACCTGGACCCGCAGTATATCGAAATCGTCGAGGACATCGTTACTGGTTCCGCAGCTTCAGACAAGTACGAGACACTGAAAACGGAGCTCATTAAGAGGCTGTCCGCTTCAAGGGAAAAGCAGGTACAGCAGCTTCTTCATCACGAAGAATTAGGAGATAGCAAACCATCACATTTCCTACGTCGGTTGAGAAGCTTAGCTGGATCTGGTGTACCGGATGACCTGCTCAGAACACTTTGGGCCAGTCGTTTACCCAACAGCATGCAGCCTATCATCGCGTCTCAGGCCAAGATGAAGCTGGATGACGTTGCCGAGCTTGCCGACCAGGTCCTGGACGCCATGTCGCCGACTTCGCAAGTTGCAGGAGTCTCAGCAGGTACTTCTGGCGGATCGAGCGAGATTGCTGCGTTAACCCGACAAGTCGAAGCGTTAACCCGACAAGTCGAAGCGTTGACCGTTAAGCTCGACCGAATGTCGCGGTCAAGGTCGAGAACATCTTCACATCACCGAGGCCGTTCATCATCCGCAAGACCGCACTCCAACTACAGGAAGTTCCCGACCTGCTGGTATCACCACAAGTTCGGCGACAAGGCTCTTAAGTGTCTGAAACCCTGTGATTTCACGGGAAACGCGAAGGGCAGTCGATAATGGCGGCCGACGACTGTCCGAGTACCGGTCGCTTGTTCGTCACGGATAGGCGGACTAAGATACAGTTTCTCGTAGATACGGGTAGTGATCTGTGCGTGTTTCCTCGTAAGTGCTTAAAAGAGTATCGTGCAAAATCTGACTATGAACTGTGTGCCGCAAACGGGTCAGCTATAAATACATACGGTTTTAAGTGTTTAAAACCGTATCGTTAAACCTAGGGTTGCGTCGCGACTTCCCATGGAATTTTATAGTGGCTGACGTTACTAGGGCGATAATAGGCGTGGATTTCCTTTCATTTTATAATATTATTGTTGATGTCCGAAACCAACGCCTCATCGACGGTAGCACTACGCTCGCGACCGCGGCTTCACTTGCGCGAACTGAAGACAACATTTCTTCGGTGAAGGTAATTTCTGGCGACTCTGTATATCACAACATACTTTCAAAATACCCTGACATTACACGCCCACATGGCATTCATCGCACAATACATCACAACACCGTACATCACATCCGCACCACACCTGGGCCACCGGTCTCTTGCACACCACGCAGGCTAGCGCCTGATAAGCTTAAAATAGCAAAGTCAGAGTTTGAGGCGATGTTGCAGAACGGTACTTGCCAGCCTTCGGAATCAGCATGGGCTTCACCCCTTCACCTCGCCCCTAAAAAAGACAACGGTTGGCGTCCTTGTGGGGATTACCGTATGCTGAATGCCCGAACGATACCCGACAGGTACCCTATCAAGCACATACACGACTTTGCTCATTGTTTGTCAGGTTGTACCGTGTTTTCTACCATTGATCTGGTCAAGGCGTACAATCAAATCCCTATGCACCCAGATGACATCGCAAAGACGGCCATCACAACGCCGTTCGGTCTTTACGAATTTCCATTCATGACGTTCGGTCTTCGTAATGCCGGACAGACGTTCCAGCGCTTTGTCGATGAGATGCTACGGGGCCTGGACTTCACCTACGCCTATCTGGATGATATCCTAATCTTTTCCAGGGACCAAAAAACACATGAAAAGCACCTGCACAAACTTTTCGCCAGGCTGAAGCAGTACGGCATGGTCGTCAACACGGCAAAATGCGTGTTTGGTGCTTCTGAGGTTACCTTTTTAGGCTACCGCATTTCAGCCAAAGGTACCACTCCACTCCCAGCCAAAGTTGATGCCATCAAGACCTTTCCCGTGCCAAAAACAGTGAAAGAACTACGTCGGTTCTTAGTCATGGTGAACTTTTATCGCAGGTTCATTCCAGGTGCAGCTAAACAACAAGCTCCTTTAAACGCGCTACTCACCGGGTCAGTGAAAGGATCGCACCCAGTTCATATTACCGGTCAGCTGCTCGACGCATTTGAAGTTTGTAAGGATGGTCTGTGTCAGGCCGCCTTGCTTGCTCATCCCAGTTGCAATGCAAAGTTAGCGCTCGTAACTGATGCGTCTGACAAGGCGATTGGTGCAGTTTTACAGCAGCAAACTGGTAGTGGTGAGTCCTGGGAGCCTTTGGCATTTTTCTCTCGTGGGCTGAGCTCTTCTCAACAGAAGTACTCACCCTACGATCGAGAGCTCCTCGCTATCTACGAGAGCATAAAATACTTCAGGCATATGCTCGAAGCCCGGGACTTCACTGTCTATACCGACCACAAGCCGCTGACCTTCGCCTTCCACAATCGGAAAGAAAACTGCTCGCCAAGACAGTTCCGGCACCTGGACCTGATCGCGCAGTTTACCACTGACATACGTCACATTTCCGGTAAGGACAACATGGTAGCTGATACCCTCTCGCGAGTTGAGGAGATTTCTCAGCCAATCGATCTGGAGCGGCTGGCAGCCGCTCAGCACTCCGATCTAGAGCTCACCCAACTCGCGGTAGGCTCCACGTCACTGCGCCTCAAAAAACTGAAGGTCCCAGGCAGCAACGTTGAACTGTTTTGTGACGTCAGTACGAGCGCGGTAAGGCCGTTTGTTCCGAAACCGCTACGGAGAAGAGTGTTCGAGAGTCTGCATTCCCTTAGTCACCCTGGGGCAAAAGCAACCACCAAACTAGTCTCTAAGCGCTATGTGTGGCCTGAAATTAGGAAGGATTGCAGGAACTGGGTACGAGCGTGTATAGCGTGTCAGCGTTCCAAGGTCACACGTCACACGAGTGCTCCAGTTGGCACCTTCAAACTTCCTGCAGCTCGTTTCAAATTTGTCCACATTGACTTGATAGGACCATTGCCTCTGTCCCAAGGTTTCAAGTATTGTCTCACCGCTGTCGACCGCTTTACACGTTGGCCTGAGGCAATACCCTTAGAAGACATAACGGCTGAGACTGTTGCTAAAGCGCTACTCAGTGGCTGGATTTCTCGGTTTGGTTGTCCAGTTGATATCGTGACAGATCGTGGCAGGCAGTTCGAATCCACGTTATTCAGAAATCTTTCGCGCATCGCAGGATTCAATCACCACCGTACCACTGCCTATCATCCAGCCTGTAATGGTCTCGTGGAAAGATTTCATCGGCAGCTGAAGTCTGCCATAATCTGCCACGGTAACGGGAATTGGATAGAATCTCTCCCTCTTATATTGTTGGGTGTCCGTAGTGCTTTCAAGGAAAATCTGCAAACCACCTCAGCTGAATTGGTGTATGGCGAATCATTACGTCTGCCAGGCGAGTTTTTTGAATCAGAAGTCGTCTGTAATCCAGACTTGATGGAATTCACATCAAGGCTGCGGATTTGAGTTGCTGCAAAAATATTTGTCACTGAAAAATTACATTGATACAATTGTGGAGTAGAGTAGATTATATCTATACTAATATAATCAAGAAGATTTTTATACTTAAGACCATAAAGTGAAATGAATGTATGTTCTGTCGAAATAGGTATCTATAGGTATCCGTCGAAATAGGTATTATAGTATTTTCATGTTTCAGACACTTTATACTTGTGAGGAAATATAGTATTTAGACACTATAGGTACTTACACTTTATACTATCATTCATATATTCATTATCCTTGCATATTTTTATACATCTACGTCGCGCTTTGGCAGTAGTTATTTTAGCTTGCGTTAGATTTGATCTAGAACGATGTTTTAACATTGATTTAGCTGAAATAAAAAATATTTTCTCAATATTTACTTTGTTGACATTACGTCAATTGTCAAGCTGTCAGTTACTTTTCCTCTACTTATAATTTTCTTACTGGCCTAGGTCTTTGAAGGTTTCTTTTGATTTATATAATTTAATTTTATCTTATTAATATATTAGCTCAAATAATGTATTTTAGAGATAATTACGATTGTTTACTAAATAACAGTATCTTATCTTACTTTTATAAAATTAATTAGCACGCTCTCAGAATTCTTCGAGGAAGTTTTTACTGAATAATACTGGCTGTTGTAAATACAGGCAACTGACATTTTTGATTTTAAAGTCAAATAATTCTAGGGAGAATGATAGAATTATAATAAAACAACTGATATGGAAAAACTGCGGATTTTTGGCTATAAAAGGGGATTGCCTGTCACATTCGGCAGTCTGGAACGGGATCTCATACGATATGTAGTATATCGACTCTATTGACAGTCTAAAAGTCAACGTACGTGGAAGCTGAACGTCGGTCTCCAAGTCTACTTTGCCTGTCCACTGACGAGCCCCAAGCCCTAAAGCAAGCTGAACGCCGGTCTCCAGAACTACCTTGCCTGTCCACTGTCGCGCCCCATGACCTGAAGCCGTGTGCGTGTGGATTGAGAGATCTTTTCAAAAACCTCTTCCAATCCCAACCAAATTATAAGAGGATTTAGGAAATAATTGTGAAAACTTCATGGTAAGATAAAAAAATTGTGAAACCTAAACAAACAAAGTTAGAACTCATTAACTGGATCTCTCAATCTGGACAACTGAACAAAAAGCCATAACGCGTTTCCAAGAATATACTGCCTATGTGTTTATATTTTGCACTTTAATTAATTGTGAAGGATTTGTGAAAGCTGCTAAACAAACTTTCGATTCGTTTCAAAGCCACGTTTAAGATTTATAACGGTTTATATGGATCACTCAGAGTGGACAATTTTCGATTGAGTGATCTTGTAAAACACGACCTAATACTGAAAAAGTATGAATAATTATCATGTTTATTGCAAATTATGCTTCTGGAAAAAATTGTGAAACAAAAATCGTGATTCAAATCTTACTGGTTCAAGAGAAAATGAAAATCTTGTTTTTGTCGATCGTCCCAACTGAGAGATCATTATTTTGAACTATATTTAATAAACCAAAACTTATAGGTAGAAGGTAGATACATCAGAAATTGTGAAAAATGTTGTACTAAAATTTGACGAATCAGTCGTCCCTGTAAGTGTTGTACTTAAAAAGATAAATCATTTTTTACAATCCTTGAGGAAAACGTTGAGTAGGGTGACCATATCACCGATTGGAATCATTACCCGTACAATTCAAATTATGATGCACTTTAAACGTTTTTATACGAGTGATTTGTGTCTGGTTTCACTGCATAATTTAAATAATATAAAATTACGTTTTTAAATGACATGTTTCTGCATAGTTAGTTTCTGTATGTGTAGTGCTCTTACGTTCGTACTTCTAATTGGGGGGCCAAACACCTCCTGCCGCAGGCTCTATGCGGAGGTCGTGCGGTCCATGGCCCTTTACGGGACCCCAGTGTGGGCGCGTTCCTTGAGGCGGCGAGCCGCCCATTACCTGAACGCGCCCCAGAAAGTGGTGGCCGTAACAATGGTCTGTGGGTACCGCACGAAATCCCGAGAGGCGGCGGGCTTGCTTGCCGGATTGCCACCATGGGATCTGGAGGCGATAGTCCTCGCGCTGCTACACGAATGGCGCGTGGAGGCACTACGCCGGGGGGAAACTCCGCTACCGCGGCAAATCGCCGCTCAGCGGACAGACCTCCGGCGCGATCTCATGGTGACATGGAGAGAACGACTGTCGCAACCCCGTGCAGGGCACTCCACGATAGTGGCGGTAAGTCCCCTCTTTGAGGAGTGGCTGAAGAGGCGCCACGGCGTCCGGCGCACCGAATCGGGCGGAATGAAACGCCCGGGTGTTTCCACTGCGAGGATCGACCGGAGGACACGGTGGAAGTCTGCCCTGCGTGGGCGGAGCACCGCCGTGTCCCCGTAGCGGCGATCGGCGCCAGCGACCTCTCGCGTACGGCCCTGGTTCAATCCATGGTCCGGAGCGAGACGGAATGGGAAGCCGTCACCTCCTTCTGCGAAGCAGTCATGTTAGCGAAGCGAAGTTAGGTGGCGGTACGCGAGAGGGAGAGAGCCTCTCTTCCCAGCCGCCGCGGGAGACGCACCGAGCGTCTTGGGGCACGTGGTGGCTACCGGCCACCGTAGATGCGGGCCTGTGGACGGTTAGCTATGGGCTAGCTAGCCGTCCGTCCGTCTAAGGACGACAGGCCGTGTCGACGGCGCGTTCGTGTTCCACGCGTGCTTCAAAGAGGGCCGGGCCGAAGCCTGCCGGGGTTGCGGGCCTATTCGAAAGAGATACCGTGGCCCCGGAACATACAGGGCGAGGAAGGAACATGGATGGGTTTTAGTCAGTACAAGTCTGACACTCCCTCCCGCTCCACCCAGAGTGGGAGAAAGTGAAGACACTTTTTATTTTGTCCGATTTTTTTTTCGATTACCCTATTCATGTTAACGTTGTGTATATTCATTGCGATTTGCGAAGCTGGCGTTGTGCAGTGCATTTAATGCAAGTTTTTTTTAATAGTGTGTTGTGCTATAATTAATAATAACATACTCTTTAGTGACCGTGAATAACAATGTAAGCATCTTATTCAATATTCAAACCGTCATTATCATTAGTAAATTTTTGACACACTAATGTTTTTTGAAATGTGGTACATATTAAAAAGGATGTGACTACGTTTTTCTAACATAAAGAATTGTAGAAATGAGGAAGCAGAGGCAGTAAGGCTCTGCTTCCTCATTTCTACAATTTCGACCTAACTCAAAAACCACTGAATTTTGGTAGAACATTTGGTTGCTTAATTTCTTGCATTAGAACCCTACTATAACGACCTGCAAGGAATACGTGGAATGACCAGTAACCCTGTATATATCCATATCTGATGACTGCTGATTTGATCAAATTGTGTATATCACGACAGGGAATCCCTGGAGAAGAGCAGTCCTCGAATATTGGCGCCATTCGCCGCCATACTTAATGTCTTGCAGTCTAATAACCATCACATCGCCGTGCGATGTGATTCTTCATTGTTGGTAGATAGGTAGATGGGTAGTTGAAATCACACACCACATTTTACTCAAACTCCAAACGTTTATTTCTAAGAAACCATTTAGGTACAGGCACAATAAACATTCTGAGTCAAGCAGCCCGTTCGCATATTGTTAATAAGGAGAAGAACGGACAAAGAAACTCCTTACACTCTTTTCAACCAATATTACATTTCTCATTTACACAAGCTTGTAATGTTTACTTTAAAAGCCATTACTATTTTCTTAATAATTCAATTGTTTTACTCAACGAGACACACCGCGTCTTCAACGCCTCTCTAGAGTGACCGGAAGTTGCTCACTCCCTCAGTACAGTAATTCATTACATCGTAAGGTCATTAAAACTTACAAACAATATCAGAATACTTCACACTTAATTATTGTAATAATTAAACAATACTAATATTCACAAATGCAAAGGTATTATTAAGTTTAAGCTTAATTACTAGCTCAATTCCTTTTTACACTTGTTATTAAACCATTTCCGACAAAACGGAAGACACGTCAAATTAATACAAAGAATAAGTCTTCCACTAATAGATTGCTTTGTAAATAATTTTGTTACTTATTTTGGTTTGTAGCTAGTTTCAGTAAAACTGATTTAGTTATAGTTTAGAATTATAAATTGACTTATTGACCATTAAAATTGTACTTAGCGCGTTTGTATGGCGACATCCACATGTGGAGTGTTGCCATACAATCAAAGAAACCGTAGTCCACGAACGAGCTATGACAAATTGGTAAAATCCCAATAGTTATAAAATATTAGCTATCTTAATTTTAACTGTAGTTCTAGCTAAACTTGTTTAATTAATCTCTTAAATTGTCACTCGAAGATCTATTTAAGTCTTAGTTAATACAAATGCCAATAGATGGCGCTTAACCCTTCTCTCAATCGAATAATGATTTTTGTAAATAATTGTTAATGCCAACTGCCAAAGCAGAGATGGCAGGTTCATCAATATTACAATGGAATAGTTTACGAGTGTTATGAATTAGATTAAATCTTAGCAGATAGAGACTCCTGCGGCGACACGGCCATTCTGATCGGCGGTGCGCGCTCTGCACCTGCCGTCGCCATCACTATGTGGAGATTCGTAGTTGTTATCTGAAATAGTGGAGATAAATTTTGTCGGCAGATTATTGTTGCTTTTATTTTTATAATCCTACATTGTTCATTGAATTGTAGGATTTGGTAACAGAAAGTTCCAGTCAACATAGAAAGCTTGTAATAGATCTGACATCTATTCAATTTTCCAATTATTTCAATAAAAATAAATGTGTTTATGTCTTCACCTAGAAGCATACACAGTCGCAGAGTTAGATCTGCTTGAAATTATTTTTTAATCTTTTAGTAGTGCTTAGCTTAGATTCAAGCTGCTTAAGCTATTTGTCAAAATCAAAATCAAAGCATTTATTTCAAGTTGACCAATTACAGGCACTTTTGATTTGTCAAAACAAAGATGAAAATTAAATGTAGCTACAGTCCCAGTCACAAGACATAAAAACTGTGAAAGTATTGTAGTTGCCCATTCCCTAGCGTAGATCTCTATGGAGAAGAATGGGCAAGAAACTCCATGGACACTTTTTTAAATCAAATTATTGTTACAAAATCTTGGTTACATCATTCATGTTGAGATGGTAAATTTTGTGAGAACAATGTAGCATGTGCATGTTAAAAGTGTCCATAGTAAAAACAAAATAATTAATTCAAATAAGCCATGGCATCTAAGAGATGACCAGTCACAACTGACAGCGCCCGTTCACGAACATGACGCATTAGTTAAATAACATGTTGTAGCCTGGATTATCCAATTACAAGAATTGAATTGAGTTTATTGACATAGTTTGATCAGCTACTAGTCAAAAAGAATATTGTTGTCAAAATTATCCAACATGTGTTGAATTAGTGTGTTTAGTATCAGCTAGTTTTCAAGCACTTTTGAAACTTGTATTTGAGCTAATGGTAGGTGAGGTTGATGGGTCAGCTGTTCGCTAAAAATAATGTTGTCTCTTAATAATTTAACATTTTCATTAAATTCTTATGCTTAAAATGATCTATGGTTCTAGTTGACTTCAGAACTTTGTTATAGATCTACTGTCTACTAGATACGTTTTATTTAAAACTTTTTATTGCTTTCAATATTCTGTAATTTTCATTTGGTAAGTGTAGTGTAAGTAATGTGTTTTTTTGTTTGTTCATTCTCACGGGAAGGTAATGCTCTGTGATAGACACAAAGTCTTGGATTTGACAGGATAGAAGGATAGGATCAGGAACACCGCTCTGTGATGGACACAAAGTCTTTGATTTGACAGGATTAAAGGATAAGGAGTTTAGGACCATTGCTCCGTGACAGGCACGAAGTCTTTGATTTGACAGGATATAAGGAACCAGGCTCTGGGTGTTAGTACACCGTGGACCCAGCAGGATAACATGAGAGTATTGTTTATTAGATGCCTCCACGGCCACTAATAGTTTGTTTTCATTATCAGTATCCTCCACGGCTACTGATAGGATAATTTGTTGTGTTCATTATCAGTAGCCTACACAGCTGCTGATAGGATCAAGTTATTTGTTATGCTCATTACCAAGTACCTCCACGGCACTGATAGTATTTGTAATTGTTTGTCATTTGTTGTGATCATTATTACTAAACTAATAGTATTTGTGTTATTTGTTGTGAGTATTCATTGAGCTTGTTGTTTCCTCCACGGATACCAACGGCTTGTTCTGAGTATTATTACTATTCATTTTATTAGTTACTGTTAGGAGTACTAACATTTAGTTATTTTTCATTGTTAATAATTGCTAACAACTAGCAGCATTACAAAAACAAAAATAATGAATGTGGATACATGACACTCATCACACAGGAGCATCATGTAAGTAGGTTGAATTGGCTATTGTATTACCCCTATTGATGTATCAGTGGGGAAGTGTAGGAAGTAGTTTGAAAACTCCTCACCTTTACTTGTTATTTTATGGTGCGAGGACACTGTAACAATCATCCCTGTTTGGCTGTTCTCATGCTGTTCCCCATTTGAAGACTCCACAGTTGGCGACACGGTCATCTGTTCACCAGGCTGAATTCCATGATGTTGTTCATTTTTAAAACTGAGTTGAGTCACGTTGTCAACAGTTGGAATGTTGATAGTTTATGTTGAAATTGGTCTGCTTGTATTGGTTGGCTAAAACCAATTGTGATATGTATTGGTTAGCCGGCTTATTTAAAGGTATTCTTATGGCGGTGGTATAGCCTTCCACACTTGATGTTATGTCACTATCTTGGAGTGACTGCATGCATAGTTTTAGAAGAACTTGAGTCTTCTTTATGGTTGCTCTCAATTTTGTTTCAATTTCTTTGATAGTAGGTTATCATTTTCTCTGTGATAAAACAACTGCCTGGAACCTGAAATGTGAGAATTCGTGCAGATAAATAACTTATCAAAACATCACGCTTGTGATTCTCAATGGGTTAGCAGTGTAGCTAAAACTGCATTCACATTTCCCCAGTTATGTTTAGGTCGCACGTAATAGGGAGCGTATTTGTATTAACCAGGCACAATTCCATACTCTGTGGTTACTACTGAGAAATTCCTAATGGAAAAACCCTACAACACTTTGCTTTACCTGGGATGGGAATCGAACCCAGGGTCCTATGCTCAACTGTTAACAGTCACACTTGCAACCAACGAGGTAGTCAGTGCAAGTAAATAATAATAATAGTGTTGTGTGTACATAACATCACACCTGCAATCCCTGAAAGGATAGGCAGAGGTGTAAATAATAAATCCACACCGTGCCCAAGTCTCTAATTTAGCGATATTGCTATTTGCCTTTCATATGATTGTCTGGCCTGCTACTGAGAAATTCCTGATGGAAAAACCCAATAACACTTTGCCTGACCTGGGAAGAGAATCCAGGTCCACATGCTTTAATAATACGGCTCATAACCACTGGACCAACAAAGCAGTCCTACTATTGTTTAAATTAGTTGGAGTAAAAGTTATAGTTGGTTATTGATTGTTTTGAAATAGTTATTTAAGTACTTCAATTAAGTTAATTAAACTAAGATGGGAAAGTTAAACTTATCAGAAACACATTTAAAACACTGCTGATTGTGTAGCTGCACTGACATAACATTCACATTTTATCAGAATATTGAAAACTTTGTTTCGTTGATTTAGTGCGCTAAGATTTCTTTGTCACAAATTGCTGTACTGAAATAATATGTTAAACATTTCATTATTAGTCTTGTTTTTATAAATGAGTTCATAACAATGTGTTTTTGTTTGAATCTTGCAACACATTGTCCAATAACAAATGTTTTCAAGTTTGCATTTTTATTTGAAAATGCCATAAACTTTGCACATAACGCAAACAATATCTGATTGTGAGGTATAAATCTACAGTGTGAATGTCAGACAGATGTGACTACTTAATTACTAATAAAAATGTTTACTATTGCATGTTTCTAGTCTCTGTAATTGAAAAGTAACTGACATCACATTGACAACATAGTTACTACTTGGTTAATTCATTTGTAGTAATTAAATAGTTGAATCTGATTGATGAGTTGAGTGCATAGAATCTATGGAGTGGTTAGTTTTGTTGTTTCACTTCCACAGGTTTTCTAGTTATAGGCTCAGCTCAAGTCTAGTTTATCTAGCCAGAGTTGTGGTAAATAAAAATATTGTTAACTGTAAATATCTACAGTTAATAATACTAAAGTTAATAAAAACAAAATACTTCCCGGGGTTGGTGTGGGTATCCATCAGCAGGTTTATTTGTAATGATGTTTTCCCGGAGACCAACTTTGTTTATTCTGCTTCGGTCATTCTGTGCTGTTCATGATGATAATTTTGAGTGTGAAGTTTTCAATCACATACAACTTCATTGTTTGTTACCCATGTAAATTGCATTTTCATGTGTTGACTTGAGTCAATACGTTCTAGTTGCGGTAAGCCATAATTATCATGTCGGTGAGGATCTGTCAGCCAATTTGATGAAAATCTTGTTTATCAGTTCATTGCCACTTATCACCGTATATTGGCTGTGGCAGCATAATAAGTCGTCGTGGTATTCACTTCGGTAAATAATTTCTTTGCCACGCCTTCGGCCATGGTCACGAAAGCAAGAGTATTAGTTCCTCGCAATTGTTCTGGATGTCCGGCATTATGAGCAGTGCGCAAGAGCTATCCCACTTCTGATATCACGACAGGGAATCCCTGGAGAAGAGCAGTCCTCGAATATTGGCGCCATTCGCCGCCATACTTAATGTCTTGCAGTCTAATAACCATCACATCGCCGTGCGATGTGATTCTTCATTGTTGGTAGATAGGTAGATGGGTAGTTGAAATCACACACCACATTTTACTCAAACTCCAAACGTTTATTTCTAAGAAACCATTTAGGTACAGGCACAATAAACATTCTGAGTCAAGCAGCCCGTTCGCATATTGTTAATAAGGAGAAGAACGGACAAAGAAACTCCTTACACTCTTTTCAACCAATATTACATTTCTCATTTACACAAGCTTGTAATGTTTACTTTAAAAGCCATTACTATTTTCTTAATAATTCAATTGTTTTACTCAACGAGACACACCGCGTCTTCAACGCCTCTCTAGTGACCGGAAGTTGCTCACTCCCTCAGTACAGTAATTCATTACATCGTAAGGTCATTAAAACTTACAAACAATATCAGAATACTTCACACTTAATTATTGTAATAATTAAACAATACTAATATTCACAAATGCAAAGGTATTATTAAGTTTAAGCTTAATTACTAGCTCAATTCCTTTTTACACTTGTTATTAAACCATTTCCGACAAAACGGAAGACACGTCAAATTAATACAAAGAATAAGTCTTCCACTAATAGATTGCTTTGTAAATAATTTTGTTACTTATTTTGGTTTGTAGCTAGTTTCAGTAAAACTGATTTAGTTATAGTTTAGAATTATAAATTGACTTATTGACCATTAAAATTGTACTTAGCGCGTTTGTATGGCGACATCCACATGTGGAGTGTTGCCATACAATCAAAGAAACCGTAGTCCACGAACGAGCTATGACAAATTGGTAAAATCCCAATAGTTATAAAATATTAGCTATCTTAATTTTAACTGTAGTTCTAGCTAAACTTGTTTAATTAATCTCTTAAATTGTCACTCGAAGATCTATTTAAGTCTTAGTTAATACAAATGCCAATAGATGGCGCTTAACCCTTCTCTCAATCGAATAATGATTTTTGTAAATAATTGTTAATGCCAACTGCCAAAGCAGAGATGGCAGGTTCATCAATATTACAATGGAATAGTTTACGAGTGTTATGAATTAGATTAAATCTTAGCAGATAGAGACTCCTGCGGCGACATGTATAATTATTTAGGCTCAAGCATCAATAAAAATAGTTTTCTTTTATTGTTTTTTTACGAAGTTTTAATGCTTTGGGAATATGTCTGAATAATCATCCGAAAACGGACGATATATCTATAATTATCGATACGATAAATATCGATACATTTTTTTCACTATCTTATCCCTAAAACGAATGACGGGTCTTGACGGGCGTGACGTGACATTGACATTTTGACAACCATCGATATTTTTTCGTTTTGAAACAGTCGCCCGATATACACGAACGATGTTATTGTTAAATAAATAAATAACTATTACTGAAAGAACAATAATTTAATTAAATGTCCTTTTTTATAAGGTCAAATTATTATTAGTTATGAACTTTCAAATTTGATATCCATTGATTTGAACGGATGTGAAAAAGTTTATTTGAAAGATGTACCAAATACAATTTCTGTAAGAAACAGATTCTACAAATTGTTAGGCGGTGTTGAATTTATTCCTGCATTGAGTCCCGATAATATTGGCCACTACAGAGGACATGGTGTTCATAACGACCAAATAGTCTGTTATGACGATTTGATGGGAAAAATGTATAACAGCAAAGAAGAACCAGTGATTCTACATACTTTGTCTTACGGACTTATTGATTAAGTTACATCCTATTCTGTAATTATGTATATTATAGTGAAATTAAAAAAAAAAAAAAAAATGTATGAATGTTTTTTTTTTGGTTACCTTAAAATTACTGATTTTTTTGAGTGTAGGAATTACTTAGAATTAGAAGTACGAACGTAAGAGCACTACACATACAGAAACTAACTATGCAGAAACATGTCATTTAAAAACGTAATTTTATATTATTTAAATTATGCAGTGAAACCAGACACAAATCACTCGTATAAAAACGTTTAAAGTGCATCATAATTTGAATTGTACGGGTAATGATTCCAATCGGTGATATGGTCACCCTACTCAACGTTTTCCTCAAGGATTGTAAAAAATGATTTATCTTTTTAAGTATAACACTTACAGGGACGACTGATTCGTCAAATTTTAGTACAACATTTTTCACAATTTCTGATGTATCTACCTTCTACCTATAAGTTTTGGTTTATTAAATATAGTTCAAAATAATGATCTCTCAGTTGGGACGATCGACAAAAACAAGATTTTCATTTTCTCTTGAACCAGTAAGATTTGAATCACGATTTTTGTTTCACAATTTTTTCCAGAAGCATAATTTGCAATAAACATGATAATTATTCATACTTTTTCAGTATTAGGTCGTGTTTTACAAGATCACTCAATCGAAAATTGTCCACTCTGAGTGATCCATATAAACCGTTATAAATCTTAAACGTGGCTTTGAAACGAATCGAAAGTTTGTTTAGCAGCTTTCACAAATCCTTCACAATTAATTAAAGTGCAAAATATAAACACATAGGCAGTATATTCTTGGAAACGCGTTATGGCTTTTTGTTCAGTTGTCCAGATTGAGAGATCCAGTTAATGAGTTCTAACTTTGTTTGTTTAGGTTTCACAATTTTTTTATCTTACCATGAAGTTTTCACAATTATTTCCTAAATCCTCTTATAATTTGGTTGGGATTGGAAGAGGTTTTTGAAAAGATCTCTCAATCCACACGCACACCCTGAAGCCGACGCGGAAGCTGTTCGTCGGTCTTCAGTGCGGGACCCTGCAAGTTGGAAGCTGATCGTCGGTCTCCAGTGCGGGACCCTACAAGTCTACCTTGCCTGTACACCGACGCGTCCCAAGCCCTTCAAGTACAGTAAAACTACCTATAAGTCCATTCTGAGCAGCATATATGTTTAGGTAATTTTTTAATTAAACTTATTTGTATGTGTTACCTTTTTTTATTTTCTTGGGATAAGTAACACGACAGTATCCGTCGAAATAGGTATCCGTCGAAAAAGGTATCCGTCGAAAAAGGTATCCGTCGAAATAGGTATCCGTCGAAATAGGTATCCGTCGAAATAGGTATCCGTCGAAATAGGTATCCGTCGAAATAGGTATCCGTCGAAATAGGTATCCGTCGAAATAGGTATCCGTCGAAATAGGTATCCGTCGAAATAGGTATCCGTCGAAATAGGTATCCGTCGAAATAGGTATCCGTCGAAATAGGTATCCGTCGAAATAGGTATCCGTCGAAATAGGAATGCGTCGAACAAGGAGATGGGATCTGGCGAGAAGTGTTTTTGAAGGTGAGTGTTTTTGAAGGTGTGTGTTGTCGAAGTGTTTTTTGAAGGTGTGTGTTGGCGAAGTATGTTCTTTCGAAGCAATAGCAATGAGTTTGTTGTTCGAAATTGGAGACCATGCCGAAGTTAATGACACTCCTAAAGTCTCATTTAATCAAAACCAAGAGCCACCTAAATTCTTCGAACACACTCAACGTACGCATTCGTAACATGTGTTCCTAGCCGAAACAATTGTAAACATCTTGTAACTACCTCATTAATATTAATTCGTTCCAACTCATGTCTTATTCATAGAGCGGCATCCACTTTATCTTTGAAGAGTTTGCTTACTTGTTTCACTTTGAATACAACTCAGTTTAAACTAGGTTTCAGGAATGATAGCTTTAGTTAAGAAAGCTTAACTCTGTCTACCAATGCCGTCAAAAACGTTTTTTGTGGATTAATCCTTAATTTGGCAAAACAAAAAAGTTGTTTTAGGAAGATACCGTTCATATAATGTTTTCTGATGTATTAAAAATACGCAGAAAAATAAAATAAAACAACTTGCCTGAAGGTTTTCCTGAAAACACAATGTTAAGTAGTATACTTAACAAAAATTAATGTTTAACGAATTCGAATTAGATATTTTACTATTACTGTGGTACTTCCAATACTTTATTAAACAAGTATTTTTTGAAAAAAAAAAACTATTGCAATAAATCTTTTTTTTAACCCCCGACGCCAAAACGACGGGGTGTAATGTTTGACGTCTCTGTGTGTGTGTGTATCTAGGTCTGTGGCATCGTAGCAGCAGAACGAATGAACCAATGAATGATTTTTTTTGTTTAGAAAGGTGTATCAGTCGGGAGTGTCTTTAACCATGTTTTATAGAAATCAGTCCAAGATGGACGGCCACCACAAAATGGTGAATTACATTTTTATTCACAACTTCCTCAATATGGGTATCAAATGAAAGGGCTTGACACCCGTAGGCCGCGTTAAGGAACTTCGAAATTAAAACCCTGTAAAACTTTTAATTTAATGTTAGTTGTCTTACGTTAAAGTTTGACCGCTGTCTGTATCTGTCTGTGGCACTGTAGCGCTTAAACTGGTGAACCGATTCGGGTGCAGTTTTTTTTATAATTTCTAGTGGTAGTTTTTTATAACGAGCTGGAATAAGCATGTGAAGGACGCACACGGACAGGCTCGGCTTAATTTACAAACCTGAACTCTATTTGGTAGGCCTAACAGTGGTACTTTGTATGAAAAAATGGTGGAAAGTAGATGGGTTTTTAAGAATAAATTAAAAGGTGTCAAAATAATAAAGACCAAATAAAACTGAACATCATTGCGAGTCATCATGACGCAAAGAATTCGAAATAAAGCCAGGAACAGCTTGAATCCCAGGCGAGTCAGCCTGTGAGTGTTGAGGGTCTTATTGATCCTAATGAGATCGCAAATTTGTTTATCGTTCGTCGTCGGATAGGTCGGAGGTAGTGGGGGGTCCAAAGACAAGCCTATCAGGTTTTTGCCTATGGAGGAAATGATCAAATGGACCTTCTAAGCAATCTCATTAGAATGCCGAAGTACTGGTATAATAACCAATACAATTATGTCAAGTGAGCTGGTGTCCTGTCGGATGCATACAGGTTGGAATGCGAAGTGAGGCAGAGGGGACTCAGCTCACCCAAGCTTTTCAACCTATACGTAAATTAGGTGATCTGTGAGCTCCCAATATGGGGTGATCCATTGAAATCGAACTTATAAAGTGTTCCTTAAAATGTTCCACCTTTACACCATAACACTATATGGTGTAAAGATTGTGATAAATCTTCGTCATTCAGGATATTAAACTGATACTTTCCTACTTTCCTCATAGCAATGTATCCTTTGAAAATTAGAAAATTAATTTGTCAATACAGTACATGATCTGGGTATCAGGGTAAAAAATAAACGACGAAGTGCTTCGAAAAAAGGTAGGACAGTGCGTTGCACTACAGTACTCTTGGCTCGTCTTGGCGAGGCACGTTAATTGATGAAGATGTAAATAAATTGAAGGGTCGTGAGTTTTTTGATATGCATATTATAACCCTCACGAATGAATAAAAGGAAAAAAAGATGGAGAAAAATATGTTAACCAGGATAGCTTTCAAGCTACTAAAAATCCTGCAGATTTTGAAAATGATAAACAAATAAGATGTATCTATCTATCTATATAGATTAATTACAGAAAAAAAATATTTTCAGAATATTATAAAACATTTTCTATATGCAAATGTTTTAATTTTTTTATTCTTCGAAAGAAAACTTGCTTCATTATCAGCCTATTAATATTCCCACCTGGGACACAGGCCTCCTATCTATGACAGAGAACAACTTGCTTACTCCTTCAAAATTATTTCCTTTTTAAAAATTGGTACAAACTGAACCCTCAAAAATATGACGGCTTGCGTTTAACTTCGCGGCGTATAGACGGCCTAAATGCGACGAATTTTTCTCAGTCAAAAGCTTAATTTGAATAGGAGTGAATGTGTGAGACTCGTTAGCGGTGAGCACGAGTGCACCGACCTGTGTGGCAAAGTAAGCGGAAAGCATTCGGAATGTTCATTTACGAGCAAAATGAAAGAGAAAACGTGTGGCAAAACTGTCTCTTTGTTGACGAATCGCGAATAGCACAGCAGTGTCTGGAGAAGACCAGGAGATCGTGAAACTGCCAGATGGGAAATTGGTGTCCTTTAGGGATGGTATTATATTATATCATAGAGCTTCTATTGATGGAATTGTCAGACCACTCAGAGTACCATGGGCACCCTTCTGTACTGGTCGATGATAAATGCGTATATAGATGTAGCGGCAAGCGCGTTGACCGTCCGCCGTAAGCTTTCTCATATGGATATTATAAAATAGGCTATGCGACACACGATTTAATGCTCTAATTTAAATGGCCAGTTTATTGCTGGGTTGGAGCGGTGCCGGTGCGGTGCTTTTCAAGTGACCTTAAAACAATTAAAATTCTAGAATAAAGCCACCCGAATTCAGCACGATTTATTGTTTTTTATAAATTTGCAACGCTTTCGGTACAACCTAACACTTATGCCGAAACCGGTTCTGATTCATGCTGGTTCATGTTCCCTTAATGAAATTAAGGAAATTAAATGTCTGTGCAGCCTGTAAAGTTCGTTAACTTAGCAAGGCTTGCATGTCTACCTATGTTAGCTGGCGATGACAAAGTTCTGTTAGATATATTACCGAGTCTCTTGGATTTTCATGACTTGACTTTTATTTGTCATAGTTTTTGGTAAGTACTTTTTAACTGTTATTTCAGAATCAGTCTGTGTACACCTGCTGTTTGTTTTGAATATTTGAACCCCCTTTTTTTAGGCGTACTGGTAAGAGATAGTGTCGGACTAGTCACTATTTGTTTGTAGAGTGAGTTCTTATGAATCAGATTTATTTATTTATTTAACGATTTATGTACACACTAAATACAGAAAAGAAGAAAGGAATCGAAAATAGGTACAAAGGTGATGCTTCTTTCTAAAGAAATCTCTTCCAGCATACCTGCGAAAGGAAAGTAGATAAAAAGAGATGTAGACATATTGTGTAAAAGATGAGAAAATAGAATACATACAAACAAACGATAAACCTAAGAATATACTTACATACATACAAGACAAAAAATATATAACACAACTATAAACTACAATATAATATATAAGTAATAAAAATAAAATACCTATACAACTATGACGAATTGGACAGATAGTGTTCTTTTACTCTTCTTTTGAAGACTGCAATAGTATGGCAGTCTCTAATATCAGGCGGAAGAGAATTCCACAACCGCACAGCGTGAACAGTAAAGGAGTAGGAATAGAAATCGGTAGAGTGGGGAGGGGATTTAAGGAGGTGCCTAAGATGCGACCGGCAAGGTGCATCAGAGGGACGGGAGTAGGAAAAGCGTTCCCGCAAATAGGATGGTGTTTTAGGGTTATGGAGGATGTTAAAAAGCAGACACAATATCCGAGAGTTCCTGCGAAGTCGGATTGGGAGCCACTTGAGTATCTTGCGAAAGTTGGAGACATGGTCATACTTCCTAAGGTTAAAAACAAAACGAATACAGATATTATGCAAACGCTCAAGTTTATTTAAAAGCTCCTCGGTGGCATCCAAATAACAGGCATCGGCGTAGTCTATGATGGGCTGGATTAAAGTTTGCGCAAGGGAGATTTTGGTTTTCAAAGGCAGGAAGCTCTGGAGGCATTTCAACGAATGAAATGTGTAGTGCACTTTGCGACTAACTTCGGCAACCTGAGAAGTCCACGATATTTAAGTAAGAGTCCATTATCACCCCCAGGTTTTTGGCCTTGTTCGCGTATTCTATCTGAACTCCATTCAGCCTGAGTGGATTTTTGTTTCCTTCTTAAGGTTTTCAGTTTCAAGGCTTAGTGAGTCAATTTCTTTATTTGCACTACAGAGTTTATTGCGAGAGTTATTACAAATATTAGTATTGGTGAGATCATCAATATTTACATGTACAATTCGTACAATCGCTAAGGGTCAATAATCAAAACATATTTCACAGCAAATATCTTTGTTTGTTATTATTCATTTCTGTACTTTTTTTTGTTATTAAGTTTCTAACGTCTAATAGGTATAAGCTAATTATGTCGCCGAAGACGTGCATCGTTAGAAACGGTTGTCAAAGCGTTGATCTCGCGAATAGCTTGAAATCCCACCCCCCCCCTCCTTTAAACAAGGTTTGGGCTAAGACACAAGAGAATCTAGAGAATCTAGAGGGTTTTAGTGTCCACGACACAAGCTTTGCTTAGTGTGGCACTAGGTGGCGCTGTGTGTTAAATATTTATTTATTTTTATTTATTTTTTTTGTTATTCTGCCTGGCATTTGCTCAACTTTGCAAAAAGAACCAGTTTCTAGTCTAATAAATTATTCTGGTAAAACAATTCCTTCTGCCTTCTCTTGACTCACAAAGCCTGCTTTATTTATTTTAATAAATTCGTAAGGAACTAAAATCTGCAGGAACATACCTACATGCAATAGTGGTAATTAAAATTCCTTAATCACCTGAGAGCACCAGTCCTGTAAACACAAACTTTAGAGTGTGTAAAAAGTTATTTTACGTACAGAGCACCACTGCTAAAAGAAGACACAAATTTGGTTTGTGTATACTGATAACGCGTAAATAGAGCAAACTCAAGTGTAGCAGTCTTCTGAACATACATAATGTAAAATGATTTTCCACTTTTGGAATACAGGTCTCTTCTCTGCGAGTGAGTGGGAGGATATTTTTTGTCATCAATACATTATGTTTATGCACAAGCTCCGGTCTAAGTACGATCAGACTGTGAAGTGTGGTACTCGAGTACCTCATTTTAGATCATTTACATAATTATAGTGTTAAATAGTCAATGTTCTAGTTCTAATATATAGGGTGTAAACCACCTCATCACAAAACCGTTAACCAAGCATTATGTACATCAAACTAAGTAACTTTACGCAAAAATAATTGCTGGGAAACAACTTTTTTTTTTGATATTATAAATCATGTTTTGTAGAACTCAATGTAACGCACTAACCACATTGTGCTGATGGATGTATTGAATGGTAGAGGGGTCGTGGAGGTGTTGACAACCTCTCAGGACTGTTACTAATATCATCATCAGCATTTTTTGTTCTGGGACTTAAAAAATCATCATATTATAAGTTCATTAGATTTTCATACAAAAACGAAAATATTTAAATTGAACGCTCATACCCCCGCCGCATCCCGCTCCCTTCGCTATTGTACAATAGCTTTATTTTGCTTCGCATACACTTCGTATCATTTAAAGCGTTCAATTTTAGTACTTAAAGCGTAAAGTACTTTAACAAATTCCCAATATGAAAAAACAATTTGTATTTAATAGAAACCTACACTCGACAGGGAATCTCACTTGGAAGACTTTTACATTGTTTTCGCTCAAAACTTAGACTCAAAGCCAACGAAATTCAAATAATGAACGTGATTGCAGCAAGCTGCCTTGATTAAAGGCTGGATTAATAACACCTGACTAAACGTGTTTGTTGAATCGTCTTACTTCAACTTCGGTCTAGAACAAGCTCGATCTGATCAGCTGATTAGTGAGGTCTGATTATCTAAACAACAAAAATGCGTTTTAAACAGTTGTTTTAGATAAACATACTGTCATCTTTTTGGTGAAAATGGACCTATAAATGGCGACGACCGCCTACGTTGCTTTCTAAAAAAATTGCATTCGAAATTATTTTTCTTCTTGGTCCCATAGAGCATTAGACGATCCACCGCTTGTAAATGTACCCATGAAGTAGGGTTCCGTGAAAGAATAAAATAAGGGTTATCTGCAAAAAAAACATATTGGTAACTAAATTCACAATCATATCCGCATGTGAGTTAGCTTAGCTGGTGACTTGACTCATGTGACTGGTGTTGGTTAACCGATATTCAAATTTATAAATATAGAAAATTCTGCGAGAAGCTACAGCTGCAGACAAAAACTAGAATAGCAAATAGTCGCCTAGATGCCCATGCTAACCATTCTTCACCCTAGTAGCATTTTTTGTTGGCATTTAGTTGGGCCACATACCTCTGTTTAGTTGGCAATTGCATACAATTGGCGGGCAGTTTGCGGGTTGGGCCCAAAACTGATGGCCAACGAAGATTTGCCTTCGAAAGCCCAACTTGCGAGAATTCTGGGGAGACGGCGCGAAGTCGCGAACGCTTAAAAAATCACGCATCAGAGTTATCCACATTAGGGATAATCGCAAGGGTCAATCTGACTGCAGTTCAATGGCAAGGCCTCGCCCTGAGAGAACCGCCTATTTGATCACGGTTTACCTTATTCCAGGTACGTATGAATTCACTACAATACTGCGCGAGAGTCATTCGACGCGGGAGAATCTTAACACCGCGATTCAGAAACGTGACGTAATTGCACAACGCCATCTAGTTTAAAGATACAAACTAAAACGTGCTGTACTTACGCGTCTTCTTTCCCAGAATAATGGTACCTTTACTTAGATTGCACTCACAGTACAATGTTAACAAGTTAATATATCAAGTATCCAAATGACAAGATTGCACTTAGTGAGATATCTAAGTAAGATAAATTGAGAACAATCAGTTACGAGATACTGACGAATCAGGAGGGAAAGTACTCTAAATACTGGAGAACGCAAATTTTACTCAAAGGAGACATACCTTTATTTTTAAAAAGAAACAAATCTGCATTCGAAGATTTTCAAAAAATATTTCGAACCAGAATCGAACCCGGGATGGATCGGCTGAAGTTCGAAAAAATAATATACCTTTTTGACATCAATCGATAGGTTCAATCATTTATGGATCAAATCTCTCTAATAAATATGATACGATTTAAGTTCGACAATACAATAATTGTAAGACGTATCATATCTAACAGGCCTATTGAAAGATTTAAGTTGGATCGATGTAAGTTGTTATCATAACTTAAATCCCTACAAAAAACTCCCAACAGTAGGAATAGAAGCTGCAGGCCTGTCGATAGTTGGCTCAATGTTGTTTTAGTAATTTAAATGCATACAAAATCTCCCAACAGTGGGAATAGTAACAGAAGGCCCTTTGTTGGCTATTCGTTGGGCATATAGTGCATGTTTATGACGATGGGGCTATTTTAAGTTTAGGTTGGCGAAACAACTAACCATCTGCCAATACATTCCCAACTGTTGGCATAAGGAAGCCAACGGCAATTGCTACTAGGGCATGCTTTGGATTTGCGCAACATCATAGGTATTCTACTCATGATATACCAGAATTGTATTATAATTCAAGTAATTGCCCACCAATTCTAAGAAAATAAAAATAAATATTAAACACTCATTAGTTAAAATGCTCATCACATAGCTGTAATGAGCATTTAAATACCTACAATAAAATTCTCTGTTTATAAACATTCAGTAAACCCCTGATAGCTATGTTGTCTTATAAGAGGTTTGAACGTGAATAAGTTGTCGTTCTGCTGAATCCGTAGATTAAAGCCAAAACAACTAGTATCCACGGCCAAAAAGGCTTATTCCACTTTTCCCCGTTGGATGATCCCCATTGATGGGGATTAGTGAACTTTTTGTTCACTATTCCCCGTTGACCCAAAATTTTTATTTAATGGGGATAATTGAACTAAAAAGTTCAATAATCCCCATTAGGTAGGTACGTTAAAAAAATAAAATATATGAATCATGTTACATTTATTAATTAAAAATATAACTTTCTTATACCTAATAAAGTCACAGATTGTTACAATCATTAATTTAAAATTGTAGCATGAAAATATTTCTTTCTTATACCTTGTAAAATCAAAGATTACAATGACTTAAGTTTTTCTAATTAGGTACGTTAAATAAAAACAATATAAAAATAAAATATATGGGTCATGTACTTTTATTTTTATAAGGTAAGAACAAAATTTTAAATTACCTACATACCTACTTTACGATTTTATTAGAACGAAAAACAGATTGTTGCCCCAACGAAATTGTTCTAACGATGTTTGGGAATAAGACCTTATATCTATCTATCTAATAAGATACACAATACTGTAAAAGATGCTCATTTTCTAGAGGCGCGCGCGCAAGGCGGTGGCGGAGCGGGGTGCGAGTTAGCTCGTATGTGATTGGTCGACCCATCTTTTGTTTTTGTTTCGTAGTCGTTAAGGGTTAGTAGTGTGTAGTGTAGTTACAGCGTGCAGTTCTTATCAGTTCGCAGTTATTAGTTTAATATAGGAATAAATAAAGGAAATGGCTGGTAGTTCAACTGACGTTTGTTTAGAGTACGTTAAAAAAGGTAAAGCTACCATACTTCTCCGGGCCGGACATCAATACAGTAAAAAATGCAAATATAAAAATGGTGGAGTTTTGTGGGAGTGTACCACAAGAAAACAAAGTAAATGTGCCGGATCCATCACTGTCATGGTAAGTTACTTATTATATTTTGTGATTAATAATGACAATAATAACTCAGGTTATGTGTGTTATCAATATCACGTTTATCAATATCAAAATTTAAAAATCAACGTTAAAGTTTAAACACTGTTTCTGTCATGGCGGCACGTGTGACGTCATTCTTTTGTCAAACAAGTCTATTACACCTAGTGTAAAAGAGTGTAGCTGAAGTGAATTGTATATATTTAATTATTATTACATATTTTAGTTAAGCATAAAGTGAAATATGTTTTGTTGAACTATTCTGATAGGATAACAACAATTTGGTTTTAAAGGTTGTTAAATAGCCTATTTAATTTTGTATTCTATGTAAGTGCAATATTGTTTACTTAAAAAATAATGTAAAGTAATTAATTATTATTACTTAATTTTACAGGACAATCAAGTTGTAGCTGAGAAACGACACAATGTTTGTGAACCTGATTTTGCGCGGAATGAAGTTACCTTGAGGTTATTCAAACTAAAAACTACACTTGCGGATCCAGAAGCACCTGCTATTCCCACTGCTTACAAAGCGGCTGTGAGCTCACTAAAAGATACCGGAATTGACAAAATAAAAGAATTCCCTGCCCTGAAGTCTATCAAAACAACATTATATAAACACAGAAATGCAGCATTTGAAGTAAGTAAAATTGAGTTCAAAAATGTTGAAGAAGTTAAAGTACCTCCAGCTCATCAGGAATTTATTTTAGCAGACTACAATGACAGTGGTATCCGTGTAATAGCTTTTTGCTCTGAATTTGCCCGACATCAAATGAAAAATTTGAAGATGTTCTTGGGTGATGGAACGTTTTGGATCTGTCCATCTCCCTTTTACCAACTCTACACCATTCATGGGGATTTGGGCAGTACAGAAAAACACATAAACATTGTGCCACTTGTTTATGCCCTCATGAGCCATAAAAATCAACAAACATATGAAATTTTATTTAGTATGCTAAAATCTGCATTACCTGATTGGAATCCAGAAATATTTAAATGTGACTATGAAGTGGCTCCGATGAACGCAATGCGAAATGTTTTTGTAAATATATCTATTAGCGGCTGTTATTTCCATTTCACCCAGGCAATATGGAAGAAAGGAAAACAACTCAAACTAACAAAAGATAAATTAACCAGAAGACAAGTTGCACTTAGCACTGCTTTGGCTTTGTTACCATCAGATAAAATCATTGCGGGTTGGTTTTATGTTGCCTCTCAAAGCCCTGATGATGATAATAGCAAGGAGTTTAGAAATTACATGCTCAGACAATGGCTACAAGATGATTTTATTAAAACGTGGTGTGTATTTGGACAGACTCATCGCACTACGAATTTAGTCGAAGCATGGAATAATAAAATAAAAAAGCGTGTGAAAATAAAGAAACCCAACATTATGAAGCTCCTCACAGCGTTGGCTGAAGATGCATCGTATTACGAAGTTCTTGCATTGGGGGTTTCTGAAAATAAAGGTATAGCGGAAAAAACAAAAAAAAGCATCAATCGCGATAATTATATACAGGAGGTCCAAATGGAACTCATTAATAATGAAATTACGATTGGGCACTGTTTAGAAAAACTTAAGTGAGTGTAATCTTTGATTTTACAAGGTATAAGAAAGAAATATTTTCATGCTACAATTTTAAATTAATGATTGTAACAATCTGTGACTTTATTAGGTATAAGAAAGTTATATTTTTTATTTTAAATTAATAATTGTACAATCTGTGATTTTACTAGGTATAAGAAAGTTATATTTTTTATTTTAAATTAATAATTGTACAATCTGTGATTTTATTAGGTATAAGAAAGTTATATTTTTTATTTTAAATTAATAATTGTACAATCTGTGATTTTATTAGGTAAAAGAAAGTTATATTTTTAATTAATAAATGTAACATGATTCATATATTTTATTTTTTTAACGTACCTACCTAATGGGGATTATTGAACTTTTTAGTTCAATTATCCCCATTAAATAAAAATTTTGGGTCAACGGGGAATAGTGAACAAAAAGTTCACTAATCCCCATCAATGGGGATCATCCAACGGGGAAAAGTGGAATAAGCCGCCAAAAAGCGCATTAAAAAAGTTCTACTGTGACATTTGGGCAGCATTCCGAAATTACACCGAGAACACTAGTGCCCTCTGCGGAATTATTACCACAACAATGCTGTGACGCGATTGGTTCAAATTCTGTTTGTCCAAATAAGTTTTAAAATTGTAAATAAGACGCGCCTTTTGCCAAATAAATTATTCAGTACCAGTGTCAATGAGAGTTTATCCTTCTACCTTCAGATCACCAAAGTAAGCTCACAGCGCTCACATCTATAATATGTATCAGCTAAGAGATGTCATTAATTCGGAAACGCTCGTGAACGCGTCCACAGTGAATATAACCCCAAATCAAAAACCTTTCACTAGCCCTATTTTTGAAAATGAAAGTTATGTTGGTTAAACTCGTCGGCTATATTCACTTGAATACTCATGGTTGAATGCCACAATAGGATAGTTAGATGAGACTCCTAAATTCATAACAAAACAACACAGCTAGTGAACACAACTGTCATTTTTGACAACGCTCACGGTGATATTTATTTGGGGCATGGTTGGTGAGATGGCGCATGTCATTAAGTCATCTATGACGATTCAAGGGATATATATCATCTATGACGATTCAAGGGACATGATATTGCGCTCACGGTAATTCGAAACTGGTTTATGGACGCTCAAATCAATTACAGCTTAATTCGGAATACAGCCTAGCCTTGAAGCAACCTTTTTATTACATCAAAATCAGCTGTTTGCACATTTGTCTGCCATATTTCTGTTTAATAAAGGTTTATAGTAGGGTCAACTAATAATACTACCTTTCGGGATTCCCATTAGAACAATCTAATAAACCTATTTTCACTTTTTATGAATAAGACTGTTTTTCTATAGTGGAAAAAAAGTGACGGGATGAAAAAAGACATTTCTAATTCCTTGAATTTACATCTCTCTCTCTTTTTCTGATTTTTATTTTATTTTTATATTTCTAATGAGTTCATTTTTCAACAGATATTTACTTAATTGTATGTTCTTTGCATGCACACGTGGCCTGCATACAATAGATTAGTAGCGACGTTTGTACGTAAGTAGTTAAGTACCGAAAGCAGCGAAATTACCGATTTTCCCGGGAAATCCAGCTTCCAAGTCCAGTACCAAAAGTCAGTCTCGGTTCTTGAGAACGGAACCGGTACTGAATCCTCTAATAGGTACCCGTGACGTTTCAAAAGCGTGCCTTAAACTATTTTTTTTCCTTGAACGTTCAAAGACAACTTAGAATGAAGACGACATACCTACAAACAACATCTCCAAAGGCTGTTCAACCTGAACCGACTTCCGTAGACCGACAACCTTAACCAATTTCCATTCCGACATCAGCATGAAAATCCCCAAAAGAAACAATAAGTACATAGGTATATAAGCAAACCCAATTAAAGTTGCGCATATAAATAGACAAATTATTTTGACACGCACAATACTGGATTACAAAGTTATCTCGTTCGTTATGATGATAAACCAGCTTTTGCGGTAGACCAACAAAACCCGATATTTGGGATCCGGTTCCCCGTTTACCTTATTTAAATGGCGCATTGTGTAGTTGGTAGGAGTTTCTCGGTGATTGTTTTGATTGACACTTAAAAAATGACATAAAAATTTACTTAAAAATTGAACACATTCGACTTGACAAAACTGTTATTTTGTTGGGGTCGACTTTCAGACTAACATGAACCTGGATGATGAAGCTAGGTGATGAAGCTAGATGATGAAGCTAGATGATGAAGCTAGATGATGAAGCTAGATGATGAACCTGGATGATGAAGCTAGATGATGAACCTGGATGATGAAGCTAGATGATGAACCTGGATGATGAAGCTAGATGATGAACCTGGATGATGAAGCTAGATGATGAACCTGGATGATGAAGCTAGATGATGAAGCTAGATGATGAAGCTAGCTGATGAACCTGGATGATGAAGCTAGATGATGAAGCTAGATGATGAACCTGGATGATGAAGCTAGATGATGAACTTAGATGATGAACCTAGAGTGCGCAAAATTGTGCGTAAAATTGTAAAGGTATTTTAATGCCAAATAAACACCAATTTTCTTTTTTCTTTCTTCTTCATCATGGCGAACCTCGGAAGAATTTGCAGATCTTGAAGAAATTCCAGTGCAGAAGAAGACCCCCATCTATAGACGTGAGCGCCACCTAGCTTCAGCTATTACCACAACAGAGATCGACTATATGTTACAGCATCAAAACAACCCGGCAGCACTACGTCCCTATCACAAAAGAATACTAGACGATTTAGAGCCATAGCTTCTCTTAAAGAAATGGCTTGGTGGAAAAAGATTTGACTCCAATGATGAACTCATCTCGCAAAGAAAGGCCTATTTTGAGGACCTCGACAAATCATATTTTTTGGAAGGGATACAAAAATTGGAGACGTTGGACAAAGTGTATAGAGCTCAAGGGAGACTACGTTGAAAAATAAAATGATTTATTTATCAAAAAATCTGTATTTTATTCCAAAAGTCACGGACTTATTGACCCGCCCTCGTACTCATCATTTTGAACAACTTTTTCTATGGGACGAACCTTGAAATCTCGAAAATAATATCAGCTGTTCCCTACATTTATGTTCGCATAACTCGTCAAAATGTAGGGAAAAGCTGTTTTTCCCTACATGATGAGTACAATGACCCTTTTTCGGGTTTAGTGTAAACAAAAAATAATGTTGTATAAACTACCACCGAAAATTGGTTTAAACGAGATCTAGTGAGTAGTTTTTTCCTCTTACAATCAATCAAGATCTAGTGAGTAGTTTTTTTCTCTTACAACTTCTTTCATTTACAATGAACTGCAAGAACTTTTATACTATGTTACTTGCTGTTACGGAACCCTTCATGAGCGAGTCCGACTCGCACTTGGCCGATTTTTTATATTAGTACAGAAGTACAAAAAAAATATGTACCTATATAGGGTGTTTTTTAAAATAATATGACCACCAATACAAGCGATTCTCACTGGTCATACTAGTATGACATGCCAATATGACCACCAAGAAACGCCGTTTTATTTCAACACCAACTTTTTCCCAACGCATTGTTCGGTATGCTTTCCAGTCTAACCGGATGCAGCCGAATACCTGTCGTTGTGGAGCGACTGCATAATATCTGACCTCCACAACGCAATAAATATTTTGTAATATGACGATACCCTTGAAATGAATGGTCGATCAGTTCATAGTCAAAGTTTATATTTGTAAACAACACCTACTAACAATCAGTTCAAAATAAACGGTAATGAGAAATTGACGCGGTTAAATTAACGTCAAACTGATCTGATTTCAGTACTGTTTGTTTGGCTACATTAATTAGGGAATCATTGCTACTCTTAATTGGCGACTCCTATTCACTTTTATTTCGCATAGTGCAGGTTTTGAAAAACTTATGTTAGTGGGTTTGTTGAAAATTATAAATATCATCATCTATCTAGCTGATTCCAAGTTAGGATTGGCTTACAGTCTCACCAGCAGTACAAAAACTCATTTAATTAATATCGTTGGACATTAACACAGCGCCATTTAGTGCCACACTAAGCAAGGCTTGTGTCGTGGACACTTTTTTGTTTGTAAATACATACTTATTATACATATAAACATCCATGACTCGGAAACAAACAAATGTCCATGGTCATCACATAAACATTTGCTCCTACCGGGATTCGAACCCAGGACCCTATGAACGTACTGTCAAATTGATCTAATCGAGTCCTATCGAATCCTACGTACTTGCACTGCTGATGCGGCAGAATATAGAAAGAAAGAAAGAAAAAGCATTTATTAGCCCGCACAGGACAAAACACATCAAAATAATCAGTATAAAACTTACACAGAAAAAAAAACAAATACATATTTAAAAAAACCACAACAATTTAACCATATAACAATTTTGCGTGGAGCAGATTCCTATCTTATCTGACTTCCACAACCTGATAGTACTGGGTAGCACGATACCCCTTGGACTGTTCAGATCCAGATTTTGGGTCGATGACTACCGATAACGACAACAAAGACCTACAAATAATCAATCGATCCGAGCGGCGGTTATAATTTGAAAAATATGTATCGATCAATAGATGGACAAACACAAACAATGTTTACTTTTTAACAATAGATGCCTACGAATATCTCTTAAACAATCCTATCCATGTGTTGAAAATAAACCGGCTTCAAAAATGGAACTAAACTAACCCAAGCTACCACAGAATTAGTTGAACACATGAACAGCTAAATCAAAAGTTTTCTTCAGATGGAAGACTTTTGATACAAAACAAACAAAATCCATCGTTCTCAATTACCCATTGTATTTACCCCGCGCTAAGCTAAGCTTCGTGAAGCTGATAGGTCGCAATCCATTTCTGATTACAGTGCGGATTCAATTGGCGTGTTCCAACAATGCGGCGTGTCAACACTGCGTGCCGTTTCTATACAGCGTATCGAGAATTTATAGCGACACTGTGTTGGAATTGGACAACGGTGGTTAAAGCTAGATTACAAATACCATAGTGCCACAATGGAATTTCACAATCGCAGTACAGATCTGAATGCAATTGGTAAGCAATTGGAAAGTCAAGCAAAATGGAGGAAGTTTTTAGGTATTTTCTGTTAGGTTTTTGGAACAAATCTGCCTACAATTTATGAGATTAGAAAGTACGAAAACAACAAATGAACAAAAAAGGAAGTTTCGATTTTAGAAAATATCATTTTCACTCCCTACGTATCTAGACCATACTTCAACAATAGCAAATATACTTAATAAACTAAAAATGATCACAACACAAAACTTACAACAGATAGGGTAACATTTTTCAGAATGAACACAATACACTTAGCGATTTTTCGAACGTTATCACTACTACACAAAATTAACTAAAATCGATGAAAACCGATATGGACTCCAATATGCACAAACTAAATACTCAAACGTGCATCGCACAATATCAACTTAGTGGAGCGGACTGTTTCAAAGCATCGATTTTATTAGAATTACCTATCCGAGTTCGACGACACTGTTGAAATTAGGAAAACTGGATACTCTATCAATGGTATACAACTATTTGGAAAAGCAATATAAAAAAAGGATATTTATTTGTAGAAAAATCTTTTGCTTACGAAAAATCTCTAACAAACGGATTATTAACGATACCAATTACAAAACGTACAGAACCACTTTTCGCCTACTTTTTGCTACGATTTTAAAATAGATAGATGAAAAATTAACACAATTTTACGTTAAATACATTATTTTCAATAAAAATCTTTGACCGAAGACGCCACACCACAGAACAACATATTTAATAAATAGAAGCCAACTTTTAAATAAAGAACAATTTAAGAAAAGAATAGCAGTAACTTGGAAGGTAAATGGAAAAGTTATCGGTTCTGTAGGGCCAGAGACACATTTACACATAAAATTAATCGTTATTGTTTTGGTTCGCTTGCTTATTTTTTTTTTGGAATTATATTTTTATCATTTACTATTCAATTTTAATAAAATAGCAATTCCAAATCTTTAAAATAATCATTAAGTTTTGAAGTCTAATAATACACATTGAGAGATAGTCTGATTTCAATCATATCAAAGGTAAATTAAACGAAAGCAAAGAGTGTAAAATATAATATCATTTATTTTTGTAGTACAAAAAAATATTAATTTAGAAGTCCTTTGAGGCAGTACAGGTAATGTAGACCGATAATTGGCTTATTCACCCTAGTTTTTTTTCTTCTTCTTTTTTTAATGTTATATAGCCACTAATGCTGCCAGTGTTATTTTTAAGAAATAACAATTTTGTGGAAAAGTTTGTTAATAAAGGTGATATTATACAAATTAAAATGTAGATTTACAATTTTACCCGCAGCTATTTCGGGGTGACGCCACTGTCAAGCCATATCGTGTTCGATTCTGAACGGCTTCATTTATTTAACAGTTGAGGGTCTATTAATAAAGTTAAACGGCACTAAAGAATAGTGGATGTTCAATTAAATAGATTTCTAGTAGACTTGCATAAGATATTTGTGCGTAGATTGGAGGTCCATAGATCGTAATTTTTTACCGACTTAAAAAAAAGTAGGTTCTCAGTTCGCCCCGTATGTGCGTGTTTGGCTGAACCAATTTTGATGCGGTTTTCAGAAAAGTGTTTGTTAAATTCTAGGAAAGGTTTTAGTATATTATTATAACACTATTGGATATCACGTGACGTTGCCGCATAGATACCGTTTTGCTTTCTTGGATAGTAGATTTTGAAGGACGATTGTATGTTTGTCCGCGATTATTGGAAAAATATTTTCTTAAAGTGGTCCCATTTAAATTTTGTGAAAATCTGATGAAGAACTTCGGAGATAGGCACCGGAACTCCTCAATAAATGATAGAAAATAGACTGGGATTGCTGAAATCTATTGTCTGTCTATTGTTTACACCTAAGTCCAGTTCATAACATAACATCACACCGCCCGCGCCGCGGCGCCGTACCGGTACGCTGTGAAGCACATGTGAACCAATAAAAAAGAAAAATTAAAACAATTTTGCAAAAAAATAGAACCGACTTCAAAAAAGTGAAAAATTACTTTAGCTTCAGAAGTCGGTGACAAAAAAAAATATAAATCAATCAAACAATGGTCACCGACTTCTGAAGCTAAAGTTATTTATCAGTTATTTATATTGTTAAATTAGAAACATCATTGAATTATACTATAATTAACAAGTAAAAAGTAAAAATACACAATCAATTCAGATTAATAAATTAAAATATATCAAAATAAATTATATAATGATAAATAAAAAAGTCATATTTTTCTACAATGTTGAAAATTAAATAATAAATAAATCTAAACAATGCTATACAGTATACATATATGTGAGTGTTAGGCCACAACATGTCGGTTACAGCAGTGCCTTATATAGGGACAGTCAAGTCTCCCTGCAATCATCACCAGGACAGCGTAGGAGCTGGCTTGCACCCAGCGCACCAAGGACGCGCACCGCTTGCGCATGGTGGCGTGAAAACACCCGGTACGCGCTTCCGCAAACATGCCCGAGGCACTGCAGAAACGAGGCAACCCCAACATTGCCCTGAACGCATTATTATACTGGACGCGGAGGGCATTGTAGCTAGCTTGTGTGTGGGCTCGCTGCCCACAGACTGCACGAAATGAAAGTCCAAAATTGAATAAACCTGAGCGTTAAATTTAAGGCGCGTAACCTGGTGAATGCGTGACGAGGGTGTTACGAATTGAAGATCTGGCGAAGCTACGGAAGTTGAGAAGGAGATATTGCTAGCGAAGACAGAAAGGGAGAGACAGTTACATTTCGTATTTTACTGTTGACTACTAGTACAACTCCATGGTTACTCTTTTCAAATCATTTTGGCAACCGACGCTTACAAAAGAGGTACTTCTAAATAGTATTTAGTCCCAACATGGATGCAGTCACGTGACAGGCTTCTTTGGAGGCTTGGACATACATACACATAGGTGGAACTAAAAGAGTTTTACTTCAGTCGTGTGGTCTAAGTCTTCCGTACCTAAATAGGTAAAAAAGGAACCCTTTTATGATCACTTTCTTCTCTGTCTGTCTGTCCGTCCGTCTGTCACCACCGATTTTCTCAGGAACGGGTAGACCTAGAAAGTTGAAGTTTATTCCAGATACTAAGGTCTGTACTCCCTATTAGCTGTATAAAAATCAAGGTCCTGAGTTGGCACACTAAAAATATATGCGCCAATCTTGATTTTCGCGAAAACTTGAGTGAGTACCAAGTTAAACTTTGTCTTTTTAAAAGTTTTTACGAAACCCTCGGTGCACGAGTCCGACTCGCTCCCGGCCGGTTTTTTTTGCACGGACTAGTAGCTTTATATCAACCATTTTTTTTTTTAGGATGGGAAATGGGAGTGAAAGCTCAGGAATTTAACAACATTCAAGAACTCCAATTTTCAAGCAAAACATTCATCTTTTGATAATTTTAGATTTTATAAGAATTGAATGTAACTATGTGGATTTGAGCGTCAAACTTCCATCCACGACGGTTTTTCTTGCAAATTGAGTTCGTAAACAATTTATAGTAAATTACACGAAACGAAATATGTAAATGTGTAACCCCAACTTTCAAGAAAGAGAATGGCACTATCGTTATTCATAAGCAAATAATTAAAATATTTTACTGCTGTTTTAGGCTTTCACGGTTTAAAACTACACTTATATTGTCACTTACGGGATATCTTCCGTGATTATTTGTTGTTTTGAGCTCCCGATATTTCGACGCTGTTGCAAGTGCCATGATCGCGGGTTGACAACAAATAATCACGGAAGATATCCCGTAAGTGACAATATAAGTGTATTTTACTGCTGCTGAAAATAACAGCGTCAAAAGCATGCGTAAAAAGTGTAATAGGACTCTTCTTAACTCGCGGATAACTCTGCTTGCGTGATGTAGGAATGTTGACGTATTTCGCTGTTAGTTCATCATCTTTCTGACGTCATCAACGTTTTCATCTTTTTTGACGACCCGAATAGCGCAGGCAGGAGTGAAGCTGGCTTACGTTCTTTAGGTCCCGGGTTCGAATCCCGGTAGGAGCAAATGTTTGTGTGATGAGCATGGACATTTGTTTCCGAGTCATGGATGTTAATATGTCTAAGTATGTATTTACAAACAAAAAAAGTATCTATGTAGTATATCAACTATCTGGTGTCCACGACACAAGCCTCCTTGCTTAGTGTGGCACTAGATGGCGCTGTGTGTAATGTCCAGCAATTTTTATTTATCATTTATTTTATTTCTCATAGATGGCGCTGTAGTACTTTTTGTTCAATGTAGCGGTAGTACTTTTTGTTCAATGTAGCTGTAGTACTTTTTGTTCAATGTAGCTGTAGTACTTTTTGTTCAATGTAGCTGTAGTACTTTTTGTAGTGGCGCTACACATCCACCAGCACAATGTTTTGAGTGCGTTAGTTTGAGTTTCACCGTAAAAAGGTGATTTTTCACCCTACCTATATAAAATTATTTTCCCAGTACCTGTTTTTGAGAAACGGTTGACGGCTTCGTAAATGTTCCGTTTATACCCTATATTCTCTATGTCAATATTGATCTAAAAGCGGTTTAAAAAGCGGTGCAGCCAATCTACATCTACCCCATATCGTGGTTTTGTGAACCAGAAAGCGATCGCCGCTTCTAATACATAAAATTTAATTTTCTTTTGTAACATACGGACTTGAATAGTACGATCTACTGTAGGGTTGCTACGTAACATTTTACTTATTAAATTAAATTAATTTTAAGTTTAGAAGAGATATTTTTTTTGGGCCCTCCTGGTCGTTGCATTTCTTATTCATAATAACACAAAAATGTCAGATTTTACTATGGTATTAAACGAAATATAAAGTAGAAATGAAGACGGAACCTTAAAATCATAATAATAAGCTATGTTATGATAATTATTGTTTTGCGAGTCAAATCATTCCTGTTGTGGTCTGTTCTGTTTACTAAAAAAAATACGGTACCTACCCGTTGGTAATCATTATCTGCTATAATTATTATGGAGTCAGAAAGAATACAAAAACTAATTTTAGAGGTTTACACTAAAATCGCATGGGTTTAAACAATCAACGTGGCACGGAACGTTATAAACCCACTTTTAGAGTGATTGAACTTCATTATTTTGACATTTACTTTTTCTGTTTATTTTGATTTTCGTAAGTGTTTTTGCAGATTGTTCACATTAATTCCGGTTAGACATTGCTTAGCTAATTTAACCACTGGAATCTAGAGTTTATAAGAAAGATATCCATGTTAGTTTTATTATTAAATGCTACAATTTATGTAGGTGGCATAATCGCCGAACAAAAAAAATTGTCGCCTTTGAAAAGCTGAACCGAAATTCATAGCTACATGAGTCATCTGTCGAATGACATTGACATGGTAGGTGAACATTTTTGTGAAAAAGTTTTGTGGAATGTACTGAAATAGACATCCGCAAGCGATCCAAGGTAACTGACGTAGCCCGATTAATTGACAAACTTACGTGGCAATGGCCAGGGTACATTGCTCGCTGAACGGATGGCCGATGGGGTTGAAAAGTTCTGGAATATGTAACGTTACATTTTCGTGGAGAGGAAAATATAAGGTTGCATTGTGTAAAGTTTATAGAAAAATGGCAAGAGAAGATATTATGTTTTAATAAGACAAGGGAATACGAATTTACCAAATTAGGGAAGCCGATACGAAGCCGGTAGCATGGTGATAAGGGTCCAGGTCCAGGTCCGAAGCTCGCAGTTGGCAGAAACCGCTCGCCGCAGTGATAGGCTCACTCGCAGTCGCCAATCTCCGATGGTTCGAGGGTCGAGGGTCAAGGCTCACCCGCTGTCCGCGTCCAGTCTCAGAAGTCGTAGTAAATGCCTTAACAAGGCCGACAGCGTCCAAGCTCTCAGTAGTAGTATAACAGATGTAGCAGTGTAGTAGCAGGCAGCTTTTCAAGGATGTAAGGGGTTCAATAGGACGCCAGGGCTAGATTTTGCAGACTTAGCGACCACGTCAAAATATTTCAGAATAATTTTCAGCCTGTTGCTGGCTCGAGGCCCAAATGTAGACTGACTCTTTCTCGCTCGGCTTCCCTTCATGATGAAATTATCAATTTCAAAATGTTGGTTCTAGAACATAGAAGAATAAAATGGTTAACAAAGAACTAACATCAAATGTATAAAACCTACAACTCCAAGTTATAGCAATAAAAATAAATTAAGAGAAAACTAGCTTGTCATTGTCATTATGACATCACAAAAGTAAACAAACATTGAAACGACTAAAATATACAGAAATTCTATAAATAATACTGATTAAAAGGCAGAAAAGGCATGCTAAGCCTCCGCATAAAGGCTATGCAGTTATTCGGAAAGAACGTATGATAAAATTTTGGATTACAATAGTCAACAACGTAAGTACAAAAACACAAACATTACAAGTAGTAACCGCGAACCGGAAGACGTTGTGTTTGCAAGGGCCTCCCAGTAGGTAGACAGATGATCTGGTGAGGGCTGTGGGACTCCGCTGGATGCGAATCGCACGGGACTGGTCAATTTGGCGACACTCGGGAGAGGTCCATGTCCAGCAGTGGACGTCTTTTCTTCTGAAATGATGACTGAAATAGAAGATGGCGGCGGTAGTTACGTTATTGGCCGCCTACCTAAAGGTTTTTGAACATCTCTTCAGTCATGTTTTTACAATATTTTATTTTTTTGTCCTTCTAGGGCGTCCCCTCTCGGCGTTGCCACTGTCATCTGCTTTGTAAATACCTTTTTCATACTCGGAAAGTAGTGTTTGTTTGATCCAAGTAGCGGGTGGAAGATGCTACTTCCCATCTTTGAGCAGGAAAGACTCATAGTCATTGCTTCCCTCTCTAGGGTGGGAATAAATTAAAAAATAGAACTTAATTTGGTTAGGCAATGGGCTGCACAAAATGTAACATAATTAAAGAAAAAATGCTACGGTCTTGTGAGTGTACAAACGGCCAATGAGAATAAAAAAAAATGCGATTTCGCGAAATATTAATTTCAAAGGACTACAATGACTTTATGAAGTGGTGAGCAGATAAGAAAATAAAACTACATTATTTTACTTTCCTTGTGTTCGGAATGAAAAGTAGAGTGCTTAACACGGGTGCGTAACAATTCCTACTCGGAATATAGCCGCCCTCGCTGCACTTGGGCGTCTCAATACCTCGTGTAAAAATCTGCTATTGTTAGTAATCTTGCATACATCCTCTCCACGTGACCGAACCATCACAGTTTACATGTACTAAGGACCTATACTTTTTATACAGGGTTATTTGTAAAACATCATAACTTTTTTCGGAAAAACTGTAAAAAATATTCAACTCTCCATATCTATCTTCTATACTTATAATAAATCTGTAGAGAGGTCAATTCTGTACATGAAATATATTTACAAAATAACTATCGGGGGGTGATTAGTGATCGATACTGATGCCAAAAATGCAATCAGTAAAATTTTTGTCTGTCTGTCTGTCTGTCTGTCTGTCTGTCTGTCTGTCTGTATGTTATTTATAGAAAAAAAAACTACTAGACGGATTTTAACGAAACTTGGTACAATTATTCTACATACTCCTGAGCAGGTAATAGTATACTTTTCATCACGCTACCATTAATAGGAGCAGAGCAGTGAAAGGAAATGTTGGGAAAACGGGAGAAGTTACTTGGTTTTTTTAGCTTCCGTCGCGTGTGCAGCCTTAATGGTTAAAGCTACATAGAAATCATGTATAACGGAAATATTCCACATAAAATTATATAAAAAATATCCCAAGACAGCATATGTCTATCTTTTATAGTTGACTCACAATAACACGTGTAACTCCCGATAGCTTAGCAGTTCGGAGAATAAATGTGAATGTAAGTTTGTTTGTTGCGCTTTCACGCGACAACTACTGAACGGATTTGGATGAAATTTTGCACACAGATAGTTTATAACCTGGATTAAAACATAGGATACTTTTTATCCCGGCAGTAAGATTCCATGGGACAATAATCAAACTTCACGCGGGCGAAGCCGCTGGCAGAAGCTAGTACATACCTATAATATGTCCGAACAGCTGAACGAGTTTTGTATGAATAGTCGTTTTTTGCCTGTTTTCGAAAAAGTCGTAGAACAAAAATGTTGTTATTTTACAATGTTAGTAATCTACTCCTGCGAGGTTGTTTGTATTTGACAAATAACCTAGGACCTATTAATGTTAATATTTATTCATGGTGCTAGGCAACTGGGAGTATCCCAATTGTAAACGCCCCTTTGTGCCTATTGGTCTTGTTTCGTTCTGTCTCCTGCTGATATGGAGGGAAGTGGAAACCATTACAGCATACTCTCTTTTTTTTCTTTTTTCGTTTTCATGAATCTTTCATCGGGTGGTAGCGACTAGAGAGACAGCCCTACTACCCGGATTGGTCCAATTTACTTTGGGATACATTGGGCAGTCAAATAAATGAGAATTACGAATGGGAGTATTTATGTAAAACAGGGCACCTTTTGCCCCATATCCCTTACCTTTATATCTCGTAAATCTGCAAGTACTAGCTTCTGTGATTTAGTTTACTGTCGTTTCATTGTGAACTGGATTAGTAACATTGATCGCACTATCTTGTTTCACTGCCTTTTTAAGGATGATTTTCACCATACGGCACGCATCGCATCGGATCGGAACGAATTATATAGTCTTTAAGTGATATTAAATCGTGTACACAGTGTTTAAAGTCTCTATTACTAAGTCGCGCATAGCAGCTTGACCGCGGGTGTTTTCAGCGACACGCGTATTCAACACGGTAATAATAAAATTATTTGACTAGGAGCAGAGCAGAAACGGATACCTACGTTCGACGACATCCTGCCGGACGCGATTGGCTGTTGCCGCATCCATTCGTATCCTTTCCGATCCGATGCGGTGCGGGCCGTTTCGTGGAAATCATCCTTTAGTCTAGAGGTCCCAAACTCCCGACCCGACCGAGTATGAGGTCATACGATCATTTCCCCCCATTTCTCAGTTGATGGAAAATAGGCTTGCTTTCACATGTGACTTAAATGTACTTCTCCTGTACACTTCTGTCCTATCATTTCTGAAATACAGGCGTGATTTTATGTTACGTTTCACTAGATTTATGGAACAGGTGCTATTATTGCAAGAAAATTATATTATTTTTAACACTAGCACTTCTCTCAAGACTTCGTCCGCATAAATCGGCTAATATGCATGACATAAATTAAGGGTGTAAAACACCTCTTAATTAAGCCGGAAGATGCTTGTTTTCCTCGTCATTCCGATCATGTTTTGTTCTACACCATATCTGGGAACCTTCTAGTTACAGAGATATTGGGGGTCAAAGTTACAACTTTTCTTTTTGAAAAAAGTGTGTTATTTTGTAAGAGTTTTACTTTGAATACCTTCACGAACCTCGTACTATTCAATTCATCAGCACATTTTTTGAGTGCGTTACATTGAGTTGTACCACTAAACGTAATTTTTCACCCAAAAAAAAGATGGTTTCCTGCAATAATTATAACGTAAAGTTACTCAGTTTGATGTACAGAATGCTTGGTTGACGGCTTCGTAATGAGGTGGTTTACACTCTGTATAATTTATAGTATACTAGCTGACCCGCGCAACTTCGTCTGCGTAAGACGAACCAACAGGTCTTAAAATTAGCGCGTTCAACCAATCTTACAAACAAACTCTGCAGCTTTATAATATTAGTACAGATTGAAGTCAGTAACAATTTATTTTTTCTCGAATAGGTTTACATTAAACGCCAAAATATTCAACTTATGTTTTTCCAAATAAGGACTCTTCCCTCGACAGCCTTACGTTTCTATCCTTGGACACTCGACAATATCATACTCCAGCTAGGTCGAAAGTTCTCATCAAGTGGCATGACATGAGCCGAGACACGTTAACGCTGCTTCAAACTGTTGCGGACCTCTCGCATCTGCCTTCCTTCTCCAAAGTCAGACCTTCAATGGTAGTCATACTCCAGGCAGGTCAATACGATACGATGTAGATGCTGTAAACTCTTGAAAAGCTATTGCAAATTCTTTTCGTCTCCAAGCCTCCATCATGAGACCTTCGATGACAGTCATATTCTAGCAATTTCTAAAGTTCTCATCAAGGTGCATTAAGTGAGCCTAATGACGATATAGCTGCTGTTAACTGTTGAGGATCTCTTGCACTACCTTCAGTCTCCACTGTTAGACCATCGATGGCAGTCATGTTAAAGTTCTTATCAAGATGCACGAAATGAGCCTTAAACACGATAGAGCAGATTTGAAGAGTTGCGGACCTCTTGTGACTGCCTTTCGTCTCCATCGTCAGACCTCCGATAATACTCATACTCTAGCTAGGTCTAAAGTTTATATCAAGGTGCATGAAATGAGCCGACACACGATATAGCTGCTGTAACTGATCACAGTCAAACTTCAGACAGGTCTAAAGTTGTCAAAAAGGTTTATGAAATAAGCCCCAAAACGATCTTCTTCTTTATCGTGTGGTTAGTGCCTAACCTGTTGTCAGAGTTTTTATGCCATCCAAGGTCCTCTGTCTTGGCTTTACATGCCGTCGAGAAATAAATCTCAGGCATGCTGTGGTTTTCTCACGATGTCTTTCTTCACCGAAGCAAGCGATCTTTCCTTCCTTATCGTGTTGTTGCCTAACCTGGTGTAAGAGTTTTATGCTGCCCATGGGCCTCTGACTTGGCTTAACATGCCAAATGTCTCTCAGGCATGTTGGTTTCCTCACGATGTTTCAGCCAGCGATGATTATACAATACGCACATGAATTCGAACACAACTATTTTCAATAAAAATGGGACAAACTTTGCTAAACACGCTTTTCAGTAAAAATAATCATGAAAATCGGATTTCTCTGGAAAAGTTATGTGTTTATTTGAAAAAGTTATGCGTCGTCATCATCATCATCCATAGTCCGACTTCACCGACTGCTGGGTACAGGCCTCTCTTTGTTTGTGCCAAGCTCCACGCTCTTGTGCCAGCCTCATCCAGGATATTCCCGCAATGGCAACAATATCGTCTGCTTATCTCACCGCTGGACGACCAAAACTTCTGTTTGGATTTCTAGAATGCCACTTAGTTACAGCTTTACTCCACCTGACATCACCGCGCCTTGCTAGGTGTCCTACCCTACTCCATTTGAATTATCATCATTCATCATTATTTCAGCCGAAAGACGTCCACTGCTGGACATAGGCCTATCAAGTGTCGCCACATTGACCGGTCTCGTGCGACTTCATCATTCGGTTATTTGAGTATTGCTCTGGTATATAAAGGTATCTACATAAAGAAAAACAGGTGTTGAATTGAGAACTTCTTCCAAAAAACCAAACTTGAGACATCTGACACGGGAGAAGTCATTCCCAGAGTGGGAGAAGTCATTTGATGATTTCACATCCTAAAAAAAAACAAAAAAAAAGACATCTGACACGGGCGAATGCCAGTATCATTCTTTCATGGAAAATCATAACACCGTGATTCAGAAAATGGAGTCAAATGAACAACGCCATTTATAGAGCACGAAGTTAAACTGCTAAAACATATGCATGCAAAGCGGTCGAACAGACACTCTACTGGCTTTGTTATAGATTTTTTTAAATTTCAGGGTGATGTTGACTATTCTCTTCTCCTCTATCTTGTGATTTTTATTCATTAGTACCATTTTGGTTTCATAGATGTCATTGCATGTATCATTAGATTATGATGATAAGTTCTCCTTAAAAACTTTAAAGTCAAATATCTTTTGATGGAGAGCACCGATTACAAAGAAACAAAAATCAAAACTTTCTCTAAGTTATGCATAATAATAATTTGTGCATTAAATCAAACCACATTGGTTTTATAATTTACACGTAAAAACTACGTTGAGACACACAGACACAGACAAAAATTTAGAAATAGTAGAAAAAGGGTTCTGTGTGATCCTTTAACAGTTTAAGCTTTTTTTTACAGATTTATTATTTGAAATAAATGATTCCCAAACTGTCGTTTAAGTGTTAAAAAAAATATGTATAAAACAATGATTTGGAAATATGTAAACTTTAAAAATAACAAAATAATTTGTTACGAAAAGTGAAAACCGGGTGGTTTTTGAACGTGCGAACCAAAGTTATTATCAGAAATCTTACAGCATTACACAAAATCAAAAAGTATTTTAAGTCTGTAACTGAGGCTTGACCTTGCGACTCACTGTTCGGAAGGCGGTTGCCGTCACCGATGGGCTATTTGTTCTCGTGCCAATTTGTCTAAAATAGTAATTCTATTACAATGCATGTTATGACAGTTGTCAGTTGTCAAACAGTTGAAAGCTATAGACGAAATGCAATATTGCTCACCCCCGTAAGTAATTAGCGTGATAATATATAGCCTATGTCCTTCCCTAGGTTGAAATACATCTCCTTGCCAAATTTCATTACGATCTGATCAGCCGTTTTGTCGTGAAAAGGTAGCAGACAGACAGACAGAGTTACTTTCACATTTATATAATGGTATGGATATAGCACCCACGAATAATGCGGTCTTTAGACTTGGATCATTTGTTCCAGAGATTACCCCGTACATGCAAAATTACTAACAATTTATGATATTAGTAACGATTTACATTAAACAGTCACTAATCACCCTATGCAGCGTATATGGTGATGAGTGACTGCTTGTCTTTAATAAATGTAATCGCATGAAAGGCTAACCTCATTCGAAGTGTGCAAGTGTCTTCGAAACTCTGAAATCCATAAAAAAATACAAGCCTACTTACAACAAACTTATGTTAATTCCTTTCCTCCTACTCCCGGGATAGACTTAACCAGATAACACACTTTCTACCTCGTAAAAATAAGGAAAAATAAAGCTGGAATTCTCAGCGATGCGTACACATCTAGCTAGAGATGTATAGCTACCATAAATTGCTTATGGGGGTGAAGAAACCAGGCGGAACTAATGCACCTGTCGGATTCACGTATGTCGGAAACCATGTCTTTATTTATCTTGACAATATTTCTTTCGGGGGTAGACTATAAGTGAACGCAGAATTATCACTGGACGGGATTAGCAGCGCGTCAACTCGAATCGGTCGAGATTTTTTTCTTTCACCGTCATCGTCATTTCAGCCGAAAGACGTCCATTGCAGGATATAGGTCTCTCTTAAGTGTCGCCATTTTGATCGGTTCCATGCGACTCGCATCCAGTTGATCCTCGCAACCTTCACCAGGTAATCGGTCCTTCAAACGCAACGTAATGACGTTGGGACTTAGAGACGTTGGGACGTTTAGACGTCGTCGGCCACTTAAGTGTGGCATTTTTTTCAATAAAACTCTTCTGCAATGCACACATTAGAGTTGTAATGATATCACTTCGTCTGGTTAATGAACCACTTGTTCCCATTTATCCCTATGCTCCGTTTATTCATAGAGCACAATAAAGGGCAGATGAAATTTGATTTGTGTCATCCGTCTTATTATTAACCATAGCCGAAAGTAAAGCGGTCGATCGCACTACTTTTCCCATCTGACCCCTTTTTACGGATGGCAAATCATCAGATAACTTTTTCCACTCTGGGCGGAGTGGGAGGGAGTGTCAGACTTTTATTGACTGAAACCCTGTTGATACGTAGTCTTGAATGGTGACTTCAAACTGGCAAGCGTAAGGTGAGTTGAATGGTATGCGCAAAAAAAACCAGGGCCTCAAGTCTGCTATAGTGTCAGAATGGTCTATCATCATTGATTTCATATTTGTCAATTATGACAAGTTTGGTAATCCAATAATATAATACCCTGAAAATAACCTGAAAATAAAGTGATTATTATTATAATGGCGTCATTGTGACTTTCCATTGGTCAACCACTGACATTACAGTCAAAGAAATGGCATAGAATGGTAATCTCGTACATACTGACAAATAAATGACTGGTGCTGTTTACGCTCTTCTTGCTACTTCAGATTGCTTATAACACTATCATCATCATCATCATCTCAGCCGAAAGACGTCCACTGCTGGACATAGGCCTCCCCCAAGTGTCGCCACACGTAACAACAACACTATACACACGTAAAAATATATTTAATTAAATCTGGCGAGTTTCATAATAATGGCAATACGACCATGTCATTATAACACAATTCTATTACGAAACCATTGACCGAACAATGACCGATATAAAGGAGATGGGCAAAAGTGGTACCAAAAAGTCTCATGCATCAAGATTAAAATGTTATAGTAATTACTTCCATATTTTTTTTACGACATTACGCGTCTGGGAATTGATTTTTAAACAGGGTATTTAATTTAAAGTATAATAATAGAAGTATGAATATTGTTTTACTCCCTTTACATGACGTTTACACAACCGGATAAATCGACTAACCTGTCATTCCAACCGTTTTTTTATAATAAATACCTGTAACGTTTGCTTCAAAACATTTTACGAATTATTCGTATTACATTTGCTTTATTTTCGTTGAATAACATTAAAAATTAAGTAAAAGCGGTACACCAAATCGATTTGATGTTACTAATTGACACAAAATCGATTTTCTTACTAAATATTTTGATTTACTGATCTCATCCCTAAATGACATTGATATTTTATGTGACGTCTACGTCCGTATAGTTGAGATAAATTAATAATTGTATTGTGAAGTATTTGTTTGTATTTTGAGAACTTATTCTTGTTTATTCTGCACATAATGTCAAATCATAGGGTCAACCGAATAACGCCGTCAGTCACCCGGCAATACCAATGTATCAGAAGGCTCATTTTCTACTTGTAGGGTTTAGAGGTAATCTTGGATATTATAAAATTACTCCGAAACTCCGGTTTTGTTTACAAAAATAACTTTTGTAGGAGTTAACATGATAAGTGTATGTGGGAGATGGAGTGGAAATAATAAGAAAGTAATAGTTTATAAATCAAATTGATATATTTTCTACAAGGAAATACATGGCTATACTTCTCGTATTATATAATAAATAAATCATGATCAAATTCTATAACTATACTCACAACATAATACATAATCAAAATAAGAAGCAATATAGCAGATAGGAATTTAAATAGCTGTTCAGTAAATAAATAACTAATTTATCAATATAGCAACAAGCATAGTAACAGTATAAAGTAATAATAGGCTCAACGTTACCTGACAGTTCAGAGCACCTTCGTACCGTGTCTGCTACTAGACAACTTCTGATCTGTCGAGCGCCGCGCACCTCATTTTATACTCGACTCGGTCGGTAGGTGGGGGAGCGGCGCGTAACGAGAAGTCAATACACTACTTTTTATAAATCGGAAGTTGACTTAAAAAAATACAATTATTGCTTTTAATTATTTCTAATTTCAAAAGAATATCTATCTCGCACACGGCCATTCTGACGAGCAGCCGTCATGGCTCGCGAACATAAATTACAAATCTCAAATTACATAAGTAAAAACAATCACCGAATGATCAAATCTCATGATCCTACTGCCAAATCGCATGGCTCACAAATAAGATTGGTCAAGTTATATGACCACAACGCCAAATCGCATGGCTGCTTGCCAAATCAAATGACAGCAAAACATAATCGCCAAATCACATGGCAGTTGTCAAATTACATGACAACAAAATATAATCGCCAAATCACATGGCAGTCGTCAAATCACATGACAACAAAATATAATCGCCAAATCACATGGCAGTTGTCAAATCACATGACAACAAAAGATAATCGCCAAATCACATGGCAGTCGTCAAATCACATGACAACAAAATATAATCGCCAAATCACATGGCAGTCGTCAAATCACATGACAACAAAATATAATCGCCAAATCACATGGCAACAAAAAGGCGATTATCAGACATAACAATGATCGTTGGCCAAGCGATCACTGATTATGCAAGATAATCTTAACTTAATTAATCAAATCAAATCTTTAAACAATTATCAATCGGATGTTTCTAAAGATTCGGTCAACTCACATCCCATATCGGGAGTAACAACTCGCAAGTTGTCATGAGAAACATATAACTCATTACCTGTTTTATGAACCTTTACAACGTATCTATCATTGTCTTTTACTTCGGTAATGACGCAAGGACCTCTAAACTTACTGTCAAGTTTGTTAATTGCTCGCGGGTTTTGTTTGACCAAAACAGTATCGCCGACTTTAAAAGGTACAATTTTAGCTTTCGTTTTATCAAAATCGGTTTTTCGGGTTTGAGCTAATTCATCCATTTTAATTTTTGACTCTTGACGGCATGCATCGAGGTCCAAGCGCTCAACATCATTAAGTAAAGCTGATATGGCAGGAGGTGACTGATCGCAGCCCATAAGAAGTTGGAACGGAGTATGACCAGTACTTTTACTGAAAGTGCTATTAATTGCCAACTGCACTTCGCCAATAGCATCTTTCCAACTTCTCTTGGTGGTATTTTCAACAATTGTAAAGCAGTTAGTCAAAACCTTCATTACTCGCTCAACCTGTCCGTTTGCTCGACTTACACCACTAGCTATAAAATGCAATTCTATAGACCAATGTTCACAAACATTTGAAAACTCTTTACCAGTATAAGAAGCGGCCTGATCACAAACAATACGCTTAGGAGTGCCAAAAGTGTAAATTAGCTCTTTCAAACAATTTACAGTAGCTCCCGCAGTTAAATTACTAACGGGTTTCATGAAAACATATTTTGTAAATGCATCTATGAAAACAACTGCGTATTTTTTTTCGGGTTTATTACCGCTCAATTTGCCAGTGGTGTCCATATGGACGGTATGAAAGGGAGTAGGCGGCTTTTCTATTGGATGTAACGTAATCTGTCGTGATCCCGATTGACTTTTATTAATTTTGCAAGTCAGACAATTGTCAACATATTTACGAGTACACTTGGACATGTTGGGGAACCAAAATTGCTCTCTAATTTTCTCAAGTGTTTTTTCCCAGCCAAAGTGCTTAAGTGCATCATGATAAATTTGTATAATGTGCCATCGATAACTTTTGGGAACAAAGAGACGTTTTTTTACTTTATTATGGACAGAAATAACACGATATAATAAACCATTTTGTATTTCATAACTAGAAGCTACATTTTTATCGATGGTACCCTGTTGGATTGACTCAATTATATTTTTAGTTTCAGGGTCATTACTTTGTTCTACTTCTAACCATTCACTATAATTTTGTACATTATTTATGTTGACAGTTGTAGGATTGCGGCTTAGATAATCTACGTGGGGAATACGTTCACCTTTGCGGTACTCAATGGTAAAATCAAAAGATTGTAAATATGCCCACCACCTGTGGACTCTGGGAAGCAATTCTTTTTTGTTCCGTGAGGCCTTCAGAGAATTACAATCAGTAATAAGTTTGAATGGCCTGCCAAGTAAGTAATGGCGAAAATGCTTAACGGATCTAACTACTGCAAGCGTTTCCAACTCATACGAGTGGTAACGGCTTTCAGTCTCGGTGGTGCGCATACTAAAATATTCTATGACTTTAAGGTTTTCGTCATGTTTTTGAAAAAGAATACCCCCTAGTCCTGCGGAACTGGCATCTGTGTGTAGCTCGACATGCTTTGCCGGATCAAATAAAGTCAATGCAGGTTCAGAAGAAAGGCACTCAAGAATTTTATTTCTAGCAACATTATGTTCACATGTCCAGTTCCACTTGACGTTATTACGGGTCAGATTATATAAAGGGATCATGATAAGTGAAAAATTTGGAATAAATTTCCTAAAGTAACTGGCTAGTCCGCAGAACTGTCGGACTTGCTTAACGTTTGTTGGAATGGGAGAATTTAACAAGGCGTTAACTTTACCAGGGCTTGGCCTTACTTGGCCATTGGAGACAATTCTTCCTAAATATTCTATTTCGGTTTGTAGGAACTTACATTTTTTAACATTAAGAGAAAACCCCGTTTTTTGTAGGGCATCAAGTACAAGATTCAAACGTTCAATACCCTGATCAACAGTTTCAGAAATAATTACCACATCATCAATGTAAATTAAAACAAAATCATCAACGAATTGCTTTAGTGCTGTGTTAATGGCCCTTTGAAAAACCGATGGTGCATTACAAAGACCAAATGGCATACGAAGAAACTCGTACTGCCCGTCAGGTGTAACGAAAGCAGTCTTTTCTATTGAACAATTAGCTATTGGGATTTGATGGAACCCTGCTGCCATATCTAATACTGTGAAGTATTTAGCTCCAGACAATTTGCTAATATGGTCATCAATAATGGGAAGTGGAAAGTGATCACGAACAGTGTTACTATTTAATTCTCGGTAGTCGACACACATTCTGTCACTACCATCTTTCTTTCGAACTAGTAATATAGGGCTAGCAAATGGTGAACTACTGTCGCGAATTATATTGTTGTCTTTTAGGTCTTTAATTAAGCTTTTAACATGTTCACGTTCGGCTGGAGCCAATCGATATGGTCGTCTCTGTACTATTTTGTCCGGATTTTTTAAGCGAATGATTAGTTCGCCAGTTGTTACTTGTGTAACTGCATTACCGAATGTGAACATGTTAGAATGTGATTCTAACAGACTACGTAACTGAATTTTAAGTTCCGAATTTATATCACTGTTTACTTCTAATGTTTCAAAATCAACATCCTTTCGAAAACAATTAATACTATACGAGTCTCTGTACACTTTAGCACTGTTCTTTGAGAAAGTTACCTGAATTCCAGGTACGTCAAAAAGATTCTGACCAAGCAATACATCATATTGAATGTACCGATCAGGGACTAGGATAAAGTCCAATTCAATATTAAGGCCATCAACACACACCATGCACAGCTTTTTTCGTGATGAACTGAAAGCATTGTCTCCAATGCCCCGCAAAACTGAGGTCTCATAAATAATCCTACCCTTGACCGAATCGCCAATACTGTCGCGCATAAGGGAGCATTCTGCACCACTGTCTAAAAGGCAAGAATAATCACGGCTCTCGATTTGAATAGTTTGCAAATTTTTTTTTGCTTAAACTCAAACTATTCACATTGGAGGGCTTATCGTTTTTGATTTGCTTATTTAAGCGCCCAAAACAGTTCTCAAAAGCGTGCCCCTTTTTATTGCAAAAAGTACAAACTGTTGTTTTAGAAGGCTTTGATTCATTAGGCTTAGCATTAGCATTAGGATTGGGAGCGGTATCTTTCCGAGGACCATTATTATTCACGCTTGAGCGACAGTCCTTTTGAATGTGACCTACTTTATGGCATTTATGACATCGTCGATTTGAAGTATCTGAAGAGGGAGTGGTTCTAGAGCGTTTAGATGGGATGTTGTGATTAGACTCACCACCGGGCCTCTTGCGATTATATGAATTTAAACTTTGTATTAGCTGTGGCAAAGTTTTAGGTGTAAGTCGTAGCAAATCAGAACGAATACGAAAGTCAGACATACCCGAAATAACTGCCTCGACGAGGCGTTGTTCAGTCACCTCCACACCAATCACCTTCTTCGCTAGTTCCCATTTCCGGGTTGCGTACTCGGCGAAGTTACTGGCCTGCTCACTGGTATATTCCATGAACAGCGTCAGGTCGTCATAGTAACGAGCCTCATCTGCAAAGGTTTCAATAAGACCAGTTTTAAGTTCTGACCACGTGATTAAACTTGAATAATTACGACGAGCCCATTCGGCAGCTCGTCCACGTAAATGGTTCCGAGACAAGTTTAGTAGCTCTCTATCAGAGAGTTCATATTCAGCTTGGAGCTCTTCGACGTTTCGGCACCAAACTTGTATCGTATCGGTACGATCGTCGGGATTAAAAGCAGGTACATAAATATGCTCAAGACTTCTCATTCGTGGAGTGGACCGCACATTCGGTGGGTTAAAAGCTTGAGCGGTAGTGTTGATCAACTGAGTCATCATTTCCTGCATCATATTTTGCATAAAATTAAGAGGTACAAACTCTACTGTCCTTGATTCACGGCTGTCACATGTGGTCGTGGAACCACCGGGAACTGCATTGCCCGTGGACGATGACGCGGCAATGTTTCTGCCGTTGACGTCTGCATAACAGCCAGTACGTTGATGCGGCTCTCTTTGACTCAGGATCGGTGATCGTTGTCTACCAACATACTCTTCATGAAATGCTGGCTCAGACCCTGCGGTAGCTTGCGACCGCTCAGCCTGACCAGTGGTTGACTCTTCTGCGTTCATTTTTTGAAGTTCCTGAAATCAAAACATTCACGGGCGTAGATCTGTTATATACGTTATCCCACTTCTGATGTGGGAGATGGAGTGGAAATAATAAGAAAGTAATAGTTTATAAATCAAATTGATATATTTTCTACAAGGAAATACATGGCTATACTTCTCGTATTATATAATAAATAAATCATGATCAAATTCTATAACTATACTCACAACATAATACATAATCAAAATAAGAAGCAATATAGCAGATAGGAATTTAAATAGCTGTTCAGTAAATAAATAACTAATTTATCAATATAGCAACAAGCATAGTAACAGTATAAAGTAATAATAGGCTCAACGTTACCTGACAGTTCAGAGCACCTTCGTACCGTGTCTGCTACTAGACAACTTCTGATCTGTCGAGCGCCGCGCACCTCATTTTATACTCGACTCGGTCGGTAGGTGGGGGAGCGGCGCGTAACGAGAAGTCAATACACTACTTTTTATAAATCGGAAGTTGACTTAAAAAAATACAATTATTGCTTTTAATTATTTCTAATTTCAAAAGAATATCTATCTCGCACATGTAGACCCTTAAAAACAAAGTCTGACGATGTTTTGATGCAGCATAATACGGGATTCCATATATCCATTCTCATTGTCCTTTAGCAGATTATAAACTTTTAGCAAAATGACGATGGGATGGGAATGGGATCGTGTTGGAATTACTAATTTATGAAAATAGCAGACTGATAATGATAATAGTGATCAGGTCATAAAACAGTTCCACAGTAAACTGAGGGTGGTATTGATAACGATGATGGGAAAGTTTAAAATGTATTGGACTGAAAGAAAGAAGAACAAGAAAATACAGGATGTAAACAACCGCATCATGAAGTCGCTAACCAAGCATTCTGTATATTAAACTAAGTAACTTTACGCTAAAATTAATGCTGAGAAACGATTTTATTTAGTGTAAAATCATGATTTGTGGTAGTACTCGACTCACTTAAAACATTATGCTAATGAGTGTATTGAATAGTACGGAAGTCGTAGAGGTGTTAAAAGCAAAAATCTTGCAATAAAAACTGGTGTTTAAAAAAAAGTTTACATAAAGTCGAAACTTTGATCCCCAATATCTCATATCATCTAACTAAAAGGTTCCCACGTATGTCGTAGAACAAAAAAATATCGCAATGACGGGGAAAACAAGTGCCATTCGGCGTCGTTAAGAGGTATCTTACACCCTTATATTTGACACAATGCCAACCAAGTGCACATAATAAAAAATTAAACAACAGAAAAACAAGAAAAACTAGAAAACTGTCATAACATAAAGAATAACGTAGGTACCTGCAATACTTATGAAATATTCTTTCATTAAAAATATTCGTCATGTCGAGGGTAGGTTATTATTTTAACACATTCATTTGTACTGTGTTATGCTACTCAGCGCAATAAACTGTTTTACCAAAATCTCGAGTTTTCCATCCACCCGCAGTCTCCAGCCAACATGCGATCTTCACGCTTGCAACAGCGCGGCAGCGTCGAAATATCGGGAGCTCAAAATAAAAAATAATCACGGAAGATGAATAAAATAAATATTGCTGGACATTACACACAGCACCATCTAGTGCCACACTCAGCAAGGCTTGTGTCGTGGTTACCAGACAGTTGATATACTACATGTATACTTTTTGTTTGTAAATACATACTTACTTGCTTTGCTTAGTGTGGCACTAGGTGGCGCTGTGTGTTAATGTCTAGCGATATTTATTTATTTTTATTTATTTACATATATAAATATCCATGACTCACAAACAAATATCCATGCTCATCTCACAAACATTTGCTCCTACCGGGATTCGAACCCGGGACCCTAAAAACGTAAGGCAGCCTCACTACCGCTGCGCCATTCGGGTCGTCAATTATCCCGTAAGTGACAATATACTAATAATAACAAATTTAATCGATACAGGAAAAAAGGATATAATAATTGTAGCTGCGCGAATTAGACCCAATTCAGCAAACTGCCCAGTTCTGCAATTGATAGTCATAAGCTAAGGAATGGCTTAAGTCAACTTTCCGGTAGGTCGTAGTGCGCGATTGCCACTCGGCTGGCTAAAGGGATGGAGCATAGACACAGACTGACTATTATTATTTTACGTTTTACTTGTCTAGTTTTTCATTATTATACGAGTACACCTTTAGCCCAGAAAAGTTTTTAATAGTTTCTTCCCCGATCCCCTTTAAAATGGTGGTGCATGAATGTTAAGAAAAATTCTTGTATTTGTATACTTTAATTCCCAAAGCAAATATTCGATAAACAATAATTTATATAAATATTACAAATAACCAAAAATGTCTTCAATGTTGGGATTGACTGTGTAAGTCAGGCAAAAGCTCAGTGGTTACGACCCCGACAAACGTAGCATAGGTTGTAAATTTGAACTCGGTGGGCACTTGACTTTGCGTAATTTATTTCATCACCACTGCTCTCTAAACGCTGAAGGTAAACATGTCTATGATAAAAAAAAAAACATATGACGTCTAACAACCCGCACTGGCTTTGTTTGAACGACTATGACCTGTATCTCAGCAGTGGGAACCTTAAAGACTGATTTTATAATAAGTATGCAATTACCTTACAAACTACCATTTTTGATACCATACAGCAATTATGAGGTATGTATAATATGGAATAAAAATAAAAATCTTCATTCATAATCCACTGCCGTTTTTGAACGTCAAAGCTCTCAAATAACCGGCATTAAGCCGTCCATGAACAAGAAGATACTTTATGAAAACGTGTTCATATCGCAACGATTTTCCTCCAAGAGAGGCACCATATCTTCAGTACGGCTTCAGCTTTCGCGCTGGGCGGATGTGTCCGGTAACGAGGCGATTTTGTCCCTCAAACTTTTGAATGCAACTCACGCGATTGTAATTTTCTGAGAAAAAAATAGTTTTTTTGTGGTTTTAGAATGTGAATTTATTAAAAAGTATTACGTGTGTGGTGATTGACTTGTGATTTGTTTATTTCAATGAAACAGTGATGAAAGAAAAGTATTTGTTTTATAATGAGTCCCAAAACAACTGTACGGGGTATCCCGGTTTAGGTAAATACTCTTTATTAATTTTCGTTTGGTTACTAAGTTAATAAGTAACAAGATATTTGTTTGAACTTTTTAAATACCAAAATTAAGGGGTCGATTAATTACGCCCGTTATAATTTAAAACGTTTATTGGTTTGGTAGGGTAAGAAATATTACAATATTGCAATATTAAAAGTTAATACCTATTTATTTAGTGTTTGTTGTTGTTTTAATTACTTACATATTTACTGTGTGATTAGACATGTTTGGATAAAATATATGTTTTTTTCTGTAGACATTTATGAAAACTTGAAGCATTAATTACTGCTGTTTTTTCAATATGTAATTGCGGAGCATTAAAAAAAAATCATAACCTTATTCTTATTTTTTTCTGGAATTTAGCTATAGCACAGTCGGGATTAAACTATTTACTATATTACATTTGATTTTAGACTATTTGCAGCATGACCTAGGTAATCTACGGAAATGCGGTGTTTCTAAGCTATTGAAAAAGTATTTATAATTGAGGTAGGTATTTAATGTCTGTGGATTCTATCTCTACGCAGTATTTCAGACACACCCCGTTTAATTCTCGGTAGATCATTTTTCATTCTGTTTTAAATACAAGAATACTAACATTAATCCTTGATACGTACCTACTTGCCGACAAAAATGTATTTTACAACTCTAACATGAAAAATCTAAAATGGATTTAGTTTTTTTTCTTCCACACAATTTTTTGTAATTTTGTTTGAATGTGAATGTGAAAGGGTATTTGAGTAGAGGAAGATCAAAGAACGATGGATGGACTAGACTGTGTTAAGAATGATATGGTAAGAAAAGAAGTGTGATGCTATGACGAAAAAATAGAGAAGAATGGAAGAAGAAGAAATGTCATGCTGTGTCGACCCCTATCTAATAAATTGGGATAAGGGCAAGAAAATGATGATGATGATGATTTAATTGAACTAAATTAATAATAATAAATTAACAGTTATGGCGTTTACTCAGAAGTTTTTGTAATTGTTATTAACTTTAACAAAAATACAGTCATAACCCTGGATTATGAGTTACAAGTGCTAAAAGTTGTCTTACGCTCGTCTCAGTTGAGTGTAAAGCCGTAATGGGACCATTCAATTTTATAGCCTATATACGAGTACTACCAAAATTTGAAATAAAAACTTAATGTTGCACCCACTAAATAGTGTTAAGACAACGCCAGTTATTTAAAATACAATGGCATATTTACAAACAAACATCCTACTATTATTATAAATGCGAAAGTTTGTGAGTATGTGTGTATGGATGGTCCGGTTAAGCATGGGTTAAGCAGACGACAACCTCTCTAGGTTAAACTGCGAGATGCCATTCCGAAAAAGTATGTATGGATGGATGGATGGATGTTTGTTACTCTTTCACGCAAAAACTACTGAACGGATTTAGATGAAATTTTGCACACAGATGGTTTACAACCTAGATTAACACATATGATACTTTTTATCCCGGTAGTAAGATCCCATGGGACAATTTTGAAACTTCACGCGGGCGGACTTTTGTTTGTTTCACTTTTATTTGTTTGAAGGCACACCCAAAAACTTGCATCGTGTAGATGAGTTTTAATATTTCCCTAATCACCACTCTTGGCAAGCGGATCACTGATGGTGGCAAGTGTCTTGTGCCATTTGCTTCTGCCACTCACCCGTACTCGTTTAGTCAGAAACATGAACGCTAAAACCTACGTTATAACTATTACTTTCGGTAAATCAGCAATCTTTTTGGTGAACTGCGGTCTCTGTAACTCCTGTACTCAATACTCAATACTTTATTTTGCATTCCACAATGTGTACTTAGGTGGTAAATTAAAAATGAGATCATTATGGACCCTGTCGGGCACAGCAAAAGACAAAGACATAGTAGGAGAGAGGAAGCTTTAAAAATACAAAATATATATATCTAAAATAAATCCAATAAAACAATAATAGGAATTCTTTATATACATAGAATTTTTTATACATTATTAAATTATATTTTATCATTTAAATATTCATTTATATTATAATAGCATTTTTTTGTTAAAAATTGTTTTAGTTTTTTTATAAATATGTTTAATTTCTCTTCTTTTTTTATTGTTTCAGGTAGTTTGTTATATAATTTTTATTGACATTACATAGGGGCTTGTTGAGTGTATTTTCAGTCTAGATTGCGGAATGTTTAATCTTGATTTGTGTCGGAGTGTGAAACGTGATTGTATATCTTCGCGCTTTGTGTAAAACTCTTGATATTTACGAACAAATTTGCAGGTTTCTAATATGTATACAGGGTGTAAACCACCTCATCACAAAGCCGTTAACCAAGCATTATGTACATCAAACTAAGTAACTTTACGCAAAAATTAATGCTGGGAAACAACTTTTGTTTTTGAGGTTATAAATCACGTTTTGTGGTAGAACTCAATGTATCACACTTGAAACATTGTGCTGATGAATGGATTGTTTAGTACGGGGATCGTGGAGGTGATAATAGTCAAAACCTAACAAAAAAAACTTGTATTTAAAAAAAATCTTGTCAAAATGTTGTAACTTTGACCCCCTATATCTCCGTAACTAGAAGGTTCCCAGGTATGGTGCAGAACAAAAAAATGATCGCAATGATGGGGAGAACAAGTGCCTTTCGGCTTCGTGAAGAGGTGTTTTACACCCCATATACTGGGGAGAGTAAGCCAGAATCAACAGTGGCAACCACCAGAAAAGCGGCGAGACAGTGAAACTCGACGAATGCTCTGGTCCGCAACGAAATTAATCAGAAAGTATAGCGGAGGAGAAGGATAGAACCGTAATTTCCACTTCCCTCCATATCAGTAGGAGACATAACAAAACAAAGCCAATAGGCACAAATAGACGTTTACAACTGGGATAGGCTCAGTTGCCTAGAACCACGTATAAATATAAACATAAATAGATCCGAAGTTGTGAGCTGTGATTCCAATTATAGGAATCTATATTATGGCAAAAACGCTTGAAAGCGCGAACATTTTTTCTAGTGAGTACGACTGTTACTTAAAAGTATGAACGTAAAAACCACTCGTACTTTAAAAAAATTGTTAGTAATCGTTTTTTTTTAACTAATACTACCCCGGTTGGCAAAAGTCTTCCACTACCCTAAGTGGGTTTTTTCTCCGGCAAATATCCCAAAAACCTTTAATCTCTTTTCTGTCTTCTTTTTTTCTAGGCATAGAGCTTTTGAGAATGCATCCTGTTATGGGATCAAATAGAATGGAATTTCATATGCGAAAGATGTTGCGGGCAATAGCTATGTAGCAATAAAATTGTCAATACCCACGTTTAAGTTTCTTGTTGCCATTGTAGGTGTTATATACTGGCCACCTAGTATCCTCACCTGTCATGTTGACGACTTATGACGTTGTTCTTTGATTGTCTAATTTAGCAAATTATATCTTTGTACATAATGAAAATGTGTATTTAATAATTGGCGACGAGGATGTCGAATAATGATCTTAAAAAAATAAAGAAAACCCGCGCGTCATTGCGAGGTTTAATCACAAAGCTTGAAAACTACGTAAACACCAAAGAAACTTTACCACACGAAGAAACAGAGTCGAGACTACAATCGCTTCAAGAAACGTTACAGAAATTACAGGAAATACAACATGAAATAGAATTAGAAACACCAGACGAACTACTAGACCAAGAGATAGAGACCAGGTACGATTTTGAAGAAAAATGTGTCATCATAAAGACGAAACTTCTCATATTACAAAATAGAGAAAATCGACGAATCACACCGCTGCAAACATCGGCATCACACATGAGTACGAATACACAACAAGAACGAGGGCCAAAAATGAATTTCCAGCCTTTTCAAGAAAAAGAAACCTTTACAAACTTTACTAAACGTCTAACGGTATTTTTCTTGCTCAATCAAATCGAAGATCCTAAAATAAAAGTGTACACTTTTCTTGCTGCATTATCACCCGAATTACATGAGAAGTTACATGATTTATGCTTTCCGGAGGATCCAATTCATATGAACTTTATAAAACTAGCACAGATTCTAGACGACTACATAGATCCTAAACCTAGTATATGGGCGTTACAACACAGATTTATTACGCACACACAACGTGAAGATGAAACAGTAGCAACATACGCCTCAGAATTAAAGAAAAATTCCTTGAACTGCGAATTCAAGTGCCAAAACTGTCAAAAGTCTACCTCAGAAAGTTTCTTAGTCCTGCAATTTATTCGTGGATTAAAAGACAGTGAAATACGAACGAAAATTCTTCAAGAAAGAGATACACCACCTTTTACTAAACTGGTTCAAATTGCTACATTCATGGAAATGGGAAAATCAGAAAACATGAAAATATCCGCAGACATGCACAAAAATTTGGACACGGTAAACAAGATTACAAAATCGACAAGTAGAGATAACGAATCACGACCATCATCCACACGACAGAACATAAAGTTAACTTCTTCATCATCATCTCCGTTAACTATAAGAGATTTAAAAGGAAAATGTTTCCGATGCGGTAAAGACGACCACCGATCTAATGATTGTGGCGCCATCAAGTCTACCTGCCTGAAATGCAAGAAAATTGGACACCTGGCACGAGTTTGTTTACAACGGAACCTAAAAACCAATCAACTAGATGACACTATAAGTAACACGAGTTGCGACAGTATTGGAGATATCAATTTAATCAAGAGTGAAATAACGGACAAATATATGATCACAGTAAAGATTGAGAACAAACAAGTACGCATGGAATTTGACACGGGAGCGGCCTTGTCAACAATGTCACTCAAACAATACAAAAGCCTACAAATACCAAATAAAATTTTCAAAACTGATACGATATTGAGAACCTACACTGGTGAAATTATCAAGCCTGCAGGAGTAACATACATCAAAGGGACGTATAAAGACCAAACGTTCAACGGGAAGCTTTACATAATCAATCAAAACGTTGACCCCATTTTTGGTAGAAGCTGGATTAAAGAAATTAATATGAAAATTGCAGATTTAAGAGTTGTACGAACTTTAGAACAATCCGACAAACTTGATAAATTATTAGAAGAATTTTCATCAACTGTTTTTAGATCAGACCTAGGAAAAATACCCAACTACGAGGCTCATATAAATCTCAAAGAAAATATACAACCAATATTTATAAAACCACGACGTATACCGTACGCTTTAAAGGAAAAAGTAGATAAAGAAATTGAACGACTGTGTACAGAAGGGGTGATTACCAAAGTAGACCAATCAGACTGGGGCACACCAATAGTACCGATTGTGAAACCAAACGGGAGCATTCGACTTTGTGCAGACTACAAGGTCACCCTTAACAAAGTCATAAGAGATGAACAATACCCAATTCCTATAATTGAGGATATATTTGCGGAAATGAACGGAGGCAAATACTTTTGTACCTTAGACATTACCCAAGCCTATCTTAATATGGTCATGGATGAAGAAAGCGCCCTTTTACAAACATTAAGTACACACAAAGGTACTTACAAAGTCAATCGCTTGATGTTTGGAGTCAAAGTGGCACCAAGCCTTTGGCAGAAGTTTATGGATAAGTTACTTCAAGGACTAGACGGAATTAAATGTTTTTTTGATGACATTATAATTCAAGGAGCATCAGAAGATCAACTTTTAACACGTCTAAGACAAGTCTTGCAAAAACTAAAAGATAGTAACCTCCGCGTTAACAGAGAAAAATGTAATTTTTTTAAACGTAGTATTAACTACCTAGGACACACTATAGATAAAGAGGGTTTACATAAGAACAAAGACAAAGTCAAGGCCATCACGAATACAGTAAGACCAAGAAACATAAACGAACTACGAACATTTCTAGGTATGGCCAACTACTACAACAAGTTTATTCCGAACCTTGCCTCTTTAACGAGCTCTTTAAATGAATTACTAAAGAAAGAGAAAGATTTTCACTGGACTTCTGAATGTGAAGAAAGCTTTAACAACATAAAGAAGGCGATTTTGAGCGACAGAGTTTTAATTCATTTTGACCCAGATAAACCGCTGATCCTAGCTACTGACGCCTCACCGACAGGTTTAGGAGCTGTTCTGTCTCACAAACTACCAGATGGCTCAGAAAGGCCAATCGCATTCGCCTCAAGGTCACTATCAACTAGCGAAAAGAAATATAGTCAAATCGACAAAGAAGCTACGGCAATCTACTGGGGCATTAAAAAGTTTTTTCACTACTGTTACGGCAGGAAATTCGTATTGGTGACTGATCATAAGCCGCTTACCTCGATTTTTCATCCACACCAGACATTACCTGCACTAAGCACAATGAGATTATTTCATTACGCACATTTTTTATCGGGATTTGACTACGATGTGGAATATAGAGCTTCGGCGAAACATTCAAACGCTGACTACCTATCAAGATTCCCAGTTGAATTAGTAAAGGAAACATCAATAGACCAACATTGTGCGTATCAATTGCAACAGATCAACGTCTTAGAAATCCGACCAGAAGTTATAGCCAGTGAAACGAGAAAAGACAATGACTTAAATACATTACTACAAGCGCTACAGACAGGTCACTCATTACGACAATATGGTTATGGTGATAATGAATTAACACTTCAGGATAACTGCATATTGAAAGGAACCAGAGTGGTAATACCCAAAAGTTTACGTGCTCCTGTTCTTGATGAACTACATGCGGGACATATCGGTATACTTAAAATGAAATTGCTAGCACGCAGCTACATATACTGGAAAAATATAGACATGGACATTGAGAACAAGGTAAAATCTTGTAGAGCGTGCAGATTAGAACAGAATGAGTCACCAAAAGCTCCTCTTCACCACTGGGAACAACCTAGCGGCCCCTGGCAACGAATTCATATAGATTTTGCAGGACCTGTTCTAGGACACCAACTTCTAATAGTTGTAGATGCATTCACAAAGTGGGTTGAAGTTTTCCCCACAAAAACCACAACGAGTGCATGGTGCATTGCTAAGTTTAAGGAGTTATTTTGCACATTTGGCACACCATACACACTGGTATCAGACAACGCACGCCAGTTTGTATCCCAAGAATTTAAAACCTACCTTACCAGCTGTGGAGTAACACATTTGACGTCAGCTCCGTACCACCCAGCAACTAACGGTCAGGCTGAACGTTACGTGCAAACAATTAAGAAAGCACTACGTGCAATGGAGGGGGAGAGGGGCAATCTTAAGGATAAGCTCCTTGTGCTAAAAACTCGGCTCAGACGCACACCAAACCAGGATGGACATACTGCCTATGGACTGATGTTCAGTCGGGACGTTAGAACAAAGCTGCACGTGATGTTCAAAGACTCAACTGCCCCGACAGCGTTCAGATCAGAAAACACACCGCCTCTTGTCAGAGCTTATTCCGTAGGTGATCGAGTGCAGGCCAGAGCCTACTCCAACCAGAGAAGAAGATGGGAGTTTGGCAGGATAATGCGTCGTCTTGGCAATCTGCACTATGAAGTGCGAACTGACGTTGGCGATATATGGCGCAGACACCTGGAACAGCTGCTGCCGGCTCCGGGAGTGCGGCAGCTAGGAATCGCGGTGGAGGACTGTTATATACTGGCCACCTAGTATCCTCACCTGTCATGTTGACGACTTATGACGTTGTTCTTTGATTGTCTAATTTAGCAAATTATATCTTTGTACATAATGAAAATGTGTATTTAATAGTAGGGAACATTTACTCGTTGTATAACCTTCAAGTGTAATTGCAATCGCCTTGTGTCAATACACTTATTTAAAAAGTTTTAGATGACAAACGCACTATAAATACATACTCATTTATAAAAAGAAGAGATTTGTATTTTTGTATGCAACGAATGAACTTAAAAACAACTGGACCGATTTGAAAAATTCTTTCAGCAATAGATAGCTCCATTATTAGCGAGTAATATAGGCTATATTTATCCCGCGAACGAGAACTACGCGTGACGTCCACTAGTAGCTTATTATAATCAAACGTTCAAATTCAAAATCAAAATCATTTCATTTTATTTATTTTTATTTTGATTTTACGCGGGTGAAACCGCGTGACGTCCGCTAGTAGCTTATAATATGAACGCATATAAGAACCAATCACTCAATCCGTCGTTCTCATTCCAGTAAGTAACCACATTGTGAAGTTCAGATAAGTAGTAGCTTCATGTAAATTACTGGCATTTAGCTGAATCCTGTTAGACTGAAAGCTGGCTCTAACATGTTATGAAAAGGTCAGACAGAAGATGATGTATAATGTTATTCATTTTTTTCGAAAACGACAATGTTCGACAATGTTTAGATTATTTTTGCGTACAGTTACTCAGTTTGATGAACACATGGTTTGTTGTCGGTATAATGAAAGGTCTGTTTACAAGTATAAAGGGTGTAAAAGACCTCTTATCGAAGCTAAAAGGTATTTGTTCTTCCCGTAATTGCATCCTGTTTTTATTCTAAATCATAGGACCTGGGAACCTTCTTGTTATGGAAATATTGGGTTGAGGGTTAAAATTCCAACTTTCTGACAATTTTTTTTTAATACAAGTTTGTATTGTAACATTATTACTTTGAACACCTCAACGACTACTATCCATCCATCAGCACAATGTTTTACAAAACATTATTTTTCACCTCAAAAAAAAAATAGTATCCCAGCAATAATTTTAGCTTAAAGTTACTTAGTTTGATGTACAGAATGCTTGGTTGACGGCTTCGTGATGAGGTTGATTACACCCTGTATATCTATCTAATGATGTTACTGTTCTGTTGTTGTGACTCGAATACTCTTTGTAAAAGACTAGGCAAATAAAAATAATGATGTTACTGAAGCTTGTTTTCAACTGTATTGCCATACACACTAGGTCGTTGAGCTTTTACGACAACACTGAATATTACTCCTAGGTACTCCAGCCTCTTATTAACTTAAAGCTGCCATAATCAATGCATTTTGATAAGTTCAATAGTCTGTTTTGCAGTTTGATTAAAATGTGAGGGAAGTTTTGAGGATGAATATGGATAAAAGTAGAGGGAGACCTAAGAAACGATGCATGGATTGTGTGAAGGGTGATATGATACGAAAGGAGTCTGATAAATAAATAAAATAAATAAATAAATATCGCTGGACATTAACACACAGCGTCACCTAGTGCCACACTAAGCAAAGCTTGTGTCGTGGACACTAGATAGTTGATATACTACATATTTACTTTTTTGTTTGTAATTACATACTTATTATACATATAAACAATTCAACATCCATGACTCGGAAACAAATATCCATACTCATCACACAAACATTTGCTCCTACCGGGATTCGAACCCAGGACCCTAAGAACGTAAGGCAGCGTCACTACCACTACGCCATTCGGGTCGACAAAATCGGGATGAGATGATGAATGATAGAGGGGTATGGAAGAAGAAGACATGCTGCCTCGACTACAATGAATTGGGGCGGCTTGGGCGAAGAACGTCAGAACCGCAAAATGTCAGATTAGCGAATTGTTAGAAACGCATAATGCCAGGGCCTCAATTCTGCTATTACAATAGTGTCAGAATAGTCGATCATTGATTTCATAATGATCAAGTTCTGTCAAGTTTTGTCAAGTTTGGTAATCTACTAATATAATGGCGTCATTATGACTTTTAAATTTTCAACCACTGACAGTCTATTGAAAGAAATTACATAGAATGGTAATCTCGTACATTAATAAAATCTATTATAAATGAAATCTGGCATGAATAAAATAATGCTCGCATTTAGTAGCAGATTTCAAAAACCATTTGTAGTAAGGGTTTTATAATAATGTCAACACGACAATGTCATTAAAACACAATTTTATTACGAGACCATTGATCGATCATTGTGAATTCAGCAGTTTATAAAACTTAAGCAAAATGACAATGGGATGGGAATGGAATTGTGTTGGATTGACGAATTTATGAAAATAGCAGAATTGGGCCCCCGGTGTCGCAAAATCACAAGATCTGATAATGACAGATTCGCAAAATGACAAATTAATCTCGAATTGCAAGAAAATGATGATAATTTTGCTACAACTGCGTACTGCGTCAGTGAGATCCACGTTGATTGTACCCGAAATATGAGGAAGATACAGTAACGAACCCAATTTCTTCCAGCTTCTAACCCCTTAACCTTTGAAAGGATGATACCATCCCACGTAAATTTAGATCGTCAGATGTTACGGCGACGAATTTCTGTTACAATAATCAAACAACTAGATTGAAAGATAATATTTTCGTTGTTGTTACGAAAAATAACAACTAGAAAATATTTTTATATTGTTTTGTAAGCAAAGAGGAGCTCGTGGCTAAATAATAACTGCCGCTCGGGTCGATCAGGGTAAGGTAAGGTTAAGCCGCGCTTGCCTAGGTTACTTCGTAGATGGGTGACCACCTATAACGTAACGTATTTTCTCCGCGCCTCAGAAAGCACGTTCACCAGTTGGCCCCGGCTGTCATTAGTAGATCTTTGGCAGTCGTTACAGGTAGTCAGTCAGTCGTACCAAGGGATATCATACTACCCAGTAGGTACTTACTGGGTTGTGGAGGTCAGATAGGCAGTCGTTCCGTGTAAAATACAAGTATTCATCTGCATCCGGTTAGACTGGAGTAAAGACAGACAGGCATCCGGTTAGACTTTATTTTATAATATGTAGTGATGTGCATGCTGTAATTGAAGGAAGACACTTGAAATAACCTTTGTAAAACTGTGACTTACATGGTATCTGTGTATCTTTTGTTGGAGATCTTAATAAATAATAACTTTGATTTGTATTTTAATAGTTTTTAATTTTAATCTAGATTGATTCGTAATTTGCATTTTGAGAATGAATTTAACTTGGATTTAATTATGTATTTAAAAACCATAGCCGAGTGTGAGTACATAGGTACTCATCTGATTTTCAGTAAACACTCAACGACAAATAAGAAGTGCATGATATGCTTAAATAAATAAATAAGAAAGGTTTTGCCTTTGTTTTCAGAAACTAGGTCTTCTCTTTTAATTTGAGGTCGTAAGAATTTCTGACTTCTTTCGATGTTACGTATTAGGTAATATTGTGTATTGGATATATTATTCTGTTGTTACAATTATTATAGTTAACAAGTATTGTACCCGTTATGCAAAATTAAACAAGCAACCTTTGATGCTTTGCATTCTACATTTGTATCTCCCGTAAAGGAAGAGTTTTTAGATATATCTTCTTTGATGCTTACCTTCGTTAAATAAGGAACTTTTGTGCAAAACAAACGTCTGAACCCCGTGTTAAAATACAGGGTTGTGCGTTGACTGTCAGAAAATTTTATATTTTTATTAAGCAGATGGGCATAAATCGTGAGCTCGTAGTTAAATAAAAACAACCACTCCGATAGATCTTTTGGTTATACAGAGCTTGCCTAGGTAAGAAAGAAAGAAAGAAAAAGCATTCATTAGCCCGACAGGACAAACTGTGGTTAAACTGTGATTATAACACTAGTATAAATAAACATAGTGAGAAAAAAAAAAACAAAATCATAAGAAAAAACAAAATACAAAACAGAACTGGTCCTATACAAGACCAAAAGGCTCCTATCTCAGCATGGTGCTGTAAGATTAAAAAAAAAAAAAAGTCACAGCGCTGATATTCTGATAGGGCCCAAAGTGATGTAGTGATGAAGTGGTGTGAGGTAGGTCTGTGAATGAGTGACCACCCATAACATACCGAGTTTCTTGCATACCTCGGAAATCACATTACGCCGTTTGGTCCCGGCTCTCATTTGTAGATCTTTGACCTGTCATTCCAGATAGTTAGTTGACGGCCCGCATGGTACATTACGGCCCATCTTCCTACAGAGAGAAGGCCTAGGTCCCAGCAAAGTAATAATAAAATAATTTTGGAGACTATTTTATAATTCAGATATGTCACCGTAAAATTGTCAAACACGTTATATTACAATATAACGTGTTTTTTCTCGTGATATTGTAATGTCTCGAATTATTGTCAACTGAACATACGGAAGTTTTTTTTTTTTTTTTTTTTTTTTTTTTATTAATTAAAGAACAAAACAAAATAAAAATATAGGAACATCACAAAAACCTCAATAGGTTTGTCCGGATGTTGATCCACTTATAAGCTATCTTAACACTAGAATATTTAAAAATTATCATACACGGGTTATAACAATTTGTAAGGTAGACAGGTCATAAAAAACATACACGGCGCGGGTCGGACTCAGACATCGCGTCGATGGTAGTAACTAATGTAAATAACATGTAAGTACAGGATGGTGCATTTCAAAGAGAGTTAAAGAATTTTTTGTACTTATATTTATAGTTACTATTTGTTATTTCCGATTGAATTTTTGTTGGAACCTCATTAATCAGAGTAGGTATTAAATAAGCGACGGTTCGTTTCCCGTAATAGTTCTTGAATCTTGGTACTATTAGTTTTGATTGGGCTGCTAATCTTGTTGCTTTGCTATGATGGACTTTAATTTGCAATTCTTTGTTGGTGAACTGTTCTAATAGTATCTCTACCCCCATAATTTTGACTTGGGGCACCCCCCCGTTAGGTTAGTTAGGTTCCTTTAAACCCTGCACTCGGAAATAGGGGCTCCGTCGACTACGCTTTTTAGGGGGAATATAAAGTGTTTTAAGGTTATGTTATATTAATCGGTATTTTTTAGGAATGGTGCATTATCTTTTCATGAGAGTTGTGCCACTGGGCAAGGGGGACCCCTCCTTCCCTCCACACCGCGTAAGTTAACTACCATCGCATGCATTTCACGAAAAATAATGGGTTTTGTTGTAAGCAGTATGTTCATTTGACAATAATTCGAGACTTTACAATATCGCTAGAGATATTACAATATAACGTATTTGACAATTTTACGGTGACAGATACATTGTATATGGTTAAGTAATGCAATAAAATTGTTAATTCAATAACCCAGATGACATATTAGGATTCATCAAACCTTGGTCAAATAGAGCGTAGTTTATGTTGGTAAACTAGTTATTTTATTCAAAATGTTATTGGTTTATTCGAGCGTAGTTTGTAGTGATAGTTTGCCGGTACAATGTCCAATCTGTCTGTTAGAACACCGGACAACCCGTGCGAAGTTGGAATACCGATATTTCTCAGATAATTGGACTGTGGACTGAAAGGGCAGATGTCGGATGGTCAGCCATTTTAGTATAGTCGTCCTGGTTACTGTTTGACCATTTTTGATCAGTACAAATTCCAATTTTCTGAAAATGTATACTTCAGTTAGGCTCCGGCCCATCTCGTGACTTTCCCATTTCGACAACTAAACAAAATAGCATCACAAAAGTCCCGTTTCGTAACTATTTTGATCTTTCAGTTGTCGCATAAACAATGAGGCTTTTTTGTTTAATGACGTGCAAAGTGAAAATCAACCTTAAGGTTATGAAAAAATTACAAGATCGACTATACACATCTGTCAAGCTTATAAAACTTCAATTGGCGTACCCGACCGTATGACATTGTTTAAAATGATTGAAATAATAAATTTCAGGAATAAGTTATAACGTTGGACATTATCGTTGTTCAAATATTTTCGTTTTTTATTTGGCTAAAAATACACGTACACGTACGTTCTTATTTCATTTGAAAGTTATTTCAGATGTACTTATATTTTTAACATTTACATGATTAGTATCGTGTTAATATTTAAATTCCTCCATACAATTTTCTGAAATGATTTTATAGAATGTCTAAAATCACCAGTCTCGCTTTTACATAAAACTTAATGAAAGCCTTCTTTGTCGTAGAATTAAAATAACTTCTCCATGGAAAAGTGTTTAGTACAAAAACTTTAAAGAAAAACTAGAAACTGCAACTGCTTCATTATGAAGAAACTTGAGAAATCTTTTTAATTTTCATCAACTCCTTACAATTAACGAGTTCCTAACAATAAAATATTTCTTGGTGCTAATGTGAAAATGAAAGAAATGGAAAAAACATTTCGCGTTAGCTTTAAACCTTGGTAAAGAAAACTTGAGCTGTCCAGCAATTGGTTGGGACAGCTATTTTTCATTTTCGCACGGACGTTTTTGCTAACTTTTCTGTAACAAAAGTATTGTTATACATGTATTTTAGAAGAGTGGCACTTATGAGAGGCCTTTACTTAGAAGTGCACGACTAGGCCGAAAATGATGATGATCATCATTATCATAATGATACAAAATTTCATCATCATCACCATCGTCAGCCTATTAATGTTCCCACAGTGACGCACGTGACACAGGCCTCCTCTCTATGAGAAGGAACAAAAGTTATATCATCAATAAGTAAGAAAATAATTTCTTCTTTTTTGATGATATAGCACTTCAATCGAAAACAGTACTTAATGCAAAATACAAAACGTTTTTTCTAATAAGTAGGAAATTGAACACTAAAGAAACTGATGCAAGGTTTATACCTTGCATCAGTTTTCAATTTAAATGCGTTTATAAAACTTCTAAACTAGGACTTTTCGCAGAACAGAATGATTGTGCTCTATTAGAGGGTAGAGACACAAGCTTCATTAATATCCTACAATGTGTCGCTTTAATAATATCCTACTTCCTACTTTATCACACTATATTATAAATACGAAAGATTGTATGTGTGTATGTTTGTTACATAATTAAATAAAATTAATAAAAATTAAAAACCACTGAACAGATTTAGCCTTTGTGGTATCGTGTGCCTGATTGGAATAAAAACACTTTTTTTATACTTACATACAATACATGGTATTTTTTGTACAATTTCTTTCACCCTGGGAATAAATTTAATTAATCGTTAAACATTACGTCGACATCCGTTTGATGTGATTAGTAGTCTGTAGTTTGATTGGTATACAAAAAAAAGTTGCCTGTTATCAAAGAACTAATAAGAATTATGTCTTTTAATCAATTGAGTAATCGATACCAAAATAAAACGAGTATTTTGGTATCGTTAAAAACATTTTTTTTTATTATGTACTTATTTTCGATTGCCTTTGGCATACAGGTAGCTTATAACCAGGATTAAAAAATAAGATACTTCTTATCCTGGTAGCTAACTCACGGGTCAATTATGAAACACCACGCGGGCGAAGCCGCGGGCATAAGCTATAGTCCCCGCCACGAGAAGCTATACTTATCGATCTTCGTATCAAATAAAAAAAAAAATACAGTGTCACCGTGAACTTACTTCAAAATGGCGGTCCAAATTTTTATGTTCCATGATGTCAGATGCGTTCCAGAACCACAAAACATTTGACGACAGCGCGTTTTTTTTCAGCGCAGTTTTTTATTACACGTATGATAATTTGAGTTGATTGAATTTGGAACTATTTGTGGTTGATTGAATTGTCGCTACTTAACTTGGTAGAAATTATTGGTTTACAAAAATATGGAATCCTTTTTCTTAAAATATCATGTGTCGTGCAGAAACCAGCAACAATCCAATACCTGTCATTACAAACTGCAGACTAAAATCCCTTAAAATTGCGTACGGATGAAGAATGGTGTTAAACGAAACGTCACCAGCCAGACATAGCCGCGTCGGCGAAAATAAAAAGTGTATCCGTTCACGCCAGCCTTTCATTCTTCGCCACTAATTGGAATTGCTTTGCGGTCTCTGACGGCGGCGAATTTACTGTTTCTGTATCTTCATAGGTACCCGTTTTCTTTAAAGGGTAAGTTCGGTTTGGGGTTTGCACGCTCGTCTTTTGTCTTCATTTCTAGCCATCGAATTGGGTCAGAATTTTTGTCGCAAGTTCGATATTTTGTTCTTCTTCTTCTTTTTGTCGATGATTGTCATTTTTATTTATATCGATTTGTTTCGGTCAGAACTCAGACACGTCGACGGCGTTGGTGGTGGCTTTGAGCAGATCCCTTAAAGTGCAGGTGGAGTTACACAAAAAGCAGTTCAGGAGGTGGGCCATGGTTTGAGATGAGGCTCGCCAGTTGCACTCAGCGTTATCGGAATACCCCCACCGCACCAAGTTGAACCTGCAGCGACCCACCTGGCTTCTAAGTCGGTTTAGAGTCTTTATTAATGCGATCACTTTACGTAAAGCGGATTAATATTGTAGTTTTGTTACCTTAGTGTTTGTTGTTTCTATTTCCTACTAATATGAAAAATGAGAATGTTTGTGAGGATTAATGCATGAAGGTTGTTTATTACTCTTTCACGCAAAATCCATTTAGTTTAAATCAAATCAAATCATTTATTTCTTTGCAAATATGGGTAATTGGTACATAGATGTTTATAACCTGAATTAAGACATAGGATACTTTTTATCCCAGTAGTACGATTGCGTAGGACATTACGGAACTCCACGCGGGTGAAGCCATAGAAATAAGCAGCATATTTCACATATGAAGCCTTATTTCATGAAAAACTAGAACTATGCTTTTAGAATCAAACTGAAACTAACTTAATACAGAAAAATTGGCGTTTTAAACAACCTATTATAACCCTATTTCAATGCAAACACCAACCCTTCCCCCAAAACTTACCAAACTTAAGAACTGATGGAATGGTTTCCTTTTATTTCAAAACCAGCATTGAAACACGCCAACGCTTCATTCTTTTTCGCTAATTGGAATTGCTTTACGTCTCCGTCGGCCTCGACTTTTTAAATTGAATTCTTTTTTCGACATAACAACATGTAGCTGATGTTTTACTTGGTACGTTGCATAAAGCCATTCAGGGACGGCGTATATGCTATTAGTAAAATGAAAACATAAATTTCGTGAACTGTATTTCGTCGTGTAAATGTATTACGGACTTGTTTTTTGAATTTTAGACAAACCTGATATGCTTTAACGAGGTGCGGTTTTTTATTTCATATTTATTTTGTAAATTTGTTTTAAAAGTTACACGTTTAGTTTAAAAAATCTAAATAATTCCGTTATGTTTGTTTGAAAGGTTTCTTTTTTCGATTAACTTGAGTGGTGTAGCTATCTATGAAATGTGTATGCTTTTGTTCTTTATTGCATCTGCAATCAGTGAGAGAAGCATGCAAGATATCTGCTAATCCTTTGCTATCTTTGCTATCTGCCAATTGTTTAAAGACTTAAACAGTCGCATATTAAAATGTATTTATAGATTTTACTGAAACGAATGTGAATTATTACAACACTACACTACTTTTGATTGCGGCATAATGGAAACATGTAATTGACAGATGTCAAAATCTAAATTTTCAATAGGGCTTCCATGTTGCGCAAAATTAACACGGACATACCTGTTTATAAATACACTAGCTGACCCACGCAACTTCGTCTGCGTCACATAAGATAGAAAAAATATCCCCGTTTTCGCAACATTTTCATTACTGCTCCGCTTCTGATGGTCGCAGCGTGATGTTATATAGGGTGTAAAACACCTCTTAACGAATACGAAAGGCACTTGTTCTCCTCGTCATTCTGATAATTTTTTTGTTCTGCACTATACCTGGGAACCTTCTAGTTATGGAGATATTAGGGGTCAAAGTTGCAAGATTTTGACAAGCTATTTTTTAAATACCAATTTTTATCGCATGATTTTTACTTTAAATATCTCTACGACCCCCGTAATATTCAATCCATCCATCCGCACAATGTTTTGAGTGTGTTACATTGAGTTATACCACAAAACATGATTTATAAGCTCAAAAAAGTGGTTTCCCAGCAATATTTTTTGCGTAAAGTTACTCAAAATCAAAAAATCAATCAAAATCAAAGCATTTATTTCAAGTAGGCCAGTTACAGGCACTTTTGAATTGTCGAAACAAAATGAACATTTAAAGTAGCTACAGTCCCAGTCACAAGACATAAAAACTGTGAAAGTACTGTAGTTGCCCATTCCCTAACGTAGATCTCTATGGAGAAGAACGGGCAAGAAACTCCATGGACACTCTTTTAAATCAAAATATTGTTACAAAATCTTGGTTACATCATTCATGTTGAGATGGTATATTATGTGAGAACAATGTAGCAAGATGTGCACGTTAAAAGTGTCCATAGCAAAACAAAATAAAATACAACTCAAAAACTAAATAATTAATTCAAATAACCCATGGCGACTAAGAGATGACCAGTCACAACTGACAGCGCCCGTTCACGGACATGACGCATGGATCAGCACCATTCAGCTCAACCATTTTGAAGGGAACTAAATGGTCCGACACACGCGCCACCATCAGCGAGACATTTGAGAGAGCATGACATACTCTCAACCGCCAGGGCACATTCTAGTCAAGAACTGCCGTAGGCTTCCAGTGAATGATAGCTTTCTAGTACATAGTACTCACACAATATGGGCTATGCGATTATATAATACTAACATTGAATCTATACAATGCAAAGATAGTTAAGTACAATCTTCAGCAGCTCCAACAATACCATTTAATGCTATCAATTTATGCGTCCCTGTCCTTGTGGAGCAGGACCAGCATTGAGCCAAGCATCTTTATCAGCGATATAATCGCTCAACTTGTAATATGCTCGTTGACAAAGTGTGCGTTTAATGCATGTTTTAAATTTCGTCTCATTCAGTTCAAGAATACTTTGTGGAATTTTATTATAGCATCTCAAACAGTACCCCATGAAAGATGAGTCTACTTTAGCGAGTCTAAAGCCTGGCTGAACTAATTGGTCCCTATTTCTAGTACTGTAGTTATGTCTGTCACCTCTTTTACCAAAAAGATGCAAATTTTTTCTGACGTACATTATGTTTTCGTAGATGTATTGACAATGTACCGTCATAATGCCAATATCCTTAAACAGCTCTCTTAGAGAATCGCGCCTACGAAGATTATATATGGCTCTAATGGCTCTTTTTTGCAGAATAAATATAGACTCAATATCTGCAGCTCGTCCCCATAGCAAAATACCGTAAGACATTATACTATGGAAGTAACTAAAATAGACCAGTCTAGCGGTATCTACATCAGTAAATTGACGGATTTTTCTAATGGCATATGCTGCTGAGCTTAGCCGCCCCGCAAGAGATGTTAAATGAGAACCCCATTGTAGCCTTGAATCAAGCGTAATCCCCAGGAAAACCGTTTTATCTACGAATTCAAGTTTCTCATTATTCAATAATATATCACAATCACTACCCTTAACATTCGGTAAAGCAAATCTTATGCATTTGGTTTTTTTTTCATTTAATACCAAATTGTTTGCTGTGAACCAATTTTGGACCTGCAGTAGGGCATTATTCACGTCATCTAAATTTTGTGCCCGTCTATTTATCTTAAAAATCAGGGAAGTGTCATCAGCAAATAACACCATATTTTGAGGTTGGTTTTTCAATAAATAGGGTAGATCATTTATGTATACTAGAAAGAGGAAAGGACCCAATATTGAGCCTTGTGGAACCCCCATTTTTATTTTTAAACCCTGTGAGTTAACACCATTTATCTGAACATATTGTTGTCTATCATTTAAATATGATCTTACCAAACTAAGTGCAAGTTTACCCAGTCCGTAATGCTCAAGTTTCATAAGTAATGTGTCGTGGTTTACGCAATCAAACGCTTTGGAGAGGTCACAAAAAATTCCTATAGCGTCTTGGGACTCTTCCCACCCAGTAAATATGTGCTTTAATAATGTTACACCGGCGTCAGTTGTACAACGTCCCTTGGTGAAACCATACTGTTGATCATGTAAGATTCTGTTGGTGTTAAAGTGATAGAGCATTTGATCAAGCATTACTTTTTCAAAAACCTTGCTAAAAACTGGCAACACGGAGACAGGTCTATAATTGTTAGTATCTTTATTGTCCCCGGATTTGAAAAGAGGTATGACTTTACTGTATTTCATTAAATCAGGGAAGACTCCTTGGTCCACACATAGATTAAAAATTAAAGCTAAGTATGGGGCTATAGTCTCAAGTATGGATGTACAAACTTTGATAGACATTCCCCATAGATCTTCGGTCAGTTTGATTTTTATTTGCCGGAAAGCTTTAATAACTACCATAGGGTTAATGTGTTTAAATTTAAATTCAGCCAGGCAGCCAGACACATTCGCCTTTAATAAACCCATTGAGACTTCAGGAGAGGAATTAAGAGCCTCCGTAGTTTTTAATGGTATCTCAGTAAAGAAATTTACAAATTCTTGGGCTACTTGCTGATTAGAGCTTTTAGGACCACATGCTGTATCTAATGTGTAGCTAGTGTTGCGTATTTTCTTCCTGTTAGTCTCGTTATTTATGACTTTCCAAACTGTCTTTATTTTATTTTCTGCTGTTTTGATCTTGTTGCTAATGTGCAGGGCTTTAGCAACCCTGCATGTATTTCTAAAAATTTTTGAATACTTAGCAACATACTTGTTAAAAGTTTCAGTGTTAATAAAAGGCTTAAGGCCATAAAGCTCAAATAGTCTTTCCCTACTTTTTCTGATACCTCTAGTTGCCCAATCACTAAATATGAATTTAGGGCAAATACTCTTTGTCTTCTTTTCAAAAGTTTTATTGAATTCCGTGTGAACTATTGAAAAGAAACGATTATACAATTGATTTATATTAATATCGTCATGGCTCATAACACTTAACTTGTTCTGTAGGGAAATATTAAAACCATTTAATTTGCTAGAAGTTATGGGTCTAAATTTAATCTGTACTTTTTGCAATGGTGTATTACACCTATAAGTTACAGTTTGTCCGCTATGGTCGGACGGCAAACAATTTACTATGGCTTTATCTAAGTAATCACAATCGCAGAAAACATTATCTATACAAGTAGCAGAAGATGCTGTGATTCTAGTAGGTTCAATAAAAACGTTAGTCAAGTCAAATGATTTAAAAAGATTTAGTAACCGACCGCTATGTGAATTTTCTTCTAAAATATTGATATTGAAATCACCACAAATTATTGTAGATTTATTACTGGCTGCAAGTTTTGCCAGGACATCTTCCATTATTGATTCAAATATGGAAAAGTTTTGATAGTTTGGGGGTCTGTACACACACACAATTACATGCTTATCTAGCTCAACACAGGACAGTTCGACGCAATGTTCAACTGAGAGACCTACTATGTCATCACGTTGCTTATATTTAAAACTATTTTTTATTAATATTAGGGAACCTCCACGAAGCATCGTTTTACGGTTAAAGCAGCTACCTACCATATAGTTTTCATAATTAATAAGCATTTGGTAATCCTTTAACCAATGTTCAGTAAAACAAATAATGTCAAACTTACTATTTTCTAAAAACAATTCAATTTCTAATAATTTGCAAGACATTCCTTGGATATTTTGGTGGAATAATTTTAAGGTGTTCTGCTGAGGCCCTTTTTTAGTAACTAATTGAGTGCAAGAATTAATAGTACCTTCTGTTGTCTCACTTTCTAGTTTAAATTCATATTAATATTTTGAGTGAGGCCGGAGACTCCCGTGCCATCCTCAGACAACAAGACCCTATCACTAATAGACCCTAATTGAGGATTCACCACGGTGACCGATGGATCCTCCTCTGAGCAATATTTGTAAAGATTTATAGCACTACTGCTATATTCATTTAAAGTCACCTGTACATTAGTAGAATTACTAATAGTCGCAGTGTTAATAATAGTACTAAACTTAGACATACTATTTATGTCTGTGTGAATATTAAAAGCTAATAGCGAAGCTATTTTGTGTCTACATCTAATAGGTAGATACACCTTACCCCGAGTCGACTTAAGTTTACCAACAAGAGTGTTGATATCTATAGTCTGTTTTTTAATCTCGTAGACTAAACTGACATTGCGAGTGTTGTCAGTTTATTGCAATTCTTAAATAGTGATGTGGCACAACCGAAACTTAGCGTAGGTATATTATAAAATCAAGTATCGTTTTTTTACAATAAGTTATCCTGAAATAATGTGTTTATCCTAAAATAATGTGTAGGTACTTATTTAAAACGTAATAATACAAAGTTACTAATGTAAAACATATATTTTTAATTTCATAACTTAATTACAGGTATTTAGTTAATCTGATTCAGCTAATGACTCCATGTCTGAGGAATCTGTTGAATCATCAGAATTGATACCTACTTCTATGTGAAACCTATCAGTAATGTCGTCGGTTATATGGCCCAGATAACACATTTCATCTTCAATATTAATTACATGGACTACACAGTCTTTCCACCGCTGCGGGGTCACTTGACGAAGCCCTTCTTAAAAAAGGCTTCGTACTTCATTCATTTTGAATGTTTTATTATTTTTAGCGACATGCCCCTTTACTTGAGCCCAGGCCAACTCAATCGGGCTTAGCTCGCAGTGGTAAGGGGGCAGTCGCAAAATAGTGACACCCCGTTCAGCAGCTATCTCGTCGACGACATACCTTTCATGGGCTTATTTGTGCTTTCGGGCTATTTCATTTAATTCGGGCTTTAACATTGTCTCGTCATATGAAATATTTTTTGATTTTAGCCAATCTTGGATTTGCCCTTTTCGCCAACTAGAAGTAGGTAACGATTCCAGTTTCCTGGTGTGATATGGAGCATTATCTATGACAAGTACTGCGTTTTCTTTTAATTTCGGAAAAATATTTTTAACCAGTTTTCGTATATATCAGAAGTCATCTCCTTGTGGTAATCATCTAGCCCCTTTTTCGCTTCGAATATTAATAGACCATCATCCACGAAACCCTCTATTATTTGTGCAGTTTTTAAAACACATTCGTTTTTTTCGGCGTTTCGGTTGGAGATTCGGTTTTCTTTTCAGAATATACATATTTGTAAGTGTTCATGATCATTTCTTTTTCGGTTTGGCTAAATGATTTGAGCTTTCGTTTTTTTCTTGGCGATAGAGTTTCTTCATTACGCCTACGCGACGAAGTTGAAGGCTGAGCGTCCATCATAAATGATTCAGCGAAAGCAAACGTAACGTAACAAACGTTTGGTAACGTAACAAAACAACAAAACTTAACAAAAAACATACAAACAGAAACCAACTCAACGAAAATATAACAAATAGCACTTGAAATTGTATCAAGACACAACGGACGCATTCGAACACTAACTTCAGAGGTTGAAGGACGAATAAGGTAAACAAAATGGCGTCCAGTGTGGTTCCTGTGAAATTTAGGGTTGCCGTATTCAAAATCTAACATTTATAAAACTACCATATTATCATAATTATTTTAAAAATTGCAGTTGTTCGTATGGTGTCAAGTTCGTAAGAGAAAAGGGTTAAGATTGCCGTTTTAACGCGTACGGGAACAACACTGATGGCGTCTAAATTTTTTTTTTGTTTTATTTAAAGGCATCGAAACATAGTCGGATTACGCATGGCGTTGCGTGGTCAGATTTCCCTGGCAGTTTGTAGCACGTCGCGCAGCCGTGTGTACGTACGTGAATTTTAAATATAAAACTTTGAATGAAAATTAAATTCGTCTATTAAAGATAAAAAGTTACGATTCAACAAACCGGTATCGTAGGTACAACACTGCACAAAAGAGCTGACAACATTATTTGTAAATTTGACATTTGCATGTGTCAATTTAGTCTACGAGATTAAAAAACAGACTTTAGGTATATAAGTCTGTCACTATAGTGACCTGCCAGAAAATGTACATGGTTATTTAACATATGTATATAATTGTTTTTTCTACTACCCAAATTTTTAAAATAGGGAAAAGCACACAATATGATTTTACTACAGTTTAACTTCAACAACTCTGATACACAGTCAGTGATATCTTCCTTTTTTATCTTAGAACTATTACCAACACAAATAGTTATGGTGGTATTAGGATTACAAACAGTTTTTGTTGCAGATGTCATAACCTGTTTGTAGGTCGACCCTGGCATACAATAATTTTGGGTACAATAACTCAGGCTATTACTGATTAATTTCCCCATCCCTCTACCAATACTATCAGAGAACATAACTGAAAGATTTGAATCTAGACTATTAGGTGAGACAGAATTACCTAAGTCAGGTATTGAATCTTGGCTAGAATCACAGCCCTGAGTTCTCACAGCTGGGCACGGGTCCTCCGTTGCCTCAGACTGGACATCATTTCTGGATTCCCTCTGACAAGTACACTGAACGTTGCTGAGAGTCAGCGAGTCCACTTTGTCTACCAATGCATTTGTTGCAAGAATATGCTCTTTAATTTGATTTTGTGAGCGTTCATATTTATTATATAAAGACTGTAGTGACTTATTTAGAGCCTGAATTTCTGATTGTAAGCGCTGAGTGTCAATTTCATAAATATTTATACTATCTTCTAATTTAATCTGATAGTTATTTAATTTATTAACAAGAGAAACACGTTCTTTTCTTAATTGGATATTTTTGGAATGGTGTTTCTGTTGTTTCTTGTATTTATTAAATTTTTTAATAATTTTATTGAATCGTGCATATTTCTTAATTTTATTTTGGCTCATTTTATGGATGAAGTTATGATTTAGTAAGGAGTCCTCTGTTAGGTCAATTGTTGTAATGGAATGAGGGTTACAATTTGTATTGACTAATTCTCTGTACAAATGTTCAGTTTCCGTAGCCTGAGTATGATCCTCTTCCTTTTTTAAATTTAAAAGTATAACATTTGCATGGATTAATTCATCCTCTAGGTCCCTAATTTTACATAAAGCTTCCTCATACAAGTTGCTACAAGAATTGAACCCATCCGTGACCACCCTCAGTTGATCCCGTTCATTGACAACATTCAAGAATTCCTGATGAAGGTCTACTAGCTCCCGTTTTAAGCTCGTGTTTTTGCTGTTAACGTTCATGACCTCCTCCTCACTGTCTTCTCTCTCCTGCAACAGCTGTTGGCATTCGAGTTTTGAGTCCTTAAGTTCTTGGAGGGCCGTTCTCAATTTTAGCTCCATATCCTGAGCAGTAGCCTTACGGGTCATCACAGGCATGGTGTCCGGATTGGTTACTGTAAATTTGAAATAAAGAAACGGTGAGAACTAATAGGACAGACCAATGAAGAAAATTAGAAATAAAAAGGGGAAAAAAAATAAAAAGACAGGGAAAAACTTAAGTTACTCAAAGAAATGAGGTTGGCTGCTATATTAACTTGACAAGAATGATTATTAGCTTACAGAATAATCAATTTATTGCTATATTAAGAATTTAACTAAGTATCTTAGGGTTTTACTTTTTAATAAGTGGGTAGAATGCCAAGACCAAAAACTTAAGATTATTACAATATTACTTCAAGACGTTAATAAAACCACTATCACGAACTTTATATTTATCTATTATTGCAGACAAATTGATATACACAAAGTTTAAATCGTTAAAGTTTTACTTTTTTTACGAAATGACATTTGTCAACAAAACAATTTAGAACCAATAAAGGGTACTGAATTATCAAAAAAAAAAACTATACTAGAATTGGAGTGGACGTGTTATATACTTAGTTAATAGGGCGATTGTGTGCTATTATAATAATAAAAGTAAACAAATACTCCCCGTATGAATCCGTCGTTCGAACATCAGCTGTTGTTTTAGGTTACCGGTAACGTCGTCGTACAACCAAATCCTTTATTAATGCACAGGAAAACAATTTTCCTGAGTATTTACACATTTATATTACGAGATTACTTAAAATTACACCATAATATAACTTAATTACTAATTAAATTTAATTTTAAAATACGGAGCAGAGCTCCTTAGTTTGATATACAGAATGCTTGGTTAACGGCTTTGTGATGAGGTGAAATACACCCTGTATACCCTAAAGTCTTCCTCGATAAATGGACTACCCAATACAAAAGAATTTTTCAATTTGAACGAGTAGTTCCTGAGATTAGCGCGTTCAAACAAACAAACAAATAAACTCTTCTGCTTTATAATATTAGTATAGATATAGATTTCTTAAACTTTTATCACAACATTTAGCTTTTATTTTTTCGTATATAAATAAATAAAAAACAGAGTAAGTACAATAAGGAGTATGAGAAAAGGAGTACACAAACACACACACGTACTCCCACACCTTTAAAACCACATGAAGGTAATGGCCACCATCGTCCTTTTACCAAGCCATCTCCCCATCAATCTGACCAGAGGGTCGGAGCGGAGCATTGGATTGGACCAGATCATTTAATAAAGGCCCATAACACAGTAATTTTCCCAGTATACGAACGGCTCGCCAGCACACAGATAAGCTCTAAAAGGATTTCCATGTGTGGCTAAAACCAAACTGAAATAGCTTAAGTTTTTTAGATATCCTAGTAAATAAATACTATAAAGGGTGTAAAACACCTCTTAACGAATACGAATGGCACTTGTTCTCCTCATCATTCCGATCATTTTTTTGTTCTACACTATACCTGGGAACCTCCTAGTTACGGAGATATATAGGGGGTCAAAGTTGCAAGATTTTGACATGCTTTTTTTTTAAATACCACTTTTTATCGCATGATTTTTACTTTAAATATCTCTACGACCTCCGTACTATTCAATCCATCCATCCGCACAATGTTTTGAGTGCGTTACATTGAGTTATACCACAAAACATGATTTATAACCTCAAAAAAAAAAAGTTGTTTCCCAGCAATATTTTTTGCAGAAAGTTACTTAGTTTGATATACAGAACGCTTGGTTAACGGCTTTGTGATAGGGTGAAATACACCCTGTATATTGTGTTTATTCACAACGTAGATTCAAACTCTAAACTCAACGAAGCAAAGACATTTACTGACGAATGGAACATTTTCCCCGATACCAACAACTACAAACACAAGAATAAATACTGTCGTATGGAATTTGTGCCACAACTCTCAATACTAGATGAAAAGTAGAAATGCCGTTCAACAACAAATTTCTGAGGTTTTGCGGACGAAAGTTTCCGATGTATCTGTTGGAAGCTTAAAGCCTAACATTTTGCGGTGAGGTATGTAGATTTAGCGGTAAATCCGGGTTAGTGTTTCGTCGAGTTGCGTAATGCTTTTTAAAGTTTCTTCGAGGAACATTGGTTTGTTAACAAAATTGCTTGAAATTTAATTTCTTAGTTTTTATTCGACTACGGGGAGGCCACAAGAAAAGGTTATCATTTTAGCAGACTATGTATTTTTTTATGTTTGTATTTACGTACGTTCCTCCGTAACGCCTAAACTTTTAATCCGCTTTTGAAGAACAAGCTGTCAATCGATTTCGAATCGATCGATAATTGGTTACTGTGGCCGGAGTAACGTACCTAGGTTACATTTTAACCGACTTCAACAATAGAAGGAGTCGATTTTACCTTGTAAGTCCCGAATTTAATTAGTCAGGTTTTTTAGATCATTTTATATTCTTACATAAGTTATTTAGGCACCAATGCCATTTGACGACGTAATGGCATATATAACCTTTGGTCAGGGATGTCAGATTCACGGATTGTGGGTTTGATGCCAACCACAGCCATTTTTGTTGTAATGCACAATTTACAATGAACTATCCTGCGATCGTGCTCACATTTTCGCACATTTTGTGTCCTCTAAAAGCGTACAAATGGCTTTTCTCATTGGATGCGCTATTTAGAAGTTAAAATAAAGTTTTTCTGTTCCTATGTTCCTATAAAGGGAGTAAGTAAATACCCTTAAGGATGCCGAAATACACTTGTTCTCCCCGTTATTGCGATTATTTTTTTGTTCTAGATCATATATGGGAACCTTCTACAGTTACGGAAATGTTGAAGTTTTAGGGTTATTTATTTATTTTATTTTATTTTATTAACACTTCAAGCACAAAAGTACAGAGGCGGACTTAATGCCATAGGCATTTTCTACCAGTCAACCTTTAGGTGATGCAGAGACAAGCAGTGGTAGGTGTCATTTCTGAAATTCTGAGAATAATTTTATTTAATACTACAATACACTACAAAGGTATATAAAATATTATACATATTTATCCAATACTATAAATATATATTAAAATAAAATTAAATGGACAACAACAACAACAACACAACAACAACACACAACACACCAACAACACCACAACAACAACAACACACAACAACTACAACTTTCATCATCTCCATGACTCGTAAACTATTCAATACGTCCATCAGAACAATATTGTGAGTGGGCTGTGGGCACGTGGGACGACTTGCTGAATTACTCATTGCGTTTTACGTGATTTGTCACCCCCAAAAAATAGTACGAGTTTCCCAGCAATAATTTTGCATAGATATACTTGGTTTGATGTACAGACAGCTGCATTAATTAGGTATTTGTCACGTATCGCTCAGTAAAAAGGGTAACGAATGAATGCCGTCGTCCTCACAAAATGTTAGGTTGACGGCTGTTTAAAAGGTTCATTTAAACCTTAAACCAAAACACTAAGTGCTGACACATTCTGCATTATTGTAATCCAAAACTCTGTTCGAAACACAAATCCAGTTCGGAACCTAGTTCCAAATAGATGTGTCAACAGCTCCTGTCATCCATGTCGTAGGATTAGATTTGTTCGTTGTCCCCACTCGCTCGTACCGACTTTGTTAGACGACGGAAAACGAAAGTATTCAGGATAACTTACCGATGTGTGACACGGAGGGCATTTTTCTTTATTTCCCTTTTTTTCTCTGGGTGACAATCTCTTGTGGGTTTCGAAGGCGCTGTTTGTGTTTGCATAAAGGATTCTTGGAGTTTTTTTATTTGTTGATGGTCCTGTTATTCTAGAAATAATGTAGTTTTGTTAATATTAACTGTTTGCTTGTTTTTCTATTACCTAAGTTTGTTGGTTGATAGAGTAACAGAACGTAGATGCAGGTAAGAAACAATAATGGATTCAAAAAATTTCCGCTTGCGGTTTTACCTACCTACATAGTTAATCCATAAACGGCTAACCGTTTCATATGGATTAACTACGTTTATTATGCTAATCTGAATACTAATATTCAGATTAGCATTTAGCTGTTCCAAATAACCTAATTACTAGCGTTAAAGTCAAACCCTTCAACTAACACACTTGTGCTCGGCACCTAATAAACCTTAAAAGCTGCTGCAAATTCTTGATTAAAATAATAATGCTGTAATACAAATCATTGATCATTTTACACTTAACTTTCACACTTGTTTCACACTTTATGCTCTGCCTCAAAATTCGTTGAAAAATTGATTTGGAAAATGATCTCATTCTGAAGGCATTAAATCAAACGATTCTGTTTGATCGTCCCGTCTTTTTGATGAGATGAAAAATGTTCCGGATTTTCTCAAGAATATTAGAAATTGGGTGGAAATATTTTTTGAGAATGATTATTAATAAAAAGCTTGAAGAAGTAGATTTGAAAAAGAAGACAAGTGAAAGCAAGCAGTCGAAATGTGTTGTCACCGTGTTTCCGGACGTTATCTATAGGTAAACGTCGACAAAAAAAAATCTGCTGTTCCCAACAATAATTGTTCATCATAATGAGTACAAATAACCGGTCGAAGTTTACGGTTATCGTCCGGAAACAGTGTATAATAAGCTTATTTAACCACGAAAAGCTGCTAGATCCCTGTGTTTTTTGCAGATTTTTCTTGAATGAGCGAATCAATAAAACCTACTTACATCATTTTAGGGATCCATACCGAGGGGTAACCAACTGGACGCTATTACTAAGTCTCCGCTGTCCGTCCATCGGTACGTCTGACCGTCTGTCTGTGAGCGGGCTGTACCACATGATCCGTAATAGGAAGACGGTTAAAATATTCACAGAATGTTTATTTCTATTGCCGTTATTTCAACAAATAAGAAAATCAAATATAAATAGGGTAGACGACAAAAATTTTAGTAAAAAGTCCGTCATTTAGATTATCAAAAAACATTTGATACGTATTTTTTCTTTCGTTACGTAAACCAAAATTTGCTTTTAAAATTCCTAATACGTCACGCCTTTTTTTTTTTTTTTAAGGATGGGAAATCATCAAATGACCCCCCCCCCACTCTGGGCGGAGCGGGAGGGAGTGTCAGACTCTTACTGACTAAAAACCATCCATGTTCCTTCCTCGCCTTTTACGTTCCGGGGCCGCGGTATCTCTTTCGAACAGGCCCGCAACCCCGGCAGGCTTCGGCCCTTGCGGGCCCCTCTCCTTTTGCTGACATCTCTTTGAGGCGCGCGTGGAACACGAACGCGCCGTCGACACGGCCTGTCGTCGTCGTTAGACGGCCGGACGGCTAGCTAGCCCATAGCCAGCCGTCCACAGGCCCGCATCTACGGTGGCCGGTAGCCACCACGTGGCCCCCGACGCCCGTTGCGTCTCCCGCGGCGGCCGGGAAGAGAGGATCTCTCCCTCTCTCGTTCCGCCACCTCCTTCGCTAGCATCACTGCTTCGCAGAAGGAGGCGACGGCTTCCCATTCCGTCTCGCTCCGGACCATGGATTGAACCAGGGCCGGACGCGAGAGGTCGCCGCCGCCGATCGCCGCCACGAGGACACGGCGGAGCTCCGCCCACGCAGGGCAGACTTCCACCGTGTGCTCCACCGTGTCCTCCGGTCGATCCTCGCAGTGGAGACACCCGGGCGATTCCTCCCGCCCGATTCGGTGCAGGTACCTCCCGAAACATCCGTGTCCGGTGAGGACCTGCGTCAGGCGGAAGGTGAGGACGCCGTGGCGCCTCTCCAGCCACTCCTCAAAGAGGGGACTTACCGCCACTATCGTGGCGTGCCCTAATACGTCACGCCTTGGGATAACTTTTAGTGAGTTCTGCGTTTTACCTATGTCAATATTCATTGATTTACAAAAAACAAAAAATAATTTTCCAATATTAACGGACGGAACGACGGACGGTCGGTTTTTTTTTTTTTTGACGGACTAAATAGATATGTATTATTTTGGTACTGTCGTCATGCCTATTAGTGGGCATGGTCACGCTTATTACACTAGTACAGAACCCTTCATACGCCAGGCCGCAGTTGGCCGGTTTTTTTGTTACGCCACTTATGACATAAATAAAGCAAAAATGTACTTCATTTTGATACAATCATTTACGAGTGTATCTGACCTGTATCCACACTAATAAATAATTAATCCTGATTAATTATTAATTTTTACGTTTACATTTTCAGAATGGTTACGTAGATCATACCATGAAAATGTAACTACCGCACTGCGAACATATTCATATTTTTATTAAATAATGTACAAAGTATGTTTCACTCGCGTCAGCTCTGAAATACAAGTGCAACTGAAATATGTTCAGTGAAAAAACTGTGTGTCGACAAACACCAAACTGTTTTTCTCAGTATAATTTTTGTATGTGGTGTGAAAAATACATAAATATACTTGCATTCCAAGTACGTTTTTTGTAGTGAGAGGGTGAAATGTCATGGAGAGGTTATAAGGGAGTTTCTTTATCAACTCTTCCTTAGTCGCTGGATAGATGGCGCTGATCTTGGTATGTTACTGCAAGGAACAGAACGTCACATAATTTCACTCGGACCCAACGGTTATATTCGGAAGCTTATGCAAACGAAAGTGTCAGTCAACCGACATCACACAAAAAAGTGAAAAATAATTTTAGCTTCAGAAGTCGGTGACCTTTGTTTGATTGATTTAGTTTTTTTGTCCCCGACTTCTGAAGCTAAAGTTATTTTTCACTTTTTTGTGTGAAGTCGGTTATATTTTTTGCAAAAAAGTTTTTATTTTTCACTTTTTAGTGGTTCATATGTGCTTACCCTTTCACAGCGTAACGGCGTGATTTTTTGTTATGAACTGGTGTAAACAATAGAGAGACATGAGATTTCAGCGATCCCAGTACATTTGCTATCATTTATTGAGGAGTTCCCGTCGCCTATCTTCCGAAGTTCTTCATCAGATCTTTACCAAATTGAAATGGGATCACTCCAAGAACGTACTCTTCCTAAAACTACCCAAATCGCTTCTGGTGTGGCTATAAAATTTAAGGAATTCCCTCTATTTCTCCAGGATCCCATTAAATGGAACTTAACACATCTAACTGTCGAAATGTGCGTGTATTGTACACTTCTGCATACTCCCTCAGAGCATACAGGAGTGATGTTACGTCACTATGTTACATAAACAATAAACAACCCAGCGATTGCAGCTTTGCCGTGTATTATTTAAGAGTTCCATTTATATCTTCGAAGATCAGCGTCAGATCTTAACCAAATTAAAATGGGACCAAACGACAAGCACCAGCTTTCAAATGACAAAAGAATCATCAAAATCTGTTATCCCAGTCGAAAGTTCAGAGACAACAAACATTGTCGAAATCTGGGAATATTGTACACATCTGCGTACCCCCTCAGAGCATACAGGCGTGATGTTACGGCATGATGTAGTATGAACAATGAACCTACAAGCGATTGCAGCAATAACTGCAGGTTTGCTGTCTATTTTTGAACAGTTCCATTGTATATCAAAGCAAATTAAAATGGGACCAAACGACAAGCTTCAGCTTTCATGTAAAAAATAAATCATCAAAATCGGTTCACCCAGTCGAAAGTTCTGAAATACAAACACAAAAAAAAATACAGACGAATTGAGAACCTCCTCTTTTTGGAAGTCGGTTGAACAACTCAAAATGTTCTAATTAGCTGTATTGTTTACATACAGCTTTTAATTTTTTTAACTACTTTTTCTTATTACCTATGATTTTGTTACAATGAGCAGTATGCAATATTATTATTTCTTAATAATAATGTTGCATATAATTAATATAAAAACTGAAATTAAGATTAAGTGAAGTTACTCGCAGTTGAGTAAGGATATTGAAGATTAGAAACATAAACAAAGTCAAACCCTCAACTGCAGCATGGGTACGAAAATGCCGCGGCATAAAAGCGATTCTGAAACTGGAATCGAATTTCCCCGAGTGTCGCTAGATTGAATTGTTACAGCTATATCTTGCAGACACGAGGTAACTAGAGCCCCAACATTCGCGACATTTCCGTGCGAAACTACTTGATATAGTCGGCACAGTTGAAATGTTCCCGGAACAACTTCCTTTGTGTGTTTGGTTTTATGCGTCGGAATAAACAAACACAGACGATTTTTGAAAAGTATGACTTTGTTGATGATTCGCTTCAGAGTGTGTATCAAAAAGGTGTGAATATACATCTACACTTCTATTTGTGTGTGTGTATGTTTGTAATGAATAAACTCAAAAACTACTACGCCGATTTAAAATTTTTTTTCACCATTGGAAAGTTACATTCACCCCAAGTAACATAATCTACATTTTATCCCCGTAATCCCACGGAAACGGGTGAAACCGCGTGAGGTTCGCTAGTATTTAATAACGTGATATAGAGCTTCAAACTAAATAATACATTTAATTTGAAACAGAATAATCATCTGCTTAGATTTTTTTTAACTATGTTGGGGTCGGCTTCCAGTCTAAACAGATGTGACTGAATGCCAGTATTTTACATGGAGCGACTGCCTATCTGACCTCCACAACCCAGTTCAATAGTAACAACATCGTATTAAAAAAAATAAACTCCCATTCAAATTTCAATACATATTATGGTGAGAGCCTGGGGATCCGTCCGTCCATCCTCATTAAGCATTTTGTTGAAATTTTATTCATACTTATTATACTCATTATTATTTGAACTTTTGTGAACAGAGACAATATAGAGAGATACAATAAAGATATTGTGCATACCCAACACAATTAATTGCTATATTATTAGTGAAAAACACAATACGTTCCGTTAAAGGTCAGTCGAGGATGAAAGGATCGTCTTAGTGGGTGGATCGTGGGTAGTGGAGTCTTATCATAAAATCTCAACTATGTAAACTTTTAATTTTCGTCTCTTAAATATATTAAAAAAAACGGTAGGTACCTAGCAAACCTTTTAATTATATCAACATTATTTTCTTCTTTTTTTCGTCTATTTTTTCCCGTCGCTTTATCCAGCATATAAAATCGCTAACAAACTAAATGTAAAAATACTATAAAACAATGACAAAAAGTGAACATACGATAAAATGAAACAACCAAAATTGGTAAAAGTAACCAATAAATCTTTTGCTTCTATCTCTTTCTAGATAAACGGAATTTAGTATGGATATTGTACCTACGTCGAATATGATGAATGACATCATGAAAGGTATCGGATTTCTCTGTCTAATCAGCTGTTTCAAATACTATAATCACTAAGTATTTTTATGAATATTTAAATTAAAAAATAACTAGGTATAATATTACTATTTCTGGGGGCTTTGTTTAGAGATAAAAAAAAAAACAAGCATGCATAATAATCAAACGGAACAGTGTGAGCGAGATAAAAACCCTACTATCTCGCTCACACCTCTCCGTTTGATGTCAGTTATAAAATTCACCCACGCTACGGTAGCAAGCACTATTACTGACTACGTTTACTAAACCCGACACCTCATTACTGTTCGTCACTGTGCGCCGAACAAAGGCACCTGAGAACCTTTCCATGGGAAATATGTTTTTCAACCAGCTTAGTGTACTTTGTTATTGTTTGTGTTGATAGGAGTATTTTCTATGTTTGTGTCATGGTTTCTTTTGTCTTTAAGGGGCTCGTGGCTAAATAATAACAGCCTCTCGGGTCGAACTTTAGGTTAAGCTGTGCTTGCCTAGGTTAGTCTGTGGATGGGGGACCACCCTTTTTTTTTTGAATGGGAAATCATCAAATGACTTCTCCCACTCTGGGCGGAGCGGGAGGGAGTGTCAGACTCTTACTGACTAAAACCCATCCATGTTCCTTCCCTGCCCTGTATGTTCCGGGGCCGCGGTATCTCTTTCGAACAGGTCCGCAACCCCGGCAGGCTTCGGCCCTTGCGAGCCCCTCCCCTTATGCTGACATCTCTTTGAGGCATGTGTTAGATTTATGCCGATGTAATTAATACATAACAACATAATATTTCGTGTTGCAATATAAAGTAATAATTATTTTCTAATTAAATGCAGAGATAATATAACAAATAACATAATTTAACGGTGTATTTAAAGGTTGGATATCAAATAAGTATGAATCGTGTTTGCTTGTCATCGTTTATGGAAACATGAATCATACTTGTTTGTCGCCGCCTATAAAAAGCGAGTGTTCGGACTTTCTTGAGACACTTTGACTCTGAACGTTGACTAGTGCGGAGCTCCCGAAGAAAATAATAGATAAGTATAAATATGGTGGTAACTATGCCAGGCTATTTTTTTTAAATTAATAAATGTGTTGTTATATGTTTTATAATATATACTTAGTTGTTATGAAATATTAAATTAAAATATTTGATTCCTGAACAAAGTACTTTCATTTCACTATTCTGTTTTAAAATAATAATATTCTTTAAGTATATAAGTATGTATATTTAATATAAAACTGATTAATGGCTTTTTAATGTTGCTTTTATTTCTCTATTCCAACATTATTCTTTAAGTATATAAGTATGTATATTTAATATAAAACTGATAAAACTGATTAATTGCTTTTTAATGTTGCTTTTATTACTTTATTCCAACATCAGAAGTGGGATTTCAGCCTTATTTTGCCCATAATAATATATCTATGTTTATGTACAGATCATGGAGCCGTCCCAACTATTGGAAGGTCTGGTGAGAGCCATTCAGGAAGCAATAACCTCAAATCGGCGCTCCGATGACATCGCTTTGCCTATCTTCGACCCAGAGAAAAACGATAATGGTGCTGAAGGTTGGTGTCGGAGTATAGAGAAACTTGCCGCTGAATTTAAGTGGACCAGCATCCAGCAAGCTGCCACAGCAGGTAAGGCCCTACGGGGTTCTGCATTAAAATGGTTTGAAGCATGGGAACCAGATACCGAACGGTCTTGGGAAGCTTTGCGTAAGGATATAATAGATTTATATCCAGCAAAGAAGAATTTAACCGAAAAGATGTCAAAGGCCATTTTATATACATCTGAACTTACCGACACATATTGTGAATATGCTAGGGAGAAAGTCAGGCTATTGCGAGGCACAAAAGTAGCTTTTACGGAATCACAGTTAATTGAACTTATTTGTGGTGGCATTAGCGAAGTTAACGTAAGAATGGCTAGTTTAAACAGTTCGATAGATTCCGTACCAAACTTAATAACGCTATTCTCTACCTATGAAAAGGCCCCCAAAAAGCGATCTTTGGAGACAGCTACAAACTCTGGACAAAGCGGTACTAAACGTTTTAAACCTAACATGGAGGTCGGGCCCAAAGAAGCAAAAACATGTTACTCGTGTGGAAATAGTGGTCATCTGATGGCTCGTTGTCCAAAGCTTGAAGCCCACTCCAGTAACAAAGAGTCAAATTCTTCAAAAAATCTGCGAACCATTAAAATTACTTGTTCGTTTTGTAAGAAAGAGGGTCATTCCTTTGAAAAATGCTTTCATCGAATAGCTTGCACGGTTTGTAACAAGATGGGTCATTCACCCGAGAGGTGTTTTCATAAAGTTGAGCAAAATAAAAACATTAATACCGCAGAAACCAAATGACTATCTAGCAAATTTACAAAAATTCACATAAACGGTATTGAAATTAATTCTTTGTTAGACACTGGAGCTGACTGTAGTTTAATAAGAGAATGTGTAGCAAGGCGCCTACAATGTAATTTAGTACCATGCTCATTATATTTAGACGGCATAGGTCATGGTAAACTTCATGTTTTTGCAAAAATAAACGTTCCTGTTCAATGTCGAGATTTGTGTATTGATATAGAATTTTATGTAGCCGCAGATAAAGATTTCCATTACGATTGTATAATCGGCCGTAATGCTGTTAAACACCCCAATGTAGCAATTGTATTAGATTCCTTAAGTACAAAGTTAGTTAACATTAATACTTATACGCCTCAATTGGTAATTGGATCACTTCAGATAAATTCTAGTATGGATATGAACTCTCTCACGATTGCTCTTGCCCACCTGGACACATCCCTACAAAATAGTATAATTAATATCTTTCAAAAGTATCCACATATTTTACCAACAGACAACAATATAAGTACAGTAACAACAGGTCAGCTTAAAATTCGATTAAAGACTAATAAAATCATAAACTACCGCCCGTACCGTTTGGCCCCAATTGAGAGAGAGAAGGTTAAGCAAATAATTGACGATTTACTTGAAAAAAGAATCATCCAGGAAAGTGAATCTGAATATGCGAGCCCTATCCTGCTTGTAAAAAAGAAGGATGGAACTGATAGGCTTTGTATAGATTATAGAGCATTAAATCAAATTATTGAAAAAGAACGATATCCCCTCCCTCTCATCGAAGACCAAATAGATCGACTAGGGAAGGCTAAATATTACATTGCTATCGATATGAAAAATGGGTTTTATCAGATCGCCATTGAGCCACAGTCCACGAAATACACGGCTTTTGTTACACCTGATGGGCATTTTGAATTTTTAAAAATGCCGTTTGGTATATGTAATGGCCCCTCAGTTTTTCAAAAGGCTATTACCAAAGCAGTTAAGCACCTTAAGTTCATATTAGTTTATATCGATGATCTGCTAATCCCTTTTAGCACAATACCAGAAGGGCTCGATTATTTAGATCAAACCTTTAACGCTTTAACTAACGCCGGATTCACTATTAATCTTAGCAAATGTAACTTTTTCGAAACAAGCATTGAATACTTAGGCCGTATTATCTCGCAGGAAGGAGTAAAACCCAGTCATAGAAAAGTATCTGCTTTAGTAAACGCTCCAATCCCAACCAACGTAAGGCAGGTTAGGCAATTTATGGGGCTTGCTAGTTATTTTAGGCGGTTTATACCAGAATTTGCTTCCCGGACTGCTTCTATTACAAAACTTGTTAGAAATAACCAAAAATGGGAATGGGGACCAGAACAAGAAATGGCTCGTGATTATGTTTTGAATCATTTGACAAGGGAACCTTTATTATCAATCTTTAACCCAGACTTACAAACAGAATTACACACAGATGCTAGTGCTATAGGGTTTGGAGCTATACTATTACAAAAAAATGACTCATTAAATCGGGTAGTTGCATATTATAGTAAGAGAACCAGTCCCTGCGAATCCCGTTACCATTCCTATGAATTGGAGACGCTTGCTGTTTATAATGCATTAAAACATTTTCGTGTTTACTTATTGGGTATCAGCTTTAAGATAATTACTGATTGTAATGCTATAAAGTCCACAGTAACTAAAAAGGACATTTCATCTCGAGTAGCACGATGGTGGACCTACATGCAGGACTTTTCTTTTGAAATTATATATAGGAAAGGCCAATACGTTGGTCACGTAGATTACCTTAGTAGAAACCCAGAACCAAGCGTAAGTTCTTCCCAAGATGTAGCCGTTTTGTCCAACCCTCCCCAAAATGTTTCAATTAACCCAATAGACTTGCCACGATCTTGGTTAGAGGTAGCTCAAGACAGAGATTCTGAAACTCAAATCCTTATAGAAAAGGTTCGGACGGGCGACTTGGATTGTAATCAATACATAGTTCAAAATAATTTATTATATTACAAAAGCGACTCAATGTCTGCGATTAAGTTGTTTGTACCAAAAGGGAGTAGGCTCGACATTCTTCGTTTATTCCATGATGAGAATTGCCATGTGGGTTTTGGGAAAACATACCATAAATTATCAGAGTACTTTTGGTTTCCTGGCATGTCAAAATTTATCAAAAAATACATAGCACATTGTCTAGTTTGTGTCGAAAAAAAAACTCATCATGGACCAAAACAAGGAATGCTGCATCCAATAGAAAAAACCCCAGTACCTTTTAATACAGTCCATTTGGACTGTACAGGCCCTTTTCCGCAGTCCAACAATGGTCATAAACATTTGCTCATCATAATTGACGGGTTTACAAAATTTTGTATTTTAAAACCTTTGAAAACAATGGGTGCTGAGGAACTAGTCGAGATATTACGAAGTTCTCTTACCGACTACGGCACACCAACTTTAATAATAACCGATCGGAGAACAAATTTTTGTTCAAGACAGTTGCGACAATTATTTGATGAGTGGCAAAGTAGGCATCACATGATAGCAACCGGTACCCCGCGGGGAAACGGACAAGTCGAACGGTACGTATCCACAATAACAAACATGATAAGCACTTCTTGTACTGATGTGTCAGACTGGCCGAGCGTTTTGTGGAAAGTTCAATTGTCCCTAAACACTACTGTACAGCAATCTACTGGCTTTGCACCTATTAGGCTGCTTATTGGCAGAAACTCGAACATCCCGTGTATACAAGCTAGATTAGATGAGGTAATACAAGATGATAATATAATTATTGACGTAACGGCCGATCGTCAGTTGGCACACCAACGTCTTAAAATTGTTGCCGATAAATTCAAAGACCGCTTTGACCAAACGCGTAGAGATAACATAAGTTATAGCGTAGGTGACACTGTTTATGTAAACCAAGACCATAGGCGACATGACAAACTAACAGCAAAATTTAAGGGACCTTACGAAATTATGAACATATTAGAAAATGACAGATTCTCATTAAGGGGTATTGGAAATTTAAGGAATATAATAGTTGCAAAAGAAAAAATTCGCCTATGGCCTGGAGAGTGGACTGAGCAAAGCGCTGTAGTAGAAGGTTTATTATAATATTAATTTAAGACATGATTGTATTATTATGGATGGATTAAAACCTTAGCTGTGGTATGACATTCATGGCTGCGGGTGATTAAGCTTCACTGACTGCGGGTGTTTGGTCTGCCCAGTAAGGTCTGATTATTGATTATAGCATGATGATTATGAGACGATTACTGAAATATTATGTAAATAAAATGTACCTATATGTAATAAGAATATTGTGTTTGTACTTCGAGAGCGAAGTACTTGTCAGTATGGCCGTGTTAGATTTATGCCGATGTAATTAATACATAACAACATAATATTTCGTGTTGCAATATAAAGTAATAATTATTTTCTAATTAAATGCAGAGATAATATAACAAATAACATAATTTAACGGTGTATTTAAAGGTTGGATATCAAATAAGTATGAATCGTGTTTGCTTGTCATCGTTTATGGAAACATGAATCATACTTGTTTGTCGCCGCCTATAAAAAGCGAGTGTTCGGACTTTCTTGAGACACTTTGACTCTGAACGTTGACTAGTGCGGAGCTCCCGAAGAAAATAATAGATAAGTATAAATATGGTGGTAACTATGCCAGGCTATTTTTTTAAATTAATAAATGTGTTGTTATATGTTTTATAATATATACTTAGTTGTTATGAAATATTAAATTAAAATATTTGATTCCTGAACAAAGTACTTTCATTTCACTATTCTGTTTTAAAATAATAATATTCTTTAAGTATATAAGTATGTATATTTAATATAAAACTGATTAATGGCTTTTTAATGTTGCTTTTATTTCTCTATTCCAACATTATTCTTTAAGTATATAAGTATGTATATTTAATATAAAACTGATAAAACTGATTAATTGCTTTTTAATGTTGCTTTTATTACTTTATTCCAACACATGCGTGGAACACAAACGCACCGTCGACACGGCCTGTCGTCCTTAAACGGACGGACGGCTAGCTAGCCCATAGCCAACCGTCCACAGGCCCGCATCTACGGTGGCCGGTAGCCACCACGTGGCCCCCGACGCCCGGTGCGTCTCCCGCGGCGGCCGGGAAGAGAGGCTCTCTCCCTCTCTCGTTCCGCCACCTCCTTCGCTAGCATGACTGCTTCGCAGAAGGAGGTGACGGCTTCCCATGGGGGACCACCCTTACATACCGAGTTTAGCACGTTAAGCTGTTGGCCCCGGCTGTTATTTGTAGTTCTTTGACAGTCATTACAGGTAGTCAGTGGCCCAAAAAAATATGACAGCCAGACTCAACCCTCTGGTTGTCAGATTTTTATTTGGGCCACTGACTACCTGTAGTCTTACCAACTGATATCGTATGACTCAGTACTAGTACAGTATTTTTTCTGAGTTGTGGAGGTCAAACAGGCAGTCGCTCCATGTAAAATATTAATATTCTACTGCATCTGGTTAGACTGGAAGCCAACCCCAACATAGTTAGGAAAAGGCTAGGTAGATATATTGTATAGGGTGACTGTTTACTGTTTGCTGTTTACTACTGGGACCACAACCGAAATCGCGAAAAAAATATCAGCTGTTCAGTACATTAGGCGAACATAAATGTACTGAACAGCAGATATTTTTTTCGCGATTTGAGGTTTGGTCCCATAGTAAAAGTTGTTTGTTATCATGAGCACAATCACGTGTTTAAGTATCGTACACTAATTGCCAGTCACTCTATATACTGTTTGTATTGTATTGTACAACGGGCTGGTGTCCGCAACTCCACGTCAATGCGCGTATTTTGGGCCCAGTGCGGTATGGTAGATGTCAAATGTCTTCGATTTTTTTGGTTCTAGGACATGCTGGTTTCTTCACGATATAATTGTTTATTTGTAACATAGAAAATTATGTAAGACATAACCTTTAAAATCATTTGTAATTTTATACAATTTTCACCTCGACTTTAAAAATACAAAATGTTATCTGAGTGAAGTTACTTTCGGAGCCTCACTCAGTAAGTATTAATTAAACATTCACAAAGGAAATCATTAACAGGTAATTGTGAATAACTTTGCGATTAAAAGGTTAATTTATTGCTGAAGCTTTCTGGCAGAATTTAACTCGCAAAAAGCCGGTGATTGTATACATAATTATTATGATTATTAATATTTATTTCACAATTTTCAATCACCTTTAACATTTTGTTACTCCTTCTGGACTCAGCATTAGCAACTTACCAGGACACACTGACATCCTTAAATTCATCATCATCATCATATTTTCAGCCGAAAAACGTCCACTACTGGGCATAGACCTCCCCCAATGTCACCATATTGACCGGTCCCGTGCGACTCTCATCCAGCGGATTTCTGCAACCTTCACCAGGGCCGGCAGTCTCGACAGAGATAACGACAAAATCGTTAACTTTCGATTGCTAAATACTTACGAATAAATTCGGTTGCAATAATGATGCTTGCGAGTAATGAAAGTCTCCACATCCTAGCTGCGTTTCTCGTACGCATAATTATTGCAACAGAATTTATTTGTTAGTAATCAGCGATCGAAAGTTAGCAATTTTGTCGTTACCTCTGACGAGACTGCTGGCCCAAGTTATCGGTTCACCAAGTGGGTGGGCCAGGTGGTGGATAGTTATTAATATCGAGAATAAAACGACAAAAAATCACGTCTGTTGTATGGGAGCCCCACTTAAATGTTTATTTTCTTCTGTGTTTTGTATTTTTTATTATAGCGGCAACAGAAATATCATCACATCATCCGTGAAAATTTCAACTGTCTAGCTATCACGGTTCATTAGATTTAGCCTGGTGACAGACAGACGTAGAGTCTTAGTAATTTATGGTCCCGTTTTAACCCTTTGGGTGAGGAACCCTAAAAAGTTTGAAAGTGTGTGTAACACTGATCTACAGCACCCAGAAGTTAATCAATTCATTAATCGCTAATGGTAGAATTGGGATCTGGGACTTTTGCGCGAAAGACATTTGCGCGAAAGACACTTGCGCGAACCCGTTTGCGCGAAAAGACAAATGCGCGAACGGACTTTTGCGCGATTGGACATTTGCGCGAACAGACATTTGCGCGCCAGGACACATGCGCGAATGCACTTTTGCGCGATTGGACTTTTGCGCGAACGGACTTTTGCGCGAAAGGGCAATTGCGCGAGTGGAAACTTGCGCGAGAGGACATTTGCGCGACTTAATGGCCACAGAGGTTTACTCTGTGGAGTAAACATAACATCACAATACTTGAAGGGGTTTTTGAAGTGAAACTTCTTTATCGGGGTTGGAAAAAAATTTAGTGTAACATTTTTTCGTTACGCGTCACATTTTTCCGTTACGCGCCATCTTTTTCAATAATAATCTTTGTAGTAATAAGCTAAAATGAAATAATTGTGGAATTTGCATTTATGTCTTGGGGAGGTCGGGAAGAGGATGGGTGGGTTAAGCAACACTTGGAGAGGTCAGGAAAAGGATGGGTGGGATTAAGTAACATTTGTTGAGGTCGGGAAAAGGCTGGGTGGGGCTAAGCAACACTAGTTGAAGTTGGGAAAAGGATGGGTTGGTTAAGTAACACTTGGAGAGGTCGGGAAAAGGATGGGTTAGGTTAAGCAACATTTGGTGAGGTCGAAACAAGGATGGGTGGGTTTAAGCAACACACAGTGAGGTCAAGAAAAGGATGGGTGGGTTAAGCAACACTTGGTGAGGTCGAGTAAAGGGTGGGTGGGTTTAAGCAACACGAGGTGAGGACTGGAAAAGGATGGGTGGGTTAAGCAACACTTGGTAAGGTCGGGTAAAGGATGGGTGGGTTTAAGCAACACGAGGTGAGGTCGGGAATAGGATGGGTGGGTTAAGCAACACTTGGTGAGGTCGGGAAAAGGATGGGGGGGTTAAGCAACACTTGGTGAGGTCGGGAATAAGATGGGTGGGTTAAGCAACACTTTGTGAGGTCGGGAAAAGGATGGGTGGGTTAAGCAACACTTGGTGAGGTCGGGAAAAGAATGGGTGGGTTAAGCAACACATGGTGAGGTCGGGAAAATGATGGGTGAGGTTAAGCAACATTTGGTGTGGTCGAAAAAAGGATGGGATGGGTGGGGTTAAGCAACATTTGGTGTGGTCGAAAAAACGATGGGTGGGTTAAGCAACATTTGGTGAGGTCGGGAAAAGGATGGGTGGGTTAAGCAACACTTGGTGAGGTCAGGAAAAGGATGGGTGGGGTTAAGTAACATTTGTTGAGGTCGGGAAAAGGATGGGTGGGGCTAAGCAACACTAGTTGAAGTTGGGAAAAGGATGGGTTGGTTAAGTAACACTTGGAGAGGTCGGGAAAAGGATGGGTTAGGTTAAGCAACATTTGGTGAGGTCGAAACAAGGATGGGTGGGTTTAAGCAACACACATAGTGAGGTCAAGAAAAGGATGGGTGGGTTAAGCAACACTTGGTGAGGTCGAGTAAAGGATGGGTGGGTTTAAGCAACACGAGGTGAGGACTGGACAAGGATGGGTGGGTTAAGCAACACTTGGTGAGGTCGGGTAAAGGATGGGTGGGTTTAAGCAACACGAGGTGAGGTCGGGAATAGGATGGGTGGGTTAAGCAACACTTGGTGAGGTCGGGAATAAGATGGGTGGGTTCAGCAACACTTTGTGAGGTCAGGAAAAGGATGGGTGGTGCCAAGCAATATTTGGTGAGGTCGGGAAAAGGATGGGGGGGTTAAGCAACACTTGGTGAGGTCGGGAATAAGATGGGTGGGTTCAGTAACACTTTTTGAGGTCAGGAAAAGGATGGGTGGTGCCAAGCAATATTTGGTGAGGTCGGGAAAAGAATGGGTGAGTTAAGCAACACTAGGTGAGGTCGGGAAAAGGATGGGTGGGTTAAGCAACACTTGGTGAGGTCGGGAAAAGAATGGGTGGGTTAAGCAACATTTGGTGAGGTCGAAACAAGGATGGGTGGTTTTAAGCAACACACATAGTGAGGTCAAGAAAAGGATGGGTGGGTTAAGCAACACTTGGTGAGGTCGAGTAAAGGATGGGTGGGTTTAAGCAACACGAGGTGAGGACTGGACAAGGATGGGTGGGTTAAGCAACACTTGGTGAGGTCGGGTAAAGGATGGGTGGGTTTAAGCAACACGAGGTGAGGTCGGGAATAGGATGGGTGGGTTAAGCAACACTTGGTGAGGTCGGGAAAAGAATGGGTGGGTTAAGCAACACATGGTAAGTGAGTGAGTGAACCCACCCATTCTTTTTTCGACCACACCAAATGTTGCTTAACCTCACCCATCATTTTCCCGACCTCACCAAGTGTTGCTTAACCTCACCCATCATTTTCCCGACCTCACCAAGTGTTGCTTAACCTACTCATCCTTTTCTTGACCTCACCAAGTGTTGCTTAACCCACCCATCCTTTTCCCGACCCCACCAAATGTTGCTTTACCCACCCATCGTTTTTTCGACCACACCAAATGTTGCTTAACCCTACCCATCCCATCCTTTTTTCGACCACACCAAATGTTGCTTAACCTCACCCATCATTTTCCCGACCTCACCATGTGTTGCTTAACCCACCCATTCTTTTCCCGACCTCACCAAGTGTTGCTTAACCCACCCATCCTTTTCCCGACCTCACTTAGTGTTGCTTAACTCACCCATTCTTTTCCCGACCTCACCAAATATTGCTTGGCACCACCCAACCTTGTCCTGACCTCAAAAAGTGTTGCTTAACCCACCCATCTTATTCCCAACCTCACCAAGTATTGCTTAACCCCCCCATCCTTTTCCCGACCTCACCAAGTGTTGCTTAACCCACCCACCCTTGTCCAGTCCTCACCTCGTGTTGCTTAAAACCACCCATCCTTTACTCGACCTCACCAAGTGTTGCTTAACCCACCCATCCTTTTCTTGACCTCACTATGTGTGTTGCTTAAACCCACCCATCCTTGTTTCGACCTCACCAAATGTTGCTTAACCTAACCCATCCTTTTCCCGACCTCTCCAAGTGTTACTTAACCAACCCATCCTTTTCCCAACTTCAACTAGTGTTGCTTAGCCCCACCCATCCTTTTCCCGACCTCACCATGTGTTGCTTAACCCACCCATTCTTTTCCCGACCTCACCAAGTGTTGCTTAACCCACCCATCCTTTTCCCGACCTCATCTAGTGTTGCTTAACTCACCCATTCTTTTCCCGACCTCACCAAATATTGCTTGGCACCACCCATCCTTTTCCTGACCTCACAAAGTGTTGCTGAACCCAACCATCTTATTCCCGACCTCACCAAGTGTTGCTTAACCCCCCCATCCTTTTCCCGACCTCACCAAGTGTTGCTTAACCCACCCATCCTATTCCCGACCTCACCTCGTGTTGCTTAAACCCACCCATCCTTTACCCGACCTCACCAAGTGTTGCTTAACCCACCCATTCTTGTCCATTCCTCACCTCGTGTTACTTAAACCCACCCATCCTTGTTTCGACCTCACCAAGTGTTGCTTAACCTACTCATCCTTTTCTTGACCTCACCAAGTGTTGCTTAACCCACCCATCCTTTTCCCGACCTCACCAAATGTTGCTTATCCCACCCATCGTTTTTTCGACCACACCAAATGTTGCTTAACCCCACCCATCCCATCCTTTTTTCGACCACACCAAATGTTGCTTAACCTCACCCATCATTTTCCCGACCTCACCATGTGTTGCTTAACCCACCCATTCTTTTCCCGACCTCACCAAGAGTTGCTTAACCCACCCATCCTTTTCCCGACCTCACTTAGTGTTGCTTAACTCACCCATTCTTTTCCCGACCTCACCAAATATTGCTTGGCACCACCCATCCTTTTCCCGACCTCACAAAGTGTTGCTTAACCCACCCATCTTATTCCCGACCTCACCAAGTGTTGCTTAACCCCCCCATTCTTTTCCCGACCTCACCAAGTGTTGCTTAACCCACCCATCCTATTCCCGACCTCACCTCGTGTTGCTTAAACCCACCCATCCTTTACCCGACCTCACCAAGTGTTGCTTAACCCACCCATCCTTTTCCAGTCCTCACCTCGTGTTGACACCCATGACCGAAAAACCATAAAAAACATGGGCGCCATCTTGAATTTTCTTTTTGACCCCATTGTCGTAATCAGCGACCCCAAAAACCATGAAAAAGACAAACATGACAGACAAAATAAAAAAAAAACATGGGCGCCATCTTTGATTTTCCATTCGACCCCATTTTCATAATCAGCGACCCCAAAAACCATGAAAATGACACCCATGATGAAAGAATTAAAAAAAAACCCCTTCAAGTATGAGGCGTTATGTTACGTTTACTCCACAGAGTAAACCTCTGTGGCCATTAAGTCGCGCAAATGTCCACTCGCGCAAGTTTCCACTCGCGCAATTGTCCTTTCGCTCAAAAGTCCGTTCGCGCAAAAGTCCATTCGCGCATGTGTCCTGGCGCGCAAATGTCTGTTCGCGCAAATGTCTGTTCGCGCAAAAGTCCATTCGCGCATTTGTCTTTTCGCTCAAAAGGGTTCGCGCAAGTGTCTTTCGCGCAAATGTCTTTTGCGCAACTGTCTTGATACCGTAGAATTGCTGTCACCAGCGTACTTTGCTTAGACATTACGATCATAAGTCATAACCCACAATAAGTCAACCAAGGTTACATTGCAAAGTTTAAGCTTATGTAAAGTACCAATTACGTATCCATTCACACTTAAGTACATTATCTTGTAACTTGTACATAACGAGCCCTAAAATTTCACCTGAGCGAGGATGCTCGTAAAAATATTCCAACTTTATACTGTTCATAAAAACCTTGGCATAGTTAGTAACAAGAATAGTTGCGTTACTGAAAGCATGTATGAAATTTGTGTTTATTATTTTATTCTGCTTTAATGGTGTTGCCACAACTGTGCGTTAACAAATAGTTAGACCTAGATCAATCTGAGTAATGAGTATGCCATATAAATAATATTATTCCGTGCGCGAATCGAACCTGCGACACACAGCGCAATAGCTACTGTCGTGCGGTCATATTGGCATGTTAGTTGAGGAAAACTAAAGAAACGATGTATGGACTGTGTGAAAGATGACCGTGTTTTGAAAGTGGATGATCACTGAGATGACGACTAATATAAAGATATTGACGAAGAAGCTGGCTGCGTCCACACTAATCAAAACGAATTAGGGCAAAGAAATTATGGTGGTAGTATTGGTAAGTATACCATTAATTCTTCCTTAGTTTTTTTTATGAGACAAGCCCACTATTCAAACTACTTAAAGTCGGAATCAACAGACAAGCTCGACGAAGTCCCAGAAAAAGAATTTAACTGTCTTGGATCCCGGGATCCCGCAACAAAATTACTCAGAAAAGTATAAAGGAGGTGTAGGAAAAAACCGTAATTTCCACTTCCCTCCATATCAGAAGGAGTCAGAACGAAACAAGGCCAATAGGCACAAAGGGACGTTTACTTTCTTCGTATTCTTCATCAGTTGCTGCCAATCTTGATAACCACTCAGTGTTTTCGTCTCGGCGTTGAGTTCCATAGCATGAAAACCTCATGTGTATCAACAACCGGCAATATAGAATACTTCTACAGGGTGTAAACCACCTCATCACAAAGCCCTTAACCAAGCATTCTGTACATCAAATTAAGTATGTTGGTTATTAAGGTGTTAAAAGTTAAAATCTTACAAAAAAAACTTGTATTTAAAAAAAGTTGTCAAAAAGTTGTAACTTTGACCTACCATATCTCCGTAACTAGAAGGTTCCCAGGTATGGTGTAGAACAAAAAAATGATCGCGATGATGGGGAGAACAAGCGCCTTTCGGCTTCGTGAAGAGGTGTTTTACACCCTTTATATTACACTACTACTTCTTTGCTATTATTGTTCGTTTCTTCTATTTACATCCTTCAGGTTCGGTACAGCAACATGAGAAAACCAGATCTGCTCTTTGAAACAAGATAATAGAAGATTATGGCTGATCACAGAAATTCCAAAACCAAGGCCTAAAAACCCGATTTCTTTTCAATTAATTGCCAAATTTAATTTTCTATTGTTTTGAAATCAATAAGTAGTTGAGTCATCGAGTTGACTAAACAGTGACGACACAGCGTGCCATTGCTATACAAAATCAAAGAGAGAACCGCGTTTTGACAGCTCCTAAAAATTATTTCAATTCACCCTACACCAATAGACCCTATTCATTACGGTAGACAAGGGAGAATAGAAGAAGAAAACGTGTTGCACCGACTCCAAGTAACATTAGACAAGGGTTGATAGATGATGACTCTTGGATAATCTCACTTCTACAATTAGCTGCTTTTGAAGTTCTGCCTGAGCGTTAGCGATTTTTTTTTCAGGCACCAATAGCCTGTGACAAAGTAAGATATCATCATTTGCATTGGCATTTTCCCAATTATGTTGTGGTCGGCTTCGAGTCTAACTGGATGCAGTTGAATACCATTTATATAGGACAACTCCCTATCTGACACCCAAAACCCAATTACTGGATAATCCAACACCGTAAAGGCACTGCAATCACTGTCAAAGCAAATGACTTGGCTTAACGTGCTTTCTGGGGTTACTGGTTGGAGGAATCTGGATATGTAATGGATGATTCATCCATCGACCAACGCGAACCGTGCACCTTTTTGACGAGGCCTATTTGAAATAAAATATTTTGATTTCGATTTTAGACCATGTTAGGAATTTTAACGTTATTCATACATATTATCCATCAAGGAAGTCGTTTGGCTTGGTATGGACATGTAATGAGGAGAGATGAAACGCATGTGACTAAAAGAGTGATGGACATAAAGTATTGATGGATGGAGAGGGAGAGGAAGGCCAAAGAAAAGATGGATGGATTGTGTAAAGACTGATATGAAAGAGAAAGGAGTAGATGATGCCGTGACGTCTAACAGGGGAGAATGGAAGAAGAAAACGTGTTGCGCCGACCACAAATAAAATGGGACAAGGGCAGGAAGATGATGATGATCCATCCATCGACCTTACCACGCGTTGCTTAACACAGAAGATCAACTTTTGCGGCTGATATTATTTAGTCACGAGTGTCTACAAAATGATAAAATATAATTTTCTTAAAAGAATTTTCGACACTTGCTTGTAAGTACGTAACTTTGAAGGTTGCATTGAAACAGAAATTGATTGATGGAGACGCTCTCAAAAGCCAATGTTTGCACGTCACTTATTGTTACAGATAATGTATGGAAACAAAGTTTCTCTTTGTATTTTATGATGATGAAGCACGTGTAAGAGTATTAAAGGAACGAGGTTTATTTGGTACTTTTTTTGGAAAGTTATCGAAACCAAAACACAGAAGCTGCTTTGGCAGAATCAAAAACCGGAGCTGTGGGACTGTTCGAAAGAAATACCGTGGCCCCGGAACGTAAAGGGCGAGGAAGGAACATGGATGGGTTTTAGTCAATAAAAGTCTGACACTCCTTCCCGCTCTGCCCAGAGTGGGAGAAGTCATTTGATGATTTCCCATCCGAAAAAAAAGCAGAAACAAAATAAGATAATATGTATGAATAACGTTAAAATTCCTAACATGGTCTAAAATCAAAATCAAAATATTTTATTTCAAATAAGCCTCGTCAAAAAGGTGCACGGTTCGCGTTGGTCGATTCCATGGAGAAGAACCGGCAAGAAACTCCATGGTTACTCTTTTCAAATCATTTGGTGTCACAATAGTATTATGTTACAGCATTAGTAAGTATGGGAGGACAGCGTAGGCCCGACAATAGGTCGTTGCTTACTATTCAAAAAATGTAACATAGGTATACAAAAAATGTAAAACAAGATAAACTCAGACTGTTAAAATTATGAATTGTCATTTTGTGACCATTTTACGTTTTGCCACTTTTCGAGCTAGTGTTTAAAAAAAAAGGCGAGAGTGTTCTGAAACTTTTTTTTTGCGCGTGGTTAGTACCTAACCTGGTTTCAGAGTTTTTATGTCTACGAAACAATAATTAGAAATATCGCAACTCTGTTTAAAGTTTAACTGATAGCAATAGTAGGTACTTCATTAAAACCAATAATGCATAGACGTATCCGGACATGGCAGAATCTGCCAAAAGTGGGTTCTACCCAACTGTTGGCACTATTTTGTTTCTACGAAATGTCTCTAGAATATTCCAGTACTGTCTGGCAAGACGTTGTCAATTAACGTGATGTTTCAAAATGATGTTTGCTATTATGTCTTTTATTAATTATTAACGGATATGTTCAAATAGTTGAATAGGGTAGACGACGAAAATACACTACAATATACTGAACATATATTTTTTATTTTTTCAAAAAAAGAAAACAGTGAAAGAGACTGTGCGTCGAAAACTCGTATGACGTCATATATTTGAGTACTTTTTTTAACGAAAAGTGACGGCACAGGCCCGGACTCGGATCTTTGACGCGTTTTATCTTCGTCAATTTTTTTGTTAATTTGATAAACCATAAAACATGTATCCAATTTTTTCAATAATCTAACTGACGGTCTAAACAGCATCATATTTTTTCAAAGTCTTAAATCACCATCGTTATCTTCCTAGCCTTTCCTCAACCATGTTTGGATTAGTTTCTAGTCTAACCAGGTAAACAGTCATTTACATGATGCGACTACCTATCTGACCTCAACATCTACAACCCTCTATAGAGTTAACGTATCACACAGTACCTCTTGGAAAGACTGGTTGTCAAACTTTCTGGTTTCCGACAAGTCATAGTGACTGAACTGTGTCTAATGGAGCAGAAGTCAGTTAAATAAACACACTGTAGACCTCAAAGAAACTGCTATAAGTAAAGATATTCCTTTGTAATATTACGCACTTATATTAGCAACGGTTTGTTAACTGAAAAACCATCTATAATTATGCTATCCTGGGAAATGCTAAACGGGTATCCCTAATTACCTCGTCCGAGCATATTTTCTGCTAAAAATAGGTCATCCTGTTTTCCCTGGGGTCATATAGGGGAAAAATCCATTAGTTTTATACAATATCGAAATGATGTAAGATAGTTTCCCCAGGGGTTTTGCAGATGGCAAAATTACATTATAATTACCCATCTATGCTTATAATAATTGTAAGAAGTTTTCCTAACTGAGGTGGACATTTTGTTTCTATTTTGGTAGCCTTTCAATGGGCAGGAAATGGAAATTGTTGTAATTAATATATTCTATTGTAAAATGGGTCGGTCTTGCATATTTGAGCTAACTTTTTTAAAGATTCACTAACTCACGTAATAGGGAAAAGTTTCAGCTTAAAATAAAACCGTTTTAATTTCAAATCATTTTTTTTTTGCCTTTTTGAGTGTTTCACTGCTGGACAAAGGCCTCCCCTTTCTCCTTTCAAGCCTCTCTGACTAGTGCGATTTCTGCCCATGTACGCCCCGCAAAAGAGATCAGATCATCAATCCACCTTTGCCGCGGTCTGCCGCGACGGCGATTTCCTCTAACAGGCTCTGGACACATAGCACGAATGCACGTGGAGAGATCGGCAACGATTAAGCTTGATGCTTTCGTTAAGCTTCGATATGTCAGAAGGCTTAAAACCATCCAAAGGGCAATCGAGAGGGCTATGCTCGAAGTTTCCTTGCGTGATCGAATCAGAAATGAAGACATCTGCAAAAGAACCAAGGTCACCGACGTAGCCCGAAGAATTGCCAAACTTAAGTGCCAGTGCGGATGGCCGTTGGGGCCGAAAAGTTCTGGAGTGGCAACCGCGAACCGGAAGACGTTGCATTGGAAGACTTCCTACTAGATCGACCGATGACCTGGTGAAAGTTGCAGGAATCCGCTGGATGTGAGTCGCACAGGACCGGTCACTGTGGCGACACTTGGGGGAGGGTTATGTCCAGCGGCTTTCAGCTAAAATTATGATGAAGCAAGCAACAGTTGAAAAAAAAGAAGCAGTTAAAAGCAGTAGGAGTTTAGTAGCCATTTTGCAACTCCTTATAATTAATTCACCAAATCAATTCATCATATGCTTTACTAGGCAGTTACGTAAGTACGTTTTTCTCTTTACTGTTTATAGCAGCGTAGCTTTTAAAGACGACAATACACATTTTATGACGCTCTGGTACTTCGTATACGAATTACAAGAATAAAAAAAGTATAAACTTTAGATAGAATGTCTCGTCGTCACGCAGAAATTGGTGACTTACAAGAATAGCAGTAAAATGCTTTTTAGGGTGCATTTTTAGAGAATTATTTGCGGGAGAAGTAAACTGGCTTAGGTAGTTTCCAGAGGTTAAGGCAATTGCTATTTGGTTGTGTGGCCCATAACATAAAAGTGTTTTCACCTACGAAATTGATCATGCCTAAGATAGGAAATCATTTTTGCACTCACTATTATGTAACTATTTTAGAAATATTTTATAGTTCTTAAACGATTGTCTGACATAATCATAGATTCCATAATGTTCCCTGCTCCTTATCTAATTATAATAAACACCGCACTGCGACTATAGCTACAAATTGCCGCCATCTTTGAAACATTCGGCCATCTTCGGTTATCATCGCCAAATTCACGAAGGCAACCGAATAAACCTTGTTACGGCGGTAATTAAATTAGTCGCAATTTGTTAAACTTGTTCACGATAGCTCTATTTCTTTATAGTTTTTTCTTTATTAGATCGCTGTAATTTAGATTAATGTAAAGTACTAAAGTACTTTTAATAATTAAGTTGTATTTTGGTTGATTTAATTTTCTTCAACCTATTAAGCGAACAGAGCCATTTCCCTAACTGCGTTTAAAATTGGAACATCAACTGCCGCATCGGGAGGATTTCCTAATTGAAATATCCAATAAAACTTTTTCGTTGCCGAAGTAATTAAATCGGCAGTCGTTCTTAAATAATTTTACATAATGTGGGTTTCAAATACAATTAAGTATAAAATATATTAGGTTCTGTGATAAAATTTAAGTTCTTGGTAGTTTCATCCATCTAACATTTAAATGTACACTTTCTATAACATGAATTACAGTTATGCTAAACAGAAACAGTTTTTTGAAGACAATCTTTAAGTTTGTTGTTAATTTAGTTAGTTGAGGTTTTATTTAATTTATAAATGTGTTAAAATATTATAACATAAACTAGCTGACCCACGCAACTTCGTCTGCGTCACATAAGAGAGAAAAACGAAAGCAATAAAAATCCCCGTTTTTGCAACATTTTTCATTCCGGCTCCGCTCCTAATGGCCGTAGCGTGATGTTATATAGCCTAAAGCCTTCCTCGATAAATAGACTATCCAACACAAAAAATTTTTTTCAATTTGAACCTGAGATTAGCGCGTTCAACCAAACAAACAAACAAACTCTTCTGCTTTATGATATTAGTATAGATAATTTTTTTCACAAACATAAACGTGAACGTAACTTTAAAGAACGTGGGCATCCTATTATTTGATGGAAAAACGCTGTAAGTATTGAGTACTTTAAAATATTGCAAACACAGTCAATAAATTCAAATTTCGATGAAATACGGCCCTTACCTAAATAAACGTAGATATTTCGATATTTAATATTCCCAATCTATGAACAGAAAAGAATGTTCAAACTTTACAACATTAAATGATGTAGCCTTATTTGAAAGGTGAACTTTATCAAATCTGTATCCATAAGTACAATATCATCATCATGCCTAGCCTTTTCGGTCGGCTTCCAGTCTAACCGGATGCAGCTGAATACCAATATTTTACATGGAGCGACTGCCTATCTGACCTTGCAATGATGGGGAAAACAAATGCTTTTCGGCTTCGTTAAGAGGTTCTATACATCCTTTATATGAATACCTACATAAATTATAAACTAAAGGCGTTTTTTTTTTATAACAACATTTTTTTACAGTAGCTCTAACTATAACCCCAGTGGTATTACTATGTTTCTATAATCCTACTACGTAACACGACGTATGTGTATAGGCATCATGCGGAGCTTAAGGAATACCTAACTATTTAATACCATGACTTACTGCTAATCCCTCTCGATACTACATAATACTGAACAATATTACAAACACACATAAATGAACATAACATTAATTGCGAGCCACTTATAGTCAGGGAGTAAGAAGGACATGGAGTGCCAATACATAATTACACATATTTAAAGAGTAGACTTTGTGAGTTCAAGCGCAGGAAATGTGAGTGGGGTAGTGATGTGTAAGTCCAGGCCACCCACTCAAAAAGTGATACTCTGATAGCAATAAAATATAATTATAAAACATAAAAAATAACAATCAGATTGACAGATGTTGATATCGATCCAGTTAGAAGTCGTTTTAAAAACGTTTTAGATTCTGTTGCCACTGGTTCAAGCTTCCAGGGAAAGTTAAAAAAAAAATGTAATATTTTATGGCTAGCAAGGTGTAAGAAAACATGGTGTGGCCCAATCTAGCAACCCAAACTGGGACACAGCAGTGAATTACAGTCCACTTTCTCTCACAGAGAAGAGGCAGTGGTAAATGGTTTCGATTATCATGTATTAGTGCAGACGGAATGAAGCCCTTTATTTGTCTAATAACAAGTTTAAATATGTAGTACGTCATTCAAATTCCTGTTTCAGATGTGGCAAGCATCTTCATCCAAGTCAAATAAAACACAGTTTCTGCTGCTCTATCGCATCATTAGAGTTACAACTCCATGAATTATGTCTTCTGTTGTCGCAACCAACGAAATTGACGTGACGTAGCTTATTTGTCACCAAACTATCCGCCATTGTGTGATAGCGTGATACGAACACACCCTGTATTTAACCTCGCCCTGTGTAATTATGTTAGGCGTACAAAATTAGGCTGAAGTTGGAAAGTTTATTGATATTGTGCTAGTAATAGGACAAATTATACGTACATGATGTCAGGTTACAATCCTCGAAGGCATTCATACGAGTAGGAGCTTACTGTTTGTTTTACCTATAGGTTCCGGGAAATATGGAACATATCGCTATTTACTAGGCCCTGTACTATCCTCCGGGTCTCCAATGATACATAGATTTAATAAAATTTAACTGGTATTTTATAAGACGTATAAGAAAATAGGTTTAGGTTTAGGTTTAAAAGTCTTAAATTAAAGACAGTTTAGGTTACTTATTTATAAACATCTAGGGGGTTTACTCTTTAATTCAAAAAACGGTCAAGTTTGTCCTCTAGTCGGGCTTAATGTTTGCGTATTAGGTATGAGCATACTTGGATATTTTTTCATATAAACCATTAATCCCCCGTATGCCCCAATTGACGATCCGATCACTATCTTGCAAGAGAGTAGGAAATATACCAGTACAGTTCGTAGAATGTACAAATACAGACCGAAAACATTCCGACCTCGCCGCAGAGGTCCGCGTAATCCCCGTTCAATCCCTCCCCGACCCTTGCTCGAGCCAGCCCGCGATGCTGCCCCCAGCGATGCCCTAAGCCGAGGTCCGTACCCCACAGGGGGTGCCGTTAGAGCGCTGTCGCTTAGTTTATAGTCATTTTCGCCCTGGCTGGAGGCCTTAAATTCAAGGCATTCACAGGACTTGCCCGGTTAAGCAGAAGCCAGTCTTCCTAGACTGAACTGCGAGATGCCCTACATAAAAAAAAGTATGTCGCAATTAGATACACATTTAAAAAGCTACTGTGTCTCGCCTAGATCTAAGTTTATACGAAGGGCTAAGCTGTTAATTTACCTAAGGAGACAATTTATCGTTTATCTTAATGTTCTTTTCCTGGTAAAGTTATTTTTCTGTCTACGCTTGTTGACAATGGATGTATTCGAAAAGTAAAGCACCCATCATAGCACATGTTTTACTAGGTGATCCACTTTCACAAATGTAGAACGTGAACGTAAAATATTTGCAAAAACTGTGTTGTGTGTAAACCTACATACCTATTTACCATGTAAGTAAGCAAACAAAAACTACAGCACGCTGTGAGCTATATCACACAAGCCTGGCATACTTTAATGCTTTTAAATATTTATATTACCCTTTTTACTTTGATATTCTTCCATAAATCCTTGCATTTAATGATATACCAATATTATATTGGTTCATTTTTAGGGTTCTGTGGATGGTTATGGAGACAATATCGGGACTCAATTATTAAGTGTCCGCTGTCTGTCCGCCCATCATATTTTGAACCGTAACATCTGAAATTATAAAATTTTCACAGAGCGTAAAAATATCAACATTTAAAAAGAAAAAACATTTTTTTTCAGCGTTTCTCGTCTGATCATAACTCATCATTCTCTTGCCCTTATCCCAATTTATTTGGGGTCGGCGCAGCATGTCTCCTTCTTCCGTACTCCTCTATTTTTCGTCATCTCATCAGACACTTCCTTTCTTACCATATCCTTCTTAACACAGTCCATCCATCGTCTGATCATAACTATTTAAAAAAAATGGTAGTAAACACGGAACCCCTTCGACCTTCGTCGGGTTTATTTTATAGTTATTATATACTGCTGACTCAATGTCTGGTAGATATCATAAAAAAGGCCCAACACTTGACTTATAAGCCTTAAAATTGCTGATCTAGGAAAAAATATTCAACACCTAGCATGCAAAAAACAAGTGGTTCTGCGCAATGAGGCGGCAAATCACTCTTGAAGTAAGTATCGATACTTTTATAAAAATCGAGGTTTGAACTGTACAAGAATGAGTGACGGGGGTTTTTAAGTGCACTTATAGTGAAGGCAGTGGCCCTGAGGTTGTGACCCGACTTACAAACAATAAGTCGCGGGTTCTAACCCAGACAAACGCATTTCTAGGTGTAATTTATTTTATCATCTGTTCTTAAAACGGTGAAGGTGTTGGATTCTTCTATGTTGTGTGGACTGTTTGTAGGTCGGTTTAAATAAGGAGTCCAAGCTTGGCACAATCAAAACTATTTATTTTATACACGGACACGTCTTAGCTATCGCAGCGTATTATTAGGAAGAAAGAGTGAACCATTCAAAGACAAAAGGAAGCTCATCAATACAGACTATTAATATTATAATAGACAACTTGTGTTGCTAGCAACATACTGCCGGCCAGAAAAAACTACAATAAACTATTCATTTAAAATTATCAAGAATATTATAATAACTACTAACCATTCATGACTATGTTTTATGTTCTGTGACATAATATAAACACTAAAGCAAAATGATTTCTTATTTACTATATTAAGTATTAGGAATTTGCTACAACGTTAAGCACCTATTATGATAAGTAGTTACATACAATAGCCTACATAGAAATAATAAACATGTCCTTGACTACCACCTTTTTGAATATGAGATACATTTTATGAAGCCAACTTAATTATAATTATTTGCACGAATCTGTGCGCTTTTATACAAATTAAACATTTTTGGGTAAGGCTCAAATTTTACGCGCACTCTCTAAAAATGTAGTGTCCGAGAGTTTGAAGAGTAGAAATCAAACATATAAAATAATAAATACTTGTTTAAATTAATAATGCAAAAAAGTTAACTATTTCGTCAACACGTCTGATTTTTTTCGTTTAAATATTTCAATTATATACCTGTTCAGTACATGAAAATATAAAGGTCCATGTTTGACTTCCATACAATTTGTTGATGTCCCTGTACGTTAACTTCTCAAAGTCCATTTTATATATTTAAAAAACTCATTCTTTTTTCGGTTACACATACTTAATGATCTTCAGAATATGATTGGTTAAGTTTTTAGTAAAGTAAGTTTAATATTTATCAAAGCGTTTTGATTTTATCAAGTAATTTAAAAATGTCCCTAATTTCAATCCAGTGTGACACTTCAGTTGTGCAACGCTATAACTTTTGATTTATCGACATTCTACAATAAATACCGGATTATTTTGGAATGTTAACACATGTTCATGATATTCGACTAACTTCAGTGTGCTTCTGCCCTTTTGTTTTTGTGTCAGATTGAAGATCGTGACGGAACCTGTTTTGTGTCGTTAAGAAATTGTAAGTTTACTTAATTATATTTTCGAAATTTGAATGATTTTCATGATTTATGATATTTGATAGTATCCATTACCTATTCAATTAATAAAATATAACACTAACAATCATCTATACTGCACATTCTATGAATTATGTATTTTTTTATGATTGGTTATGTAGAATTTTTGATCCGTTGTGCGACAAATGACACGAAATTGTGCGACGTGTCACAACGGAAATTATAAAGCTGTGTATCCATCAACTTTTTACTACATTTATGAAAGCATGATAAAGCAAGTAGGTACTTGCGTATATTTATTTTCAATTGCTTAATAATTAATCTTTTTTTATTCAGATGCCTTTGTCCGCGGCAGAAAGGTGCCGAAGGTACCGCGAAAAACTTAAACAGGTTAATCCTGAAAAATATGACGAAATGAAAAAAAAGAACGCCGAAAGAACTGAAACTAAAAAAAGAAAAATAGCGGATATGAGTGAAAATAAAAATAATATATTATGCAACTACATAATATTACATAAAAGAGCAGATTTTTTTGGATTTGATTTCTTTGAACTTAAAATATATTTGTTTATTTGGTGTTTATCAATGTGTTTTATTGAATATACCCAATAGTATTAAAACTTATTTCCAAAGTGCCTTTAAGTACATGTACGCATGGTCATCTGGTCCGGGTACGCCATTCAATTGGGTTATAAATTGATTTTCATCACTATCTTGAGGTCCTAACTAGTCCATACGCCTTTAATTAGTAGGAGGGACACTGATATCCCTACTATTTATATCAATAATTATAATTAATATGGTAGGTATCATCTCTCTATGTGTACCTACTAATAAGGAATTATAATTAAAATAATAATAATCTATTAAAATACTAGGTTTTGCCAGTGGTTTCATCTTTATGAAAGTAAAGCATTCCACTCGTAAAAGAATTTCTTAAATCGCTCCATTTCGTTGTAAGCGTTTATAAGCGATTTTCGTTACAAGCAAAAATACAAATATTACATAAAATCTCTTTATATTTTTTTCTTAATTAATAAGTAAGTACCTAAGAATATTAAGTATACATTTTACATTCCATGTGCACTATGCCTTATAAATTCCGTTGTGCAACGTATTTTCTTTTGTGACACTTTCCGTTGTGATTTCCACTGTGCGACTGCGCAAAAATTTTGAGCCTTACCCTTTTAAACAATATCTTAGATATTTAACCTTTAACATGCCTTATCTTAAACTAGATTAACATATTGTGACTGTTTGTGTCATCAAGAGCGGTTGCTTGACAGAAATAACCATATGTAGCTTAACACTTATAAAACAAAACTTTTTTGTTACAAAAACTATAATGATAAGAACTTATTATCTAATAATCTATAAGTAATACACTTATACACAGCAAGAAAAAAAGCGTTTCAGTAACAAAAATGTAATAATAAAAACTTATGATCTAGTTATCTATAGGTAGTACAGCTAAGCACAGCAAGAAAAAAAAAAAACGTTTCAGTACGTAACAAAAACTATAATGATAAATACTTATTGTCTAGTTATCTATAGGTAGTACACTTATGCACTGCAATGACCTTGTGTACAACTTTCCATCAGCTGTTCTAAGCTGAAAGGCTCTAACTTTCCCATCCTTTCCGGGAAAAACTTTCACGACCCGTGCCATGGGCCACACCAATGGTGGAGCATTCGACTCCCTCATGAGTACTAAAGCACCTACAGTTAAATTAGGCGTAGCATGACACCACTTATTTCTATGTTGTAAAGTGTTTAAATAATATTTGTACCAAGCATTCCAAAACCTTTGCTTTAACTGAATACTTTGCTGCCAAAATGAAACCTTATTGGCTTTGGTTTCTGAAATGTTTGTTTCTGGATACATTGTTAAGGCTGATCCTATTAAAAAATGCCCCGGAGTAAGATAGCAGTAGTCATTTACATCCTGAGAGAGAGGCAACATTGGGCGCGAGTTAAGGACCGCCTCAATTTGACATAATACTGTATTTAATTGTTCATACGTTAATTGAGCATCTAATATGATTCGTTTTAAATGGAATTTCATGGCTTTCACCGACGCCTCCGCAAGTCCAGCGAATACTGGGCTGTAACTAGGTGTGAAGTGAAACTTTATACCCTGCTTAGCTGTATAAGTTTGCACAGGCATCTGATGATTGGCAGAATTTAATAAATTGTACAGCTCAGCTAGCTGGTTCCTTGCCCCACGGAAACATCCACCATTGTCACAATAGACGTCGCTGGGCAAGCCACGTCTGCTTATAAATCGTTTAAAGCTCGCTAAAAAAGCGTCAGTGGAAATGTCTGAAGTTAATTCTAAATGAATTGCTTTGGTGACAAAACAAACATATACACACACATAGCCCTTCGTGATTATGGCTTTCCGGATTCTTGAATTTTTAACTTTGACTGGCCCAGCGAAGTCGATGCCTATCTTTTGGAATGGTCGGCATGCAGTTACTCTGTCTTGAGGCAAGGACCCCATTAGCTGCCTCGCTGCACCAGCTTTCATCCTGAAACATACCAAGCATTTGTGAGTAATTTTTTTAACCTGTCTTATCCCATTTATTAACCAATATTTTTGGTTCAGGTTAGCTAATAATAATTTCGGCCCAGCGTGTAATAGCCTAATATGCTCATTTAATATTATTAGACCAGTTATCCTAGATGTCTTGGGCAAAATGATAGGGTGTTTTTGAGATAGCGGTATATCAGAGTTATCTAATCGTCCACCTACTCTAAGCAATCCCTTCTCGTCTATGAAAGGATGTAGAGATTTCAGCGGGCCTTGCATACAGTCGCCTTTACGCAATAATTGCAAATCATCTTTAAAATGAATTGCTTGCTCGTGCTTTAATATAGTGTGCAAGACTTGCTCCAACTCATCAGAACTAAGCACCTTATTTGCATTTTTTGTACCACTTCTCACATTATGATAGAACCTAAAAACGTATCCTAGAACCCGTATCATCTTGTCTATATCGGAATACCTTTCTAGGAAATTCTGAAGAAATTCGTGTGAGTCAACAGTGGTAAGTACTACTCTATTATCAGCATTATTTTTCATCTCAGGTAACTCAACAGGTAAGTCTAATTTATCATTTTTATTAAAATCATATTTATCTTGCAGAAACTTTGGCCCCTTCCACCAGAGCTCGCTAGTCGAAAGCTCCTGTGGTGTAATACCCCTACTAATAATGTCAGCAGGATTATCTACCGATGGTACATAAGACCATGCCCATTTTCCAGTTTTTTGCTGAATTACACTTACTCTGTTTGATACATACCTAAGCTTGTAGTTTGGCAGCATGAGTATTTATCCAAGCTAAAGTTATTTTTGAATCCGTAAACAAATAGACTCTATCAATCATCATGGCCTTGGATAAGGTGTCATGCACCCTTTCCATGAATGTGGATAAAAGCAATGCAGCATTGAGTTCTAATCGTGGTATGCTTTGAGGTTTTGAGCGTGGATTAACTCGCGACTTAGAACAGAGTAAGTATAACTCAGACTTACCTGTTTTGTCGACCACTCGTAGGTAGACACAGCAACCATAGCCTGTTGTACTTGACGCGTCAGCGAAACCTATCAGCTGCACTTCAGCTGCATCAGCTGTTGGAATGTGTCTATCTAAATAGATTGGTTGCATAGTAGCTAGACCTTTGGAAAACTCTAACCATTCATCGGCCAAATCGTCAGGCAAGGAAGCATCCCACCCTAAAGTAAGCGACCACAACCTCTGCATAAAACTCTTTGCTTTTATGACAACAGGCCCAGCAAATCCCATGGGATCATAGAATTTAGCTATATAACTTAGCACTTCCCTTTTTGTGATTTGATTTTTATTGAAAGCTGTAGGACTGCTGATTATGAAACAGTCTTTTTTAACATCAAATGTAAGTCCTAAAGCTTTCATGCTTAAGTTATCTTGCAGAAAATCAAGCTCAGTGAATTGCTGGTCTCTTTCAGGTATATCTGACAGAACCCCAGTTGTATTAGAAGCCCATTTGTGCAGACCAAAGCTTGCATAACTTAGCATTTCACGCAATTCATTTTTCGCATTAAATAATGTATTCAAATCGGCACATGCATATAATATGTCGTCGACATATGTGCAATTTTTTATTATGTACGAAGCTAAAGGAAAGTCATGCTCATATCTATTTGCCAGCTCCAATAAACAGCGTGTTGCCAAGTAAGTCGATGACTTGACGCCATACGTCACAGTATCAAGTCGCATGCATTTTACCGCCTGATGAGGGTTCTCACGCCATAAAATATTCTGGAGTGAAGTGTGCTCCGGGTTTACCAAGATATTGCGGAACATTTTTTTTATATCAGCATTTATTGTATATTTTCCAGTTCTGAATAGCAAGACAATATCGAATAATTCTTTCTGAACCATTGGTCCGTTTAGCAATATATCGTTCAATGAGACCTTATTAGTTGTTTTCATAGAGGCATCGTACACTACCCTTGTTTTTGTGCTTTTGCTGTGTTCATTTATTACAGCATGATGCGGCATGAAATAAATTGGGTCATCACTGAAATTGTATAAGGCAAGGTCTACATAGTGCCCATGACCAAGCTCTATATATTCGTCTATAAATTTTTGGTAGTCTGTTAACAAATTAACATTCTTGTGCAGTCTCTTTTCTAGACTATAAAATCTATGCAAAGCTAAGTCAAATGAATTTCCCAATGCTTCATTAATATTTTCTTTTTCTAATTTTAATGGTAGATCCACTTGGAATTTTCTATTTTCAAGCTTCACTGATTTAACAAAAACCTTTTCAGCTAAATTATGTTCTGAATCCCCCTCTATTAGTATTTCCGGAACACGCTCCACTTCCCAAAATTTTTTGATATTTTCACTGACATCAGAGTTACATGTAGTGCATAAAAGTGATACAACCTGTTTTTTTATGATGTTTGATTCAAATGCTCCAGCGATGACATGACCAAGCTTGGTATTCAAGATGCACGGAGATGATGGATGCGACGAAGATAAAGAATAGTCACTGCAGTTGTAGGAATAGTATGGGTAAATCCTACCTTGTCGTCGTTGATACTTCCTTATAGGTGTGAACTGGGGTGATGGAATGAAAGTCTTCAGGTAGATATTGTAGTCAGCTTATAATGTCTTGAAAGCACATGCACACACCATATTGTCACAAGAAATAAGAATGAGTGAAAGCACAGATCGGCAGAGAGATAAAAGCGTTTATAAATTTCACAGCGTAAGCAGGCTATCCTAGATAGCGCAGTGAATTAAGGCCGCACTTCGGCTGAATGTTTATTCGCTATCAAGCACTTTGTTAAGCGGGCATAAGCAGAACGGTAACAGTTTTAAGCGGCGTGCGCTCGCGTCGAGAACAGATCAGGACTGGTGAGGCGGTGCGCGGTGCGCGCGCGCCGGGCGGCCGGCGTGCGTTGAAACAGGTTTCTCGAGAGGTATGTTTCCACTGAGCCCGTCCGGTGAAGTTTAGATACATATTAAATATAATGTGTCGAATCGTTTAAATAAATATGAGTGTGTTTTTATATCTGCGTAAGTAGTGTGTATGTATGTGTGTATGTATGTATATGTATGTAATGATAAGAAATATGTTAGTGCCGCTACACAGTCATTTGAGTTCTCTGCTTCAGTTGGCAGGAGCAGCTGAAAAAACACATCACACCCAATGAGCATATTTATCTCAGATGGCTTGTTGAAGCTTGGATCTGCTAGAGTGATACCAGGGGGTAGCTTAAGGTCCTCAAAGTCTATTGGTGTCTGTGGTAACAAACAGGTTATTTTATCTACTACATGACAGTTAATTAATGTCTTAAAATCAGATGTAAGTGAATTAATATTTAATGGAATACAATAGCTGACTTTATTTTTGTTCTCTGTCACACCAATAAGGTTTATGTCTACTCGCTCAGGTGTGTATCCCAGAACTTTTATAGCCTTTGTAGTGATCAGAGACACCTGCGAGCCAGTGTCTAATATGCACTTGATGTGCACTTCCCTTCCATTTGGCAAATGTTTTTACGCGAGCTGTTGGGATCAAAACATTATTATTTTGAGAGGAGCGGCCTGATATGAGCACTACTGGATCTGCGGTATTACCTTCTTCGGGGTGTAATAGGGTATGATGGCTCTTTTTACACATTGAACACTTAAAATGAAATTTGCATTTTCCATTATGTGGATTCAAACAAATAGTGCATAATTTTTTATCATTGGCAAAGGAAATTCTTTCTTTAGAAGGATGCAATTTAAATTTGTTGCAAGAAAATAATTTATGGTCAGAACACTTACAGAATAGACATTCACTTGGGCCCTTCGCTGCAGCTGCCAATGCTACCTTGGATTTTCCTGTTGTGCCAGGCTTTTGCCTCGTGTCAGCTTGTGCAGGAACCTCTGATGAAGTTTCCAGTGATAGGGCTCGCCTTTCCATGTAGCCTAAAAAATCCTCAACTGTTGGATCCTTCTCCTGAGCTCGATCAAGCTGGTAAGCCCTGGCGCTGTATGTGTCTAACTTACGCATTAGGATGGCCAATAATATAGCATCCCATCCATTTACAGGAACGTCTAGATTTTTTAGAGCCACCAGGTTTTGTCGGACAACTGAAATAAAATCCCTAATATTGGTTGGAGTGTAGCCTTAGGGGCGCAAAAATTTTTCGAAAAATTTTTTTTTTTCGATTTGGTACCATACGCTTATAGGCACCATGAGCCGTGCAGAAAACAAAAAAAAAATTTTTGGGTTAGAAAAATTTTACAAGTCCCAAAAATTTTTTTAACCCAAAATTTTTTTCGACAAATTTTCTAAGTGTTTGCCCCTAACCCTACTCAAGGTGAAAAGTAAAAAAAAAAAAAAAAAAAAAAAAAAAAAAAAAAAAAAAAAAAAAAAAAAGGTGAAAAGTAAGGAGAAATTTTCTAAGTCCCAAAAATTTTTTGAACCCAATTTTTTTTTTTTGTTTTCTGCACGGCTCATGGTGCCTATAAGCGTATGGTACCAAATCCGAAAAATTTTCTAAGTCCCAAAAATTTGTTTAACCAAAAAAAATTTTTTTTCGTTTTCTTTGCTTCTCATAGCGCCCCTAAGGATATACTCCAACTCCTAAAAATCCGCCCCTAAGGCTACCCACTGACCCTAATATTTTTAGGAGAAGCAAATTTGGGCAACTTATCAATGTCTAAAAGACAGTTTACATGTTCTGTAGTGATCCTATATTTATTAAAATATCGTTTGTTTAGAAGGAGCAATGCCTCCTCATAGCTTTGTCCTATTAAAGGTAAGTTTTTAATTAAATCAAATGGTTCCCCAAGTAAATAAGATCTCAAGTAATACAACTTTTGAATATTATCAAGGGTTTTGTTGTTGTGAAACACAGATTTAAAAGTTTCAATAAATGTAACATACTGTGAGTATTGCCCCTCAAAGCTTGGTATGTTTATGTTTGGCAGTTTCGTCCTACAAATACCACTGCTACCCTGCTCCGGAGGTTTCTGTTCCTTACTAGAACTACTCAACAAGTTAATCTTCGCGTTGAACACGGTCAAACAGTGAAAATATTTATTTTCTACCTCAACAATATTTTCGTCATCATTACAATTTAACAGCAATATTTCTTTGTTGTAATTTTCGTACTCGTTAAAACTGTTAATTAATCTATCTCGCCTTGCGATAATCGCTTCTAATGAACTAACTTCCATATCCTTCTCGTTACAAGCAAGCGAGTAAAGTCGAGTAATCATACCTTTGGTGTAACCTCTGCTCACATTCAGTTTTTTGATGTTTTCTTCCATATTGCTATCGTTTGAGCACAGTTTGTAATAATAATGCTTTGGCACAATACAACGCACTTACTTTTTAGCACAAACAGACAATTTACATATAAAATCTTATGGTAAAAAACCTTGCAATAATAATGAATTGAAATCAAAATGGCGATAGTCTTGATTTTGTTAGAACGGTCAAGAAGATGAAGCGTCGTTGCGTTGGTCACGTTGGTACTTCTGTCCACAGAACATTTATAATATACTCTAGGAGCTTCTGTCGTGACGCCGTCCGCCGTACGTTCACTCACTCGCAGACTCGTTCTCGCTCTTTCTTTCGCAGGTCGAAGTCACTTGCTATCTTGCTCACCCTCTTTGGAGATCGACTGAATGTCGACCACGTAGTAGATCGAAGAACGTTGCTCCCTCCCGCGCACCAGCAAAGAGCGCGCGCAGTTCCCGCCGAAACTATGATGATGACGCCGTCCTAATCTTTCGTCCTCTTCTTTCACGTGTGGCAGTTCGTATGACGAACAACCTTGTTTCACTCGCACGCAGAGGAATAATGTGTTTCGAGTTTTGTTGACCACGCAGCACGTTGACACGATGCAATGCTTGAGAATGATGTTGTTATAACATAATATGATCAGTTATAATCGTACCCATTGATGCTTGAACACCAAAATGGCTTGAACTGACAAATTCTTCTTTCACTCGCACGTGTAGGAATGCAATGCTTGAACTCAATCCTGCTCGAACTGACCAAATGTTGGGTTCTTCTATGTTGTGTGGACTGTTTGTAGGTCGGTTTAAATAAGGAGTCCAAGCTTGGCACAATCAAAACTATTTATTTTATACACGGACACGTCTTAGCTATCGCAGCGTATTATTAGGAAGAAAGAGTGAACCATTCAAAGACAAAAGGAAGCTCATCAATACAGACTATTAATATTATAATAGACAACTTGTGTTGCTAGCAACAGAAGGAAAACATCATGAGGAAACCAGCATGTCCTAGAACCTACCAACTAGTCTGGAAACCGACTCCAACATAGTTGGGATAAATCTAGGCAAATGATAATGATCTAGATTATTTATTATAATTAAGTTTTGCCCCGTGACTTTCGTCCGCGTGAAACAATTTTAAGAGATTTAATTTTTTTACGGAATCCTAATCTTTTTCTAAAATAAAAGCAGCTTTATAACATCAGCTAGCAAAACAGATTAAAGATATTTCATACAAAAGACACTTGTAAGAACAAGTCCCATCATTTCAATCACTGTTTTGTTCTACATCATACCTGGAAACCTATTTACGGAGATATTGAGGGTCAAAGTTCCAACTTTTTGACAAGTTTTTTTAAATACAAGTTTTAATTGTAAAATTCTTACTTGACAAACCTCTACGATCCCCGTACTATTCAATCTATCCATCACAATGTTTTAAGCGCGTTACATTGATTTCTAGCGCAAAACATGATTTTTCACGCGAAAAAAAAGTCGTTTCCCAGCAATAATTATTGCGTAAAGTCACTTAATTTAATGTACTGAATGCTTGGTTGACGGCTTCCACTTGTGTTGGTTTACATCCTGTATACCATCATAATAATCTTATGCATTCACTAAAAACCTGTTATTTTGAAATAACAAACAGACACTTCAATTCTATCCAAGCAGATATCAATAATTTTGCATCTGTATCCTTGTACAGTTGAGCAGAAAAGTGTAGAATTAAATTAATTAAGTACCAGTTCGTATTACGAGAACATAAGCTAAACTTTGATTCCATTAGTCTCTAGTTAGGTATTATGCATGAATCAGCAAAAAGCTCGAACGCGTCCGTTGAAGCGGTAAATCACTGTTCATAAAGTCAGCTCCGTAGGTAAGCGATTGGCGAACTTCACTAAGTTTGAAACATTAAACTTAGGTATTAAGCGCCTCGTGAACTAGTCATACTAACTATGTAATAAGTAGTCGGGGTGACGTACAGTCTTGCTAATCCCTTGGTCACAAACCATACGCTCAAATAAAACGCGTTTTGCAACCCAAGTCTTCATTTTGACGACCCGAATGGCGCAGCGGTAGTGAGGCTTAAGGTTGTGGCACACTTGACAAGCACCTCACCAGCACAGCTGTTGCCCGGCGTTGTCTTGAATTTAGGCTACGGCGCGCTTACCACGCGTCGTCAGCGAGGTGTAAGCTCGCAGTCTGTGCGCTGGCTGTGATAGTCTGGGAGATGGTGTTGCATTTTAGAGTGTTTTACGCTGATCGGTTGCCATCTGGTCCAATAGATCTCAAATTTCTGATAAGTGAACCCAGCGTCAGCTGAGACACCCGCGACGGGATTGGGAGGTGAGGAGACTGTTTTTTTTCACCACCGGTGAATAAAAAAAAACTAGTCATAGTACGCCGGCTGAAACTTTTTTCATAAATAGCCCGTCGTAAGCTTTTTCATATGAACATTACAAAATAGCCTATTTTGCATTTAATGGCAAGTTAATTACTGGATTGGAGCGATGCCGGTGCGGTGCTTGTAAAGTGAGCCACGACCTTTACGTTCTGTGATGAGCATGGGCATTGTTTCCGAGTCATGGATGTTTATATGGTATAAGTATGGTACAAACAAAAAGTATCCATGTAGTATATCAGCTATCTTGTGTTGATACCAGCCTCGTTGCTTAGTGTGGCACTGTGTGTGATGTCCAGCGATTTTAACTTATTTAATTCAAAACAAATAAATAAAACTCTGTTACAGTAATCGCGTAGTCGCGATTAGGTACCGATACGACGGTACGCACACAAAGGAATCATATCAAGCAAGCGAGTGCCTTGCCACTAGTCGCGTTGCTGGAGGTCGTCAAAGGGACTTTACATCGATGACTGTTGAAAAAACAATAGTCATCTGTTTTTTGTCAGGGCATGGTACGTAGTCGCACCTTGCAAAGCAACACGCGACGCATTTTTACATTTTTCTGACGAGATATCATCAAATGATTTTTCCCACTCTACTAACTAAAACCCATCCATACATCTTCCTGGCCCTTTATGTTCCAGGGCCACGATATCTCTTTCGAACAGTCACGCAGCCCGACGAACGCGCCGCTAGCCCATAGCTCACCGTCCACAAGCCAACGGTGGCTGACACCCGGTGCGTCTCCAGCGGCGGCTGGGGCGAGAGGTTCCCTCCCTCTCGCGTTCCGCCACCTCCTTCGCTAGCATGACTGCTTCGCAGAAGAAGGTGACGGTTTCCCAGACGTGCGATGCCTGAGGCCGTGTATGGAGCTTTATTAGGAATTAACTTAGTATAATTTCCACGAGTGAGAGGATGCTATTAAGGTATTAAATTAATAACATTGAATGTAGCCTAATCCGTGATGCGAGCGCTTGTTGTGGTTTTAACGTGGGTTTAAAACGCAATTAACAGAACTAATTAGTATTGGAAACTACATAGGTACCGAATCTATAATCCTATTCAGTGTTGTTATGTGGAGTTACCAACCATGATCCCACAAACGTTTCTATTGTCCTAACTCATCATATTGTACCTAGCATTTTCCAACTAGTCCTTTTCCAGTCTAACCGGTCATTTGAATACCAGTGATTTACATGGAGCGAATGCCTATCTGACCTTCACAACCCAGTTAGTACTATGATATCTCTTGGTAAGACTGATTGTCAGACTTTTTGGCCACTGACTAACTGCAACGACTGTCAAAGATTTACAAATACTGCTTAGCGTGCTTTCCGAGGCACCGAGAAAACTCGGTATATAATGAGTGGTCACCCATCCTCAGACCAACCTAGGCAAGCACGGCTTTACCTAAAGATCTATCCGAGCCTTTGTTATTATTTTTTATTATCCTAACTAAAATTTTATAAATGCGGAAGTAGAAAGTTTGTTTGTTATCTTTTCACCTTTTAACGTAGTTCATACAAACGTAGTATCAAAATAATTTGTAAATCAAGCATATTCTTAAGGTAGTGTTTATTTCAATTGGATTACAGAATATTTAAGTTCTCAAATATATTCAAAAATAAGATTTCTATTGAAATTTTAAATTCCTTACATCGCGTGTTTATAGCATTGTCCTTTCAAAAATATATATTTGGGAACATAGATATTCTGTAATCCATTCGAAGTACTAAAACTATTTTGGTATTATTGTATGAAAGACGCATGCTCCGCCGGCCCCTTTTTTTTTTTTTTTTTTTGGGATGGGAAATCATCAAATGATTTCTCCCACTCTGGGCGGAGCGGGAGGGAGTATCAGACTCTTACTGACTAAAACACATCCATGTTCCTTCCTCGCCCTTTATATTCCGGGGCTGCGGTATCTCTTTCGAACAGGCCCGCAACCCCGGCAGGCTTCGGCCCTTGCGCGCCCCTCCCCTTATTTATGCTTACATCTCTTCGAGGCGTGCGTGGAACACGAACGCGCCGTCGACACGGCCTGTCGTCGTAAAGGTCGTGGCTCACTTGACAAGCACCGCACCAGCACCGCTCCAACCAAGCAATTTACTTGCCATTCAAATAACAGCATTAAATCGTGTGTCGCATAACATATTTTTTAATGTCCATATGAAAAAGCTTACGGCGGGTGGTCAACGCGCTTGCCGCTACCATACGCCTCGCCTCGCGGGCGGCGCGGCGCCAGCGCGCGGTCCGCGCGCCGCAAGCGAGGGGTCCGCGCGTGGACGCCGCGCCGTAAGCGAGGGGGCCGCGCGCGGCCCGCGCGCCGCAAGCGAGGGGACCGCGCGCGGACGCCGAGTGGCCCGCGAAACAACGTCATTGCGCCGTCGTGCTTCTCTACGTCGTTGCTACTCTTTGTTTAATGTATTGCCAGTTACAAATTTAGTTAGAGAGCCCACGACACTAAACCTAGTTCGGTTAGACTCCCAGATAATGTCTATATATATAATTGGTCACGATGCTGCAATGCATAAACCTGGCGGCGCTATTAAAAAAACCATTACTATTATGATAAGACTCCCAAGTTATGTGAAATTCAGTACAAATCGAAAGTTTGTTGACACCGAAGTAGCACAAACTAGTTGCTTAAGAGCTCTGGAGCCAATCCGATTATTCCTAAAGGCGTGTAAGTCCTACGCGTGTTCAATCACACCTTACAATTGTGTTCGCGGTGACAGCAAGCTCTTATTCCGGGAGATAGCGGTGCAAATAAAAATGCCCTAATAAAACGACTGATATTGTTGTAATCGAAGGTTGATCTTATAAGATCTTAGAGACCATGATCTTATAAGATCAACCTTCGATTACAACAGTATCAGTCGGTCGGTCGGTCGGTCTGTAACCAATCGTTACAGTATACCGGCTGAAACTATTTTTAAAAATAATTTACATATACTGAACTTAAAAAATCACAGAACTGTAATGGAAAGAAAAATTAAACCACGAATCCACGTCAACAAAATATAATTACTAGAGATAATTCCCTAAAATAAAATGCTACCTCCTGGACTATTACTACCAGCGTGCGGACTGTGAGCTTGCGCCTTGCGGACGGCGAGGGGACCGCGCGCGGCCCGCGCGGCGCAAGCGAGGTGACCGCGCGGCGCAAGCGAGGCGACCGCGCGCCGCAAGCGAGGGGACCGCGTGCTTACACCTCGCTTGCGCCGCGCGGGCCGCGCGCCGTAGCCTATATTCGAGGCGACGCCGGTCAGGAGCTGGGCTGGTGCTGTGCTGGTGCGGTGCTTGTCAAGTGAGCCACGACCTTAAGACGGACGGACGGCTAGCTAGCTCATAGCCAACCGTCCACAGGCCCGCATCTACGGTGGCCGGTAGCCACCACGTGGCCCCCGACGCCCGGTGCGTCTCCCGCGGCGGCCGGGAAGAGAGGATCTCTCCCTGTCTCGTTCCGCCACCTCCTTCGCTAGCATGACTGCTTCGCAGAAGGAGGTGACGGCTTCCCATTCCGTCTCGCTCCGGACCATGGATTGAACCAGGGCCGGACGCGAGAGGTCGCCGCCGCCGATCGCCGCTACGAGGACACGGCGGTGCTCCGCCCACGCAGGGCAGACTTCCACCGTGTGCTCCACCGTGTCCTCCGGTCGATCCTCGCAGTGGAGACACCCGGGCGTTTCCTCCCGCCCGATTCGGTACAGGTACCTCCCGAAACGTCCGTGTCCGGTGAGGACCTGCGTCAGGCGGAAGGTGAGGACGCTGTGGCGCCTCTCCAGCCACTCCTCAAAGAGGGGACTTACCACCACTATCGTGGCGTCTCCGCTGGCCCCTTCAGTAGAGCATATGTAACATCAAATACAACCTTTCATCAAAGAAAACCGCAGAACATACGCTTCAGCAGTTTTAACAGCCGTGTAATCTCAATTTCTAGATCACGGTAATTATTATAATGACAGAGTCACGATTGTCATCAAATTAAAGGAAATTTTAGAAGTCAGCCATGTCGAAAATCGTTTTTGATCGGCCTTATTTAGCTGATTTGTGGTTGTCTCCAAATGGGATGGGTGTCTTTTGAAATGAAGCGCTGTGCCGTCGCGGGGAGAATTGAAGAGACGTCTGAAATGGCACAAATTCAAAAAGTACCTATTTTTAAATGAAGAAGTTCTGAAATTATGTCATAAGTAATAATAGGCAAATAAGTGTTAATCAGCGTATATTAACAAAATATTTATTGAAAAATTCTGAATTTCATGTAACCTAGTAATTTTTTTTTTTATAAAAGGTTTATAAATTCACATTTTTTGTGCAAAATATAAGACGTAGTAGGCGGATCTAGCAATGACTTTGACCTTGAAAATACTTGACCTTTATGAATTTGGGGAGTTGTATTGATGATTATAATAATTCTGTATAATGTCACCGTAAAATTGTCAACCTGCGACACTGTAAACTGTCGAAATATCGCCAACTGAACATACTGCTTACTTCCGTCGACTACGCTTTTTAGGGGAATATAAAGTGTTTCGAGGTTAAGGTACATTAATCGGTATTTTTAAGGAATGGTACATTACCTTTTCATGAGAGTGGTACATGGGGTAAGGGGGATCCATCCATCCTTCCCTCCCCCTCCTGCACACAACACGAGTTGACTTCCAACACATACATTTAACAATATTACGGTTTCACTTCGATAGATTACAATCTACCGAAAAATAATGCGTTATATTGTAAGCAGTATATTCGTTTAACAATCTGCCGATAGTTTACAATCTCTCTAGTTATATTACAATCTAACGTGTTTGACAATTTTACGGTGATATCGTTCGTCTTACAAACCATATTTTCAACCTAGCACTGGCTGGCAAATTGCAAAAAACATAAGAAAATTTGAATATCGCGGACTACCTTAGAGCATTCTTAAAATTCCTCACCTTTTCATGCTTCAACTGAACCTACACACCTTACATTCTTCTTTTAATGAAAATTACGCAATCAATTCCAGTCATTCCATACAAAAGTTGCAAAGTCACCCTTTTGATTAGTAAATTGAGGTTTTCTTCCTCAACGGCTTAATAGTAAGAAATTATTTCAAGTTAATTCCCTGTAACCGACCAACGTTTCATTAAGCTTGATTGACGTTATCGCTGTTGTCTCACTTTTGTAAATTGTATGCTTCAGCGGATTGAGTTAGTAGAATTCGTTGCTTTATTGTTATATTTTTTGTATTTTCTGTTTCAAGATAATTATGATTTTGTTTCAACTTAAGTTAGTAAGTAATGGCTATGATTATCGTAAATGACTGCTTCATTTCTGTTATTTTTATGCTTGAGTGAATAGTAATTTTGATAATTTATGTTGCTTTTCGTTTTTTTCTTGATAACTTACTTTTTTCTTTAATTATAATTAATGTCACTTCGTCGTGTTGGGTTTTATTTCCAGCGTTTAAGGATTACGTTCATTTCATTATTTGACATGATACAAATCACAAATAAAAAAGTGTCACACCGCGCAACGTTCCGGGCCAGCGATCAACGCCCAGAACAAACCCTTGGACCTAGAAAAATGAAATTTCGCAAAGTAGTTCTCTTTGTAATATAGACAAAGGAAACAGAAGAATTCTTCGAAATTCAACCCCTAAGTGAGTTGAATAGGGGATGAAAGTTTTTACGAAAATTCGTTGATCATTCCTCCTCCAAATGGTTAAAAAAGGGAATAAAGTAGTGCATGGAAAGTCTTTAATTTTCGAAGTAAAAATCGCAAAATTTATTATCAAGGCGTATGGTTGGAAACTAACGCAACGGTGTTGTTAGAATTTCAATCCATATGAGGGTGAAAAGGGGCATGAATTTTTTTAAGTTAAAATCAGTAATGTCATGAAAATGACGTTACCACTAGGGATGCCTCGATACGCCCTTTTGCCGATACGATACCGATACTCTTATAAAAATATCGGCGATACTGATACTGAAGGTAGAATTGATAAAACAGAATTAATTAAGTTTAAGTAATCAAAATTAACTATTATATGATTTTTATTTAAAAAACAAAGTATTCTTAAGTTTTGCGGCCAAAGGCGATTTTGCAAGTCTGTTTTAATAAGACCTGCTGTGGAAAATAGTCTCTCAGATGCGACCGAACTCATTTGGCAACTAAAGTACTTCTGCGCCATTTTTTTCAAGTTTGGGTATAAGACGTCATTTTTAAAGTGCGAAATTTGAAAAGTATCTTTGAATCTGCCATAAAATATCGTCCATGCCGATACGAGTATAACGGTATCGGTATCGATATTGGATGCATCCCTAGTTATCACTTAAATAATGGGCCGTAAACCGACTATACAGACAACCATTTTTTTTGTTAAATCCTAATAATATAAGCCTATCGACAGCCTTTCTCATAACCGTAGCCATTTTCTTCTCTTTTTGTCAACAAACGCTCTAATACCCAATTGGCCAATCTTTATCTCCTATTCCCAGTTATCGTCCAAAATACGGCCAACTGTCAACACTTACCAAACCCAATGTAAACAGCAAATGTTTGGAGGAAAACGCAAAAAAAGTAAAGGTACCAAGTGTCATGCAAAACTCGGTCCCAAAGGGCAATGTTCCATTTCTTAGAAATGAAGTTAAAAGGGTAGCTTCGTCCCTCGAGGTAGAACTTGGTCGCAAACATCGGAGGGTCTGAAGGAACGTTATCTAAATTAAAAATATTGGGAACGTTTTGTGTAAAGCTGTTCGATTTGTATGTTTGGAGAAGTTTAGCCAGGCTGGTAGTAGTTATACAGGGTGTAAACAACCTCATCACGAAGCCGCCAAACAATCATTCTACTTTTTTTCGACTTTTTTTTTGAGGTGAAAAATCACGTTGTGTTGTAGAAATCAATGTAACGCACAAAAAACATGCTGATTAATAGATTGAATAGTACGGGCGTCGTAGAGGTGTTAAATTCTTCATTCTTCATTTAACTTGTAATTAAAGAAAAACTTGTCTGAAAGTTGGAACCCCCAATATTTCCGTAACTAGAAGGTTCCCAGGTATGGCATAGAAGAAAAAAAATATCGCAATGACGAGGAGAACAAGTGCCTCATTCATCGGCTTCATTACGTTTTATTCATTTTACACCCTTTAAAACTTAACCAAAAAGATGGCAATATCAAACGCACATAAACAATAACATCACGCATTTTAGGCCCCGAAGTGTTCAGCAAAGGTGTACATAGCAGTACTACACCCACAGTTCACTAATTATGCTTAAGCCCCATGTAATAGGGGGTGAGCCTATTATCATCAATCGGGCACAAATCCACTCTCTGAAAATCAAGTAAGTAACGGGAATCGAACCGAGGACATCATGCTAAGTAGTCACATTTGGAACCAATGGACGAACAAGGCGGTCAAAACAAATGTTTAAGGCGACTAGTATGATAGTGTTTTGAAAATATCATATATTTTTTGTGGTTTTGTTTATTGCAGTGAATCATATTATAGGCATTATACTCGTAAAACTCGCGTTTGGCTCCTATAGTCGCCTAAGCCACAGCTTCCTCCATCAAATTTAATGCATCAAAACCACTTAAGGAGAGTACAGGAGTTTTAAATTTAACATACAAGGTGTAAACAGACTTTTCACGAAGCTGTCAACCAAGCATGTACGTACGGTCGAACAAGCTATACGGTTTACATTTAACAATGTAATTTGTTTGTTAAACTGTAAGCCAAATAGCTTGTTCCACCGTACATCAAACTAAGTAACTCTATGCAAAATGCAAAAAATATTGCTGGGCAACGAATTCTTTTTTGGTAAATTACAAACATTGGTGCTGAAGGTTGCATTGCATAGTTCGAGGGATGTGGAGGTATATAAAGTAAAACGTTAAAAAAATGGAGGTATTAAAAAAATTAGTAGAAGTTGTAACTTTATTCGAACAATGACTAGAAGGTTTTAAGGGCATAGTCCAGAACAAATAAATTATCGCAAGAACGGGGAAAACAAGTGCATTTTAGCTTGGTTAAGGGTATTTTTACACCTATCATGATAGTGATGTCGCCGTAAAATTGTAAAAACCGTTACATTGTAGGTCATCTATCTAGCGAGATTGTGAACTGTCGAAATATTGTCATGTGAACGTACTACTTACAATATGGCGCATTATTTTTCGGTAGATTAAAATCTGTCGAAGTGAAACCGTAAAATTGTGAAATGCATGCAATCAAATTATCGCTACCCCATAATCAGGACTTGAGGCACCCCTGCGGGCCTGTTCGAAAGAGATATCGTGGCCCCGGAACATAAAGGGCGTGTAAGGAACATGGATGGGTTTTAGTCAGTAAAAGTCTGACACTCCCTCCCGCTCCGCCCAGAATAGGAGTAGTCATTTGATGAATTCTTATCCTAAAAAAAAGGCACCCCGACGTTAGGTTAGATAGGTAGGTTACTTTAAGCCTGACGCTGACAGTGACAATCCAACAGGGCAATAATATTTACGTATTCATTTAAGTGTCACCTTGTTTTAGTCAAAACGAGCATAAAAATTACGATCGTGTGTGAAGTACTTATTCTCAAGATGACAAACGTTAGTGGTCTGGAAAAATACGTCAAGATGGTACCAAATGGGTTTCGATTATGGACGAAAAAATATGGCGTATGTTTGACGTCCTTGTTTCTTTTGTTAAAGAATATTTCTCAGACTGTTGAGGAAAAGGAAAAAGTGTGTCTAGTTACCTACCTACTTGTTATTCGGCACATGTTAGGAGAGTCATTTTGGAGACGTAAAGATGTTACACTCGTGTTACATACTAGGTAACTTATTATATTATATATTGTATCGTACAGTACCTACAGTTTTCTAAACGCTAGCTTAACCAAGTATAAGATAAAAGTATGTAATAATAAACTACAGTTTGTTTTTAGATATGCGCCCGATCCGATTCTTATGAGTATGTGTTACATACTTTTATAAGAGTATGTAACAAAAAATGCTATTATTATGTATTATTTCTATTGAAAATTATAAAAGCTTCAACTTGAAGTGCAAATTGAAATATAAACAGGGTGGAATTTTTCAATGCCACCTGCAGGGAAAGTACTCGAAATACGGGAGATAGCAAGTTTTACTCAAAGGAAACATCAATTTATTTTTAAAAAGAAACAAATCTGCATTCACAGATTTTTGAAGATTTTCCTTGCTACACCCGGGCATTTTTGAAAAATAAAGAAATGTTTCCTTTGAGTAAAATTTGCTATCTCCCGTATTTCCAGTACTTTTCCTCCAGGTGGCATTGAAAAATTCCACCCTGTATAGTTAGCTATAAGTTTCAAAAGATTTTTTCAAAACTCGTATTCTTATTATTAAATGTTTTACGTGAGATTCTACCTGATAAGCTCCCTCTCAATGTGACAATTCGGCCACTGACCTAAGGTTTCTAATCCTTTTTGCGGCGGTCACTAAACCCAGAGGAATTTCCTATTCTAAATCGGGATTGGAATACTAAATTTGGACCTGTTTGTTACAAAATTACTGGAACTTAACAAATAATAATACATTTTCGTATTATGAATATTTATTCTAATTTACATATTCATCTGTAACCAAGCTTAAAATTATTTATAAAATAAAATATGATAGAATGGAAGTAAAGCATTTCAAAACAACAGAAAAACGTCCACCTCGCTGTCTGAGTATTGCCCAGAATTAAGCTGGCAGCATTGCCACTATTTCGTATAATTTATATCGTGCCGAATGTAACACCTACTTCCAATTAGTATAATGAACAAACTCCTAGAAACTATCAATTTAAATAATGTTTCTAGTGTTAATAATATCATGACCTACATTTTGTATAATTATGACTTGGTAATTACCGTCTTGCTTCAACAGTCGGCTAATTTAACTAGCTACGTTATAATTGTTTCAGAAAATGTAATTTCCATGCCCAGTATAATGTCGTCAAACATTATTTAATATTGTGATTATATGTACCTACAATAATAACAGTCACATGGTTCAATTTATATATTAATACTAGCTGACCCACGCTAGTTCGTCTGCGTCACATAAGAGATAAAAAGCTCACAAAGGGAATACAATTTCCCCCGTTTTTGCAACATTTTTCATTTATGCTCCGCTCCTATTGGTCATAATAATAAGTGATGTTATATAGCCTAAAACCTTTCTCGATAAATTTACTATCCAACACAAAAATGGTGGCCGGGGGCCACCGTAAGCGCGCGCCTGTGGACGGTGAGCTATGGGCTAGCTTGCCGTCCATCCGTCTCATAACGACAGGCCATATCGACGGCGCGTTCGTGTTCCACGCGCGCCTTAAAGAGATGACAGCATAATGGAGGGGCCCTCAATGGCCGAAGCCTGCCGGGGCTGTGGGACTGTTCGAAAGAGATACCGTGGTCCCGGAACATAAAGGGCGAGGAAGGAACATAGATGGGTTTTAGTCAGTAAAAGTCTGACACTCCCTGTCAGACTTTTACTGACTCCGCCCAGAGTGGGAGAAGACATTTGATGATAACCCATCCGAAAAAAATAAGGTTGGAGTAGAAGTTGATGTGTGGTGTTACACGGGTGATTGAAATAAGATTAAGAGAAAATCTGAAAGTGGCACCGGTGACTGATAAGTTGTGTGGTAATCGGTTGTCGTGGTATAGGCATGTGATGCGGAGGAATGAGGGAAATGTCGAGGGGAAAGTTTTGGGCATAAATGTGGGCCAAAGAAACGATGGATGAACTGTGTAAAAGATGATAGGGCAAAAAATGATTGATGAGAAAACAAGTAAAAGAAAAGTATAGAATAAGTAGAAATGTTCCGCCGATTCCAAATAAATTGGGAAAAGGGCGAAATAATGATGAGGTAAGAGTAGGGGCCTCCGGGGCTGTTTGAAAGAGATACCGTGGCCCCAGAACATAAAGGGCGAAGAAGGAACATGGATGCGTAAGTCAATAAAAGTCTGACACTCCCTCCCGCTCCGCCCAGAGTGGGAGAAGTCATTTGATGATTTCTCGTTCGAAAAAAAAGAAGTGTAGAGGCCTTATTGGTGAACATGCGTATCTTTAGCGAGATTCCGCCGAGTCTCAAAATGTACGATATGCGGTTGGTCTCGGTCTCGGCTATTGTTTGTTGAAGTAGTCAGAATCTGTAGTTTGTCAATCATATCTTACCAATAGGTATCGTATCCCCAGCAACTGGGTGCTGCAGGTCAGATAGGCTGATCCTTTATGTTGAAATACAACTTGTAGTAGACTGGTAGTATTGTAAACGACAGGACTAACATCTTCACGATTCTGTTCTCCTAGTACCTACTTATTGTTGGGTATTCACTAAAAAGACGATTTCAACGGCACCAACAAACATCTCCTTCCTGATTCTGTTCTCCTAGTACATTCTGCCATGTTCAAATTCAAAATTGAGTTATTTCGTAACAAACCTTAGTGTTAGTGTGTCAGAGAGAGACAAAAAATAGCAACATCAACAAATGGTTTCCTTGTAACTTTGGGAGTTGAATGTACCGTACAAAAACAGTTGAAATGTATGGTTGACGAAATGGGACTCAATGTATGAAGATTAAAATAGATACGAGTTGGCACACTTTTTTACTTTTTCGCACGTCTATTGTTTAGTTGTCGAAATGGGAAAGTTACGAGATGCGACGCTACAGTCCAGATTTTTAGGGCAATTTTCTACCTACCCTTTGTTTTTACAGTAACTAGCCTAGTTAACCAGCAGAACTCTTGGAAGCCATTTGCGTAAAATGTTAGAAAACAATGCTTCATGAAAATTAATGAACTAACGCGCTAAGTGATTTATTGCATAATGTATTTCTATTTACTTCCGAGAACTTTATGAATATTATGATAAATCTTGTCTTTTATTAAAAATGTTTCTGGAAAGTTTTGTCGTCAACCAAAGTATTTGCATACTGATGTTATGTAACAGTTGTTTAATTTTGTTTCTTATTTAATTTAACGGTAATTAAGAGAGCAGCGGTGGCCCGGTGGTGGCGGCCCCGACTTACGAACAGTAAGTAGAGGGTTCGAAGCCAGGCAAGCGCATTACTTTGTGTAATTTATTTCATAACCACTGCTCTTTTTTTTTTTTTTTTTTTTTTTTTTTAGGATGGGTAATCATCAAATGACTTCTCCCACTCTGGGCGGAGCGGGAGAGAGTGCTCGCCTTTCATGTTCCGGGGCCGCGGTATCTCTTTCGAACAGGCCCGCAACCCCGGATCACCACTGCTCTCAACAAGAAAAAAAAAAAACTGAGGAAACCGGCATGTCCTAGAAACAAAAATTCGAAGACATGTGACATCTACAAAACCGCACTGGGCCCGCGTGGCGGATTATATAGCCCATTCGCAATTTGACGTGGAGTTGCGGACACCACCCTGTTGTACAATACATTTCAATACAACGGTAATTAAGCGGTATAAAGATTAACAGACTACAGAATAGTGCAATGTTGAGAGTTTTGGTTCCACTCTGGGTTGATTCTTGGTCGTGCAAAGTGTTATGGATTATTTACGCCAAGTTTTTAAGTGTATATGTCACCGTAAAATTGTCAAACACGTTATATGTATTACAATATAACGTGTTTTTTCTCGCGATATTGTAATGTCTCGAATTATTGTCAACTGAACATACGGAAGTATCTCTGCCCCCATAATCGGGACTTGGGGCACCCCCCCGTTAGGTTAGTTAGGTTCCTTTAAACCCTGCACTCGGAAATAGGGGCCCGTCGACTACGCTTTTTAGGGGGAATATAAAGTGTTTTAAGGTTATGTTATATTAATCGGTATTTCTCAGGAATGGTGCATTATTTTTTCATGAGAGTTATGCCACTGGGCAAGGGGGACCCCTCCTTCTCTCCACACCGCGTAAGTTGACTACCATCGCATGCATTTCAAGAAAAATAATGCGTTTTGTTGTTGTAAGCAGTATGTTCATTTGACAATAATTCGAGACTTTACAATATCGCTAGAGATATTACAATATTACGTATTTGACAAATTTACGGTGACATATACACTAGATTCATGCCGGGATTATGGTAATATTGTCGACCCCATCACATGGGATAAACATAACTAACCGGTGAGATGTGGATATAGCTACCGACTCACACACACCTCTGCCAAACTTATAGGGGTTTATAGGCTTGATGTTATCATCATGGTGAACCCAAACACTGCTAAAAACAAATAACTTAAGGTTGATGATTCAAGGTAGACCGAGAACCGGGGTTGCGGGGCTGTTCGAAAGAGATACCGCGGCCCCGGAACATTAAGGGCGAGGAAGGAACATGGATGGGTTTTAGTCAGTAAGAGTCTGACACTCCCTCCCGCTCCGCCCAGAGTGGGAGAAGTCATTTGATGATTTCCCGACCCAAAAAAAAAAAAAAAAGGTAGCCCGAGAAATTCATATCTTCTTATGTTTTTTTGCAATTTGCAGGCCAGTGCAAGGTTGTATGTTGATTAAAATTGTACGCGACTGTTGTAAAGCTTTTAGTACAAAATCGATATAACGTTTCTGTTTGCAGTACCCATCCACATTTTATTCATGAGTTGAATAAAGCAAATACATTGAGTACACAATGACGGTACTTTTTCAATGACTGCAGTTTGATTGAGCGTTTTATTTACCCGATGCATGTTCAAAAAAGAGCATCGACATTGAGCTATTAGGGTGACAACACAAGTGTATAGCCGGCGCCATAATACATGCATGTCAATGATACAAAAAATGATTGTGAGTAATTTTAGGATTTTCGGAAATGTGTTCTTGCATGCTATCAGGAAATGTCCATCAATCGCACCCTAGGTGTGATCATCTGCCTACCGGTGCTTCGGGACTGTTCGAAAGAGAAACCGCGGCTCCGGAACGTAAAGAACAAGAAAGGAACATTAATGGTTTTTAGTCTGACACTGCCTTCCGCTCCGCCCAGAGTGGGAGGAGTCATTTGATGATTTCCCATCCGAAAAAATAAAATTTAAAAAAGTATGATCATCTGCCTAGCTTTTTCCGAACTTGATAGGGTTTGGCTTCCAGTCCAACCGGAAGCCACCAATACCAGTATTTCACATGGAGTCACTGGTAGTGGCTCCATGTGAAATACCAGTGACCTCTATAACCCAGTTAGTGTTGGGAGATAAAATATACTTGCAAAGACTGGTTTTCTGACTTTCGGGCCACTGACGACCTCTATCAACTGTCAAAGATAATTATATACAAATGACTCCCGGGGCCAACGGCTCGACATGCTTTCCTAGGTACCTAGGTACCTAGGTAGGTCGGTTTCCTAGGAATCTTGGTATAAATGGGTTATTTTTTCTAATAAACTTGGCGCGCGTTGACGCGGGGGCTCTTGCGGGCGGCGGGCGGCAGGGTATCGCTGACCACTTTCACGCACGTGTAGACACTATTGCTAAGCTCTTCCCAATGTTTGTCATTAATAGTTAGCCATTCAGGGACAGACCTAGGTGAGAGCGGCTACCTTGAAAATGGACTCGTGTGGAATTTATAGCTAGTTATAGTTTTAGTAAGTAGTACAAGGGAGTGTCCCAGAGTTCTTGCCAGACTCCGAAAAAATTATCCGCATAAGAGTGTTAATCGGATTTTTTTAGGGTTAACTGAAAACCCTAAGAGCAAAGTTTAACCCGTTTTTATCAATCAACAATATTTAAAGGATGAATCCTATAATTGTGAGGGTAAATCCCATATAGTGGTTTATCGAAAAGTTAAACTTCTATGCCGGTTAATCAGTCGCTGGTTTTCACTTTTGGAGAAGTATCTTAAATTCAACAAATCCGTCACCTTGCTGTCTGGTTTATTTTATCACAGCATAGAGTATCTTCGTTCTTAGTTTAAATTTTTTTTAAATATCCAGGTCGGTTATCACAAAAAAAATATCATCTTATTTTTCAATTCAACAAAAAATATAACGCAAACGAAATTCAAAGTCGCAATCTAAATCCACCAAATCTAAAACACAATTCCATTAAACAATGAATTACTTTTTAATCGGTCTGTGCAAAGTAAAAAGGTTTTATACGAGGTTACACAACAAGAAAAGAGGAAGAAAAACCTTTTTAAAAGCTACGAACACATTAGTGTAATAAGGGTTAGGTCACGCCCTGAGCGCGACACCGGAATTGTAATGAAACCGTCAATTATAAGACTAGGTAAATGAGAAGCGTTCGTGTGTACGAATCGGCTTTTAATAGAATTCGCTAGTGTTATTGTTTGGAATTAAAAAAGGTTTTATTTAAAACCTCATCACACACCCCTGTAATCACAGAGGGGATAGGGAGAGGTATACCAAAAGCAGTGACATACCCTTCATCTTCATTATTCTTTTCCCCTTATCCCAATCATAACGGGTGACTGGTTCGGGAGAAGAAGTGGCTTTCGGCTTCGGAAAAAAAGTATCATTTTTTTTCTACACCATACTTCTCTTCGAGTTACCGAGATATTGGGGGTGAAAGTTACAACTTTATGACCAGTTTCTTTTGTGAAAACGTTAACAGGTGCACATCGTTTTAAGTGCGGTTACATTGCGGTCTACCACAAAACATAATTTTTCACTCCAAAAAAGGAAGCCGTTTCCCAGCAATCATTTTTGCGTAAGGTAAGTTACTTTATAGATTGATGTGCAGAATACTTGGTTGACGGTTTCGTGATGAGGTGGTTTAAACCCTGCAATATTGATGTAGACTTATTATATTTCGACAAATAAGTCTACGCCCCATGTAATAGGGAAAGAGACTGTTACCATCAATCGGGCATAATTCCAGAATATAAGCGGCTACTGGAAAATCCTGATGGAAAATAAATAAACATCGCTGGGCATTACTCACAGCGCCATCTAGTGCCACACTAAGCAACTAGGCTTGTGTTGCGGACATCAGATAGTTGATATACTACATAGATACTTTTTTAAAGTCCAATAACTGTTTGCTCAACCTGGAAATCGGAACCAGGACCTAGAATTCAGCAGTAGCGCTTGCGGTGAATATTATTTCCATTATACGCGGTTAAAACAAAAACTGTATGTCTTTTTTTTCGGGTGGGAAATCATTAAATGACTCCTCCTGCTCTAGGCTGAGCGTGAGAGAATGTCAGACTTTTACTGACTAAAACCCATCCATGTTCCTTCCTTGCCCTTTATGTTTCGGGGCTACGGTATCTCTTTCAATCAGTCCCGTAGCCCCGGCAAAAAAGCTTGACGGCATGTAAAGCCAAGTCAAAAGCCTATGCCGCATAAAAACACACGGCACGAAGATTGAGATGTTTAACTACGTAACTTGTTGCTCAAAAATAATGAGAACTAACTCGTCGTCTTGTACACCAATAAAAATGCAAGTTAAACCCAATTCGCTCAACACAATTAACTCGGTTCATGAACATGATACTTAACAACGGAATTTATTTCAACTTATCCAATCCCAGAAGAATAGCACAAGCCATACAAAATAATATCACAAATAAATAAACATGCAAGTTATTCTACTTCGTGAAAACTACCTGATAACTTTGTAAGGTTTTTCTTTACCTGTTAAGAGCGCGTATCCAGAAAGTTGGTAACCTCGCAAATACCCGTCAAATATTTACCTGTTTTAATTAATTTTGAAATATTACTGTATGGAAATAAGAAATATGGCGAACTAGTGTACTAGAATATTAATAGTGAATTGCAATTAGGACACTGAATTTGATGATGTAACCGTTTTAGGTGTATAAAAGGCATTTGGAAATTTACCAAATAGTTTTTATACATCTAACACTGATTATTCGGTGTTACGATACTAAGGGCCAGTTTCACCGGTTCCGGTTAAAGTGTCGGTTAGTTATCTGATAGTTAATACTATCTACCGCTTAAAGGGCTGGTTATAACTAATACTTTATCTACCAGATATCGCTATCCGACACCTGTGTAACCAAAAGTGTTAGTTTATCTGGCAGATAAGTTCCTAATAGGCTAACCGACACTTTATCCGCAACCGGTGAAACTGGCCCTAAGGGTTATATTTCATAATCAATATTCTATTTCGCTAGTTGGGTACATTTCTTGTTTCCATCCAGGAATATTTCGAAATTAATTAAAACAGGTAAATATATTTAACGGGTATTTGCGAGGTTATTAACCTTCTGAATGCGCCCTCTTAATTCGAAAGCTGTCATCCTGATTCCCTGCTCTGAGAAAGGATGAAGTTTTTATAAAATGGTTCGAGATCGACCCCTCGGAGGTAGGCGATAGACGCCAATAGGGTTGTTACTTCGAAAATATAAATGTTACCCGTTTTTCGTGAGATAAATATTGTATTGTAAAGATTCTTGTTGGAGGTTAGGAGTAATGAAGTTTAATAACATGACATGCAATACTAAAATAATGTCTTGTTTTGCTGTTGGTGACATGCAATGCTAAAAGAATGTCTTCTTAGCACACACGCCTGTCAGTCACGCCGGTCACGGCTGTCATTTTTAAATCTTGGACAATTGTTACAGGTAGTCAGTGGCTCGAAAATGTGACACCCACTCTTATAAAGGGCTTTCGTGTTCGTAACTCGGTTGTGGAGGTCAGATTGGCAGTCTTACCATATAAAATTTTGATATGTAGCTTCATACAATTACACTGGAAGTCGACTCCAACGTGGTTGAGATAAAACCACGCTGATGATGATGGTGCAAGTATTTATACAGAGTGTAAACCGACCCTTCAAGAAGTCATCCAACGAACAACAAACCAAGCATCAAACCAAGAATCAAATCAAGCATCAAACCAAGCATCAAACCAAGCATCAAAGCATGCATCAAAGCAAAGCATCAAACCAAGCATCAAACTCAAACTCAAACTCAAATCATTTAATATTTCAACTAGACCATTACGGCTCTTTTGAATGTCGATAAACGAAAAAAAACTCTCATCAGCATCAAACCAAGCATCAAACCAAGCATCAAACCAAGCATCAAACCAAGCATCAAACCAAGCATCAAACCAAGCATCAAACCAAGCATCAAAGTAAGCATCAAACCAAGCATCTAACCAAGCATCAAACCAAGCATCTAACCAAGCATAAACCAAGCATCTAACCAAGCATCAAACCAAGCATCAAACCAAGCATCAAACCAAGCATCAAACCAAGCATCAAACCAAGCATCAAACCAAGCATCAAACCAAGCATCAAACCAAGCATCAAACCAAGCATCAAACCAAGCATCAAACCAAGCATCAAACCAAGCATCAAACCAAGCATCAAACCAAGCATCAAACCAAGCATCAAACCAAGCATCAAACCAAGCATCAAACCAAGCATCAAACCAAGCATCAAACCAAGCATCAAACCAAGCATCAAACCAAGCATCAAACCAAGCATCAAACCAAGCATCAAACCAAGCATCAAACCAAGCATCAAAGTAAGCATCAAACCAAGCGTCAAAGTAAGCATCAAACCAAGCATCTAACCAAGCATCAAACCAAGCATCTAACCAAGCATCAAACCAAGCATCAAACCAAGCATCAAACCAAGCATCAAACCAAGCATCAAACCAAGCATCTAACCAAGCATCAAACCAAGCATCAAACCAAGCATCTAACCAAGCATCAAACCAAGCATCTAACCAAGCATCAAACCAAGCATCTAACCAAGCATCAAACCAAGCATCTAACCAAGCATCAAACCAAGCATCAAACCAAGCATCAAACCAAGCATCAAACCAAGCATCAAACCAAGCATCTAACCAAGCATCAAACCAAGCATCTAACCAAGCATCAAACCAAGCATCTAACCAAGCATCAAACCAAGCATCTAACCAAGCATCAAACCAAGCATCTAACCAAGCATCAAACCAAGCATCTAACCAAGCATCAAACCAAGCATCTAACCAAGCATCAAACCAAGCATCAAACCAAGCATCAAACCAAGCAACTCTATCCGAAACATATGTTCATGTTTCACAATAGGACTCAATGTAACGCACTCAAAACATTGTGCTCATTTAATACTGCAGCAGGTAAAAACGATGACTTAGTCAGTAACGAGTTTTATTTTTGCACGTTTTTATTTGCGTCAAATTTTTAAGTGTATATGTCACCGTAAAATTGTCAAATACGTTATATTGTAATATCTCTAGCGATATTGTAAACTCTCGAATTATTGTCAAATGAAAATACTGCTTACAATAAAACTCATTATTTTTCGTAAAATGCATGCGATGTTAGTCAACTCACGCGGTATGGAGAGAAGGAGGGGTCCCCCTTGCCCAGTGGTACCACTCTCATGAAAAGATACTGTAGCATTCCTGAGAAATATCGATTAATATAACCTAACCCCTATTTCCGAGTTCAGGGTTTAAAGGAACCTAACGGGGGGGTGTCCCAAGTCCCGAGTATGGGTGCAGTGATACTTCCGTATGTTCAGTTGACAATAATTCGAGATATTACGATATCGCTAGAGAGAAACACATTATATTGTAATATAACGTGTTTGATAATTTTACGGTGACATACAGGGTGTATTTCACCTCATCACAAAGTCGTTAACCAAGCATTCTGTATATCAAAATAAGTAACTTTACGCAAAAAATATTGCTGGGAAACAACTGTTTTTTTGAAGTTATAAATCATGTTTTGTGGTATAACTCAATGTAACACACTCAAAACATAGTGCGGATGGATGGATTGAATAGTACGGGGGTCGTAAAGATATTTAAAGTAAAAATCATGCGATAAAAAGTGGTATTAAAATAAAAAAAAGCTTGTCAAAATCTTGCAACTTTGACCCCCAATATCTCCGTAACTAGAAGGTTCCCAGGTATAGTGTACAACAAAAAAATGATCAGAATGACGAGTAGAACAAGTGCTTTTCGTATTCGTTAAGAGGTGTTTTACACCCTTTATACACTAGATTCATGCTGGGATTATGGTAATATTGTCGACCCCATCACATGGGATAAACATACCTAACCGGTGTGATGTGGATATAGCTACTGACTCACACACACCTCTGCTAAACCTATAGGGGTTTATAAGCTTGATGTTATCATCATGGTGAACCCGAACACTGCTAAAAACAAATAACTTAAGGTTCATGATCCAAGATAGCCCGAGAAATTCATATTTTCTTATGTTTTTTTTTTGCAATTTGCAGACCAGTGCAAGGTTGTATGTTGATTAAAATTGTACGCGACTGTTGTAAAGCTTTTAGTACAAAATCGATATAACGTTTCTGTTTGCAGTTCCCATCCGCATTTTATTCATGAGTTGAATAGAGCAAATACATTGAGTACACAATGACGGTACTTTTTCAATGACTGCAGTTTGATTGAGCGTTTTATTTACCCGTTGCATGTTCAAAAAAGAGCATCGACATTGAGCTATTAGGGTGAAAACACAAGTGTGTAGCGGCGGCATAATGAATGCATGACACAAAAAATGTTACGAGTAATTTTAGGATTTTAGGATATGTGTTCTTGCTTACAAAGAGGTTGATAATGAGGAGATGTCCCTCAAGCGCACCCTTGGAATTATCATCTGCCTGCTGGGGCTTCGGGACTGTTCGAAAGAGATACCGCGGATCGGGAACGTAAAGGGCGAGGAAAGAACATGGATGGTTTTAAGTCAGTAAAAGTCTGACAATCCGTCCCGCTCCGCCCAGAGTGGCAGGAGTCATTTGATGATTTCCCATCCGAAAAAAAAAAGTTATATAGAGTTGTTGCTAGACACCGAAAAAATTACCCGCATAAGGGTGTTAATCAGGTTTTTTTTAGGGTTAACTGAAAATCCAAGGAGCAAAGTTTAACCCGTTTTAATTAATCAGCAATATTCAAAGGGTGAACCTTATAATTATTAGGGTTAACCCCATATATAGTGGTTTATCGAAAATATAAGCTAACCTTCTATGCCGGTTACTCAGTCGCTGGTAGTCGCTTTTACCTTAAACTCAACAAATCCATCACCTCGCTGGCTGATAGCATGGACTATCCTCGTTCTTAGTTTAAAATAAAAAGATGTCAAGGTAGGTTATCACAAAAAAATATCACCTAATTTTTAATTCAACAAAAAACATAACGCAAACGAAATTCAAAGTCGCAATCTAAATCCACCAAATCTAAAACACAATTCCATTAAACAATGAATTACTTTTTAATCGGTCTGTGCAAAGCAAAAGGTTTTATACAAGGTTACACAACAAAAAAAAGAGGAAGAAAAACCTTTTTAAAAGCTACGAACACATTAGTGTAATAAGGGTTAGGTCACGCCCTGAGCGCGACACCGGAATTGTAATGAAACCGTCAATTATAAGAGTAGGTAAATGAGAAGCGTTCGTGTGTACGAATCGGCTTTTAATAGAATTTGCTAGTGTTATTGTTTGGAATTAAAAAAGGTTTTATTTAAAACCTCATCACACACTCCTGTAATCACAGAGGGGATAGGGAGAGGTATACCAAATGCAGTGACATACCCTTCATCTTCATTATTCTTTTCCCCTTATCCCAATCATAACGGGTGACTTGTTCGGGAGAAGGAGTGGCTTTCGGCTTCGTTATGAGGTTCGGAAAAAACGTTTCTTTTTTTTTTCTACACCATACTTAAATTCTCTTTTAGTTATCAAGATATTGGGGGTGAAAGTTACAACTTTATGACCAGTTTCTTTTGTGAAAAAGTTTACAGGTGCACATAATTTTAAGTGCATTACATTGAGGTCTACCACAAAACATGATTTTCCACACCAAAAAAGAAGTCGTTTCCCAACAATCATTTTTGCGTAAAGTTACTTAATAGATTGATGTGCAGAATACTTGGCTGACGAATTCGTGATGTGGCTGTATATTATATATTATTTCCACTATACTGTGGTTAAAGCATAAACTGTATTTAATTGGCAAACATCGTGAGGGGAACCAGCATGCCTAAGAGATACTTTTACTTGGTTTTACATAAAACCAAGTATGATGAGCGTTACAAAAACTTTGACAGCAGGTTATAGACACTCACTGACCACACGATACAAAGATTGAGATGTTTAACTACGTAACTTGTTGTGAGCAAAATAATGAGAACTAACTTACAATCGTCTTGTACACTAATTAAAATGCAAGTTAAACCCAATTCGCTCAACACAATTAACTCGGTTCATGATCATGACACTTAACTACGGAATTTATTTCAACTTATCCAATCCCAGAAGAATAGCACAAGCCATACAAAATAATGTCACAAATAAATAAACATGCAAGTTAATCTACTTCGTGAAAACTTCCTGATAACTTTGTAAGGTTTTTCTTTACCTGTTAAGAGCGCGTATCCAGAAAGTTGGTAACCTCGCAAATATCCGTCATATATTTACCTGTTTTAATTAATTTTGAAATATTACTGTATGGAAATAAGAAATATGGCGAACTAGTGTACTAGAATATTAATAGTGAATTGCAATTAGGACACTGAATTTGATGTTGTAACCGTTTTAGGTGTATAAAAGGCATTTGGAAATTTACCAAATAGTTTTTATACATCTAACACTGATTAAATATTCGGTGTTACGATACTAAGGGCCAGTTTCACCGGTTCCGGTTAAAGTGTCGGTTAGTTATCTGATAGTTAATACTATCTACCGCTTAAAGGGCTGGTTATAACTAATACTTTATCTACCAGATATCGCTATCCGACACCTGTGAAACCAAAAGTGTTAGTTTATCTGGCAGATAAGTTCCTAATAGGCTAACCGACACTTTATCCGCAACCGGTGAAACTGGCCCTAAGGGTTATATTTCATCTACACTAATATTATAAAGAGGAAAACTTTGTTTGTTTGTTTGTTTGTTTGGTTGTAATGAATAGGCTTAAAAACTACTGGACCGTTTTTAAAAATTCTTCCACCATTCGAAAGCTACATTATCCACGAGTAACATAGGATATATTTTATCCCCGTACTCCCACGGAAACGGGAATTACGCGTGTGAAACCGCGTGACGTCCGCTAGTAATCAATATTCTATTTCGCTAGTTGGGTACATTTCTTGTTTCCATCCAGGAATATTTCGAAATTAATTAAAACAGGTAAATATATTTAACGGGTATTTGCGAGGTTATTAACCTTCTGAATGCGCCCTCTTAATTCGAAAGCTGTCATCCTGATTCCCTGCTCTGAGAAAGGATGAAGTTTTTATAAAATGGTTCGAGATCGACCCCTCGGAGGTAGGCGATAGACGCCAATAGGGTTGTTACTTCGAAAATATAAATGTTACCCGTTTTTCGTGAGATAAATTGTATTGTAAAGATTCTTGTTGGAGGTTAGGAGTAATGAAGTTTAATAACATGACATGCAATACTAAAATAATGTCTTGTTTTGCTGTTGGTGACATGCAATGCTAAAAGAATGTCTTCTTAGCACACACGCCTGTCAGTCACGCCGGTCACGGCTGTCATTTTTAAATCTTGGACAATTGTTACAGGTATTCAGTGGCTCGAAAATGTGACACCCACTCTTATAAAGGGCTTTCGTGTTAGTAACTCGGTTGTGGAGGTCAGATTGGCAGTCTTACCATATAAAATTTTGATATGTAGCTTCATACAATTACACTGGAAGTCGACTCCAACGTGGTTGAGATAAAACCACGCTGATGATGATGGTGCAAGTATTTATACAGAGTGTAAACCGACCCTTCAAGAAGTCATCCAACGAACAACAAACCAAGCATCAAACCAAGAATCAAATCAAGCATCAAACCAAGCATCAAACCAAGCATCAAAGCATGCATCAAAGCAAAGCATCAAACCAAGCATCAAACTCAAACTCAAACTCAAATCATTTAATATTTCAACTAGACCATTACGGCTCTTTTGAATGTCGATAAACGAAAAAAAACTCTCATCAGCATCAAACCAAGCATCAAACCAAGCATCAAACCAAGCATCAAAGTAAGCATCAAACCAAGCATCTAACCAAGCATCAAACCAAGCATCTAACCAAGCATCAAACCATGCATCTAACCAAGCATCAAACCAAGCATCAAACCAAGCATCAAACCAAGCATCAAACCAAGCATCAAACCAAGCATCAAACCAAGCATCAAACCAAGCATCAAACCAAGCATCAAACCAAGCATCAAACCAAGCATCAAACCAAGCATCAAACCAAGCATCAAACCAAGCATCAAACCAAGCATCAAACCAAGCATCAAACCAAGCATCTAACCAAGCATCAAACCAAGCATCTAACCAAGCATCAAACCAAGCATCAAACCAAGCATCAAACCAAGCATCAAACCAAGCATCAAACCAAGCATCTAACCAAGCATCTAACCAAGCATCAAACCAAGCATCTAACCAAGCATCAAACCAAGCATCTAACCAAGCATCAAACCAAGCATCTAACCAAGCATCAAACCAAGCATCTAACCAAGCATCAAACCAAGCATCAAACCAAGCATCAAACCAAGCATCAAACCAAGCATCAAACCAAGCATCAAACCAAGCATCAAACCAAGCATCAAACCAAGCATCAAACCAAGCATCAAACCAAGCATCAAACCAAGCATCAAACCAAGCATCAAACCAAGCATCAAACCAAGCATCAAACCAAGCATCAAACCAAGCATCAAACCAAGCATCAAACCAAGCATCAAACCAAGCATCAAACCAAGCATCAAACCAAGCATCAAACCAAACACCTAACCAAGCATCAAACCAAGCATCTAACCAAGCATCAAACCAAGCATCTAACCAAGCATCAAACCAAGCATCTAACCAAGCATCAAACCAAGCATCTAACCAAGCATCAAACCAAGCATCTAACCAAGCATCAAACCAAGCATCTAACCAAGCATCAAACCAAGCATCAAACCAAGCATCAAACCAAGCAACTCTATCCGAAACATATGTTCATGTTTCACAATAGGACTCAATGTAACGCACTCAAAACATTGTGCTCATTTAATACTGCAGCAGGTAAAAACGATGACTTAGTCAGTAACGAGTTTTATTTTTGCACGTTTAAGCAAAAAGTTTGTCATCAAAAAATGTTAACACATTTTTCTTAATTCCTTATCAGGTAGGCCCTAGCAAAAGCAGGATTAATAACGCCTGGCAGAGGGAGGTGTTCGTGAATAGACTATAGAATCCCAACATTCATATTTCAAAAAAAAAAAAAAATACATAAATGATTCATGTAGGAGTTTTGAAAACTGATTGTAATTGAAATGGAATAGACCAAATTGCCTTTAATTTAATAAGAAGCTGTTTCATGCATGATTTTAATATTTTTGCGAGATATAACACGTTATAATAAGCATCACCATTGTAAACCTGTTATTTTGTTCCTCTTCAGTGTGTACATAAACACTGTTAAATAAATACGTATTTTAAAACAAAACAAAGTTTTACGCGAGAACAATAAATCTAGCCCAAAATACATAATTTTCTATTCCAAACGAGTAAAAAACTTCCTCACACACATCACAACTGCATTCTCGTTTAAATGAAAAGCGAATGGTTTTCAAGAGCTTTTAAACTTCATATATTATTCGCCAGCACAAGTTGCCGGTGAAGTTTTAAAACGTTGGCATATATTAATTTATATTTTGGCTACTTAGTAAAATGTGTATGAAAAGTGTTTTAGAACATTATAGTTTTTGATTGCATGCTGTCAGATTTATCCCGTTTTGCTTTTACGCAAACGTTTTGCAGCTTTGTTTTCTATAAATCTTTATTTGCACTTTCTCTTGTAGTTTATGGCCGCCGCTTCAAACACGTGGTATTCGGAAACTGTCGCACAGGGTCGTATAGACGGGGATAAAAACTATCCTTAATGTTAATCCAGGGTATAAACTATATTTTCACCAAATATTATCCAAATCGGTTCAGTAATTTTCACGTGAAAGAGTAACAAACATCCATCCATTAACCCATCCTTCCATCTATCAATCCATCTATCCAGCCATCCCCCTATCTATCCATCTATTCATCCATCTATCCATCCATCTATCCATCCATCTCTATCCATCCAACTATCCATCCATCTATTTATCTATCAATTTACGTATTCATCCATCTATCCAACCATCCATCCTCATAAACTTTCGTACTTATAATATTAGTATAAGAAGGAAGATTTGGGCGTTTTCGTTCTAGGCAAAATAAAGCTGATAGATCACCATTTGCCTAGTTCTTTCGCTACTATTTTGGGGTCTGCTTTCAGTACACCAATTCTGATCTCCACAACCCTGCTTACTATAAGATGTTCTTAAAAAATCTTTCAGATAAACACACGATACGCTTTTCAGCTGAAACTATCGACAGTTATAAGTAGGTCGCCTCACGCCTGACCTTAAAATGTCTCTAAGCTAGTGTGGGATGTCCGTAGACAGAATACGAAAAGTTTATAAATAAACTTTATGTATAAACCCCTTTTGAAACTAAAAGTGTGGGAGTTAAACAGTTAAACTAAAAGTTTGTATGCAGTATGTTTTCATTTATTTTATTTCATCATAAATGATAGTATCGTTTTTGTGGTGATCTCAATTTTAAATACGTTTAATGAAACTGTATTATATAATTAAATATAACAAATTAATGATTTTATGAGACACTACACAAATTAGTGATGTGAGGCACGAGATTCTGATGCGGGCCTGTGGACGGCTGGCTATGGGCAATAGCTGGCCGTCCGGCCGTCTAACGACGACGACAGGCCGTGTCGACGGCGCGTTCGTGTTCCACGCGCGCCTCAAAGAGATGTCAGCAAAAGGAGAGGGGCCCGCAAGGGCCGAAGCCTGCCGGGGTTGCGGGCCTGTTCGAAAGAGATACCGCGGCCCCGGAACGTAAAAGGCGAGGAAGGAACATGGATGGTTTTTAGTCAGTAAGAGTCTGACACTACCTCCCGCTCCGCCCAGAGTGGGCGGGTGGGGGGGTGGGTGGTCATTTGATGATTTCCCATCCTTAAAAAAAAAAAAAAAAAAAAAAAAAGGCACGAGATTCTTGAGATCATCAAAATGAATGTGTATACGAGTTACAGCTTATTTATTATCTCTCATCATCATCATGATTTCAGCCGAAAGACGTCCACAGCTGGACACAGGCCTCCCCAAAGTGTGACCACATTGACCGGTCCCGTGCGACTCGCATCCAGCGTATTCCCGAAGCCTTCGCCAGGTCATCTATCCACCTAGTGGACGATGTATTATCTCTTTATCCGATGTTAAACCTTTTATATGACAGCACTATGCTTTGTAATTTTGCCACTAAAATGGAGTATGTTAGGAGAGTGTCAGAATTTGTATTTATGTGCAGCTAAACAAGTCAAAGTAAATATTAAACTCGTAGCTGTTAATTTTTGCTACGACAGCGTAGCGGTTACTTCTACTACGGCGTAGTAACCACGTAGCTATATTTTGTGTCATGTATTTTTCACACTGATGTTACTTATTTATAGCCTAAAGAATGTTTTAAGCTTTTAAGGTTTACAACTAAACTTATAGACGACGACAAAAACAAACAATCTTTAAATTTATACTGACGCTCAAGGTATATCGCGCGTAAGATTTGTCTGCACCCAACCACCCGCATTCTCCAGTCATCTAGCGCTCACGGCGCTTGCAACAGCATCAAAACATCGGCTTAAACTAATGAATAATCACGGAAGAAGTTGGTGTTTGTTTATATCGTCTAGTTTTCACGACACTATCTAACTACCAAACAAAACAAAATAGCTGCTGTATAAAACTTAAGAAGACGGGTATTTATCGCGAATTTACCTTTAATTTACGTCGGGATTAAATTAAAGGTAAATTCGCGATAAATACCCGTCTTCTTAAGTTTTATAATGTGTTCTGATCGTGAAAGTTTAAAAAAGACAGCTGCTGTATACACTATTATACATTTCTTTGGTCCCGAATGTAAGTTTTTCAGCGTACCATATTAATTACCATTTGTAGGTGTACTCAAACCTATTTCAAACACTTCAAGACCCGTTTCAAAATAAAAACATAAACGGCAAATAACAAAGCTTTATTGTGTCCAAAATTTCGGCCGAAAACAAAATATTGCCCTCAAAGAACTACACGCAAGAACTTGGAATTAATTAAACGAACAGGGCGTGATCAGTTCCTGAGGGATTACAAAGGGTACTTCGTATATGCATAGCTATAATTATATTTACGGTTAAGGCTAGTGCAGACAAGCGATTTTTATTGGCCGACGTTTTGTACCCAACACGGGCAATCGGTCAAACTGGAGTAAAGTTCATTCTGTAGTTTCATTTATTATATTTTCATTCGGAGCGCGAATGAAAGATGCCGTTTGCCGAAATCCAGCATCGCTTGATTGGTTCACTAATGAATCCATTTGTTACTTAGATTAATTTTGTGTTCGAATAAAATATACCGAATAAAGCCGAAACGTCTCATATCGGCTAAGCATGTTGTTGACCAGCTAGTTTTGTAATAATAGTTATTTATGATACTAGTACCAATTTCTGCACGTGTGTCATACAACGTTTTTCAACACATGGGCGAGAAAATTATTCATTACATTAACAACGCTATAAAATTTTTGTAAATCATTAAATAGCGCTGTCGCGATTTTGGCGGCAAGAAACTGTTTTCTGCAATTTGCATCTCATTCAAAGTATCAGGTGGAGTAGATTCTATTTATAACATCTGATTCCTCGCTTAAACTCATATTGTTGTTTTGTTTATCGGTCGCAACAATTTTTGACGTTTCTAATTTGAAAATGGCGCGAATTTGTAAATGGCGCCACATGCACGTGGTGAAAATTAGAACTACATCTTTCGTCTCACTTACTCTTTTGTATTGAAGAGGGACAAACGTATTGAGCAAAAGTACTTCCAAGGAGGTTCGATCAGTCAGCTTATTTATTCTCGTAACATGAAACTCCTTGGAGGAATCCCTTTTTTTTGGATATTAAAAAAAAACCGTAAAGAATACGCACGGTTCGTTGTATGGTGCGTAATTTTTAACTTTCGAACAATGTATACAGGCTTCGTAAATGCACTTTTTAAGCCAGTGTGTTGAAAAAATAATTTTGTCTTCGTTCAGTTGGCTGTTATTCAGTACCCATAATTAGGTATTTTCAAAATTACGGTGGGTACATTTTAACGAGTAAAACTAGGAAAAAAACTACAAGTATAAATCTACTTTTAATAAAACAACAATACCTCATTTTTTAATATAATTTTTCGTGTTTTTACTAACCCAGTGTCAATCGGCCGTTGACTTGCTATTTGTACTCAATTTATTACAAGCCCATTTTTTCATATTGCTTTTAAACAAGTGGAAGCGACAAGCAAGCCCGCAAAATTCAAGTTTTCTTACGTACACTATTACAAGGTCAATGTCAGGTTGAGTAAATCAGCAACTCGTCCCACATGCCCACGGCCCATTTGGGACGAGTTGATGAAAATCATCATCATCATCATCAGCCTATAATGTTCCCACTGCTGGGACACGGCCTCCTCTCAATGAGAGAAAATCAAAATAAATAATAGTTCCATTCTGCAACTCGTCCCATGTCACTAAAACGTACAATCAGTAGTAAAAGTGTTAGAGTGGAAAAATATTAATCATTTCAACATTAATTTGACTGTCTAGTGTTAATACAGTTATGCTAGTTACCTTACGAAAAGTACTAGGCGGGCATGAATCCAAAAAGGTATTTGATATGATTCGCGAAAAATTTGAATTTCGAATTTGTATTGTATTGTATAATAGGCTGGTATCCGCAACTCCACGTCAAAGCGCGTATTTGGGTCATCGTCTGCCTAGCCTTTTCCCAACTATGTTAGGGTCGGCTTCCAGTCTAACCGGATGCAGCTGAATACCAGTATTTTACATGGAGCTACTGCCTATCTGACCTCCACAACCCAGTTAATACTGGGTAATACGATACCCCTTGGTAAGACTGGTGTCAGACTTTTGGGGCCACTGACTACCTGTAACGACTGTCAAAGATGGGCAAATGACAGCCGGGACCAACGGCTTCACGTGCTTTCCGAGGCACGGAGGAAACTCGGTATGTAAGGGTGGTCACCCATCCACATTCCAACCTAGGCAAGCATAGCTTAACCTAAAGATCGACCGGAGCGGCTGATATTATTGGCCACGAGCTCCTCCTCGCGTACTTTGCGTATGGACTATAATCGACCACGCGGGCCTAATTCAGGTTAGTAGATGTCGTTTTATTTTATTTTAGGACATGCCTGTTTCCTTGCGATGTTTTCCTTCATCGTTTTTTAGATGAAATTCGATTTTTTTAAATGTACTGCAACCATTTTGAGTCGCTCGCCTGGTCGCACTCAGGAGTTAATATAACATTGTTACCTTTATCGATGGTAATATTATTATGAATGTTCTGCCAAATTCTATCGACGAGTAATTAAAAGTTTGAACTTAGATTAGGTGGCGCCGTTGGGGGAATGTGGTCCAGGAAAGCGAATTACGAATCTTCGTGTGATTTATTAGATGACACTTTGGTGGCTTTCCTTCCATGCGTAAGAAACCATTTAAAACATACTACTAAATATACTACCTATCTAGTTAGAAAAATAACAAACAACTACTACCAATACTACTACTACTACTACATTCAATAGAAAAATAACAATTGTATCTTTACTGATAAGAGAATCCTCCGAAACAAAACTGAAATCTTAAGGGATACTGCATTTACAATACTACTTCCTAGCTCCTGATTATTGTATTAAAATGAGCCATAGCACACGGACATAATTCGAACACGAGTTGTCTATTAGGACAGAAATAGAACCTGTAAAACAAAAGATAACCTTCCGAAAAACCGTTATCCGATTTCAATGAATACCAGACGTCCAGTAAAGACACCTAAATTGACCGTCATCTCCAGTTTCGTGAACATTCAAAGGGTACGATATTGATTTGAATATCAAACTTACCAACGCAAATTCTCAATTTCCACCAACCATTCCGAGACATCAAATTCACATCTAAAATTCTGGCTCAGTAACAAACTATAACGGCGCCTACATTTGAATACAACTAGTCTTACCCGTCGAGTAACTTGGAACCACTTCTAAGGCCCAACTTAGGAGCTGTATGTAAATGATTTATTGTGATGACTAACTTACTGAACCAAGATGGTAGAATTGAAGAAAAACAAGCATCTGTTTGCTTTACGCAAATTGTGGGAACACATGCACGTTTCGTGTCTTATACAAATCCAGCGATAAATAAAAGATGGCACGTGTTTTTCAGTTTCCCTTACGCTCTTTTGCAGGACACAAAGCTTATTATTTTATTTCATGTATTTTGTAAACATAAAGGGTGTAAAAAACCTTTCAACGAAGCCGAAAGGCACTGGTTCTCCCCGTCATTGCGATATTTTTTTTTGTTCTACGCTGGGAGCCTTCTAGTTACGGATATATTGGGGTCAAAGTTCCCACTTTTTGTCAATTTTTTAATTTAAACACCTCCATGACCATCCATGTTAGGTACTATTGAATCCATCCATCAGCATAATGTTTTAAGTGCATAACATTGAGTTCTACTACAAAACACGATTTTCCACCAAAAAAAAAGTCGTTTCCCAGTAATAATTTTTCGTTAAGTTACTTACTTATAAAAAAATATATATATAGATGTACAGAATGCTTGGTTGCCGGTTCCGTGATGAGGTTGTTTACACCCTGTATTTAAACGGAGGCATTGCTCGCGCATGACGATAAAAATTGCGTACTTTTAAAATAGCAAAATTGTGATGAGTTCTTTTGAAAAATAAATCAGATTTTAAGTAAAAAACTACAATGTCATCAATGACTCGGGCTCCCTCCACCACGAGTGGAGGAGAGGAGGCTTGCGAAAATCAACTAATCAAATTGGTAGAAATCTACATCACGTATGTTGCCTTACCAGTGATTAGTCGAATCTTGCACATCTTCTCTCCACTTCGCTCTTCTCAGCTTTAGTGGAGCCAGACAGTTAAGTACGTATATTGATATTTCTCCAAGAAAATAAGAAATCGTTTCTACGTAAGAAAGCTTAGTCGTGTATCGTAATTAAAATGCCATATTTAGTAAAAAAAAAACCGTAAATTATTTGACTTAAAGTGTTAAACGTGAATAAGTAATAAGTTTACTTTCGAATAAAAAAATCTCTCTAAATTCACTAAGCAACAGTACCGCTGAACAGTACTTAAAATAAATAATTAAAATTCTAAAACAGGTACCTCGTCGAGCTCAAAAGAAACAAAATAAAATAACCTTTAGATATTCTCAGAGATCTGCCACGGATCCCTCGTAAAATTGGGTCTTACCCTGTCAGAAACTGTTACTAAATATTTAATTTGTTTACGCAGAATAAAATCTTAAAACGGCTAATTGTTTGTAAAGAGTTGATCCCCAAATTAAGACCATCAATTAAGAATTTGAAAGTTTTGCATGAATTTATAAAATGTTTGGTATTTTGTTTGGAGTGGTTCGGGGTTAACGACGAAGCGCCGCACTTAGCTTTTATTAAATTTTAATGACCCTAATTTATCAGAATTTTTGAATTCTCGCCCGTAATGAAGTAAAAAAAAGACTACACAAAATCTAATATTAAATATATAAGAATAAAAGAATTTTGTATTTTTTTAGTAGACCAAATAATCTTAACTTTACAAGGTGCAAACGGACCCTCCACGAGACCGACAACCAAACATTCTGTACATCAAATAATTACTTATTTGATGTACAGAATGTTTCACTGCACTGGGCAGGTAAAGTCAAAAACGAAAAATGATAGAACAGGTAGAACACGTGCCTTTATAGGTTTCTTTATGGTTGTTTATATCACAAAAGTAGAACCGAGGTATACTTGTCTGCCGCAGATAATAGAGTAGATGACAAAAAAGAATTAGTCCGTCAGGTAGATGTAGTTAAAACAAAATTGACGAACATACGAAGCTTTTTAAAATTCCCAATACGTCACGCCTAGGTATAATTTTTAGCTGATTCAGACGTCACGAGCCCCCACTCCTGAGTTTTGATACGTTTTATCTTTGTCAATATTCATTGATTTACAAAAACAAAAAATACGTGTACATTATTTTTCAATAATCGTCATGCCTATTCGTGTGTATGTCGTTTTCAATATGAAAAATGTTTCCATGTCTTGCAAATTACATAAATTTTGCCACTCATAGAAAGCCAGGCTGTTCGTAAAGCTGGCAACGTCACAAATAGCTGTTTAAACATTGTGCTGTTTTGATTTTGTTTGTCAATATTACTAAATTAATTTATGAATTGCTCGACATAAAACATTGATTGTACGAATGGTAATACACATTGCAGTTAATCTTGATACTGTTTAAAAAATCAGTATTACGATATTCATGACTGAATAATCAAAATATAAATACCTAAATTGCACAGCGATTTTTCATAATTGCGTTTAGTAATCACAACAGCTATTCACTTTAGAAATTACACCAGTAGAGTGAACCGCAAGATATGAAGGCCCAACTATCTAGCATCATTCCGTTTGAAAGCTTTAGCTTCATCGAATATATTGGTTTCTAGGTACTGTCTGCGCCCTTGCGTGGCCTAAAGGTTGATTGCTATCAACATTCGCACTTGAAAGCGGACAAAGGAACATAGCCCAATAGCACTTTCATATGTTCGATTGTCACTCGTTCGTATGGCTGATGTTACGGCTCTTTAGTAAACTCATCCCACTCAGGTGGATCCCGCGGGATCAATTGACCTTACGAATTTTTGAATTGGTCAACTGATCACGTTCACCAATTTTATAATGTGTGTAGTCAAGTAGAAAATTTTCTGCTTAGTATAGCAGATTATGAGTCGAACCAGCCTTGCATTTTAATTAATATTTATATTATTTTTTTCATCACAATTTTAATTTCATTTTTCAATTATTATTTTTTGTACTTTTTTAAATGTGTCTTTCGTAGTGCCTTAAATAAACATTGCATTTTATTTTATTTATTCATTAGTTTAATTGCGAGTTAAATTCCTCGAAAAGTACACGTGAGACACCATAGTGAAAGTCTGTTACTTTTGAACTGCCGGTTCATATTAATGTTCTCAATCTTTTTTCTTACTACTTTAAAATTAACATACATGTGAAAAGTCTGTTGGTTGTTTATTTGGTTCTACATAAATGTCAAAACGATACGGTCAGACAGTTGCTAAAACTGAACAAACCAGTAGAACTGGGACGGCCGGATTACAATCAGCCAATATCACAACAGTACCTAACTAACTATTTATGTACGTACCCGGATACGGACAGTTCGGCCATAGCTCCGCAATTGGCGGTGACCAACGATAAGCTAATAATTATAGGTTACACACAGTATCCTGATAATTTAGAATAGGCATCACGACAATGGTGTCGATTCTGTTGTGTATAAACTAAACTTAATTTAGGCTATTTCTATCTTTTACTAAAAAGCAGTGCAAGAAAAGGACGGCTATAGTTATGAACTAAGTTAAAGATGTCAAACTAGTTTATGCCTTGCGCCATACCGTGTTTTTAGTCGACATGTTTTTACGTGCACCATTCATTTGTATGGAAATATTAATTCCAATTAAATTTGACAGCTCTATATTACCTACGTCCGTCTCTTTCTCGTTTTATTAGAGAGAAAAAGATAGCAATATCCTAAATTAAGTTAAGTTTGTGCACAGCAGAATCGACACCAATATCAAAAAATTCCAAAACTATTTAGTCCGTCATCGTCAGTTAAAGTATTGGAAAATAATGGACACGATATATTTATTTTGCAACTCAATAAACAATTACTAAGATAAAATGCATCAAAACTCGAGAGTAGGGGCTCGTGACAGAACTCACTAAAACACTTAAAAATATAACCAAGGCGTGACGTATTTGCCGGGGTTGCGGGCCTGTTCGATAGAGATACCCCCCGGAACATAAAGGGCGAGGAAGGAACAAGGATGGGTTTTAGTCAGTAAGAGTCTGACACTCCCTCCCGCTCCGCCCAGAGTGGGAGAAGTCATTTGATAATTTCCCATCCTAAAAAAAAGGCGTGACGTATTGAGAATTTTAAAAGCGTCGTATCTTCGTCAATTTTGGTTTATTTCAAATCAAAATCGTTCCTAGACCTATATGGACTTGCAGGGTTGTTTTGATGATTTTAATGATTGTAATTCTGTAACAACATTATTTTAACCAAATACAACCTAGCACTGGCCCGCAAATCGCATTAAACGTGCGACAATTTTAATTTCGCGGGCCACCCTGACGCTTTCACGTTTCTATAGATTTTCATAGTAATGTATATTGATTGAATGCTTTGTTTACAGAAAACCTGCTGAGCGGGTAGGATGCAGCGGCATGCACCGCATCGTGCTGCTAATGGCGGTGCTCACCAGGGCCCTCGCCCCGCTTGCGAACGTTACGGGTAAATACATTCTGCATAGTTCTCACGTGAGTTGAACTAGATTGTCTGGACTTTAAAAGAGACAATGACCTCTGAGTTGGTTTCGGCTGTTTCTTCTCAGAGTAGTCAGGTACAAATCACCGGCCCCATCTAGTTTAAAAAAATGACGTGTAAAAGTGTTTGAGAAAACCTACTTGCTGAATAAATATCATTTATCATTTAATACACTATTTTAGTTAAAGTTCTGTCAATCGGGCGCTGTAAGTTTGACTGGTCATCGCTTAGTTGTTTATTTGAATACATTATTTATGTTCCTTTTTATTTTCTTCTAGAATTGCATTTTCTTTTAGTTTTTATGATCTACACTTTTAACGTGCACATTTTGCTACATTGTTCTCACATTATATACCGTCTCAACATGAATATAACCAAGCCATGGAGTTTCTTGCCCGTTCTTTTCCATAGCGATCTACGCCCGGGAATGGGCAACTATAGTACTTTCACAGTTTATTCATATTCATTTAGGTACTGTTCATCTTTGTTTCGACAGTTCAAAAGTGCCTGTAACTGGCCTACTTGAAATAAATGCTTTGATTTTGATTTTGAATCCGATGTGGACCGGATTATTAGAATCCGTTGTCCGGAATGCGTTAGCAGCTTGTCTGTACCGGTTGTATTTTCTATATTAAAATGCAAACAACATCATGAAGCGTCATTATTTATAACTTTCAGGTAAAAAACTGTTGTTCAGGTGATTAAAAACATATTTATTTAATTTAAATTTCACCAAGATCTGATTTGAAAGGATAACCGTAAGGATGCTGTGCTGTTGGCCCCTAATTCCAGCTATCTTCATTTTTGCTAACCACAAAAATATTTTTTTAAATAAGGAATATAAACACAAGGAAAAAAAAAAGTAGGCATTTCATTATCGTCATTATTCTCTTGCCCTTATCCCAATTAATTTGAGGTTGGCACAGCATGCCTTCTTCTTCCATTACTTTTCCATTCTATTACTCGTCATCTCATCAGACACTTCTTTTCTAACCATATCCTTCTTAACACAGTTCATCCATCTTGATGTGTGTGTGTGTGTGTCTTGTGTACATGTCTTTTTGGTCTTCCTCTACTCAAATACCCATCCACATTCATACTCAAAACTAACAACGTAGTTACTATCATAACACCAGGTACAAAAAAAAACCTAGACCGCAAAAAAACCCAAATACTTCTTCTTCTTCACTCAAAGAAACTCGAGATATTCCAGTGTCAACTGATATCAAAATATGAAGGCCTAAGATAATGAACATTATGATTAATTGATGTTATTGTCACGACAATAATATTAATTTAACAGTCATTGTGTGGTATCCATTAATAACAGTGCTTAGCAGAATAATAGCTACATGAGTTGGATAAATTAGTTTAGTGCATTTGAAATTTTGAATGCGTTGACAGTATAAAATAATGTTAGTCATTTCATTTGTGGCAGTGTGATCTAATCACGGTGTTTGTTCATTTATTTCACTGCAGTCATATAGGACGCAGGGCAATATTGTATTTATATTTTATTGAATACCACATATACACTGAGTGTTAGCTGAACACCATTATATTATACTATCACGTAAAACTATTTATTATACAAGTATTTCACCCTTATTTGAAACGGATTTTGTTATAAAATTAGGGTTTTAATTATTTTAACGGAACCGTAAGTTCTTTTTCTAAAATAAAAGTAAGCTAAGTTAATTACTCCTCATAACTTCAGCTATGTGTCAGTATTCCGTCAAAATCGGTTAGGTTTATAAAAAGATAGTTTAAATGTTATAAATGATGGTATAATATTATACTTTCATATACGTGCACTAAAAACCTGTAATTTAAAGTTACAAACACAAACTTCAATTTTATTTAATTACATAGACAACAATTTATTATGAGTGCGATAGAACACTCACAAAACTGCTATCTAAACACTTAGCTATACTTAATCTATAAACTCAAACTCAAAATAAAAAAACTCAAACTAAAAACCCAAACTAAAAACACTCGCACTAAAAACACTCAAACTAAAAAAACTAAAACTCAAATTCTTTCACCATTAGAAGACCACGTCTTTAACCGCATGACGTCGGCTAATATATTACATGAAGTGACTGCTAAATCTGATCTCCACAACACAGTAAGTTGGTAACACGATCACCTTTGTAAGACGGCTTGTAAGCTTTCGATGTTCTTAACACCAATTTCCACTGGTACTTACCAATACCAAGGGTTTAGTGTGCTTCTCGAAGCACGGAAGGGACTCGGCAAACCTTCTGTAACATGGTATTAAATAAATTGCGTTTTATAATTTAATTCCTGTTTTTTTTTTTTTTTTTTTTTTTTAGTTAGTTTTCTACCGCAGACGTGGGGGTCCGCGCTCTTATTTACATTTTATTTATTGTTTAATTGATTTAGAAATAATTAAAACTACGATCGTGCTCCATCATTGGACACGTTACATTAAACTAAGCTTATTATTAGTAACTTAAGATCTACGTGAGTCTTTGTTTTTTTCGTTAGATACGAGTACTTTAATAAAATACTAGCTTTTGCCGACTTCGCTTTCCGAATCCGAATTTGACAGCTAAGTTTAACTGTCAAATTCTAAATTAACGTGAACTTAACACTATAGGTAATTCAATCATGATTCGAAAGATACGTGGCGCAATCTAATTTATCACAATTATCGTTTCGGGATCACTACTGCAAATGGGTTTAAATTTTTTGGCCGTATATTTTTCCACCATTTTCTTTATTTTTTTCAAAGTAGCGATCACGTATTAGACTATCATTTATAGAAAAAGAAAAAATGTTTATTAGACGTCAGTACATTAAGCACACACACAATAATATTAAAAAGATACAAAAAAGGACAAAAATACATAGATAATCGGTTGTAGGTATCAATACAAAAAAGTTCCCGAGATTTAAGCTGTAGCTAAGTTGTGCAAGGTAGCGATCACAACGCCATATATTTCAGAAACTTGACACTCCAAACTGCCTTGCCGCAACCATGAACAAAATAATCAAAACCGGGGAGGAAAATACGGCCACGCTTCATAGAAGAATATTCCAAGCTCTTTCAAGATGAGTGCAAACAAATACATTAATTTTCACATTTACACCAATATTATAAAGCAGAAGAGTTTGTTTGTTTGTTGGTTTGGTTGAACGCGCTAATCTCAGGAACTACGGGCTCGAATTGGAAAATTCTTTTTGTGTTGGATATTCCATTTCTCGAGGAAGGCTTTAAGTTATATAACATCACGCTACAATTATTAGGAGCGGAGCAGGAATGAACAATGTAGCAAAAACGGGCATATTTTTTCCTTTCGTTTTTTTTGTCTTATGTGACGCAGATGAAGTTGCGTGGGTCAGCTAGTTTATAAAATCAGTTCGGAAGGATAGACAATGTCAGAATAAGCAATAATTATTTAAAGAAAAACTAAAATCGAGAAACTCGAATTACCTCTTTGAATTTCGTGAATTTCAAGCATACCTGGTTCATATATTAAAATAACACAAAGGTTAGTCAGTTCTCTCTCTGACCTACAAAAGTATAGTTCATACATTAAATTAAATGAACGTATACAAAAACGTTAATTCACTTAAAACCTACGTCATCTGAAGTCACAGTAGAAACATTCTAAGTAATAAATCAGATGGTTTTGCAAAAGACATTCCATTTGTCCCTTTCAACTTCAGAGGGTTAATTTTTTTCTACATCAACAAAGATATGGGTAGGTATGTTTGTATTTGAATTTGTACTAGTTTACATTTTCTTCACCATTTGTTGTATAACTTCATTAGTGTGAATCATGGATATGGTGTGTGTGCTATGCTCTGTAAGCCCCACAAAATGCCTAATGAAAGTACATTTTCATGAAATAAAAATTCTAGCGTTTTTTTGCTATTTGCAGGCCACTTTTGGGCAACAATTTTTATAATAATTTTTTAACGAATCATAATCGTAATTAAGTGTTTACAATAGGTACAGCATTTCTAAGCTAACGAATACGCCTTCGTGAAAATATTCATTGAATGAACATAATTATAGATTCGTAATCATATTAATTTATTTATGAGCAATATTTATAGATAACAAAATATTAAAGTTATAATTTAAATGATACTTCTTGGGTAAATACATTTATACGTTAAGTGCGTTTAATTTTTTACATAAATAAAACCCACATGTTGCAAAAAAATCTTATGATTTTTTAAAATTATAACATCACGACGACTAATCAAAAATCTTCCATTCAACCCAGGTTCACCAGGCACTGAACCAAGCAATTCGCCATCGTCTACAATGATGACGCCGCCCCCAACAGTCTTCCGGAACCTCAGGGTCACCAGCAAGCCACGGAAAGGAATGAAGCACGGGAAAGTGGACTCTCCGATGCTCAACTACATATTTGATTCATATGCAACGAGCAATAAGCATTTTCATGACAAGTAAGTTTGAATTTCTTTATTTATAATTGCTTAGTTGTATTCCTGGGAATATTAAGAGGCCCGCGGAGCACACGTAGTTTATACAAACGTAATACCAAAATAATGTGTAAATCAAACATATTCATCAGGTACTGTGTATTTATTTCCATTGAATTACAGAATATCTACGTTCCTAAATATATACTCGTATTTTGAATAGACACCGATTTAAACAAGAGTAATGAGAAATTTTAGATTCCACACATTATAAAATAAAACAAATTCTTTTTTTTCACTTTCTTTAACATAATAATTCTTAATCAGCATCGTACAATTTAATTAAAATCGTGCCTCATCTACAATTCTATTCATAAATCCTCCACGAAATTGCATTCTCAGATGCTCTCATTCCTTGGCCCAGAAAATTTGCATTTGCAAATCATAAGAATAAAATGGAACCGCCTAATGAGGAAATTCGGTCAATGGGGTTTCGTAGCCTGTAACCAGTAGAACTTGAATTCTCGTTTTATAAATTTGGGCTCGTTTGCATCACAAATCACTAATACGTTCAATCTTAAACATGATTTAATCATTCAAATCGTTCTGTCTCTGTCTACTGCAAACGATTGCCAGAAACAAAACGATGTTTTGAATACGTTAAATAATTTGTGGTGCATACGGGCCTTGGTTATTTTTGATAATATTTATTTATTTATGTACAGTCAGCAAAACCATTAGGTTTACAGGCTAGCAATCTTCTTACTGCTATTCAAACTCAAACTCAATCTCAAATCATTTATTTCAACTAGACCATTGCAGCACTTTTGAATGTCGATAAAACGAAAAAAAAAAGGCTACAGTCACAGACACAAGGCATAATAACTTGAGAATGTACTGTAGTTGCCCATTCCCTAGCGTAGATCTCTATGGAGAAGAACGGGCAAGAAACTCCATGGACACTCTTTTCAATCAAAAATGTTGTTACAATTATATATGGAAAAGGGTTATAATCAATCTGTTTGCAATTTCATCCAAATCCTTTCAGTAGTATCTGCGTAAAAGTATAACAAAAATCGATCTTTACACACTTTTAAATTTATAATAGTCGAAAGAAGATTGCTGTTCTGCATACCTAACTGTTTTGCTGACTGTACACACAAAATACTTAACAGGGATTTACAATAAGATAGAAGAGCACAAAGGTACTGCTTATTTTCTAAGATAAATCTCTTCCAGCAGACCTGCGAGAGGAAAGTTGTATCAGAAATGGAGACAGTGTGTAGAGAACAGAACACAGTTTTAATATCGACCATTTAAGGGGAAAGCGTCAGGGTAGCCCGCAAAATTCAAATTTTCTTATGTTTTTGCAATTTGCAGGCCAGTGGAAGGTTGTATGAAGTTGAAAATATCGCTCGCGACTGTAAGACGTATGTAGTTACAAATTGTTGATCATCGAAATCTATATTAATATTATATTATTATTATTATTAATATTATAAAGCTGAAGAGTTTGTTTGTTTGTTTGTTTGTTTGTTTGAACGCACTAATCACAGGAACTACTGGTTGGAATTGAAAAAATCTTTTTGTGTTGGATAGTCCATTTATCGAGGAAGGTTATAGGCTATATATCATCACGCTATGACCAATAGGAGCGGAACATAAATGAAAAATGTTGCACAAACGGGGAAAATTTATTCCTTTGTGAGCTTTTTCTCTCATATATGTGACGCAGACGAAGTTGCGTGGGTCAGCTAGTCATCAATAATACAACCCTCCAAGCTCGCATAAGCATAGGAACGACTTTGACCTTGCAAAAATCGTTCATCGACTTATATGAACTTAGAGGGTTGTACTGGTGATTTTGATAGTTATAATTCTGTAACTACATACATTTTACAGTCGCGAACGATCTTTTCAACTTAATACAACCTGCTACTGGCCTGCAAATTGCAAAAAACGTAAGAAACATTAAATTTCGCGGGCAACCCTGACGCTTTCACCTTAACAAAAAAAAAAAAAAGACTTTTCACAATTACCATATTTTTGAATTTTCAAGTCAAATCATGGGCGTGACACAAGCAAGCACTATAAAGGTCCGTCTCTGCCATTAAGTAGCACAATAAAACTGATTACAATAAACAAAATTATCATGATAAGACATTTTGTTGCAGCCATTTTGTTTTATGGATGCCCGGAGAGTTTTAAAGCTATTCATTGAAAATTTAATGGCTCATTTCAAACACTTTTTAGACATGCTTTTGCTGAAAGTAAACACTTAAAATGTAAATGTGATTTAGGATCAAAGTTAGCCTTTATGTTTGCCTGTGTCTAGAAAAAGTAGTGGCGCAGATGTTGGGTTTCCAGATATATTTTTAGAACTGTTGAACGGCCAAACATTTCAGCCGTTTTTTACTAGTACGTAAAATATATGGCCTTTAAGATGTGCAAAGCGGGCTCGTCAAAGAAGTCTTTTTTTGGTCTTTACAAATACATTCTTTGAAGATAGCTAAAGAAAGCCTAATGCTAAAAAGATCAAACATTACATTGGAATTTACGCGCTGATCGGAGATCAAATCTTTTAGATACTGCAGTAATATTCTTTTGATGGCTTTCTTACACGCCATTTATTTTTGTCGCAAGACCTATTTTGTATGATACGAGTATCTTGCTGTGTTCTAGGTATAGAACTTATCGAAAATGTATCTGATTTACGGACTTCTTCTCAAGAGTAATAAACGGTTTTATTAAATAGGTAATAAAAACTCGTCAAAAACTCCTCCTCAACGCTGTCAACTGGTGTTCCCTAGTGACTGTCGGCTTTGCCACGTTGTATAGCAAAACTAAACCTCTGGACAAGATATAAGCCAGCCCTTGGGTCGCAGGAAGTGTCATTTACTCAAAATTATATCTATTTTAAAGAAATGTTGAATACTAGCGAATTGAAGGGCTGAAGCCCATGCTTTGGTGGAATTCGTGTCGGCAATAGGCTAATTTTCACTATCAATATATTGCAAATCTAATTAGTCCCGTCAGTCCTAAAGTATTGGTAAATAATGAACACGTGTTTTTTGTTTTTGTAAATCAATGAATACTGACTTAGATAAAACGTATCACGACACTCGTGACGTCACAAAGCACTAAATGTTATAGCACGGCGTGATGTATTGCAAAATTTTAAAAGCGTCGTATCTTCATCAATTTTGGTTTACGTTACAAAAGAAAACATACGGGTCAATTTTTTTTGGCAATCTATCTGACGTACTTATTAGATTTTTTCAGGACACAAGCCTATTGTTCCACGGAAAATACAACCGAGATAAATCTCTATAAACTAACTAGTATCTATAAACTAACTCGGGTCACGGTCTATATGTGAGCTTTTTGTCAAATACGTTCATTTGTTAAGGCTAGAAAAGGTATCAGACACACGGAAAGAGAAAGACTGACAGACAGACACTGACAAATTAACTCTCGTATTTATAATTCTATGTATGAGTAGCTCATGCTGCGGCTTTGTCCACTTGAAGTTCGATAATTACCTCTAGGGATAATACTTTCGGGATAAAAAAGTATTCTGTGTATTAAAACAGGTTATAAACTACTAGCGGACGTGACGCGGTTTCACCCGCGTAGTTCCCGTTCCCGTGGGACTACGGGGATAAAATATAGCCTATGTTACTCAGGGTGAATGTAGCTGTCCAATGGTGAAAGATTTTTTGATCGACACAGTAGTTTTTGAGTTTATTCGTAACAACCAAACAAATTTATAATATTAGTGTAGATTCGTGTGTCAAATTTTATCCGAATCCGTTAAGTAGTTTTTGTGTGAAAGAGTAACAAACATCCATCCTCACAAACTCTCGCATTTATTATTTATTAATGTGCATTCAAACAAGCTATTTGGTTTACAGTTTAACCCACAAGTTACATTATAAAATGTAAATCAAATAGCTTGTTCGACCGTACACACAAAATACACATACACATTAGCAGGAAGTACGATCAGTATTTATTATTTTTAACCGACTTCTAAAAAAAGGAGGCTGGGCAGCGTTCGGGAAGCTGCGCGGTATCTTCTCGTCCAACTTACCGCAGTGTCTCAAGACGAAAGTCTATGACCAGTGTGTGTTGCCAGTGATTACATACGGGACCGAAACGTGGTCGCTCACAATGGGCCTTATCAAAAGGCTTAAAGTAACACAAAGGGCAATGGAGAGGGCTATGCTCGGAGTTTCCTTGCGTGATCGAATCAGAAATGAAGACATCCGCAAGAGAACCAAGGTCACCGACGTAGCCCGAAGAATTGCTAAACTTAAGTGGCAGTGGACAGGGCACATTGCTCGCAGAACGGATGGCCGATGGGGCCGAAAAGTTCTGGAGTGGCGACCGCGAACCGGAAGACGATGCGTTGGAAGACCTCCCACTAGGTGGACCGATGACCTGGTGAAGGTTGCGGGAATCCGGTGGATGCGAGTAGCAAGGGACCGGTCAATGTGGCGACACTTGGGGGAGGCCTATGTCCAGCAGTGGACGTCTTTCGGCTGAGATGATGATGATGATGATGAAAAAAAGGAGGAGGTTCTCAATTCGGATGTTTCTATTTTTTTTTTTTTTTTTTTATGTTTGTTCGGGCATAACTCCGTGGCTTGCCAACCGATTTGGAAAATTCTTTTTTTGTTGGAAAGGGTTCTTCCCAAATGGTCCCATAGCCACCAAGTCGGGCTCTGATGATGGAATCTGGCGAAATCGAGGGAACTCTTCTAATTTTATATGAAAACGTGTTGCGATTTTGGTATTTTCTACAACAAGTGAAGCATTTGCGTTTGATGAGACCCATTCTACCATCAGATCTGATGATGAAGCCAAGAGTCACGGAACTCCATAATGAGACAATGTACCCTAGTCGTGTTTGGGCTTGTTGTAATTGTAACGGTATGCACTTTCCATGTATCAAGCACATGTGAACCACTAAAAAGTGAAAAATAAAAACTTTTTTTGCAAAAAATAAAACCGACTTCAAAAAAAAAACCAAAAAGTGAAAAATAACTTTAGCTTCTGAAGTCGGTGACAAAAATCTAAAGCAATCAAACAAAGGTCACCGACTTCAGAAGCTAAAGTTATTTTTCACTTTTTTGTTTTTTTTTTGAAGTCGGTTTTATTTTTTGTAACAAGCAGTGCGAAAACAATTTGACTTAAAGAAAGGATGATTTCGTTCGCCGAAACATTTCGTTAACCTACAAAAAACACGGAAGCTTTTACCCCAAACACTACCCAAATAAAAACTTCACTAATCAACAAAGAGCTTCCAAAATCTTTACACCGATCAAATAAAACATTTCGGTGTGAAGAAACACGTTCTCTTAAACACTGAAACTAATTTCGGTAATACCGACCAACGGTATCTCATTTGTCCGCAGTAATGAAGATCCTTAAATTAAGCAACTATAATAATTATGTAAAAAATTTGTTAAATTTAGTTCTTTTCTTTATGTTGCATGAGATTCTAATACTGCATGACATGATATTAAAGAAATGTTGTAATAGTGGAATATGTTGTATTTTGGGAAATAAATGGCTTTATTATTATTATCTCCTTTATTTATTCTTCATCTTACTTATTACATTTTTAAATATTTCTAAAAAAGATATAAAAACATTTAAAAATATAAAAAATAGGGATCCGCCGGTGTCGGGAGCAGGGTCCAAGTCACCGGTGGTTAGGGTTGCAGAGACAGGAACCTCCTCACAATGCGAGCCGTATCGAGGAGTACTGCCTTCTGTATCAGGCCCTTGATCCAACCGCCTAAAGAGAGCTTCGACAGATGTTCGTCGAGGCTCTTGGCTATCAGGCCATTGGCCGTCACGACAATCGGCACAATGATAACCGAGTTCATATTCCACATGTCGCGAACCTCGTGTGCCAAGTCGAGATACTTAATTTGTTTCTCTTTCTCAGCTTTCACGAGGTTCTCGTCATGAGGGATAGTAACATCGATTATCATTACTCGGCGCGCTGATCGGTCTATCACCACTATGTCAGGCTTATTGGCAACAATAGTCCTGTCAGTAATGATAGACTGATCCCAGTACAGCGTGATATGGTCTTTTACGAGAACTGGGTCGGGCACATACTTGTAGTACGGTACCTCAGATTCCACAAGCTTAAATTTCAACGCAAGTTGCTGGTGAATAATTCTGGCTACTTGATTGTGTCTGTGTAAGTACTCGCCGTTAGCTAGACGGGAACAACCAGAAATAATATGTCTGATGGACTCACCCGGACAGTGGCATGCCCGACACACGTCAACCGTCCCGTCCTTCATAATATATTTCCGGTAGTTGTTCGTTAACATAACTTCGTCCATAATTGCACAGACAAAACCTTCAGTTTCCCCGAAGAGGTCACCAAAACGTAGCCAGGACACGGACGCTAGAAAATCTACATCGGGCCCATGAAGAGCCCGGTAGAAGCGCCCGTGAAGCACCTTGCCCTGCCATTCTTTCTTGCGGTCATCGGTAGTAAGTATTACAGGTTTGCGCCAGTTCTCTTTAGCCATGGACAACGGGGTGAGTCCCTTGTCCACTGCGACCACATCTCGGTGCATACCCACTTCGGCTTTTAGAAAATATTCCCTGAGGCTGCACACCTCGCGGTTGTGGAGGGTCTTCACATTTAAAAAGCCTCGACCCCCGCACTTCCGCGGGATGTACAGTCTCATCACCGATGATCGTGGGTGATGCATCCGATTTTCGGTCAACAGTGTACGGACTCTTCTATCCAGAGCGTCGAGTTCGGTCTGAGTCCATTTGAGTATGCCGAAAGAGTACATTAAAACCGGCATGACCCAACCGTTGAAGGCGCGCACCTTGTTCCCACCTGAAAGAAGGCTATTTAATACCTTCTTTAGGCGACCAAAGAAGCGCTCCCTCAACGATTGCTTCATGTCAGTTACGTTGATACCTAACGCTTCCGACATACCCAAATACTTATAGCTCTCGGATGAGGAAAGGGATCTTAGGTGTATGGAATCCGAGAGCTGAAGCCCCTCGGATTCCATAATCTCCCCTCGCTTTACATACATGACTGCACATTTGTCCACACCAAATTCCATCCTGATGGCGTTACTAAAAGTTTCAGTTACTTTCAGTAGCTCCATCAGTCGCAATTTGTTGGGGGCAAAGAGCTTCAGGTCATCCATGTAAAGCAGGTGAGATATAACCTGACCATCTTTCCTCAACTGGTAGCCTAGCCCTGAATTCTCCAGCAATGTGCTTAAAGGATTCAGGGCTAAACAGAACCAAAGTGGACTCAGACTGTCGCCCTGGAATATTCCCCGTTTTATCCATACAGATTCATCGTTCCCCTGGATCTGTCGACATCCTGGATATCGAAGGACCGTCCTCCATTGCCCCATACATGACTTAAGGAAGGTGCATAGAGTTGCATCTATCTTGTACAACTCCAGCACCCTCATGAGCCATGAATGTGGCACCGAGTCGTAGGCCTTCTTATAATCTATCCAGCATGTTGACAGATCCTTGCGGGATCGACGGACCTGTTGGCTAATGGCCATGTCGATGAGGAGTAGCTCCTTAGTACCACGGGACCCATTCCTACATCCATTTTGAGACGCAGACATAATGGAGTTATTGTCAATGTGTGTATTAATTTTCGTTCTCAAAATGGATGTAAGAAGTTTATAGACCGTCGACAAACACGTGATCGGTCTGTAGTTCTGGGGTTCCGTGGGACTACCTGACTTATGGAGCAGGTGAGTAACGCCTGTTGTTAAGAACTGCGGCAGGGACCCAGACTCTAAGGATGACTGGAATTGGGATGCCAGGCAAGTGTGTGAACTACTAAGCCACTTGAGCCAGCTTATTATTATTATTATTATTATTATTAATGAAGATCCTTTTCAGGCCCAAGTCAAAGGCTTCTGTTACACCGAACGCTAATCTTGTTAGAGTCTGAATTAGATGCTCGTGTTTTGTTTGTGATAGTGATATGGGACGTGTTAATGAATGAAGTTGTTGGTTGGTTTATTTGGTTACTTATTATCGTGTGAATTGTAGGAAGAAGGAGTAAATTATTTTTTTGTATCGAAGATTAGTTTTGTTGCTAAAGCTAAAACGATACAGAAGTATCACCAGTACACTCAGAGGTTAGATTCTGAGAGTGTGATCAATCTACTACTATTAGTAAATGAAAAAAAAGTAGAGAAAATAAGAAAAGTTTGTATATGTGTGAATGTTTGTAACTTTTACACGCAAAAACTACTGAACGGGTGGAACTGGATGAGATTTAGCATACAGATAATTTATAGCCTAGTTTACACATAGGATACTTTTTTATCCCAATAGTATTATCCCGAGGGACAATTATCTAACCCGACGTTGGCGGATCCGCGGGCATAAACTAGTAAATAACAACTTAAGGTGTATGAATCACCGGGGTTGCGGGCCTGCCCGGGGTTGCGGGCCTGTTCGAAAGAGATACCGCGGCCCCGGAACGTAAAAGGCGAGGAAGGAACATGGATGGTTTTTAGTCAGTAAGAGTCTGACACTCCCTCCCGCTCCGCCCAGAGTGGGGGGGGTCATTTGATGATTTCCCATCCTTAAAAAAAAAAAAGGTGTATGAATCAGATGTATGATGGACAAAAGGATTGTATTTTTAGCTAGTGGCATTCCGTACATTCTGCGTCCCTTCGAGAAAAATACTTTTGTTTATGTAACTCAATTCTAAATATAAGGTTTTTTTTGAAGTACCAACCTACTTCAATTCTTTTAATTGCTCGTAGTGAGTTATTACAGTTTTCTTCTTTCTTCTGTCTGTTACTTCCAGTGGTCAGTTTGCTGTCATCTTATTTTAGAACATTGTGAAACTTGACATATTACTGAGTTCCTCAAACTTATGTAGCACATTGTTGGGCTTCAAGTTGTGTATAAACTGTACACACAGATCTCAAAACTGTCACTAGCATTTGTAACTTACTCAGAACTCGTGTACTGAGTTACAGCTTCATTTAGACCGTACCGAATATTACATTACTTATACAAAGGGATAATACGTGTAATTTCTACGAAATAATAATATTTCGTCAAAGCCCGGAACTTATAATTAAGTAAACAATGTCCCAAAATAATTAAATTACGCCCTTTATGTTACTCGTCGGTGTGAGTTGCATCCGTTTAATTTGAAAGCGTATCACGTCCATACAAAAGTTACCAGTTTGAATAAAATGAGGCTCGTCGGGTCACACTTTTTCTTTTGTAAAAAAATATACGACGTCTCGACCTAACATATGTTGGAGTTGTTCCTTTTTGTAAATTAGACTTGGAATAATATCATAACTCTCTCTTTATCCATCTGTAAGATTCTTTTTCTTTGCCGTTTCGTTCAAGAATGGAGAAAAGATTCTTCGTGTATTTTTTGTTAGGTTTTTAGATTAGATTTTTTTTTGTGTAGTAGTAGGTATGTTATGTTTTTGCCCATTTTTCGGGACCCTCTACTACTGGGATGATTTTACAAAGTCCAATATTTACGGCTTCAGTTTGGATTCCAATTATAGTTTTGCTAGTTTGGTCTCGCTAGCTAGCTTTACCCCGATCTCATAATATGTAAAAAAGAAAAGATATTTATAAGACCGTATAAAACACACATACAAAATTAACAGTACAATTAAATTACTTTAAAAAAAAAAAACGAAATTGATCCTGTACGAGGCCAAAATGATATGCCATCTCAGCATAGTGTTGTTAAAAAAAAAAAAAAACGTCAGAACGCTGGTATTCTGATATATATCGAATGCCTATATGCAGCGCAAATAGGTATTCGATATTCGGATGGCCGATGGGGCTGAAAGGTACCGCGAACCGGAAGACGTTGTGTTAAAAGACCTCTAACTAGGTGGACCGATGATCTGGTGAAGGTTGCGGGAATACGTTGGATGCAAGTCGCAAGGGACAGGTCAATGTGGCGACACTTGGGGGAGGCCTGTGTTGTACAGCAGAGGACGTCTTTCGGCTGAAATAATGATGATGAGAATAATCACACACGCGTCATATTATCCCTATTTTTCATGAAGTATAATGACCCACGTAACTTAGGTGTGTCTGTGATTGCGACAAACAAATATTCCTTTCATAAAAGCTTTTTTTTGTGTAACATTTACTTACTTTTCAGAGCTTTATATTTGGGCTAGAATGTAGCTCGTTTCAGTCCGCAACAAACTTGCTGCATGAAATATATTAAAATCTCCCATCCATTTAAAAGCTTCGTTCAACAATCAAGTTAAAGGTATTTCCTTTACTCGTTACTCCAATTACCTAGTCTTAGAAACATTAATAAAGATTATCTCAATTTTCAACAAGATATTTAACAACAAATAATAATTAATAAAATATAACTCTTATCTTAGGCGCGGGTCATATACAAGTGGCGTATGGCGGCGGCGCGGCGCTGGCGCGGCTTTTGAAAAAGCCCAATGACACTTTGCCTGACCCAGGAATCGAACTCAGGAAATCATGCTCAGCATTCGCGCTTGCGACCACTAGACCAATGTACCTGTCAAACATTATAGTCAATGTCAATATTCACTTGAACCTCCGCAATGATCGTAGGAGAAACTGCTAAATATTTATTCAGTTTTCAAAAATCTTAGCGACGTACTACGATTACATATTTATTAACTTATTATTTTTTCATAGTTTACGTGGTCACACTTAGATTATTCAAAGGTTCTTAAAAAAGCTGTTTTCTACAAAAGTACAATACTTACACGATCGAAATGTATGGAACAGTTGATTTTTTATTAAACTTATAAGAGAAGACGTGGTCATCATTTTCGCGGCGGTGTCTCTTCTACATTATATCATTTTTTTTTCGGATGGGAAATCATCATTTAATCTCCTAGTCTGGGCGGAGCGGGAGGAGTATCAGACTTTTACTGACTAAAACCTATCCATGATTCTTCTTCGCCCTTTATGTTTCCAGGCCACGGTATCTCTTTCGAACAGTCCCGCAGCCCCGGCAGGCTTCGGCCTTTGCGAACATCTTCCTTTATGCTGAAATCTCTTTGAGGTGCGCGTGGAACACGAACGCGCCGTCGACACGGTCTGTCGTCATAAGACAGACGGACGGCGAGCTAACCCATAGCTCACCGCCCGCAGGCCCGCGCCTACGTTGGTCGAGGGCCACCACGTGACCCCTGACGCCCGGTGCGTCTCCCACGACCTCGACTTCTATCCCCTAAAAGGTCAAAATAGTGCATTGTAGTTTCACTAGTTAATTTAACTTGACCTTTGACCCTTTTATCCTTTATCTTGAACATAACTCTTGTTCTATTAATACTGCTCTACGGATTAATAATGGGTATTAGCGTAAAATTTATTGTTGAGCTCAATTTATTTGTATTCTTTCATCACTCGCTTGAATTAATAATAAAATTCAATTAGTTTTTGCTGTCCCATTTAATTTTGATAAAACAATTATCATGTCTCGCGTAAAGCTCAATTAACAAAAAGAAATAAAACACAAACGTTTGTAACAATCAAAACACATTGTAAATGAAATAAATGTTTTTCGTTTAATTCAATAAGAAAAGTTTTTGGGGCGAAATCGTTTATTATTTTCCTCTTTGTGAGGTACGTCCTTTATCCCATTCTAAATAATAGGTCGAGAACTTAATTAGCTAACGAAACTAGAACGTGCGTGTGCGGGACTGTACTCGGGTTGTCACCTGTTATAATTACCTGAGGTACACTCGCCAACTGAAGTAATGTAACAAAAGTGTTTATACACCACCCTGGTCTACTTTCAAGCAACGGTTCACATTTTTTAAAATGTTTTCAGAATATTTTTTTACAAACACGTTTGTTTATAAAAAAAAGGGTTTCGTGGTGGTTGATTCACTTCACTAACCGACAGTCCAGAAAGCTGATTAAACTAGTTAATTTACCAAAATTCAACGAAGGAAATTCCTGAGCCAAATTCGGGATTTTAATCATCAAACTTAAACAGAATTTATGTGGAGTTTAAAATTGGGGTCTGATCTCTGAAACATAATTAAGTAACTTATTGACGATTCGTGATGGTTTGTGTAAGGAATGGATCTTTTAGAACCAATTCTATATTTAGTATTTTATTTTATGATAGGGTGGAGAATACTTGCTATTTTGGGAACGGATCACGTCAAGGGACTGTAATAGTGTTTATAGGACAACGTCTAACCGGCTACATTTAATCAAAATCACAAAATGGCGCCAGCCACCACGACCCTCCAAATACAGAATGGCCCATTATACTTACACCTTTTCCCATGGAAATATGCCGAAACTACACATCGACATGTGTTCCCACTGCTGGGACACAGGCCTCCTCTTTACGAGAGGGAATGGGCTATAATCCGACACGCGGGCCCAGTGCGGATCGGTATTAGATGACACATGTCTTCAAATTTTTGATCCTAGGACATGTCGGTTTCCTCACGATGTTTTCCTTCACCGTTTTGAGAGCAATGATAATGAAATAAATTTAACTAAGTGATACACCGGTCTGACTTTTATTGTAGCCAGCGCTGTGACGTTATTTGTAATGTTACAGCACCATGGTGAGATAAGGGCCTTTTGGCCTCGTACAGGATGAGTTTCGTTTCTTTTAATTTTTTCATTTTATTTTTTATGTTTAATTTTTTATTAGTAAGTTTTAAATACTGATAATTGTGATGTATTTTGTCCTGTGCGGGCTTAGAAATGATTTTTCTTTCTTTCTTTCTATAAGTCGTAGCCGCGCCACTGGGCCACCGCTGCTCATGTTTTAGTTGTTGCCAGGTACCGGTCATTGACCCAACTACACATATTAAAGTTTTTAACTTTGAAATCCAAAACTAAGCCTGTTCAAGTCTTGAGTCAGCATCAATCGTGATTTTCATCATTTTTCCTAATGAAAAACGACACATGGTTCATTTGTTTTGGTTCGTACGAAAAGATATTAGGGAAAGGGCAATGACCGATATTACGATTTAAACTATACAGCAACTATAGTCATAATATGGATAAACTAAAACATTGACCAACCAACCACCGCAGTAAACAAATATCAAAGCCGCATCGGGAATAGAAACAGACAAACAAATAAACAATATGTCATCAAACAAGAATTCCCTAACGCGTTCATACGTTACGTCTGAGACAACACGACCCTGTATAAAGCCAAATTCCGATACAAACCCTTGTTTTATGCATGCAAATATTTATCCGAACTGTATAGAGCTTTTCGTACACTTAGTTAAATAACCAAGAGCTAGTCTACCTAATAGAAAGGGACCCTTAATCCCCAGAATTGTTAAATGCTTTTACGATAATTTCGGGTTGTAGAAAAAGCACCCTTATTTATTCAGTTGTAGAAATCAGTAGATTAGATGGATTGATTGATTGAATGTTTGATTTATTTATCCTATAAGCATACAGTGGTACTAACATAGGCAGGCTAAATTTAAATGTAGTAATTCTTATATAAGGTACGGTCAAACGAGTTTGGATATAAAGGGTGTAAAAAGACTCGAAGCCGATAGGCTCTTCTTTTTCAACTATTTTTTTTCAGCGACTCCCTTTTTTCTAGAGTCAATAATAAAAACCAAAAAATATAGAGATATTGGGGGTCAAAATTCTAACGTTTCCACATTTTTTTCATATACACATTTGAAAATGTGTATTTTAAAATGTAAGATTTTTTTAAACACCTCAACAACCCCCGTAATATAAACAATCCATTCACCAGCACAATGTTTTGAGTGGGTTACATTGAGATCTACCACAAAAACGTTTTCAATAAAAAAAAAGTCGTTTCCCAGCAATATTTTTTTGGGTAAAGCTAAAGCGTTAGGCGGTAAGCGTTCTGAACGCTTGGTTGACGGCTTCGTGATGAGTTTGTTCACCCTGTTTATGGTACGGTCAAACCAGTTTGGTTATATTGTAGAGGCGGTCCTTAAGTCTGAACAAGGATACATAAAATAACATTTCGCCTGTAATTCTCGAAGGTTGGGCAGAGGTGTACCTAACAGTACATTTCATGTTTACCTGGGCACACACTGAGAAGTTCCTGATGAAAAACATCATAACCACTTTGTCCGATCCTGAAATTGAACCCCAAAACCTTTGCGACAGCAGTTGCTACCACTAGACCAACATTGCAGACAAAGATATCTATATAAAATACTTACGGTTTGGTCAAACTGTAGGAATCCTACAATATTAACTGGCAATACTGCCATTTTTATATTTAAGTACCTACTCAATTGCTCATTCGGTATTAACTACACTACGGTCTACCAATTGCTGTGCAAGCATTGTATTTCGTGCAAATTAAAATAATAAAAAGTTCTGGTGGCAATTACTTGCAGTTTTTCACTCTAAAAGACCTACAAACTCTTAACATACAGTCCTGTACGTACAAGTTGCGGAACAGAGTGGATTTTTTATAAGGAAACCAGCATATCTGAGAGATATTACTTGACGGAATGTATGGCCAAATTAGAGGCCCATGGGCAGCATAAAGGATCAATGTTTTAGTGTTATTATTTTTATATCTTATGTCTTCTTTTTTTTTCAAATTTTAATTGTAATTACCTAGTTATCACTCGTGGCGTATGTTTTTCTTTGTATTATGTTTCGTTAGTTAAGTAAACTCTCAATAGGTTGCTATTCTATCTCATGTCGTGAGCCACTCATCTTTTTGTTTTATTTTGTCTAATGTTATCACTTATTTTTGTGAATGCTGGTTAACCTATAATTGGCGACTGTGTAAGTCCAAGACCTTAAAACATTTTTATATCTAAATGCTGTACACAGAAGCTGTTAATGAACCTATGTTAATAAATAAATAAATAAATAAGATACGAGGTTAGGAGCTGACTACTCGATAAAGAAGAAACCAGTCCCCAGTGTTCCGGGATCGCGGGGCTGTTCGAAAGAGATACCATGGCCCCGGAACATAAAAGGCGAGGAAGGAACATGTATGGGTTTTTAGAAATAGTTCATGAATACAAGTTTCACTACCTAATCCTTTAAAGATTTCATGAAATTTAACAGTAACAGAAAAATATTATACTTCAAATCCAAGCCTTTTCTCCAATGCGGTATTTCTTATCTCTAGTGAAACCTACGCAATACTAAGACCACGGGTCACTGAGCATCAAATTGGAACAAAAAAACCTTTAAAGGTTGAATTATTTCTTTCGTAAAGTACCAATCACGGAAACCTTCTGGAATATTTGAATTGTCCTATGTAAATACCATCGAATATCTAGACTTGAAATCTACATAAAACGATTTGTAAGGAGAAATATTAAAGAACCCAATAACTAAAGATCTTTAAGGATTGCTATTTACTTTTCTTGCAACCTTCAGCTTATTTCTGTGACCCTATTGATGTCAGGGACTGCAGCACAGTCTATAAATAGAAAGACTTAGGGCGAGATCAGCTATAAGCAGCGTCTACTAGCGTACTTTTCACATTGACGGTCACCGAATTTTCAACCTTATTACATGCAGCATATAAGGATGAAAATCGACCCTCAGTAAGCGCGGTAGTACGTGTGGTATAAGACAAGTGTTATACCTGTTTGCGTCACACTGTAACAATACACAGATGGGAATGCCAGTAGATGACAAAACAAGTTGTATTAAATTCAAAAATTCAAAAACCTGCTACACGTCATAGAGTCATGTAGTCTAATTATATTATAATATTTCTCATTCCCTTAAAATATAGTGTACATTATTGTACTAGTCAAGCCCTTTCATTTGAAATCCATATTGAGGGAGTTGTTGAATAAATATGTAATCCACCATTTTGTGGCGGCGGCCATCTTGGACAGATTTTTCTCAAACATAGCTAAAAACACTCCCAACTAATTCACATTTCAAACAAAAACAAAATCGGTTCATCCGTTCGGGAGCTACGATGCCACAGACTATTTGTTAATATTCATTACTTAATTGAAGAAAAAACCGATTTTGATTTTGTTTTTTTTTAAAGGTGAATTAGTCGGTAGTGTTTTAGCTAAGTTTGATAAAAATCAGCGGATTACATATTCAACAACTCACTCAATATGTTTATCAAATTTAACTTTTAGTAGATTGTGTCGGGGGTTTTTACATTTTTAATTTAATATTACTTGTTCTTCGTCTACGTTTTACATTAGGGGTCCTCGAATAGCCGATTTAGCAGAATCATTACATTTGAATCATATTAAAAATTTTAAAATAGTCAGACACAGTTAGCCCTTTATTACTCGCATGGGGTCAGAGAACTTTTTAGTTAAAAATGAAGCACTTGCCGCGGTCCGAATTTCGACGCGCAGATGCGAGTTACGAAGCTAACTGGGACGTAGGTCCGCGCTAGCTTCATGACTCTCGTCCAAGTTTGCATTTTCGTAGCAATCAAGTCACGGAAGTGGAAGGAACTACCCACCCACTGAAAAACGTGGGACGTACAACAACCACCTGCGGAAAAGCGACCCAAAAGTGTCAACAAATTGTAAAAATACACGTGTGCCCTTTGTTATGCATAAACATTCTTCAATCACTCCATCAAGTTATCAAACAAGCTAATTAGTTTACAGTTTAACCCACAAATTACATTGTGAAATGTAAACCAAATATCTTGTTCGACTGTACATGCTAACCAACGTTTATGGGTCTTGGAATTTGACACATTATTTCAGCCGAAAGACGTCCACTGCTGGACATAGGCCTCCCCCAAGTGTCGCCACATTGACCGGTCCCGTGCGACTCGCATTTAACGGATTCCCGCAACCTTCACCAGGTTATCGGTTCACCTTGTTCAGGTCTTCCAACGCATCGCCATCCGTTCTGCGAGCAATGTGCTTAAGTTTTATTACTACATAAATACATAATACTTTATTTCTTTTCAACCAGATTTCGTCCGCCATCTTTTGAAGGCACCGCTGCTGAAGATACAATAATCAACGCTGATACAGGATCAACTGTCATATTTGATTGCAAAGTTACTGCTTTGAGAGATAAAACGGTAACGAACCTTTTTACCTTGGCATAAGAATCAATTTCATAAGGAAAAAAATATGATTTAAATGTTTTGTTACAGGTTTCTTGGATACGGGTGTCTGAAGACGAAAATTTAGAGCTTTTAACAATAGACCTGGATACACATACGACAGATTTTAGGTAAATATGTACAGTGAAATAGAAGCAACTTCATCATCTGTCTAGTTTCCCAACTATATTGGGGTCGGCTTCCAGTCTAACCGGATGCAGATCAACATGGTGCGGATGCCTATCGGACCCCCACAACCCAGTTAGTACTACATCAGGGAATATTGCATCAAATTAATGTCACTGGCTACAATATAAGCATGTCAATTTTAATACGTAATATAATAAGAAAATAACTAAGTAAGTCATAATAATTATTGACATCGTCCATTTTCAAGTAGAAATGTTTTCCGATTCATGTTCTCTTCTAATATACTTATCAGTTATTCAGTAGCATTGAAAGCCGGAGTCCATTCTCGGATTCACAATGCCAACGCGGGTTCCAATGGAGGACTCGTCCATAAATATAACTTCTTATTTACGCATGCCACAATTCGAATAGGACGTGTGTTTGAGCTAAAATATTGGTTGTGTACGAAATGGATAGTTGCTATCAGTAGTTTTTGCAAAAAACTTTGTATTGGGGTAGTTTTACTAAAAACAAGGTTTATTTTTACTCCAAGAATACCTTGGAGTAAAAATATTTCTGCTGTTTCGATTTAAAATTAACGATACTGAATGCATGCTTAGAACATTACAACAGTAACAGTAATGTACTATATTTTGCCTGAGTTGCCTGTGTTGGTCCGTAAATGTGTGACTACCTATTACGTACCGAGATTCCACCGTGCCTCGGAAAGCACGTTAAAAACTGTTGGTCCTGGCTGTCAATTCTAGATCTTTTTCAGTAGTTACATGCAGTCTGTGGCCCGAAATACTCACTACCAGTCTTACCAAGGGGTGTCCTGTAACCCTATTCAATCTGGGTTGTGGGAGCCAGATAGGCAGTCGCTCCATGTAAAGTACTGGTATTCAGCTGGATCCGGTCAAAGGCCGGTGCCAAAATGTGGAACTCTTTGCCTACATCTGTGTTCCCACCAACATTCAACCCAGCAAGAGTGAACAGGCATCTCTTCTGAGCAAGCTTGGTCGATCATAGACCGCATCATTTGCATTCCATCAGGCGTCATTGAGGTCAACAGCTAACCCATTTTGTAACAAAAAAAAAACGGTAAGACTGGAAGCTGACCTCAGTCCTCAACATAGTTGGGAAAAAGGTTCGAGAAATGGAGATTCACATTGTAGATGTTTTATTTAAAGTTATTTCATAATACTTTCTCTTTCAGGTATAGGGTAGATTTAGCTGGTGAGAACTGGAAGCTGGCACTGGCAGACGCCAAGGTCCAAGACTCGGGTGTATACTGCTGTCATGTTTCCACACATCCTCCGATGCTGAGGCGCTACAAGTTGACTGTGCATCGTAAGTTTTTTTTTTGCTAGCCTACATAGTGCCCCACTTCCCAGTGGTAAAGGCCTTCCCTTTCTCCTTCCATACCTCTCTGTCTTGTGCATGCATCTGCGGCCATGTTGTTGGCCCTGCAAACGTGATCAGATCGTCGTAAGTTCTTAAATAGACAGACAAGATGAGTGATTTACAAGCAAAATATTTTATCACATTAAAGAGATAAAAATTGTCGACTCTTCGGGACTTCATATAAACTTGTATAATTATTGTCAGTGGTTTTACAGTTTTTTAACGTGTTACGTTTTGATTTTCATCTTGATTTTAAACAAAACCACAGTCTTGTTGCATTGGGATCTTTAAAACAAAACTACGTTTTCATTTCGATATTTTGTCCACAGCGCCTTCAATAAAGATGAGTAAAGAGGCGTTTCTAGAAACAGGAGAGACGTTGTCTCTCAAATGTGCCATTCTTCACTTGCATCCTGGCGAAGCTGTGCCAGAGATGCACTGGTATCGAGGAAACACCACCGTGTCCCTGGATGAGATCCGGGGAGGAGTACTCATTGAAACTGATCAGTTGACTTTGAGCAGTCAGTTACAGGTAACCTGGATTTACTATACAAGCTGTAGACGACGATACGACATTAAATGAAAACATTGGCAATACTATTTCGTAAGAATATTTTTTAACTATCAAATCAACCCAAACAAACTAATATCATAAAACTGTAAACGAAATGGAACAAACACCACTTACAAAATTTTTGATCACCTGTGATATAATTAGCACTAGTTTGCATCAGGAAATAAAATTTAAGAACGAATTTGTCATCTATGATTAAACTGTCGCTCTCGGCCTTTTTAATTCATCTTGCAAAAAAAACTAAAAACAAAAAAAAAACTTCGGGTTAGATTTCATTAAATTTCCTCATGCAGACTGGGAACGTCATGCAGGATACAAAGTTTAATATTTACCGTCGTATCGGCTATCTACACCTTGTAAGTACTTTAAGGATAGAATCTTTTAGTCAATGTATAGTACCATAGCTCCCAAAAGAAAAAACCGATTAGATTTCGTTTTTACATTGGTAACTTCCAAGCGTGGAAATATTTCGTTGGTTTTTGGAAACTACTTTTTGATTACTGAATTCATGATCACATTTTGCGCGTAGATGATAGTTACACCCTGTATATAAAAAACATAACCCTTCTTCTGGGTAAGTCGTGTAAAACAAGGGTACAGTCACTTGTTTGAAAACCTTTAGCTACTTATTCCAAGAATCTTCTCAGAAATGTATGTTAGTCGTTGAAACTAAATGTCGTACTTTGAATGTGGTAAAACAATTTTCATGTCTCGTAATTATGTACTTGAAAGGTCAGACAAGGGTTTTCTGGTCAGACGTAGCCTGTAGGTGTCTTCATTTACGACCAAGTACATAATCATATAATTTCAATTTAAGTTTTTACGAACGTAACCATAAAACATAAGTGTTTCTGGAATTCTATCCTGAATATTTTCAGTAAAGATTTTCAGTCAGGAGTATTGGTAGGTACAAACTGAATGGTATATTAAATTTCGTACTAGAAATATCTTAAGTTATTGCTGACTTCTCAATTAATACTAGTAACCCTGTTGCTGTTCATCATCATCTCAGCCGAAAGACTTCCACTGCTGGACATAGGCCTCCCCCAAGTGTCGCCACATTGACCGGTCCCTTGCGACTCGCATCCACCGGATTCCCGCAACCTTCACCAGGTCATCGGTTCACCTAGTGGAAGGTCTTCCAACGCATCGTCTTCCAGTTCGCGGTCGCCACTCCAGAACTTTTCGGCCCCATCGGCCATCCGTTCTGCGAGCAATGTGCCCTGCCCACTGCCACTTAAGTTTAGCAATTCTTCGGGCTACGTCGGTGACTTTGGTTCTCTTGCGGATGTCTTCATTTCTGATTCGATCACGCAAGGAAACCCCGAGCATAGCCCTGTCCATTACCGTTTGGGTGACTTTAAGCATTTTGATAAGGCTCATTGTGAGCGACCACGTTTCGGTCCCGTACGTAATCACTGGCAACACACACAGACTCATAGACTTTCGTCTTGAGACACTGAGAAGATACCGCGCAGCTTCTCGAACGCTGCCCAGCCGAGTCGGATCCGACGATTGACCTCTTTCTCAAAGATAGACCTACCTAACTGGACCGTTTGTCCTAGGTATACATAATTGTCTACAATTTCGAGTGTAGAGTCTCCGATCTTGATAGGAATGGGTGTGACATGGGCATTCAACATGACCTTTGTCTTGTCCATGTTCATTTTTAGACCCACTTTTTTGGAAGCTCTACTGAGGTCATCGAGCATTGTTCTGAGGTCCTCCATGGTCTCAGCCATGACCACAATATCGTCGGCAAACCGAAGGTGAGTGATGTACTCGCCATTGACGTTGATGCCAGGCCTCTCCAGTCCAGAACCTTGAAGACATCCTCTAGTGCAGCGCGCTGCACTGGAGGATGTCTTCAAGGTTCTGGACTGGAAGCGGTGAACAGTTTCGGAGATATGACGTCTCCCTGTCTTACACCTCGCTGCAGAAGGATAGGTTCCGAGGCTTGGTCCTGGAGTCGGACTGACATGGTGGCGTTTTTGTACAAACACTTCAACACCTCGATGTACCGATAGTCAATTTGGCACCGCTGGATAGCAATATTAGTTTCTAAAGTATTGTACCTACTAATTATTTTCTTTTGACATCAGAAGTGGAACAAAGTCTAAACCAGTCCTGCCAAGGCCAAGGGGTAGATATTGTAAAACCTAGTACTAACTGGGTCGTGGAGGTTAGATAGGCAGTCGTTCCATGTAAAATACTGGTATTCAGTTTAATCCGGTAAGACTGGAAGCCGACCCCAATATAGTTGGGAAAAAACTAGGCAGATAATGATTTTCAATACTTCAAACACAGTTAAGCATTCTAACTTTGAACCTTACTTACTTATGGCTATTCTTCGTCTTACCTCTAGCCGGCCCCGCATTGAAGTAACGCCTAAAATAAAGCGGTTTTTGACCTCGACCTCTTTTCAGAGCACCTGTAAGAAAATCTCCAGTTTATTGTGTTCCAAGGAACATTGTTTCCTTCTAAACGAGGCTTTATAGGCTTTTCACGCAACACGGTATAAATAAAATATCGAAAAACCATCGAGACTAGCAAAGAATTGAGAATTTTGCTCTTAAAAGTCGGTCAAATGCGGGCTGTGGAGTTATTGAGGCCAAGATTATCTGACAAAAATACTTTCTTTCAGTAGGTATTTTTTTCCTTAAAGACTTTATCTTTTGGTTGTATAAAAGGATGGGCCAATTAAATTCATAGTTAGAATATTTATGAACATTACTTAGTTTTAGTAGCACTTGGTTATACAACCTGTAATGTAATTAGCGCACACCCTCAGACACCCCAATTAGTATTTTATGTTTTAATCAAAATACATTCACTGAATTTTTAATAAACCAAGTTTAAGCATTGATTTATGATTAAATTAGTTAACCTAAGTCCGGAACAATGTTGTGGTCACAGTATACTCACAGCACGGACACTAACGCAAATCCATGAACGCACACCTAGGTTTTTCTAACAAAAAACTACTAGCCTAGTGGCTAGTAGGTAGAACGAGTTCGTTGCTCGACACAACTGTAGGGTGTAGATATTATTGCCGAAAAAAGTTAAATATTTACTTTTGAATGCCCGTTTTATTAATTGATGTTTCAATTTAGATATTACTTCAGTGCCATTTTTCACTATTCAAAAATCGTTCACTATCCTATTTTTAAGTTCTCGGTACTTGTTTTCTGACTAAAATAAACAACGACAAATAAATTGCCTTGAGTTATGGTCCATTTAAGTTTGTTTTGACTGTACAGGGATAGTATGACTACAATTTACGTAGTTTTAATTATTTTTGGGATAAAATATGACCTATATTAAAAATGATATAAATGGATTCAGTAAACGATTCTGAACAAACTAATTTCAGGTTTTACATTTAACTTTGTAGCATGTTGTATAACTACAAAAATAATTCTTAATTTTCTTAGTTGTTTAGATAATAATTACAAATAGGTTTGCGTCGTTAGAACAGTCAAATTACTTTATCGATTTATCACAACAGTAATCGTGTTCTTTACAGGCACAAAACAATTTTATTTAAGTACAATAAATAGCCTCTGAAAAAACAGCAACTTAGTTACCTTGCGCGACACCCCCGAGAAAAGATCCTATTACCTATTCCAAACCTGTATAAAAATAACTTAGTTAATTCGACGTGCCCATTTTCCATTTACGAAAAGCCTAAGGGCAAGGTGTATCTTCCAAAAAATCTCATTGCTTATTTACGTTTCATCAACTGTTTTTTTTTCTAAATTTTGGGGAGGTTAGGAAAAATTGTGTTAAACGAACCAAATTAGGGTTAGTTACTGAGGCTGTCCCTCACGGGAATGTTGTAATTATGTCTGTAAACGTTTATAGTCGAGAGATAACAGGGCGTATGATATTTACCGTACGATAGCCATGAGTTAAGTGGTACGGCGGGGTAGGGTTTCTATACGAGCGACTATTGAAAATACACTGGGCCGCCAAGAAAAAGAGTTGGTTAGAAAATCTACAATATCTTTAAAAGTACGCATAATTTTATTTAAAAAAACTTGAACGCAATTTTTTTTTTATTATCTGTTAAGGGCATCAAAATGTGCTTTAATTAAATCTTTATTTCATAAAACGAGGTCGAGTACTTTTGAAAATACTTATTCAAGATTTTCTAATCAACCTTATTTCTTTGTGGTCCAGTGTATTCAGATGTTGTGTGTTTGCAACAGGATACTGTAGACGCTGTTCTGACTGTGTCTGTTGCAAACATTGATAATGAAAGAGAAATATAAATAACTAGCTTCTCCCAGCAGCCTCGCCCGCGTGTAGTTTGATGATTGTTCCATAGGATCTTACTACCGGGATAAAAAGTATATTATTTATTAATCCAGGTTATAAACTATCTATGAGTAAACTTTCATCAAAATCCGTTCAGTAGTTTTTGCGTGAAAGACTAACAAACTCACAAACAGTCGCATTTATAATATTATAGTAGCAAGTAGGATAATTATGCTCGTTCATATCATAAATGTATGATCTTTGCATTTTTCCGGGCCCATTGCCAAAGTTCACCCCATTTAAAATGCTGGCTAGGCTACTTAGCTAACCAATTAATTTTCCTAAATCCACATTGCTATCAGTGCCACCCCGACCTGCAACTACACCCTCAAGGCTCTGTAATTCTACCTCCCCGTTTGGTCTAAATTGCCGCAATATATTTGCGGGCTGGCTTAAGTGTAAGTGAGACTTAAATATTCTCTCTTACTTTTAGACCTGAGTGGTGATACAAAAAATGCAATCTTAAAAAAAAGTTTAGATAAAACGTAATGGTTTGTCTATTACACGGTGTTTTATTAACACCATTACATTTTTTAATATCTGCTTATCTGTGGTAAATTAGGCTTGTTTTGTGTCAGTGTTATCTTGGGTTATTGCCCGGGTTTTTAAAATGCAAATTGTCCCGTGGGTTCTGATAAACGCGAGTGAGTTACTAATGTACACCATATTTTGAAGCCCCTGTACCAAAACAAAATTATGTTCCACTGATGTCATCATCTGGCTAATCTTATCCCAACCATGTTGGGATCGGTTTCCAGTCCAACCGAATGCAGCTGAACACCAGTAGTTTACACGGTGCGACTGCGTATCTACCAAACCTCTGAGTAATACTAAAACTTTTGGTAAAACTAGTTATCAAACGCTGAGTAATACGACACCTCTTGGTAAAACTGGTTATCAGACTCATGATGACTTATGACTTCCACTTCAGATGTCATTATAATTCTTTAGAAACTAATATTACTATTAAGGCGATCAGACAAGCTAAATTAGCAACTCTATTTGTGATGGTTCAAACTTCGTTTGAAATGCTGATAGAATAAAGTTCTAAACAGCTTGCACTACAAAGTGGTTGTTACGTCAGTCACTGCGAGCCAAATAGCGCGAAATGAGTGGTTTCAATCGATTTACAAAAAAACTATTGATTTGATTAAGAAACTAAAGCACTATCATGCTAATATATTGTTTGTAGAGTTATTTGCCAAAAAATCAGTATGATCGCATGCATATTAGTATGTTTTTTTATTGTTTGAAAGATATTTTTAGAGATAAGTTTGTGCGTTTTTTTATCGAGTCAAATTAGTTGAATTATGTTTTCAAAACTTTATCATGCTAGCATTCCTGAAGAATATCATATATTTTTCTGGTCGTGTTTATAGCAGTGAATCATATACTTTTAGTAATAATAAAACTCGCGTTTAGCTCATGTAATTGCCTTAACAGCTACAGAGTAACTAGGAGTGGTTGGGAAGTCAGTAATAATGATAGACATTTCTAGTACGAAATTAATATACCATTCATATATCCCAATATATCAACTTGGTATTATTTACCATTTCTATCACATGTGGGAGGAAGAATCGAATAAGGATCATCCGCGTTTTCCTCCTCCAGAATATATTCACATATTTCTAAATTCTGTGTTTATTGTGCCCTTATTCGTGGCGTGCTTGGTCGGAATACAAATACTAATGCGGGAAGTAAATATACGTAGGTATTTGTCATGTAAAGGAAAATATATTTCCATATGACTAGCTAGAGTCAGCATAGGTACTGATAAGAATTCATGTTTAAAAATGGATCATTTATTTTTGTTGACTTCCTCTTTTGTCCAGTGGATAAAACCGATTCAGTCGGGTATGTGGTCTTGGGTTGAATTTTCAGTACAGGCAAAACGTTATTTGGTGTTTTCCATTAGGAAATTCTCAATGGTGGCCTGGCTAGCTAAGGTTATAATAGGCTTAGGTTAGAACAATCAGGGTACTGAAATGTATTCAATGTTATAAATGGATCTACCGCGTTCGTTCAGTGCTCACTAGCGCTCCAGTTGTGTAAGTGATCTTGGGTTCAATACCCGGTTTCGGCACAGTGTTGATTGATTTTTCATGACGAAATTCTCAGCCAGGCTTGCTGTAGGCTCACCCTAATTGCCAAAAATCTATAATGTTGGAATTCGGACCACCAATATCTCCGTAACTAAAAGGTTCCCAGGTTTGTTTCCCGTCATTACGATATTTTTTTTTTGCTCTACAAATAAAACGGGAGAACAAGTGCCTTTTGGTTTCGGTGAGGGTCTATTGGCGACACTTGGGGGAGACCTATGTCCAGCAGTGGGCGTCTTTCGGCTGAGATGATGATCAGGGTCTATTTCCGTACCTTCGGCGACTACAGCCATCACGGTAACTAAGTATCCATCAGGGGTCATTGTCATCAGCCTACAGCAGTCTACTACTGGATATAGGACTGTTCAATATCACGCCACTTACCTCGATCCTCTTCAACAGTCTTCCAGCCACCCCGCGGAGATCGGTGCTCCACCTAGTCTGAGCTATCAAGGGTGCTTATAGAGAGTGTTATTCTGCGAAAATACACTTAAGTAAAACATTGTTTTGGATAAAACTAATTATCGTACTATGTTTAATCTCATATTAGAAATTCAGACGCCTAGACCAGACAGTACCTAACATGAACCTTTGGTTTAATATGTATTAAAGTAAAATTATATTATCATATTCCTTTGTAAACTTAAGTATCTGATCATGAGTTTCTGATAAGACTCCTAACGGAATACATAATTTATTAGGCCCATTTTATAATAACTAATTTGTGAAATCCCAGTTTTTGGGCTCTGAAATAATCAAATACTCGACGACCCGTATAAAATGTTTGCAAAGTCTGCCTGGTTTGATCAAATATTTACACACCAAGTATTCGTTACAGTTCGTAGATTTTAATCACAATAACTTTGTTTTATTACATAATTCTGTTTTAATAATAAATCGGAGTAGGAAGGTTCATACTCATTATTAAATTATATTTTCAACAATCTACAACCAGTAGGAAAGTATAAATAACTATAAAAATACAAACATTTGTAAAGATAGTTTCAGTTTGCGTTAATTTTGTTTCAACCTAATTAATATTTAAAACTTTTAATAAAATAGTCGGGTCTTCTGTGAAAACTCTGTAGCAAACATTATCGATTTTTGCATAGGACGGGTCGGGTCGAGGTTTTCATCGGTTTAAGTGAAACAGTTTTTCTGTTGCTATCAAACGACTGCCAAACGAGTGCAAGAATGACATTGCAACATGTATTTTTTTTTTATTGCTCTCTTATTTATTTATTCATTTCGATTTTAGGAAAACTTACAGTTAAACAGACAGTGAGTAATAGTTTAAACAAAATAGGGCCAGTTACAAGTTTCTACATGTAGTATTTAAATAATATGACATACAAATAAATAAGACTTATATGTAACACCAAACAGAAGAGTTACTAAATATGGGTACGCTCAAAGAAGGTATTGCGGCTACACTTTTCTTCAATTTAGCGGTACTAGTATTAAAAATGTCAATCTCAGCTTCCTGGCAGGTTGTGTTGTACATTATGACTTGCTCGTATTGGCCAAAGCACATAGAAAGCAATAGTTATTTGTCCCTTTCACTGTCATCTTTGATGGATAAACCAAAATTACAATCTACCCGACCTGGGAATTAAACCCACAATTTCACGCTCGAGGCAGTACATTATCTTCAGTACGTCATTTGTCAAAATCAGGTATGCACATTCCGGTTATCAGTTTAGTTCTGACCGTCTCTTTAATGATTCGAATATACATAAGTGAACTGATCTTCACAGAGAAGTAAATCAAAGTATGAACAAAACACCTAATTCAAGTTTCCAACTTCTATCAGACATTCCACATTGGGTCACTTGAGATATCAGATTCATAGAAGACACATCTGACCGTGATGACCCAAATGGCGTAGCTATAGTGCTGCATTACGTTTTTGAGTTCCGGGTGCAAATCCCGTTAGGAGCAAAAATGTTTTGTGTGATGAGCATGGACATTTGTTTCCGAGTCTTGGATATGTATTATAAGTATGTACCTATTTACAAACAATAAAGTATCGATGTAGTATATAAAATCAACTATCTGATGTGAAACGAGGCTGGTCTCGTGCCCGCGTAGCATGACCACCGTAGACACGACAGAGAGTCGACAAATCTTTTGTTCATCTGTCATTTAGTCTATTCAACGACAGATGAACAAAAGATTTGTCGATTGTCTTTCGTGTCTACGGTGGTCATGCTACGCGGGCTGGAGGACACAAGCCTCGTTGCTTAGTGTGGCACTAGATGGCGCTGCGTGTAATGAGCAGCGATTATTATTAATCTTTGTACAGGTGGCGCGGCTCAAAGTGGAGGATGCTGGAAACTACACCTGTGCTCTCGTGTCACCGGTGCAGATGAAAGCGACTGCAAGGGTACATGTTTTGCAAGGTTAGTACAAGAGGACATCTGACTTAAAAAAAATCGTAATGTAAACACAAACATTTTGGCAGGTAAGTAGACTTGATAAGTTAAAAGTTGGTTACTTCATCTCTTTGAAAATAGAAATGAAAACTTACAATATAAATGCATGAGCTTCTTGCCTTTTGGAAATTCAGAACTTTTTTTGTTTTTTAATTAATTCCATTGATTCCAATAGAAAGTACTTTTTACGAAATTTCAATAACTCATACAACAAGAGTTGTTTATTGTTATAGCCCGAGATAAAAAATTTAGGTTACACGTTGCATTTAGATATCATGCCGAAGAAGTAAAAACATCACAAATCACTCAATTTGCTTTGTATACTAAACGGAAGGCATGTAAAAGATGACGAGTGCCGAAAGCCAACATCGTTTGATCGGTTCACTAACAAACACAAGTCACTTTTGATCAACTTAGAGTGACGATTCACTTGGAGTAAAAACAAAAATTTACAAAAACCAACTGCTTAAGCAAACACGATAATTACACGACCATCATGAACCATTTTAAAAGGCCTGCGGAGCATGCGAATTTCATACAAACGTAATACCAAAACTATTTGTAAATCAAACATATTTTCGAGGTAGTGTGTATTTATTTTGATTAGATTACAGAATATATAGGTTCCCAAACACATATTTTGAATGTCCACGGATTTAAACAAGAGTTATGAGAAAAATAATTGTTTTATGGAAATTATAAATTTCTCATTGTTCTTTCAAAATATTTATTTGGGAACATATATATTCTATAATACAATCGAAATATAAATTGTCAAATACGTTATATTGTAATATCTCTAGCGATATTGTAAAATCTCGAAATATTGTCAAATAAACATACTGCTTTCAACAAAACGCATTATTTTTCGGGAAATGCATGCGATGGTAGTCAACTCGCGCGGTGTGGAGGGATGGACGGGTCCTCCTTGCCCAGTGGTACAACTCTCATGAAAAGTTATTGTACCATTCCTGAGAAATACCGATTAATATAACCTAACCTTAAAACACTTTATATTCCCCTAAAAAGCGTAGTCGACGGAGCCCCTATTTCGGAGTGAGGGTTTAAAGGAACCTAACTAACCTAACGGGGGGGGGGGGGTGCCCAAGTCCCGATTATGGGGCAGAGATACTTCCGTATGTTCAGTTGACAATAATTCGAGAGTTTACAATATCGCTAGAGAGAAACACGTTATATTGTAATATAACGTGTTTGACAATTTTACGGTGACATAGTCACACTACCTTAAGAATATGTTTAAATTTCAAATTATTTTACACACCCCTTTTCCCCCCCATTCATCGTTTCTTTGATCTCCCTCTACTTTTATACTCAAAACTATCCTGCTAACATTATCTTCATTCCTCTGCATCATAATTTAAGTAAAATGTGAGGAAAATAAAATATCGAACACTTATACAAAATTTCACATGTTGTATGCTAAAATTGCTCGAACAAATGAGGCAACTACTGGTGTCCACGTTTCGGAAGATTAGACACCTGTGCCAAAAGTGGGCGATAAAATAAACAAAATGTTACTTTGTTGTAAGGAATTTGGTCGAGTTCCAAACGATAGAGTCTTTATGTTACTTTTTGTCCTAAATAGGGTTATTTCGAACAATAAATTGGTCCTTTGTGTCGTATTTACAAATAAGGATAAAAAGAGTTTTTCTTCAGTCTTTGTGTGCTTATTCATTAAAAGAATAATATTGAAAGAATTCTTTTCTCTTGGTAAATATTCTTCATTCTGATTATGTGAAATTGTATTGTTTATCAATCATTAAAGTATAACAACCAATCTTAATCAGAGGTATCGTTTTACCTAGTACTAACCGAGCTGTGGAGGTCAGATAGGCAGTTGCTACATGTAAAATACCAGTATTCAGATGCATTCGGTTAGATTGGAAACAGACCCCAACATAGTTGGGAAGAGCAAAAACATAGTTGCCTGTATAGGACAGGCATAATTATGATGAATTAAAACACACACCTAAAGAGAATAGACAAAATTACACGCTCTCAGCGACAACGAGTACCGAAAAGTCATAAATCTATAGTTGAAATTCATTACTGACGACCCGAATAGCGTAGCGGTTGTGAGACTGCCTTACGTTCATAGGGTCCCGGGTTCGAATCCCGGTAGGAGCAAATGTTTGTGTGATGAGCATTGACATATGTTTCCGAGTCATGGATGTTTATATGCATAATAAGTATGTGTTTACAAACAAAAAAGTATATAAGTAGTATTTCAACTATCTGGTGTCCACGACACAAGCCTTGCTTAGTGTGGCACGAGATGTTGCTGTGTGTTAATGTCCAGCGATACACACACAGCGGCTCAAAACGCTCCAAAAGCGCGGCCTACACAACTGGTTAAGACTAGTACAAATACAGTAAAACTGGAAGTGGCGGTATCGTGGTAGAGACATGTGATGCGAAGGAATGAGGAAAAAATTGAATTTTAATGGATAAATGAAGACCAAAGAAACGATGGATGGAGAGTGTGAATGATGATATTTTGTCTAGAAAGGAGATGACTGCTGAGAAGACGAGTAGCAGAGAAGTATGGAAAATAAAAAAACATACTACGCGGACCCCATATACATTCTGATAAGGGTAGGAGAATGATGATGATAAATCCAATCATCATCATCATCATCAGCCTATTAATGTTCCCGCTTCACATAGGCCTTCTCTCTATGAGAGGGAGTGGGCTATAATCCACCACGCGAGCCCAGTGCGGATTGGTAGATGTCACGTCTTAGAATTTTTTGGTTCTGGAACATGCCGGTTTCCTCACGATGTTTTCCTTCACCGCTTTGACAGTAGCAGTGGTGAAATAAATTACACAAAGTAATGCGCCTGTCTAGGTTCGAACCAACGACTTACTGAATCCAATCATTCTCATCATCATCATCAGCCTTTTAATGTTCCCGCTTCACATAGGCCTCCTCTCTATGAGAGGGAGTGAGCTATAATCCACCACGCGAGCCCAGTGCGGATTGGTAGATGTCACGTCCTAGAATTTTTTGGTTCTGGAACATGCCGGTCTCCTGACGATGTTTTCCTTCACCGCTTTGACAGTAGCAGTGGTGAAATAAATTACACCAAGTAATGCGCCTGTCTAGTTTCGAACCAACGACTTACTGAATCCAATCATCCTCATCATCATCATCAGCCTTTTTATGTTCCCGCTTCACATAGGCCTCCTCTCTATGAGAGGGAGTGGGCTATAATCCACCACGCGAGCCCAGTGCGGATTGGTAGATGTCACATGTATTAGAATTATTTGGTTCTGGAACATGCCGGTTTCCTCACGATGTTTTCCTTCACCGCTTTGACAGTAGCAGTGGTGAAATAAATTACACAAATTAATGCCCCTGTCTAGGTTCAAACCAACGTCTTACTGAATCCAATCATTCTCATCATCATCATCAGCCTTTTAATGTTCCCGCTTCACATAGGCCTCCTCTCTATGAGAGGGAGTGGGCTATAATTCACCACGCGATCCCAGTGCAGATTGGTAGATGTCACATGTCTTCGAATTTATGATTCTAGGACCGGTTTCCTCACGATGTCCAATAAGAATCCTATATAACTGATAAATTGCCATAAGTCAAACCTCGCTGGAATTGATATCATAGCATATATGTGTAACAGTTAAATAAACAAATATAAAATGAAACTAGAAATCATATGTCTTTTCTCAGCACTAGAAAGCGACAGGCAAACAACAGCAGTAATTTATTTTGTTGCCTTTAAAGAGCAACAGAAAACACCATCTGAGTCCGGAATTCGCGTTTACAAATGACAGCTACAAGGTTCCTACGTTCTGCGGTTTTAGTGCACCTGTACCAAGATTGAGTCATAAAGTATTTTCATGGTTTCATATTTGCTGTTTAGTGCATATACTGGATGCTGGATAGTTTTACTGCGTATCACTGTATTGCTGCTGATATCTGTTCATAGGTAATATTGAGAAAGTTTCTTCACAATGACATACTTACATTTCGAATTCATTCACAAGGTTTTGTTTCCATTGCAGTCTTCGACGTGGACATCTAATCGTACATTGTCTTCATTATTATGTTAGTCGTCATCACAGCAGCTGTCAATAGTCAGAGTGTAATAACAAGAAGTTGTGTAGTTATTATCAACTCAGCCCATCGCTCTCCATTGATTTACTTTTGTCCGTGATTGTAGCAAGAGGCTTATGTTTCTCCCAAGTTGCGTCTACACAAGACACAATGGCTTTTTAATTGTGTCTCTAATTACGACATACAAGAGGTTAAGTAGCACACAAATTCGAGAAAACATTAAATGAAAATAATAATAATTAAAAAACATCCTCAAAATCAAAACAAACAATGTACAATATAACATCCTTCCTTTGCCTTTCGTATCCACTTTGTCTCAGCAAATCTTTTGAGACAGTCGGTTGGGTGCAACTGGGAGCGTCACACGCTACGATTTTTAACTAGTTCTTCAACCACCACCCACTGCCACTAAATACTGGCTTCAATTTCACTTTCGATTTTATCAATTAAAAAAACTCCAACTATAGTCCGCTCCATAGCGCTGAACATCTAAGCGAGCAAAGGTATTAATTAAGTACCAACTCACCTGAAGGTGGTGGTTTATAACGTCATCTATAACTCTAGATTGATCTCTCATCAATTCACCTACAAGCAACGGTAGCATGGTTCCCTTAATTATCCTTAATCAATCACCACGCTTCGCAGGTTGATTGGTAGCACAGCTTCTGTCTGTCTTGTTAACCTAATCCCCTCTACTTTTTAAGTATTAGAAAACCATTACTTCGAGGTGAATATTTTTATATTCAAGACCACAGAATTACGAATCGCCACGTCTTGCATTATTTAAAACTTTATTAGTTCGCAAAAAACGTACAACGAAAATGGTTCATCGAGGGCATTATTAAGAAATGTCTTGCTTAATGAGGTTTTTAATGCTATGTAAATTCGGCTCCAACTAGACTCGACTGTAATACTTGGTAATAAAGGCACTCATTTATAACAGGAGAGTTCTAATATCATATCATTAAGTTAGTCTAAATATACAACTGGCATCTGCTTTGTTTTGCAAGTATTTTCTCTCATACAATTTAGAGTGGGTGCTTTCTAGCAATGTCGTCGTGTTTATCAAAGATTGAGATAATGAATACCGCCGCGTCTGTAAGTTTTCTCCGTCGATCTAGGTCAGTAGTTCGTTGGGAGCAAGATTCGGAGGAATGGTGCGTAGATCAGATATCACCTCATAACCTCGTGGTCATTTGCCCTGATTTCTTCCGATAAATCTTACAGGTATTTCTAGGAAGGGATCGATGACACATTAGATTTTTCATCCAGATAGAAAAATCTCCCCTACGTTTACAAAAATAAAACTTAATGTACCGCAAAGTGCAAGCAGGTTGTTGTAGATAGTTTACGTACAAAGAGCTATAGAATAACAAAGATCCGTCTGGCAAAGGAACTACACTTTGAAGTTTTGCTCGACTCAGTACTTTATCTTGTAATATCATCTTAAATGGTGTGAAACGAGCAGTAACAGCCCGGTATGGTAAACATTTACAATAGTCTATAGAAATTTAAGGCATCCGCAATCGTAGTTTGGATACTTCGGCAATATTACCAAATGGACTTTTTACACCCTTGAAACGGACTAAATAATAGGCGACTTTAAATTATAATTGATTCGTTGTGTGTACCTATTTATGTCTCTTGTTTTATTATTTTATGAGTATATAGCTAGTTACAATGCTTAACATGACTTTCTTCCGTTGTTCACGCTATCAATCACATAATTTGTTGACAAGCATGACGCACTAATTTAGGTATTTCCTTCAAAATAGTTTCGGTTTGTGATTGAAAGCATGTTACGCAATTGGGATGCAGTTTACTCAAGAGAACTTTAACAATGAGAATTTTTCAATACAATCATAAGCATAAGCATAATCGGTAATATTCCCACTGCGGGAAAAGCTGGTATCCTCTTTCTTATTTATCGTGTGGTTAGTTGCCTAACCTGGTGTCTGAGTTGTTATACTACCCGTGGACCCCTGACTTGGCTTAACATACCGTCGAGAAATATCTCTCAGGCATACTGGTTTCCTAACGATGGTTTCCTTCGCCGATAAGCAAGTGATAATTATACAATACGCACATGAATCCGAAAACACAGAGGTCTTTTTTTTTTCTTTTTTTTTACGATGGGAAATCATCAATTATCATCTCCCGCTCTGGGCGGAGCGGGAGGGAGTGTCAGACTTTTACTGACTAAAACCCATCCATGTTCCTTCCTCGCCTTTTATGTTCCGGGGCCGCGGTATCTCTTTCGAACAGGCCCGCAACCCCGGCAGGCTTCGGCCCTTACGGGCCCTTCACTGTGCTGACATCTCTTTGAGGCGCGCGTGGAACACGAACGCGCCGTCGACACGGCCTGTCGTCATAAGACGGACGGACAGCTAGCTAGCCCATAGTTAACCGTCCTTAGGCCCGCATCTATGGTGGCCGGTAGCCACCACGTGGCTCCCGACGCCCAGTGCGTCTCCCGCAGCGGCTGGGAAGAGAGGCTCTCTCCCTCTCTCGTTCCGCCACCTCCTTCGCTAGCATGACTGCTTCGCAGAAGGAGGTGACGGCTTCCCATTCCGTCTCGCTCCGGACCATGGATTGAACCAGGGCCGGATGCGAGAGGTCGCTACCGCCGATCGCCGCTACGAGGACACGGCGGTGCTCCGCCCACGCAGGGCAGACATCCACCGTGTGCTCCACCGTGTCCTCCGGTCGATCCTCGCAGTGGAAACACCCGGCCGCCCGATTCGGTGCACGTACCTCCCGAAACATCCGTGTCCGGTGAGGACCTGCGTCAGGCGGAAGGTGAGGTCGCCGTGGCGCCTCTCCAGCAACTCCTCTAAGAGATACCGCCACTATCGTGGCATGCCCTTGAGGTGCATGCCTTGGGTTCGAACTCGAGACGTTTGACTTGGTAGGCCAACGGTAACGCCACTAGGCTATCACTGCTTATCCTATAAAGGGTGTAAAACACCTCTTCACGAAGCCGAAAGGCACTTGTTCTCCCCATCATTGCGATCATTTTTTGTTCTACAACACCATACCTGAAAACCTTCTAGTTACGGTGATATGGGGGATCAAAGTTATAACTTTTGGACAAGTGTTTTTTTAAACACAAGTTCTTTTTTGTATGATTTTGACTACCCCTGTACTATTCAATCCATCCATCAGCACAATGTTTTAAGTGCGTTACATTGAGTTCTACCACGAAATATGATTTATAACCTCAAAAAAAAAAGTGGTTTCCCAGCAATAATAGTTTGATGTACAGAATGCTTGGTTAACGGCTTTGTAAAAAGGTGAATTACACCCTGTATATGAGATGGAAGTGGCTATAATCCAGTACGCAGGTCTAGTAGTGGTCCAGTGCGGGCTGGGTTCTTAAATTAGAACAATTGGCCTACGATAATTGATTAAAAGTCGTAAAACTACGAACAACTAAAGAACGTCACGTCTTAGATATATGGGCGGTTGTTCTAATGTAATGGAAAATAGGTCGTTTGTTTGTTGAGAAGTATATGTCCCATTATTTTGCCAAATGAGGTCGCCGGCTAAAGGCTGAAAAACTGCCTAAGTACGCTCGTTTTTGTTAGACGTTGTTTGTTATGAAAACTTGTTACATATACAATGTCAAATGAAATTAACTAGAGAATAAATTACGTTGAAAACCTGGTCAAAGTTTGGAAAAGCCCTTTTTTCTTATATGAATACGACGTACATACATTAATACACGTTTTTTGAAAAGAAAAAAAATGTGGATTTTAACTATGTTATCACAGACCATTGACACAAAAAAGGCATCAAATGTGTTTTCTTGTTTTATCTTATTAGAATACCGCGGAGTTTTGCTCGATAATTTCCGAAATCATACGAAGGTAGGTTTATTTGATAAAATAATTATTATTTCATCAAATAAACTGATGCTAAGTTACAATTATTGTGAATTGGCTGGCATCCTTCCATGACGATTTACGTCTACGTGTAGCGTTAATGCATAGCTAATGTGGCGAAGCATGCAGTACTCAAATGTAGTGCAGCGTATTCAGCAGCACTACGATTTTATAGATCCAAGTATGGAAAGTCCTAATTCTAGAGAAACTGTTGTAAAACATTTTAGTACCGCTTAGCAGATACTCGGAGCAAATGGCTATGTTGTGTTGGTCCTATCCATCATGTTTGATGGAGTATTCATGATAAAAAATGGGAAAATGTAAGAGACCCCCAATAAAGGGTAGGTAGGGACACCTCTACTTAACCCAAGTGTGATATTCTGTTATGCATTCGTAATTTGATCAATTTTACCCACCTTGTTACAAAAACATCGTTATTGCAACCGAAGTTTTTCATTGTTACTTTAGCGATCGAAAGTTAGCAATTTTGTAGTTATCTCTGTCTAGACAGCCGGCTCTAGGCAGTCTTGATCGCTGATTACTAACGAGTAAATTCGGTTGCAATAATCATGCTTACGAGAAACGCATTCAGGATGTATTGTTCACTATTCAAGCATCATTATTGCAATCGAATAATCTAATCGAATAAATAATAATGCAATCGAATATCCTGCCGGGTCAGGAGGCGCATGGCCTCGCAACATCCTTATGTCAATGTTGCCAACATGAATACCTGCAACTCAGTTCACGTCAATTTTAAACGAGACAACATAAAATTATACCTACATAGATACGAAACTATGCAAAGATAATTTTGAAGATATCTTTGTGGTCACTTATTTGATTGTGATTATTTTTCATTCTCAATTTTGTTCCTATTTTGTGGAACAAATAGTTTGAGAGTCAATAAATTCGTTCTAAGTATTACAAAACTAAGGTTTGTGTTCGACATTTTTGTGTTTAGCGTTCATAATGTACAGGATTTGTATCGAAGTGCTCTCGGGTTTTATCAGAATTGACGTTAACCCTACATTACTACTCATGTTGCGACATACAAAGAAACTACTCATACGCCCGCGAGGCGCATCATATTGATAATGATTTTAATCAAAACCTATAAGTATGATTGATATGTTTGGACTGTTTTTATAATTGTGTATATTACTAAAAAGTGACCAAACATAATTTTAAATAATTTTTATATATTTTCATTATGAAATCTTTAATCAAATAAATCTTAGGAAGAAATTTCTGGAACTTAGGCAATTAAACAGTATTCTCATTAAAAATTGAAAAAAACAACTTTAAGTATACACTTCTCTTATAAATTGTAAATTATAAAGTAATTAACTAAAAAAAACTAACAAAGTAACAAAAAAAAATATTTTACATACAATTTGATTAAGACCGCAAAACTTACATACAAGCTACTCTTACGTCTTTGGAGCGCCAAGGGTAGTAATATCTAAAAATCTAGCACACTTACCGTAACGCAACCACCGTCCTGCGACACGTGCTAGCGATGACTGAGATGTCCTTGAACGTGAATGCCATACGCGCGAAGGATAAAAAGAGAGAGCAAAATATCAAAAACGTGGGCGCCTCTGCGACGTAGAGTAGTAATCTAGGGTTAAGAGGGTTTCGCCATATTTGTTCTTTTACTTAAAATAACAAAAGAAAAGGGCAAACCGACAGTTGTTAGTTTTCCGTCTGTTATAATGGGAGTGTAAACGTGTCCAATAAAAGGCGGAACGGATTTTATATTAAGTTATGTGGTAAAAACCTTGCTCGACTTAATATTTTTCACATGCCTCAAATCCCCAGAGAGAGTGACAGAGGTAGAGATGTACCCAATAGTACACCCAGTTATGATTAAGGTGAGAACGGCAGGGTAGCTCGCAAAATTCAAATTTTCTTACGTTTTTTTGCAATTTGCAGGCCAGTGACATGCACAGTCCTCCAAATTCATAAAGGAACTAGGAACAGAAACAACTTTGACCTTAAAAAATCGTTCCTCGACCTTTATGAACCTGAAGGGTTGTACTGATGATTTTGATGATTATAATTCTGTAACTACATACCTACGTCTTACAGTCGCGAACGATTTTCGTTGAACAAACAATCTAGCACTGAAATTTTGTCATGTAAAATTAGGAGGTTCAATTATTATAATATTATATATTATGACAGAATAGTTTTAAAAGTAAAGGTAGTTATGTAAAACAAAATTACGGGATTTTGAACATTATGGTTACTGAAACGAGTTATGGATAATGATTTTCCGTCAAACAATTTTAGGAGAAGTGAGGGAGTACCACAGAACACATTATTATTCGGATCCCCTTAGATACTAAAGTCAATGACCTATGCTACTAATTCATCTCGCTCGAGAAGTGAAAACTGAGCAAAAAGATAATAAATTGATCGTGACCCAATTGCCAAACACCCAGGTCAGAATTTGGGACAGGTTCGGAATTCTTTCGGAGGCAATGAACGACTCTATAGATTAAACTCAGTCTCGCCTGTATTTAGAGCGCTGTCCATTTGTTGGAACTGACACCTGATTTCCTGTGTCCCAGATAACGCGCTAAACACAATGTAGCTAGGTCGAATATAAGGTAATGGAGACACATGTGGATTTAATGGATAGCAACAACCTACTAAAACCTAATCATCTGCCTAGCTTTTTCCCAAATATCTTAGGGTCGGCTTCCAGTCCAACCGTATGTAGCTGAATACGCGTATCTTACAGGGAGCGACTGCCTATCTGATCTCCACAAGCCAGTTAATACTCGATAATATGATACCCATTGGCAAGACTGATTGTCTGTCTGTCTTTCAAGGATCTACAGATGACAGCATCAACCTAATGTGATAGACAGAACAAGCTAAAAATATTGGAGTTTTCTGCTCCTAATCCTCCGCTATTCTTTTCTGATTAATTTTGTTGCGGGATCCAAGAGAGTTTAGATTGTTTCTCTGGGACTATGTTGAGAGACATTGTCTCGGCATTCGGGAGTTTCAGGAGTTGCAGTGGTTTGGGAATGGTCTGGCAGGTTTGTCCCGGCTAAAGTTGCTACTTTTTGATAAATTTTTATCTCCCCGCCGAGGAGCTCTTGGCTAGTAGATGTTCAGGTTAAATGTGACTGTGAAGCAGAAGAAGTCTTGTCTCCGAAGGAGATTCTCCTCCTCGCGTCAGCAGGCGAAGGCATCGCTCTCTCCGCCGATCGCGGCGAGCCACTAGAGCCTTGAGCCGTCACGGTGCTGGATGGGATGCGAAACATTGCAAAACTTTGGGAGCAGGTATGGTCAGAACAGAACCCTGTAAAGATGGGGTAGGAAGGTTATCGTATTACCCAGTACTAACTGGGTTGTGGAGGTCAGATAGGCGGTCTATTTACGTAAAATGTTGTTTAGTTGCATCCAGTTAGACTGGAAGCTGACCCCAACACACTCGTAGTTGAGAATAGCTAGGCATGTCATGAAACTGAGAGAAAACATAGCTTCCGATTAGTGGTAGTATTTTTGAAATCGCAGCAGTGGTTTCGAAGAGTACCCTTACTGTGAAACTTACAAAATTCACGGTTTAACCACTCTTTACAACTATGTTTTATGATAGAAAATGTTGGATGATCTTCATGCTACCTAATTTTTCAAAGTACTGTGAATATTATTAAACTTACCTACATTTTAAAATATGGTATTCACAAACTGCTCATGACGAAAACAACGGAACTTAAATCAAGGCAGCGATATACCAGTTGTATTTGCAATCATGAAGCTCTTCAAATATTTGAATACCTATACCTAATGTTTGATTAAGCTGTTTGTGCAGTTCCTATGAACGAGGTTTTAAAGTATAAACATTGCATTGTATCTCTGCTGGTGATCGTTTCAAATAGTTTTGTTTTGTTTCTACTGTGACACCTGATTTCCTTTGCGCTCTAGTTCGTTAAAAGTGGACTAGTTTATCGGATGCGATGTAATTAATGTTTGAAAGTGTAACGTTACGTTTTCCTGGGGAGGAAAATGTAAGGTTGCATTGTGTAAAGTTTAAAGAAAAATGGCAAGAGAAAATATGATGGTTTAATTATACAAGGAAATAGAAATTTACTAAGTTAGGGAAGCCGATACGAAGCCGTTAGCATGGTGATATGAGTCCAGGTCCAGGTCCGAAGTTCGCAGTTGACAGAAACCGCTCGCCGCAGTGATAGGCTCACTCGCAGTCGCCAATCTTCGATGGTTCGAGGGTCGAGGCTCACCCGCTGTCCAGTGTCCAGGTGCTCAGTAGTATAGGAGTAGCAGCAGTTGTCGCAGTCGCAGTAGTAGCAGCAGTAAGTTTTCAAGGTAGTCGACGGTCCAGGGGCTCTCAATAGTAGTAGCACCAGCAGCAGCAGCAGCCGTTTTCAAGGCCGTCAGGACTTCATTATGACGCCAGGGCAAGATTTTGCAGACTTAGGCGCGACCACGTTAAATATTTCAGAGTAATGTCCAGCTTGTTGCTGGCTCAAGGACCACACGCAGACTGAATCTTTTCGACTCGGCTTCCCGTCATGAAGAAATGATGAATTTCAAACTGTTGGTTCTAGAACATAGAAAAATAAAATGGTTAACAAAGAAGGTATCAAACATCAAATGTATAAAACCTACAACTCCAAGTTACAACAATAAAATTAAAAGAAAAACTAGGCTTGTCATTGTCATTATGACATCACAAAAGTAAACAAAGATTTTGAACCACTAAAATATACAGAAATGCTATAAATAATACTAATTAAAAGGCGGAAAAGGCATGCTAAGCCTCCGCATAAAGGCTATGCAGTTATTCGGAAAGAACGTATGATAAAATTTTGAATTACAATAGACAAAAACGTAAGTACAAAAACACAAACATTACAAAAGGAAGCTTTGGTATGTATTGCTTTTAATTCTCACTTTCAATAGGTAGTTATCATGTATATTATGATCAAGATCCAGGCGGTTATACACAATTATGTAAATAATTCGATTTGAAACTCGAAAGTGAATATTTACAAATAGAGACAAGTCACAAGTAAATAATACAAGTAAATAATACAAGTAAATATAACAAGTAAATAAACAAAGATGAAAAATTAGAAAATAATAAAACAGCAATATTAAACGAAATGAAATGCACAGTACAGAAAGAAATAAATTTAGCAATACACAAACTACAGTCAAAAGTTACTCAAACTACAGATGCCTTACTCTTGGAACAGACTACAATAAATACTCACATTGTAAACGTAAACGAAAAGATACGGAAACTAGAAATTGAAAACGATAAGCTCAAGAACGAAATAAATAAACTGCAAAACCAAGGTACTCGAAAAGACGACAACACGAAAAGATTTGTTATTTACGGTTTAAATGAGTACTATCGCGAAACTGAACAGGATCTCGAGGATAGAATAATATACGCATTCCAAGACACGCTGAACATTGATTTAACAGGTTATATTGAGGAATTACACCGCATAGGTAGAAATGGGCTAAAACGACCAATACTTATAGAGCTCATCAGCAAAAGAATGACAAAGTATATCATAACACAGGCAAGATTTTTGAAAGGGCAGGGACTCCAGATCTCAGAATATCTGGATTCAGACGCACTTAATGAAAGAAGAAAATACAGAGAAGAACGAAATCAGTCGCGAAGAAGTAACGCAAATCCAATCATGAGCCACAGCCAGACTACATCACAAATCACATCCGATACAACCACATCCGCTACTCCACAGCGGAGTAACAACCACCGTAATGTAAGTCATAAACAACCCGAAGACCATACTTTTCGACTTTAAAATATTTATTCAAAATGTGCAGTCTCAAAAACAAAATTCATATTCTTGAGAACCTCCTAGAAAATGAACCTTATAATATAGTTTGTCTCACCGAGACGTGGTTAAACACCCACCACAAAGAAATAATTACAGTCAGTGGATACGAGTTCAGTTCGGCTTTCTGTCGACAAAACCATCGAGGAGGTGGAACTGCCATTCTGACACGAACGGGACTGAACTGCAAAGAACTAACCGATATAACCAATTTATCCGTTGAATATGTAGTGGAATGTTGTGCCGTAGAAATTAAGTCGCCAAAACTAATTATTGTCCTTGTATACAGGCCCGATCGAAATATAGAACAATTTTTTACCTTTTTAAATCGACTTCTGAAGCTCATTACACTAAAATATAAAAACAAACGCCTCATAATTACTGGAGATTTTAACTTAGATTATTTTAAGAAAGCAAAAGAATACCAAAAACTAAGCAATATCATGAAAGAACTAAACCTACACCAAATCATCAAAACTCCTACAAGAACCACAAAATCAACTTCAACTTGTATAGATCTATTGTTTACGAATAATAGTAGCACAGAATTTCAAATAGCTGTTAATAACAATGGTATCTCTGATCATAATAGCTTAATATACAGCATTAGGATTGAGGAAACGCAAAGTCTTACAAGGTCACCATACGTTACTAAAAGGATTTTTAACAATATCAATTTGACAAACTTCCAATCGGCATTACATCAAATAAACTGGAATGACATTTTTAATCAAAATTTGGACATAGATCAAACTTATAATAAATTTCATGACATTTTACAATCTAATTTAAATAAATACATGCCAAAAAAACGAATAAAAATAATGAAAAATAAAACAAATAATTATCTTACAAAGGGATTAAAAAAATCATGCCTAAATAAAAGATTGACTAGAATTATCTCGAATCAACTCAATAGCACCGTATTTAAAAAACATTATAAAAAGTACTCGAAAATTTTAAGAAAATGCATTAAAACTTCAAAGAAACTTAATTACATAAAAGAGATGAATGCCTCAACAAATAAAACAAAAACGATGTGGTCAGTAATCAATAACATTACAAAACGAAATAAAACTAAACTAAATGTAAAGAACATTAACTTAAAAACAAACAACGGAATAATAAATTCACCGAAACAAGTTTGCACTGAGTTTAATGATTATTTCGTATCGGTAGGTAACAACAACAAAAGTACGACAGCTGCGACGCCATCGTCGTGTGGGCCATCGGTACATTCGGTGCATACGCCCGCAATAAACTCCATATACATCGAACCGGTAACCGAGCGAGAAGTCTTTAATATAATACGAGGAATGCAAAACAAACGTAGCTTTGGAGTGGATGATATCCCGCCGATATTAGTAAAAAAATGCGCAAAGGAGCTAACATCGCCTCTCACTAAGCTAATAAATATTTCTTTCGACGAGGGACGACTCCCAGGAAAACTTAAAATTGCGAAGGTACGTCCTATTGCGAAAAAAGGTGGAGATTCAGAAAATCCTAGCAACTATAGACCTATTGCTGTATTACCTACTTTCTCAAAAGTTTTCGAAAAAGCAATGGCGAACCGTGTTAACACGTTTTTAGAGAAATTTAATATTTTGGATAAAAACCAATTTGGTTTTAGGAAAAAATGCTCGACTACTTTGGCGGTATACAACTATGTACAGGAAATCTACAGCTGCATTAACGAACGAAAGTACGCTGTTGGAGTATTCCTAGATATGACGAAGGCGTATGACAGGGTGTCACATAACATTTTATTACAAAAACTTTACGAATCGGGTATTAGGGGGCAAGCTTTTAATTGGTTTAAATCATATTTACAGGATAGAGTACAATTTGTAGAAGTAGAATACTTCGATAGCATTAACCAAGAAATGTACAGCATACGATCAGACATGGTTACCATTAATAATTCAATTCCCCAAGGAAGCGTCTTAGGATGTACCCTATTTATAGTATACGTCAATGACTTGCCAAAAAAGATAAGTTCGACGTGTATTTTGTTCGCTGATGATGTTTCCTTATTATTTAAAACGCCAGGGAATGTTGACCATCGAGCTATTTTAAAAACTTTCACAGACACTGAGCAATATTTAAATGAACATAATTTAGAAATAAACCTATCTAAAACTAAAATATGCCAATTCAGAACTTACCAAAGAACCCCAATAAATCTAAATACATTAGCACATAACATCAAATTAGAAGAAGTAAATGAATTTAAACTTTTAGGCCTAACATTAGATTCAAACCTAAATTGGAAGAAACATATCGAGACTACAAGAGCAAAATTGTCGCAATTTATCTATGCGCTAAGTATATTGAAACGTAACACAGACTACAACACCGCCCTATCTGCCTATTACGCGTACGCCTACTCCTGGCTAAATTATGGTATCATTCTGTGGGGAGATAGTACAGACTTTCTGGACCTCTTCATTCAGCAAAAGAAATGTATCAGAATATTAATGAACATAGATCAACGAGAGAGTTGTAGGCCACACTTTATTAAGCAACAAATTTTAACACTACCAGCAATATACATATTGCAAAGTTGTATATTCGTTAGAAAAAATAGGCACCTATTCAAATCTAATATCGAGCTAAATGAAAACTATAACCGGCGGAACAGGAATAGATTAATACTACCCATCACAAACTTAAAAGTTATCGGGAAAAGCCCATACTCAAGACTAGCTAATATATTTAATAAGCTACCTGAAAAATTAAAATCCCTACCAAATGACTCAATTTTCTGCAAACAATTAAAATCTTTGTTGATAAGGAAAGGCTACTATACCGTTGAGGAATTTAAAGCTGATAAATTATGAATCGATCGATCCTGTAATAATATTATATTAACTTGACATAAATGTAAATGAATAATAGATGCGACTATATACCTACATATGACAAAAATGATTTAATGAACTGATAATAATGATTAATTTTAAAATAATAAATATCAAAAATAATAAATAAATAATAATAAATGAAAATAATGAATGAAAAAAATAATAATAAAAATAAATGATAATAATAATAATAAATGATCGATTAATGTTTTTTAGTGTAATTAATGCAATATTTTGAAATGTAAGCAATTTTAATGAAATATAATGTAAATATTTAGAATCAATATTATAATACAATTTCTTAAATAATATAACACTTTTGCAGTGCCCTTACAGGGTGCATGTCTTAATACTGTGTCATGAAATTTTAATGCATGCCTAATAACCAGTGTTTTACATGTAAGCAAATGAATAAATAAATAAATAAATTATATTTATAATTATTGAATAAATCCGGCCTGACTAACATTTTTTAAGAAAAACTAAAATTTTATCAGCCTAGGGTAATTTAGGAACAGACAATATAATCTGTAAAAAGGGACTTCAAAATTCTGTGCTGCCGCTCAAAACTTCAGTACCTACTCAAGTGAAGTTCCAGTGAATTTTACAGAATAACATTTTAGATCCTCTTGAACAAAAGTGAAAGTGAAGAGAAACAACAGGAAATGAAGATGATAGATGAGATGATGAACCTTTGAGAGAATTCCTCTTTGAATGTTGCTGGATATTGCACTGTGGACAAAATACTCTCATGTCTAGCTTACTGGCTGGGCTTGGAAGTGGAACATACAATGAATGAAAGATAAAATGCATGAACCGGTTGGAAGAGCCCCGCTTTACATAGGTCGTCTTGGCGGTCTACTATCTACACAATGGAAAAATAACAAGTCGATGCATTGAACGAAAAACGCCAAATACGTAAAAAGAGACTTAAGCTCAACACCTTTAACTGTACTGCTTTAGTTGTATGCGTATTTAAACGCATCACACAAACATTAGCTCCTATCGGGATTCGAACCCAGGACCCTCAGAACGTAAGGCAGCCTCACTACCACTACGCCTATCGGGTCGTTAAAATATATTCGTTTCTTACCTTATCCATTCTTGTCACACTATACATCCACCTCAACCTGCTCATCTCCACATATTGTAATCTAATTACTCGTAAATTCATCTTCTTCACAGCCCAGCATTATGACAGAATAACATGTTAATAATCATATTCCATAATGAATAAAATCAGAGAATTTAAAATCACAATTTTTCAATTTCATGTTAAATGATAATATCAATGTTGCTGACACCTGTATTTCGGCTATTTGGCAACGAAATCGTTGAACAAGGGGTTGATAAAATATTAATTGCTGATTTCACGAACGGTCCAGTTTTAAAGCCTTAATTATATTAAAGGTAATTATTAGTCATACAAATGGCCCTGGATGTTCGTGAAAGGGAAATAACTGGGTGCTTTATTTTTACGGTATTTTTAAGCATCGAATATCACTTGTGACAGATGCCACTTTAAGCACCATACTTGTAATATAACCAGGGTTCACCATGTTCTGTTCATTCCTTCCTTACTCATATCGCTGTTTCAGAAACCTCACGCGTTCTAAAGACCTGACCAACCTTGTCATTCACTTGTACCTATCTACAACGTGTAACAGAAAGGGTATAGTCATATGAAAAGGTGTGCCACCGACCATCAATTTGAATAACTTTCTGTATGGAACCACCATCGTAATCGCGAAAAAATAATCAACGTCCCCTAACACAATGCCAAATAATGTCTGAGACAGCTGATTATTTTTTCGCGATTACGAAGGTGTTTCCATGGAGAAAGTAGTTCTGTTTGATGGTCTATAGCACACCCTTTCATATGACTTTACCTTGTCTGTTACACGTTGTATGTGGTGCAGTTTTGCATTCTGGTCAAATTCAAGGGGGTAGGTAATCTATGCTAATGATTCTCGACCCTACTCAATAATACTCGTAAATGTGGAAGTATTTTTTTTCCTACGGGTGTTGGTAAGTGTGAAACGGTACAGCACGGTCGCACGCGCTTCGTTTTGTAGGTAGAAAGTGGCCGACGCGCTGCGTGGCACCTTGCATAGACCATCGATACTCACGCACACAGCGACATGACTCGCGTTTAGGTGACATGATCTGAAATGATCTCAAAAGCAATTTAAAATAGCAGGTTTATTAATTATTGATCAAGTACCGTAATTTAAATTGATTATTTACGTCTATTGTAATTATGATATTTATTTACCATGTTTACTATTTGTTTTCGATTTCCGTTTTTAGTTTTAATGATAATGTTTTGTATCAAGAATGATCAGTTAACTAGCGGTTTCGGCTTTCGACAAAACACAAATCAAATGCCCCATGCTCTGTCACAAGAGAATGCTCAGGTTTATCAACACCTCTACAATAAGGAGCTTAACGGAATTGTAGCCTTGCTCGGCTATTCCTCTCGCAGCAAACCTGGGAAATACCATGCCTTTCACCAAAAACAGTATTTTGAGTACCTCTTTTGTTCGCAGGATCAAGCCTGGCTGAGTTACAAAGCGGTGTGAAAACAACCACAAGCTACTTGAGTCTGCTGCTAACTTCACTATTGGTAGCACTCGGTACGCGCTATGAAGACATAAGGTGACCTAATTAGAGGGGGATATAGGGAATTCGTTTAGAAGGACTGGGTAGCAAGAATTGATCTTTAGATCATACCACTGAATGTTGAAATTACAATACTATTTATTATTTTATGTTAGACCTATGGACATAACTAAAAACTGAATTGTAATCCGTTTTCCATGTCATTTACTAAGCAATGATTTATTACTTCCTTTAAAAAACAAAACGTTGTCCCAAGAAAAAATTCTTACATCGTGGGGTGCGTATAAAAAAAATCATTTAAACTCACATGCACAAATAGCCAGACCCGGGACAACTACCTGAAGTCCTACAAATATTTAAGCTGTCTCTCTTTAAAACTTAACTTAAATTCTCTTAACGGGATATGTTCCGTCATTGTTCCATCAACGCAATTTATTTTCCATACACCCGCATTTTCCGGTCAACCCGCATATCATAGCGCTTGCAATAAATAGCGTCGGAATTTCAGGATCTCAATACAATGAACGATCACACTGCATACAGCACAACGGCCAAGTCAGGAACTGCGCCAATCATGCCGTCAAGATGATACGTGCCGTGTTTTGGGATGTCCTATTCACCAATATAAATCCTTTAATAACTGTTGTCAGCGCCACAAAAACAAATAATAATCTGTTAGCAAGACATTTTGCTTCTTCATATAATAATTATTTTTAATTTTCTACAGTTACCTAGTACTAGATAGAACACCGTGGAGCATTATTATATTTCACAAAATTTGCAACAGCGCTTCTATTGCCCTAATTTAATGCTGTCGTACCGAAATGAAATTCGTAATTCAGTGTACATCGCGCAAAAAGCTGCCAGGAAGGTTTTTGTTCGTCGTTCTATGAAACACGTTAGTGGGTACCCAGACTAACGAGATAGGTAGTATCCCGCCGTGGGGCTAGTCCTGGCCAAAAGAACGTCCCGCTCCATTAGCGCCCCATTCCAGTCCGTAACTACCTTTTGTCTGAAGCCCTATTAAATATTCACTCGTTTTCAACATCGAACACTATATTTTATGTAACATCCGCTGTAGCGAAGTAATGCTCTTTAATTTTCCGTCGACCTTTTTTTTCGCCATTTTTGTGGAAAGCTTTCAATGGGAATTACTGTTCAGGAAGGGTGATGAAGTATCAAAATTGTTTCAGACAGATTCTTCGGGCACAATATAAAAAGTCGCTTAAAATAATTAGTTAGAGACTGTAAAAATGGTTTATATTTAATTTCTTCTCAGGGCTTGTAGACATGTTTATAAAAAATTACATGTAAAATTAATTCTGATAAACCATTAAAAAAAAAAAAAACGTTTCTTTTAAAGAATTTTCTATTCAAGCGGTACTAAATGAATTCCTTCCATACTAAATGACCTTATAAAAATAATCCCAAAGCAAATAATAATTTTGTTTAGTTCGTCCATCGAATACCAAAATTTCCCTAATTCCATACGAATTTGTTTTAATCTTAATACAGAGAGTTTAATTAAGGTGAAGGGTAACTGTTATGGGTTATTCTAAAAATTAATTCTTGCTTATCCAGTTCTGGTGTGAGATCCTCAAATGAAGTTTGAACCGTCCAAGGATCTTTGGGTAAAAGGACCATTAGTGAGAGTGTATATACTTTGTACAAAATATATGTATATGTAATATAGTTATATATTAGCAATAATATTCTATAATGAAGTCAGTCGGTTTCCTAGTATTTATATAGATGCGATTTGGAGCAGGACGTGTATATGTATGTGATTGTGACCTAGACTTGACTAAATTTGCTTTACGGGTTCATATCCTGACCAGTCAAACAAGGAATCTCATGATGCCCTTTGACACAGATTTGCTTTCTTATCATTAAATTGATCGGTCTGAAGAAAGGACAGGACAGATAAAGACATGTCTGGAGATTTGTTTTCCCAAATTTAAGTGCGTCCAATTTAAGGTTTTATGAGCCCTTGACTGGGGAAAACTACAATAAAACAGTCCAAAAATTATCCCTCCCTAACTTACTATACTGTAAATGCGAGGGCATATTTCTCAGTGTGAACACTTTTCATGCGATTCTAGTACGATTAAGGCACATCTAAATATTTTAATTTTTTTTTTCAACCATATTGTTCTATATCTGGGCAAAGGTCTTTTCTATAGCGTTCCAATTCGTCTGTGTGTTTTTTCACGACTGATCTCTCACAAATGCCCGTAAATCAAGACGTCAGCGGTTTCCAGGCTTTCCTCAGCGATGAAGCCACTCCTCTGACACCTACTCTATCCTATATTATCCTTATTTATATTATTACTTTTATTTCAGTTGACATTTGATTTGTAATTTTAATTGTTTATTTTTTTTTTCTTTTTATACATATTCAAATTTGTATGTGAGAACGACAAAACATAGCAAGAGCATCACTATTTATAAGATCTATAATCTGTATACCTATGTTTAACAAATAAATCATTCTGATTCTGATTCTGATTCCTAACATACTTTTTTTTTACGAGGTTCTAAAAAAGGAGGAGGTTATGTATTCTAACAGAATCTTTTTTTTCGTTATAGGTATTTCCTATACAGTAATTACTATCATCTACTATCTTGTCCTAGGCTACCGACTGACTTTGAAATCACTTCTCTAGAGGATACATATCACAAATATAACTCTTCATATCACTTGAATGCACTATCACTTTGTCTACAAAATTTTATTTTACTTGCAATATATCTGAATACTCATATCTTTAAGAACTATAAGTTAATTTAGTGATATAAAAAAAAATCATATCAAATTTTGTTAAAAAAATATTATTCACAACTTGACAAGTTAAGTTAGTAAAAATCAATTCTACCTAGTATTAGTATTGACATTTCGTTATTAGTAGAATTAATTTAAGTTTTATTTTTTGAGATATAACAAAACATACAGCTAGTTTTTAGCAGAAGACAACACTTTAGTTATAAATGACGTTCAAGAATATTAACTTCTTTAGTCTAAAAGAAGAAATCTTAAGGGTCTACAAAATGACAAATTTTAAATATCTTATAAAAACAAACCAAATTGTGAATGGTATTTTATAGAACTGGAAACTCTGTTGCATCATTTGTGAAAATTGTAACGTTTTCTCCCAATGCTGCAATATTACAGAAAGATATTTGGGTCAAATGGTGTGTGGAATTCGCCATTTTTGTTCATAAGATAGAAGCAAACATAACATTGAATTGCAGTTTACATCTAATACAATTTCGACATCTTTTATTTGTGCTCTCTAAACTGCAGCCCATTTACAGTGATCGTCAAGAAGACTGTAAGTCGCTTGTAATAAGTACTCCAATTCACTATTTCAATAAGCATCAAAGTCGCTAGAAACCAGAAATAGGACAATGTCTTATTTTGCTGCATTTTGTGAACAACAAGATTTTAACAATCGACACGTAAATTGGAAAATAATGGACACGTACTTTTTGTTTTTTTTTTTCAAAACAATGAATATTGAAAAAGATAAAACGCATGAAAACTCGGGAGTGGGGTGGTCTCATGACGTCACAACGCACTAAAAATTATAGCGCAGCGTGACTTATTGAATTTTTTAAAAGCGTTGTATCTTCGTCAGTTTCGGTTTCCGTAACGAAAGAAAAAATACGTGTCAAATATTTTTTTGAAAATCTAACTGATGCACTTATTCTATTTTTTCAAAACACAAGCCTAATCACAAGTCAGGTAAATTTTTATTGAGTTTTTCTTCTGGAATTTCACCCACGGAGTCTGGATGGATGCCTGGTACATAGACACGCCCCCTACTAAAGAGAACTAAAATGTAACTGGCACTATGAGATTCACCTCTGCCTAACCCTTTGGGAATTTCAGACGTTATGTTATGTTATGTATGTACATTATCTTATGTTAGGTATTTTAAAAGTCTGTTGGTCGTGTGCTCAGCTTTCATAGAAACTTGCCCATTATCCTTTATCTGAACTTTACAGACGTAATGAGTACTTGTAATCGTTGAATATCGATAGCCATCTTGTCTGTGAAGTTTCTTTACTTAGTCTTATAATGATCTTGTGTATTAGATATGTACTCGTATTGATACTTGAAAAGACCACATTTATTTTTATAGATGGGTTTTAGAAAGCATTTTCTTTTTATCTCATTTCTTTTTGCATTGACTGAACATTCATTAAAGTTTATTATTATACATAATTTCGAAATCATTATAGGTTTTTGATAAAACACAACGTAATTTTTTTAAGTTAGAAAATATGGGAAACGACTCCAAAAAAGATACAGAAAGCTGTCTTATGACATTTGATATGTGAAAACATATATATGGCACACACCCTTTATATGAATACCATTATTTTTTTTTTTTTCATTTTATTTTTTTAGTCTTAATGTGAAACAGAACCAAACGTCATTCAAAAAATTGCTGATTACTTTGTTTTGTGGAGCGAAAATAATTACCTCGATTTTTGTTATTAAAGGGCGATAAGGTTTTCTAAAAAAAAACATTGTATCTTATAGAGTTGGGGATTTCCACATATTGTCCCATTTAAAACAGTTATTGTGTGTATTGTGATCTAGTACTAATTTAAAACCATTCTCATTGTATGATACAATTCAGTTTACAGGCAGTCATAAAATCATGTTGTAGTGGAAAAGATAATTTATCTATTTGTATAACTTTCATCGTGTAACGCACCTTCTTGTAAATATAACTCTAATTACTTCGCTACCTATGTGCACATACATAAATATTATATCAAAATAGTTTAATTTTTAACAAACACATAATTATTTTGTAAATATTCATGTAAATTTTCATTTATAAGTAATTAGATGACAGATTTAATTTCAATATTTTACGCTATTTTTTAGCAATACTCATGTTTTTATAAAGGAGTTTCTACTAAGCTTAGAACACGTTTGTATTTTATGTACGTACTGTTTATTAATTTGGCATTCAACTATTTCGTAAATCTCACTCATGTTATGAACTAAATGTTAATCTAAAATATTTCCCAGGATAGTCCTATCTTGTTATGTACTATGTCGAAAGTATAATATAACATTTTACACCTTTTTGTTCACAAAACTCATAGCATATCAATGTATACATACCTTCTTTTCATGATATGTACCTAATTATATAATATATTATGTATAAAATTTAGTAATATTGTAAACGTTAAGGAATTATTCTGTAATAAGTAATGATACTAACATATTATTTGACGCATATACAGGATTGTAAGAAAATGAAAATATGATACAAAAAAAACGAGTGCTGTGGCACGTAAGGGTAGGAAAAATCGGTGTAAAAATGTGAATAGGGTTCTAGGGTAACAAACAAGACAGATGATTCCATGTAGGTATTATACCTACTCAAAAAATATTCTGCCCAGCTGTTTATTCTTACAATTCTGTGCATGGTAAATACGTAATAACAAAATAACCTAGGTACCTAAATTAAACAAACAAGAAGCGGTATTTTTTTGTTGTTAATGTTGATATTTTAAAGTCATGTATAAACAATGGTAATGCTCTAGTCATTGCAAAATATTTACAAAATAATCGTTAGTATTTAAAATACTTCATTTCTCGTTACTTGATGTTTATAAAAATATATTTGTGATTAATTGTAAATGCGTTGTGTACTTTATTATAGATATTGTCAATCTGTGACTATTTTTATCAAGTTTATTGTATACTGACAAGATTCGGTGTGGTGTACAACAACTAAAAACCTGACTGCTTAAAAACTCACGCTCTAGTAAAATTATATTCTGGGTTTACAAGGTAAAATCGACTCCACCTATTATTGAAGTCGGTTCAAATGCCTGTTACTCGGGTCGTAATAACAAATGGATTGACACCTTATTGAACCAAACCTAAACACAAACATACATACACTGCACAAATCATTACCCTTTCTTTTGGGTTTGACGTAGTAGTGAAACTAGTGATTAAAAAAAATCAACACTAGTTCCATTATTTTCAGATTCTTTCAAAATGGAACTAGTGATTATAAAAAAAACGACAGTAGTTCCATCATGGAACTGTAAATCTTACTAGTGGGACTAGTGATAAAAAATTCAACACAAGTTCCATTATTTTCAGATTCTTTCAAAATTGAACTAGTGATTATAAAAAACGACACTAGTTCCATCATGGAACTGTTAATTCTATTAGTGACAATGTATCTTTTTTATGCAGTTTTATTGATGACTGAAAATATAGGTTCATTGCGGGACTAGACATAAAATCACACAAATACATAATCTCCTTAGCGTGTGGCCATCTAAATCGAGTTGGCTCAAAACTGAGCTTAAAATTTGGCACCTTTCGTCCATCAGTTCCTGTAATGAATAAAAAAACAGAACATAATATAAAGTCCTAAAGTGCCCCATCGTTTTTAGAACAGCACCAAAACTTTACATAGTATAAAACAAAGTGGCTCACGCTGTTTGTACGCTTCGATCTTTCTAACTGCGCAACGGATTTTAATGCAATTTTCAGCAATAGATAGATTGATTTAAGAGGAAGATTTATATGTATATGATTCATTGCACCTTTTCGAAGCTGGCGCGGGTTGCTAGTCTACATTAATATAATAAAGTTACAAATTTTGTTTTTTTGTTTCGATTTTTTTAGAACTACTCTACTGATTTAAAAAATTCTTTCATCATTAGAAAGTAACATCTTTACTCAGTAACATAGGCTATTAATTATTGATATCATGGAAATTAGTCAAGCTATTACAATTTTCGCGGGCGAAGTGCTAGTAAACTATAAATGGCATTGAAGTATGTAACCACGCGTATACATGGTTTTACACCACAATAATTTGGTAGAAAGGCCACAGATTGAAACATTTTTATCAAACGTTTAAACATAATATCGGTGCTTTTGTTGACTGTTGATTTAAGTGTAATTATAATTGAATAACAAAATAAGTATCATGAAATGAACATATTAATTATTACGTGTGCAATATTGTGATAAAAGTAAGATTTTTAATAAAAGTATGTATGAAAATAAACAGTGTATTCTTCTATTTTTGAACCAAATCATGAAAAGATAAAGAGCAAATTACAATGTGTTATCTCTACTTCGCAGCCCAGTTATCACTAGATAATAACTAACTTAGTAATTATTAATTAGAATGAAAAAAGTAATTGTTGGTTGTTACTGGTAAGAATGGTTGACAGCAGTTGAGCAGCTCGTGGCTAAATAATATCAGCCACTCGGGTCGATCTTTAGGTTAAGCCATGCTTGCCTAGGTTGGTATGTGGATGGGTGACCACCCTTACATAGCGAGTTTCCTCCGTGCCTCGGAAAGCATGTTAAGCCGTTGGTCCCGGCTGACATTTGTCCATCTTTGACAGTCGTTACAGGTAGTGAGTGGCCCCAAAAGTCTGACACCAGTCTTAACAAGTGGTATCTTATTTCCCAGTATTAACTGGTTTGTGGAGGTCAAATAGGCAGTCGCTCCATGTAAAATACTGGTATTCAGCTGCATCCGGTTAGACTGGAAGCCGACCCCAACATAGTTGGGAAAAGCTAGGCAGATGATGACTGGTAAGACTGGTTGACAGAATTTCGGGCCGCCGACATCCTGTAACGACTGTCAAAGATCTACAACTGACAACGGGTAAACTCGATATGTAATGGGTAGTCACCCATCCACAGACCAACCTAGGCAAGCTCGGTTTAACCTGAAGATTGTCCCGAGTGACTGCTCACCTATATAATGTTTATATAAATACAGATGTAAAGTTTTACCCAGAATTATTTCAAAAATGAAAGCTAGACGATTCACTCAATTATTCTGTCTGCTGGAAAAATGTCATAATTTATGGAATAAACCTCTTAAGAATCCAAAAATGGATTAATTAAAAAACTTGAAAGTGTTAATTTATCTCTAGAAAGAACATTAGCGAGAAAAAAGAAACACTCCTCAAGTCTCTCAGTGAGATTGTCTTTTGTTTTTTTTTTCAGACAATTTGTTATTAAAAATGTTCTGAAGATAATATTTTATCTCGTTTGAAGAATTAATATTTTTCGAAGAATAATAGTTTTGCTGGGCAGTTGTGACAGCATTTATTTTGTGTTGTTTAAAATGAAGTTTTGTTGAAGTGTTTATTTCAGCATAATCTTCGGAGTTCTTTAAAAAAGGCAATGCCAGCACGTCAAGCTACTATAATCTGTCAAATTTCTTTAAGGCGACTACAGAAGCTACACGCGAGTTTTATAATGCCTGAAAGTATAATTATGATTCACTGCAATAAACAAAACCAGAAAATTTGTGATAATCTTCAGGATATATGCTAGAGTATGATAGTGTCTTGAAAATATAATACAATTAATTTTACTCGAAAAAAAAAATCACAAACTTATTACTAACCATTTCTTTTAACGAGTAAAAACCATAGTAAAATATATGCGATTTTGCAAATAATTCTACCTCCCCATAAAAAACTGATACTACCCAGTTTCCTCCGTGATACTGGGCGCTTGGACTCGCTTGATAGCACTACGGCAAAAAAACGTTACAATACACGGTATTTTCAACAAATACGCTGGGATGTGATACAATCATTCTTAGAGAAGAGCCTGAAAAATCTCAACATGTAGACAAGCTGAACATTTTGTTCAGCAGTGGAACAATAACAGTCTGTTAAAAAATACAGCACATAAATAAGTTCGCAGTAAATCTTTTTTTCCAAAATACTTATTTCCTGCAATTGGAACTGCGCCAAAAAATAGCGCCAAGCTTGCACTCTATCAGGTTTAACATTTTCATCGAAGATCTATGGGGGTTAGCGTAACATTACTTGCAGTAGCTCTGTGTAGTGTTCGCGTATAAAGGCGTATTACTAAATTTATTGTAGGTTGCCCATTACTAGCACAATTTTATTAACACTACTCGATTAATCTATGCTACGGTGGGGCCAACTATTTTTAATTATTTTAATCAATTCGCGCCGGCCCCACCTGGGGGATTTAGGTGGTGGGGCCAACGGGAATATGCGCATTTATCTACAAATATTTCAATTTTTAATTAATTCTAATGGAGTCACTAGTAATAAGTACAGTATCACAATACTAGTTTTGTACACATGTAGGTCTATCTTCCAGCCTGTGTCGTTGTCTAGCGTGTAGTACTACTGCTGATTTTAAACTATAGATTCAGGTTGGATTCGCGGGAAAAGTGTTAACGATCTACCTGATTTTTTAATAGGTACCCGGAGTCTGACATGAATTAAATAAAAGGAGCCTCAAAATGCTGATCTTCTTTCGGTAAGTGCTGATTTTCAGTCTAATTTGAATAAATTATTTAATACCATCTTAACTGACTGATGACCTAAAGCAAACTACATACTACATATTATGCTGCAACATTGTTTTGGGTTGCTCACTCCGATGACATCAATCTCTGCTTTCCTAGACATATGAGCAACAACGTTAAGTATATCAAATGTTACCACATATATCGTGGCACCTCAAACAGACGTACTTTATTCCGTGACATCACGTACAGCGTCATTAGCATGACGGAAGAGCCCATATCTCGGAGTATGAGCACGACCAACGAATACTAATCCATGCTTCAGGAAGATCCAGATGTTTCACGAATGTTCTCGATGTTTTATGCCTAGTGTGTATTGAGATGGATCAAAATGGTGGATGTTTGTATTGCTGTGTCAAGACTTTCTGCCGTTTCGTTTTGTTTTTTTATTTCATTATTTCATGGGCTTACTCTTGATCTCAATCTTGTTCTGAGGACAGAGTTGAGGTCGACAATGGAACGAGTTGACCCAAAATAAGACAAATAACTCGCGATTTAAATAGGTTGTGGGGTCAGATGAACTTGAGAACACTGACGCAGGCAGAGAATTTCACTCCTTGGCTGTGGGTATAATAAAGATGTGGATAAGTGATTCGTGCGAATGTGTGGAACATCGAAAAGGTATGGATGTGGTGATACGTCTGGACTCCCGATGTAATAATAAAGGATATGAAGGAATGAGCTAGTGGAGCTCTTGAGCTCACTCACCGAAGTAGGCGTTACAGGCCGACAAAAATGCAAATGTTTATCGTAACCAATGAGCCTCTTGGCTCTGAGGACACCAGATTCAAGTGTGGTGTGGTGTGGTCAAGTTGATATAGGTACCTCGAGATCACTAATACAGTTTTCAATAATAATGTCCAGTGTCAGGAAATTACTTCTAAAAACATGCTGATATGATGATCCAGCAGAAAGTGAAAATAGCTTGAAAGAGATGAAGAATGGTAATTTAGTAACTTAAACATTATTCTAAACTCAAACTGTCACGATTATTAATATATCTTCCATTATTATTAATTATGTTAAGCCCCAGGTGATTAATAATTTATTAATTAAACGGATGATATCCCGTAAGTGATAGTGTAGTTTCGTTTTAAAACGTGAAAGCTAAGGGCAGAGTGATCTTCCTTTCAAAACTTTTTGTTGCCAATTAAAATAGATTGATTCGATCACAATTCTTGATTTTTTAAGCTTTCATTAAAACATTTGTCTCCCTAATTCTTGGCAAATGCAAAATTAAAACTCTGACCTCAATTCATTCCCACAGTTTTTAATCACTACCACTTCTGTAGGCTTCGAATGGGCAAATCTGAATCACAAATTACAGCTTTAATAAAACCTTTATGTGCCCCTTATAAAGGCGATGTCCTCAGCAATTCACTGATTGAATAGCGGGATTTTATGGCAGCTTAATTAATTACATCATCTGTTTTGTGTGTACGTTCTGTATTAACATCGAAATTGTTTTAATCGGTTTTATGGTTTCACTTAATGGGATATTGGGCGGTTTAATTTGTACCACCCTCATCCAATATGTTTTTAGTGAGGATCGCTGCAGTAAAAACGACCTCAGTACTGCCATCGACTGTAGCCATGAAAATGGCGAAGTACAGATGCTACTAAACTTTAATAGATTTTCAATTTTATCACTACACCATTAGGTCCAAGGTTGATTGGGAAAAAAATATGGTTTTAGGTAGTTTAATGTGCAGGCGACTGTACTAATCTAATAATAATAGTACCATCGACATGAGGAATAAGATAAGGATTTATAGTGTGTTTGCTATGGTTGTAAATTACCTTATGATGTGTAATTTTCGACTTAACAACGACTTGACTCTAAATAACGGCAGCAGTAGATAACCATCAGATCAGTAGACTGCCTCGTTGGTCTAGTAGTCGCAACCGCAAATGCTGAGTATGAGGTCCTAGGTTCCATTCCTAGGTGGGGTAAAAATGGAACCATCACGAAGCCACCAACTAAGCGAACTCTGCACAAAAATGGCTGGGAAACGACATTTTTTTGGGCTCAAAAATCACGTTTTTAGGTGAAACTTAATGTAACACTCAACACATTGTGCTTATGGATGTATTCATTGGTAAACCGGTGATGTGGATAGAGGTATTTAAAGTATAGGAACAACCTTTAAAAAACTAGTATTAACAAAAAAAAAAAAACTTGGAACTTTATCCTCCAATATCTCCGTAACTAGACTTTCTAGTTACGGAGATTTTATCTGACAAAATAATGATCGCAATGAAAACAAGTGCATTTCGTTTTCTTTGAAGGTCTATTTACATCCTTTATAATAATGATGATTTTGAAATAAAAGTTAACGAAAATAGATAACAAACTGAAACCACAATTGTCAAATTCTAATCAACACAATGTATCTGACCAACGATTAATTACAATAGATAATTAACACATTATCTCCAAAGATAATCGGACCACCATTAAATGACATTAAACAGACTTCCGTATCTGTAAAGCTATTAAAGCTTTGTTTGTTTAGAATCTCAATGATAATGGCTATTTAAACAAGAAGATTGCTCGTAATCCAGTAGGCTATACGGCTTTACTTAAGCTAAGCTAAGTGAGAAATGAACGAGCTTGACGATGGCAGTTTTGAACAAGAAGTGTTTGAGCTCTTCGCTAAAGTTGTTAATGATGATTCTTGATATTTGTGAACGGTTAAAAGGTTTTAGTTTTTAGTTTCAAACGGTGGCATAACTAAAGCGTGGGAAATCTGAAAAAAGAATTGCTGGTCGATATAATATTTTGACCATCTACAGGGTGCTTATGACCCTGTACATGGTCAAACGGAACCTTATCACGAAGCCGTCAATCAAGCATTCAGTACAATTATGAAAATTTACGAAAATATTATTGCTGGGAAACGACAAACATTTTTTGTGATAGAACTCATTGCACATAAAACATTGTGCTGATGGATGGACTGAATAGTGCGGGGGGCGTAGTGGTCTTTAAAGTAAAAATGTAACAAAGAAAATTTGTATTTAAAACAAAAACTTTTCAAATAGTTGGAATTTCAACCAATATCTCCGTAACTAGAAGGTTCCAAAGTATGGTTTATTTAGTTTTTTTTTTTAACAAAAAAAATATAGCCATGACGGGGAAAACAAGTGCCTTCCGGTTTCGCGGAGATTTTTTACACCCTTTACATATTGAGGCTTTGAATGGAACCTTTGACGTATTTGGTTTTTAAAAACCTAAAAGTTCAAATTCTGTAGTCGCCAGAGCATCAACGAACTACAAATTTTCAAATTTTCTCATTCGATTTTTATTTTACTTCAATGGTTTATGGTTTAAAATCACTTGAACTGACGACTGTACGTGAAAGGTTAATTCAGAACCTACAGGGTGTAAACCACCTCATCACAAAGCCGTTAACCAAACATTCTGTACATCAAATTAAGTAACTTTACGCAAAAATTATTGCTGGGAAACAACATTTTTTTTTGAGGTTATAAATCATGTTTTGGGGTAGAACTCAATGAAACGCACTTAAAACGTTGTGCTGATGGATGGATTGGATAGTACAGGGGTCATGGAGGTGTTAAAAGTCAAAATCCTCCAAAAAAACTAATATTTAAAAAAAACTTGTCAAAAAGTTGTAACTTTGACCCGCCATCTCCGTAACTAGAAGGTTCCCAGGTATGGTGTAGAACAAAAAAATAATCGCAGTGATGGAGAGAATAAGTGCCTTTCGGCTTCGTGCAGAGGTGTTTTACACCCTTTATATAAAAAAAATACATACGAGTATCATACAAACTCTGTACCTTTCATCGTTTATCTAAGTAAGATCAAAGAGCCAACGATTGAGTTAGGTACCTGTGTTCTTAGTAAACGATTATATTGGGTCATGTTATCAAAATACAGACAAGTAAAATAAACATTTATTCAGGTTTCTAAGCAAGAGTTTCATTCCAGAGTTCCGAAAACTGTACCAACGCAACCAGACATTTGCCCTATAAACCTTTGAATTCAAAACACAGAAAATAGAATTCACAAAACTGTACTCGTACGTGCACTATTTCTAAAGATGAAAACGCACACGCGCGCGTTCGCTTTTTTGGCGCAGCCGTGAGCCACACAGCACATTTCCACTATGTTTTACTCATTGTTTTGTACCTTTTTAAATCATTATGTGTGTGTGCTTTAGTAACTGACGTCAAATAAATATTTTTCTTTCTTTCTTTCTAAACAAAAAAAAAATGTTTAAAAATGTATATGAGTGAATTGTTTCACTCTAAAATAAAATATTTTAATGAACCCGTACTATCCAACTCCGATGGTGTGTTTCATCTCGCCAATCTTCGAGGAAGTCGTCCTAGACGTCCCATCTCTTTGACCCCGTCTAGCTGTCTCAGGAATCCAGACTCAGGCTCAGGACAAAAATTAAATAACATGGAAAACATTGCGACTGTGTCTGATATGCACATTATTATGGAATTTTTGTCCATCAAAAAGTGAAATTGTCGCAATATTGTGGAAGTTATATAAAAATAACGTTATTGCTAGACAGTATTAGCGATGTGATAAACAAAAGTTGTCAAAAGGTTATAAAACGATTGAAATAATCGTCGTAATGTCACATCGACATACATTCCAAAACTGCCAACGAAACAAAACATTCCATTGCAGATTCTTTCAAACGGTGCCATTAATAGAATGACCAAAGCTAAACAGTTCGCTGTGAGACCTAAGACCACTTGCGAACGAAGCAAAAGCGACGATAAGCGAGAAATGGCCCCGTTTGTGGTAGACTTCAAATGCCATTTCCTCGTAAATACATTTTGTCTGTTATCGCAACAAACCGCGCCCGGCTTGCTTCTTGAATTATGCAAAAGTTCAGTTTTCCAGTTTCAAGTAATCTACCTTTTATTTGAATGTTAAAAATGCAATCTCAATATTGTTGTTTTAGTTTAAAACCGTTTAAATTGTCGTTCTCTGTGATTGCGGTTTTCTTATTTCATGGTTCGTTGCTTGTGTCACTGTTTGAGTGGAATTTAAAGCTAAAGAGTACGAAATTAAAGGATAAGTAGCAATGTGCATTTAAATTGTTATGCTGTCGAATAAATTCTAGGATTTAGTTTGGCTGTAACAGCAATACAGCTGCTGTAAAGTGTTCCCCCCTCGCTAACACCTGCACCTTTTAAGCATAATTGCACCTGCAAGTCGTTTTATAGTCCGATAGTATTTTAATAGGGTAAGTGATACACCAATCATTTGAAATACTTTTTAAGAGCTGTCAAAACGCGGTTTTCTCATAGATTTTATATACAGGGTTATTTGTAAAACACCAACAACCTCGCAGGAGTAAATTACTAACATCATAAACAACAACATTTGTTCTACGACTTTTGGGAAAACAGGCAAAAAAAATCGACTTCTCATGCAAAACTCCATCAGCTGTTCGGACATATGTATGGAGAGTTGTTTTTTTTTTGTCTGTTTTCGGATAAGTCGTAGAACAAATGTTGTTGTTTAAGATGTCAGTAATCTATTCCTGCGAGGTTGTTGGTGTTTTACAAATAACCCTGTATATGGCAAAATTGAAGGTTAACGAGAAAAGGTCAAAAACATTTCAAAGTAAAAAAGTTCTCCCGAGGAAACCATTACCTATTATCATCAACCACTTAACAGATGAAGTTAAACTCATTCAGCTAGTCTCCGAAGCAGTTAACGTAGACACGGGCATGGTGATTAACCGACACTAATCGGTACTAAAATTAAACAAAGACAGTATTTTCGAAGTCTTTGCTCAGGCTAATTGCGGTCTCATTACCTTCCTTTTTCGACAAAAATTTCATCAAGCCGTTACCATAAAGTTTATGCCTTACGAGCATTTATTTGCGCTGAGCGACTTCAATTTAGTTTTTTAATTTGGGAGAAGCTTACTCTGAATTTGTAAGTCCCAGTTGACGTATTCATATAGCCGTGGTATTTATTTTGGCTTTTTGAGCTGGAAGATGAAAGTTGTTTTTGTAAGTTTATTGAGGGAAATATTAAGGAGGAGACTAGATGAAGACCAAAAAAGCGTTGAATGGACTGTGTGAAATAATACGGGTAGAAAGGAGGTGAGATGAAAAGGAGGAATAGAGAAATATGAAAGAAAAGTAATAAATAAATTGGCATAACTGTAGGAGAATGATGACTGAAGACATACAAAGGACGCCGCAGGAGACGCATCGGGCGTCGGGGGTCGCGTGGTGGCCACCGGCAACTGTAGGTGCGGGCCTATAGACGTTGGGCAATGAGTTAGCTCGCCATTCCGTCCGCTTTATGACGACAGACTTTGTCAACGCCACTTAAGTGTTCCACGCGCTGCGGGACTGTTCGGAAGAGATACCGTGGCCCTGGAACGCAAAGGGCTAAGAAGGAACATTGATGGGTTTTAGTCAGTTAAAGTCAGACACTCCTTTCCGTTCTGCCCAGAGCGGGAGGGGTCATTTGATGAGTTCCAATCCAAAAAAAAAACATATTGAGGAAATCACAAAGGCAGTGAATAATTATAGTAAGATTTTCGTCAGCCTTTTCTCAACTATGTATTTTGGGGTCTACTTATAGTCTAAGCGGAAGCAGCTGAATACCCTTATTTAACATGGAGTAACTGCCTATTTGACCTCCACAGCCCAGTTACGTACTGCGTATGATCATTTTGTTACTGACTTACCCCGGTAAGCAAGTACGGTTTTCCTGTAACGACTGACAAAAATCTACAATTGACAGTTGGTGCCACGGAGGAGTGTCGTTATAAGTACATAATTATCGATGTTAATAACAATGAATGGTCGACCACCCATCCACAAACTGACCTCAACAAGCGATGGAACCATGCGATTATTGATATTCCTTGTTACACACAAAATAAAAAAAATATACAGACAAATATATTACGATGATATTATTCACCAACATGCATATTGTTGAGAAATAAACTATTTTGCTCTGAAATGCTGAAAACTGGGTTAAAGTAAATAAATTCAGTTCATTAAAAAACATAAAAAACACTAATCTTAACTAAGTTTTAAATAACAACTAGAAACAAATCAATTCTTAGTACTAAATTATCACAATTCAAGTGAGTTATGCCAAGTTTTAAGAAACGTTAAAGTACGCAGAAACACGAGTAAATTCAACTAACTTCTATATCACACACGTCATTCACACGGTAACAATTAACGTCATAAGCCGGTAATTTTCACAAAATTTATTATAAATTAACCTACCGAAGAAACGGCTGTAACTTTTACAACGAAGTTTTATTAGGGGCGACCATTCAGTTTTATAAGAAAGGAAATCTTTCTGTGTACTTTTATTTCTTTCTATACAAAAGCATTAATGAGTAGTAACATGCGATTTCTACTAAAACAATGATGCAGCTGATTTCGATAAAGATGTTATGTTCTTTCCAAGTTTTTAATCAAAACAGGTTTTCATTCTCATAGTCCGCTTCCTAACCAAAACGACCGTGTTGTGGACACGGGACCAGCTCGATAACTATTTTTCAGCGAACCCAAGAGGTCATGTTTTCCGAGGACGCCTCCTGGTTTTCCGAAGAAATGAGTGACAACTGACATAGGAACGCAACGGGTATTCGCGCAAAGATTAGATTTGATCGCTTTGGTTAAAACGCAGCCTAATACATTCACAGATAAATATCAAAATAAAATGATATACAAACAGACAATGATATTAGTATGAACATAGGAACGTATAATTATATGTATTTATTTATTAAAACTTTATGCGCAATTAAAAACTGTACAAAATCTATCCAAGGGTTCATAAAGGGTGTAAAACACCTCTTAAAGAAGTCGAAGGGTCATTCTCCCCATCATTGTGATCATATTTTTGATCTACACCATACCCACCGTCTAGTTATGGAGATATTGGGGGTCAAAGTTCCAACTTTTGTCAAGTTTTGTTTTTTTCAATACAAGTATTTATTGTAGGTTTTTACTTTAAACACCTCCACGACCCCTTACTCTTCATTGAGTTTTCCCACAAAACATGATTTTTAACCCAAAAAAAAGTCGATTCCTAGCAATTACTTTTGCATAAAGTTACTTAGTTTGATGTACAAAATGCTTGGTTGACGTCTTCATGATGAGGTTGTTTACACCTTGTATTTTATGCATACTTATATTTACTACTAGATATCTCATATATCTTAATCGATTGTTGGGTTGAACGCGTATAATACTAGCTGACCCACGCAACTTCGTCTGCGTCACATAAGAGAGAAAAGCGAAAGGAAAAAAAAATCCCCGTTTTTGCAACATTTTTTATTCCTAATGGCCGTAGCGTGATGTTATATAGCCTATAGCCGTCCTCGATAAATGGACTATCTAACACAAAAATAAATGTTCAATTCGAACCAGTAGTTCCTGAGATTAGCTCGTTCAACCAAACAAACAAACAAACTCTTCTGCTTTATAGTATTAGTATAGAGTATAGATTATAATATATTTTATAGTATAGATTTAAGTTTAAACATATCCTTGGCTCCATGCACCCATACAGCGGAGCAAGAGAACAAATGAGAGGTGACCCTATCCAAAACTGGCTTGCAGCCAATATTGTTCACTGAAGTACTTAATTTATGTAACGAAATACAGGAAAATTATTTTCATTTGAATTTTCGATGCATTATTGTGATTTACAATTAGTATTTTCTTATTTAATGTTATGGGTTGCGCGACTTTAATTACTGTTTGTTTGTCCGCATTGCTATCGAAAGTTAACGTAATTGCTGTTTTAAATGAGGATTAAAATGCAGTTAATGAGTTTGATAGAGGTGAAAATCGCACTTTGTTGTAAAATTTTTCATTGTGGAAAATCAATTTTGCAGCTTTTATGTAAAGTGGTTTTATCGGGTGGCCTAGTGGTCTGACTGCCAAACCATAGGTTTCAATATTGAACTCAAAGCACGCACCTCCGATTTTTCGGATACATTGATGATTACTCGCATCGATGAAGCAAAACAGGAAACCAAACCAGCATGCCTGATCAATGTATGAAGGGATGTAAATCCAAGTCAGAGCCCCATGGGCGGTTTAAAACTTTGATAGCAGGTTACGCACGAAGAAGAAAAAAACTAGATCGGGTGATTAGACCTATGAAAGAAGCTTTGATAAATATGTGTATAATGAAAGTACTTAAAGAAGCTGTAGAAAAGAAAGCTGCTAGTAATATTGGACACGTGCTGAAGCTTGAATAGATTTTTCACGTCCAAAACTTTTAACAAGCTGAAACCCTAACCCAAACCTAGTAATTGGATTTGAAATGCATCACTGAATTGCCCCTCTCGCTTTCTGGCATCACTCTTTTTTATCGGCTGGAAAATTATTAAATGAACCTCCCTCCCGCTCTGGGTGCGGGCGAGAGTGCCAGACTTTTACTGACTAAAACCCATCCATGTTCCTTCTTAGCCCTTTGTGGTCTGGGCACCACGGTACCTCTTTCAAACAGTCCCAAAGCCCCGGCACACCGACACGGCCTGTTGTCATAAGACGGACGGACGGCAAGCTAGCCCATAGCTCACCGTCCACAAGCCCCTTCTGGCACCACCCTGAAAATTACGTCAAAGTGACCTCTGCAGTCCCTGACGATGCTTTGAAAATTAGAATATTTAAAAAAAAAACTCGATTTTATTACACTAATTTATTCACCTTGCTTTTCTTTTTTAACTATCTAAAGTTCGTTCGTTTATCTAAAGTACATTTCTAGTGCTAGCAGAACACTGTATACTATTAACTTCGAGTAATGTATTTTGTTTGGGTCACCAAGATACAGACTGTGCCTAGTTTGGAACCCGCTGTTAAACCTATCTCAAATACGACATGTAAATAAAGAAAACAACTGTCCAATATCACAATTAAATATATCGATAGAATTATCTCAACTACGAAAATAAAATTCACTAAAACTATATAGCACAGTGATACAAAATTTTAATCAAACACTTGGTCCTAGAAACAGTTGGGTAGGTAGGTACCTTCATATCTCACAAGGTCACTTTAATAATGTTTGCGGACCTTGTCCCTTGGCCGACAAATATTTTAGCAAACAAACATTTACTGAAATCGACCCCCATACGTCACCCTCAATGGACTCACACTTATTTCGAACAATTTTATTTAGAAAATCTTTTTTGTGCTATTGAGTTTATGTTTTCATCAACTGAATTTGGTTTGAGTGTGTATTTTCAGGACAGTTTGCACAACAAACCTCTAGATGCGTTCAGTACTTAACATTTTGGTTTTCTGGACCTTTACTAAGTACTTACTTTTGTTTTGAAAAGTCATTGTTTTTTGCATAAAAATAATGTGATATAATATAAAAACATGGATACTGGAATTTGATACAAACAAATCAATAGGTACGTTAAAAATTTAAAGATAAGACTAAAATTGTAATCGAAATCAAATTTGAAAAAATGTCACAAAGTACATTATTTTAGTAATGTTGAAGATATTATTGTCATGTTGCCAGTTACGCAAAGGAGAAAATACAAATTTTAAATAACTAGTTTAAAAACTAACGAAGCCCAAGGAGTGTATGACGACATTTTTCATACAGAAACATCCAGTCATGACAGGTTAATTTCGCGATAAACGATACCAAAATCTGACTTCCTGTAAATTGAGTTTTCAGGCAGTTTTATTAAAGCTGTTTTTACCTTTATTTATTACAGGTTTTCGGGTGGGTGAAGTAATAATAGCTGCAATCTGATAGTTAATCTAGAGTAGTTAATTATTTTTTACCGTTATAGAGTAATAACGAGTTATAGCGGCCTGTGTTCAACTTATACCAAAAGTGGTTAAAGTCTTAATGAAGACATTTATTACTGCAGTTATTTCATGAGCCCTGTGATTGATACTTTCTTAGCAAAATGTTGAAGAAAAACATCGTTACTGAAATTTTGCAAACTATACAATCATGACAGATTTGCTGTCTATTATTGAAAAGTTTTATAGTATATTTTGGAGGCTCAAGCATAAGATCTTTACCAAGTTTGGACGGGACCAGCAAGAAATAATATCCTTCCAATCAGAAAAATAATCATCGAAAAGTTAAAAACTGGCGAAGATATCATTGAACATACAAAAATACATACGAATTTACAACCTCATCCTTTTGGAGGTCGGTTAAAAATCACAATCCACCACTAAGACCACTGTGTCCGTAATAACATCCCACTTACTCTTAGGGAGAAGAGATCTGTATCCCAGCAGTGGGAACAGTAAGGAATGATAACATTGCTTCATTCACAAGTACAAATATTTTGGTACAAACGACTGACGAAGATATTGAAATACTCTAAGAAAAAACTTCGATAATGATCGTCGAATCCGCAGAACATATAAATAATAATAGATCTGGCGTAGAAATTGATTATTCATGAGCAGCCGTCGTATTTCGAGACGATTCGATAGAACTGCGGGGATGATAGGAAAATTCATATCTTTGAAACGCTCACGGCTCTATTGGATATAGGGTAAACAGAGACTTCGAGAACTTATTAAGAGAAACGACGAGAATTGTTTTATAGTAAAAGAATTTTATCTTTGATAGTGAATTTCTAAGGTAAGGATGGAAAAAAATGCAGAGAAAGGAAGAAATTAAAGTAATTTAGTTACTAGTTTTGATTGTTGAGAAATTACCTAAGTGTAGAATAATGTATTTTTTTATTTGTATTTATTTGAAACATGTATATTAACAATTGGTACAACACCAACCATTATACACTCCCGCCATTTCTGAGCTCTGAATTCATCGAATAAATGTCAATTTGACATTCATTCGAACGAAACTCGATTCGAATCGCGACTTGATGAAGTCAAGCCAAGTCACAATATCATTACGCGATATAAATTCGTTCCTACCAACATTTATGTTTTTGTTAATTTATTCAGACATGAAGGTGTATTATTTCGTTTTCCATGAATCTGCATGAAAACAAACAAAATCCAAACTCATTTCTAGCAACCCACTACAGCCATCGCTCACGCGAATGATTTCAATTATGAAGTAAATAATTTTATTAGCTGCATGGTATACAGGAGCGAGGAGTATGAAGTAACAGAACGCTAATGTTTATTTATTTATTAAAACTTTATGCACAATTAAAACTGTACAGAGGCGGACTTAATGCCTAAGGCATTTTCTACCAGTCTACCTTAGGGTAATGTTCGACGCTTAGGCCTAAATTCTTGTTGGCTGACGGTCGGTCGAGTACGGTTGGTCGTGACGTGAGCGAGAACAAAATACGACAGTCGGTCACAGTTGACGTCAGCGTCATTGTATGGTGTCATGCACAATATACAGGGTATAAACCACCTCATCACAAAGCCGCTAACCAAGCATTCTGTACATCAAACTAAGTAACTTTACGCAAAAAATATTGCTAGGAAACAACTTTTTTTTTGAGGGTATAAATTATGTTTTGTGGTAGAATTCAATGCAATGCACTTAAAACATTGTGCTGATGGATGGATTGAATAGTACGGGGGTCGTGGAGGTGTTAAAAAAACTTGGATTAAAAAAGAAACACTTATCAAAAAGTTGTAACTTTGACCCACCATATCTCCGTAACTAGAAGGTTCCCAAGTATGGTGTAGAACAAAAAACAGATCGCAATAATGGGGAGCACAAGTGCCTTTCGCCTTCGTGAAGTGGTGTTTTACACCCTTTATACATGTATACCTCGTACATGACCGACCGTCATCGCGACAAGAATTCAGGCCTAAGGTGTAAATCTGACTGCTGCATAAATAGGCAGTGCCAAGGTAATATGGATGAAAACTTCTGCCAAATCTTCAGACAGTATTTTTATTAGACTTGAAGAACAACTGTCGATCAGTGAATTGAAGCCGACAACTCAACAGCTATGATAGTCTGACCTATTGCTTAAAGTTACATATAACTACCGACATTTCAATTAATTAGAATTCTATTGATTTATGTTTTATTCCTTTCTATCCTTAAAAGCAGACAGTGTTAGAAAGTACGAAGAAATAATCAATTAACTACTTTTTCCTTAGCCTTGTGGTGTTGTTGTGTAAACAGTAGATTTTCTGCTCGCCTTGCTGCCTGCCCAATACACAAATTGAGAGACGTTAGTGAAATCGCCAAACTCATTGCTAAGTTGAGCCTTCTTATAACAAATCTCAAAACACGCATTTGAGCACTCCATTTAGTATATCATCGATGCAAACGCTCTAAAGTCTGACCACTGCGCCATCGGGCTAAATTTATGCATGACTCGCTTCATAAATTTAGATGTGTTAACTGGCAATTTGTGTTTACTGCTGTTAATGGCTGGAAATCATAGCATAGAGACGCAATTAATTTGTTGCCAGTAGTTTGAATGAAAATCGATAGTGATTTGAACGGTGTTGGAAAGTAAATAAAGGCTCGAACGCTGTTGGCCATGGATGCGTATACGGGTCAACTTTGTTTTGTTTCAGTCGCTATGCTGGCTGGGTTTGGAAAAAAACTATCTACATAATTTTTACTGGCAAGATTTAAGCTTTTTAAACGAATGTTTGACCCTAAGAAAACAATAAAACAACGAATACCGATTATCACATATGAAATTATTCGTGAAACATGTTTCGACAGTTTTTCCCTGAAGGTTTGGCAAAAGAGTCTTACTAACTCGTTACCAACTACATAGTTTGTGATTGGTTGCGACATGGACGGACCGTCATTGTAATATAAGTCCAGTGACATTATGGCGACTCATTGGTGATTTGAATTTGTAAAGCGGTAACATTAATAAGCGTCATAGATGAGAACTTAGGTTTATAAAATTGATCTTGTGACCGTAGTGCAAAGTTATTATTATTTTTAAATATTATAAAGTAGAAGAGTTTATTTGTTTGGTTGAACGCGCTAGTCTCAGAAACTACCGGCTCGAATTGAACAATTATTTTTGTATTGGATAGTCCATTTATTGAGAAAGGCTTTAGGCTATGTAAGATTACGCTACAATTATTAGGAGCGAAGCTGAAATGAAAAATGTTGCAAAAACGGGTTTTTTTTTTACTTTCGTTTGTCTCTCTTATGTGACGGAGACGAAGTTGCATGGGTCAGCTAGTACTTGTATATCGGCCCTAACTTACGAGAACCAGCATGTCCTAGAACCAAAAGTTCGAAGACGTGACTATGACAACTATCAACCCGCACTAGGTATATGTAGTAGATTCCAGCCCACTCTTTAATAAAAAGGAGACCTATGTCCTAGCAGTGAGAACATGTAAAGCTTGTTAAGTCAAGTATTCGACTGCTAAATTCTTCAAAAACCATCGGACCCTTGTTTCAATCAATCCACAATTATTACATTTGATTGCTTCGCCGCAACACAGCCTAGTCTGATGAACTGTTTCGTAATTTATATTTAAAACAATCAGTAATTGATTCAATGGGCTCTTTGAAGTCCCTTTCAAGTTTACAAGTTGTGAAATTTAGAAATCACTGCGTCCCAATTGTTACTTTACCCAAAAATAAAAAGCAAAAACCTCTAGTAATTTTATGTAAGAACTAAAAACAGTAATGTGCTATGCGCTGATTTATTCATTTTTGAGTACCGATAAATCTAGTTTTTTTTTTGGGACTAACTACACGGGTTCCATCTATCTGGCAGAATCTTGTTGCTCCGAAATTCATTTAGCATAACACACTTGGCATAATTTTCTTTAAACGAATATATTAAAGGCATATTTTTTTTTAAATATACTTATTGTTTGGCTGAATGTGTGTATGTCCGAATTTGGAATGGCATACTTTTAGATAGCAGAATTTTATTTGGCATAATTACCTTTGGCATTGTTCATATTTCGCATAATTTCGTTTAGAATAATGTTTACTTAGAACGACGATTATTTGATATAATTTCACTTGGCATACTATGAAGATTGCAGAATTTCATTTGGAATAATTTTATTTGGCAGTATTGCCATTTTTCAATGCCACAAAATAGCATTTTTAACCTTAATTTAAAATTAAAATATTATCTTAAAAAGTCAATATGTTGTGCTAGAAAAGTTAGTGACAGAAAAGAATCGCTCCAAAACCGACTCCACGTAGTCTTGTTTGCCCTACCCCAAGAGTGTAATTTAAAATCGCGTAGGCGCGGAGGGGCGAGGCGGGCCGCGAGTTGAGGAGCAGGTGGTTGTAACACTCGCCGCCGCGGCTGAGGTTGGCCGGCGAAGCCGGCCAGCAAGCCGAAGCTGCGGTGGTGAGCGTTAAACCCATCTGCGACGAACAGCTCGCGTGGGACCGCCGTAGCCCCGCAGCGCCGGAGCCATGACAGAAACCATGCCTGCTGCATGTTGCATGCTTGCTTGCATGCTACATGATTGCTGCATGCTTGTTTGTATGCTGCATGCTTGTTTGCATGCATGCTGTATGCATGGTATATGCATGTTCAGATGTTTACATGCCTGCTGCATGCTTGCTTGCCTGCTGCATGCTTGCTTGCCTGCTGCATGCTTGCTTGCATGCTGCGTGCTGCATGCTTGCTTCATGCTAGCTTGTATACATGCACGATATAATATGCTTGTTTGCCTGCTTTTTCCAGGGAAATAAAAACCAAGTGTTCACAATCGACTGATTTTATGAATTTTCTGTGATATGATAGATGAGTCTTTCCATTATTATGCATATGAAATGTATGCCAAACAATAATTCTAACTGTAAACTTTCTGAGATATGATAGTTCTGCCTTTAAAGACTATCGATATGAAAATTATGCCAATAGATGATTCTGACTGTGAACTTTCTGCGATAAGATGGTTCTACTTTTGAATCTTATGCATATGAAATGTATGCCTGAAGATGATTCTGGCTTACAAAATTATGAGTATGAACCTATGATAAATGAGTATCTGCCAAACTATTTTCTGCGAAATGAAGTTTATGCCATCAGCTGGTATGCAAAATAATATTATGACATAAAAAGTTCTGCTATAAAGGGTGGACCCCTAACTACACACATCAAAAGTGTCTAGGGATCAAGCATTTTTATGCGGATTTCTTGAGATTGAGATGTAGCTTTGTAATAAATTTATGATTTTATAAATTTATATGGATCCTTTTTGGTGCATTTTTTTCTGCAAAAGTCTTGAGATCTCAACTCACGCTTTACTAGAATTCTAAATAGGATATTGAAGGGTCTGTGAAGCTAATAAAAATGATGAGAACGCTTCCACTGAGTTTGTTATTAGGCATACTTATGAATAATTCAAAGCGGAAAAAATAATTTAAGAACAACGGCCTTTATTACAATTCACATTAAAAGTAACTTTTTTTTGAAAAACTGCGTAGGCTTGGACACAATAGTGTTATATCTTGGGATGGAAATAAGGTTTAAGCAACGAAAGAATATACGGAGAACATGAATAATTGAAAACAGTTGTCGGTCTCTTGTGGTATAACTAAGCGGTGTGTACTGTACTATAACTAGCTATATGTATGTTGACCATGAGGAAAGTGAAATAGAGGTAACATCAGACCTGTAATCCTCGTAGAGTTAAGGAGAGGTGCTTTACATTAAAAGGAATGATTCCTGACAAAAAAAAACATTATGTGTAGTACGTCAGTTAGATTTTCGAAAAATATTGGATAGGCACGCGTTTTATGTTTTATCAAATAAATCGCGTCAGATCAAATCAGATAAAACGCGTCACTTTCCTTTAAAAATACATTCAAAACTGACGTCACACGAGTTTTCGACGCATTGTCTTCATTTTTTATCTATCTATCAGAATAATTCGATTTTATTTGTAAACTATCATTATTTTCTGGATTTAATCACGTAACAACTGCCAAAGTTAAAAAACTGATGATCTCTGTCAATAATAAACCTACCCGTTACGAACGCACAGATCGGTAAAACTTATTGACGAAACCAAGACGAAACCACTTACTTTTTTTTTACGTCTAAAAACTGCCTTATTCGGTTTTCATCATTCTCTTGCCCTTATCCCAATTTATAAAGGGTCGGCGCAGGATGTCTTCTTCTTCCATTCTTCGTCATCTCAGTAGTCACCTCCTTTCTAGCCATATGATCATCCTTCACACAGTCCATCCATCACTTCTTTGGTCTTCTTCTACTCTTATAGCCATCTTCATTCATACTCAACCTTTTCCTCATTCCTTCGCATCACATGTCCATACTACGAAAACCGATTACTAAATAACTTTTTAGTACTCTAAAAACTGTCCTCTGTAATAGCAAAAATTAAAAAGAAAATATAAAAAAACTAAAAAAAAATATAACTTAAAAATTTAAAACCTGCCTGCGTAAAAAATAACTAATAACTTGAAATAAAAACTGAAAAGAAAAAAAAACAAGTTCATTGTTACTGATCGTAGCTACTGTGACTAAAACGCGCTGGTATAGGTAACCACAGTTTATTTTACAAAACATACAATAAAACCAAAAGTCACAAGTCTAGCTTCCTGTCACAGTCATATTTGGATTTAGAAAACAATTAAAACTTCCGAAAAGGTGATGCCAATAAGTTTGGTTCGTAACATACTCCACATTTTTATTAAACTCTAGCCTAGAGCTCCTGGGGCACTAACTTCTTAAGCGGTCTCCTGAGAGGGCCAGCACCTGTAACTATGTCCGCCACTCTTGCTACTCCGTCTGGGCCTGTGTATATCTTAGTCACTCTACCTCTCGGCCAAGATCCTCTGAGTAACTGTCCATCTGCCACGATAACCAAGTCGCCCACCTTTATACTTGGGGATGATCCACCGCCGCGTCGAGGAACCAAAGTTGGAAGATATTCGCGAATCTATCGAGACCAAGAATGATCCGTGAGATTACGGCTCTGCGCGAACCGTCTCGTCCGATGATATCCCGATCTGTCAACGTAGCGGGGATTGGTCTCCCTGAAGACGATCCTAATATAAAATGCATTGGTGTCAAGGCTTCCTCACAGTCTGGATCAACTGAAACGTGTGTCAGTGGACGCGTATTCACTAGATTCTCCCACTCCAGTAGAAAGGTCTGCAGGACTTCATCTGAGGGGGAGCGTTCTCTTAGGGTGGTCTTGAGTGCTGTTTTGATTGATCTTACCATACGCTCTCACGCTCCACCCATGAATGGGGCAGAAGGGGGAATGAATCGCCATGAGATCTTCTCATCTGCTACAAATCGGTTAATTTCTGCCCCGTACAGCCCTTTTAGCCCGTACACGGGCTCGAGCACGTGCCAAACATCATTGATGACATACGATACAGTTTTAATTTGTTGTCTGGGTCATCGCGTCACAAAAAGCGGATTCGAACCTGTGGGAACATTTCGCGTCTGTCCGCCGTGAGTGCTATAGCGTTTTCCCTAAACCTCATCAAGATTGCAAGTAATGGCTGTAATAAGTCAGGACCTGGCAAAAGGAGAGAATTAAGACTGATTCCTTTAAACTTCGCGGCTGCGTCGTGTACGACTCTCAACTTACCAGGTTTATGGGCATGAGTAACGCCAAAATGTGGGAGATACCAAGTGATACCAATTGGGGGGGCCGTGCACTCTTCAGCGTATTTCTTATCTAACATTGCTGTAATGTTATCTCGATACATGTTGGCATAATAGAAAGCGCTAATTTAAAATTGTTCGGTACATCCTTAATATCGGGTCGCCAGAGGAGACCGGCTTCAAAGTGACCATCGGATAGTCTATGTACAGTGCCGACCAAAAGTCGATAGGCAATCTCACAAAGCAATAGCTTGACGTTTAGTTTGACTTACGACCTTCTACTTTCAACAAAATAGATATTGTCAGCAACTAGTTGTAGTTCATAATTTCAATGGTAATATCTAAGACATGATGGCCTAGCGGTTGGGCCCGTCCAGAATTAAGAGTGAATCAGTAAGCCGTGAGTTCAAATCCCGCACAGTTACTTTTAGACTTTTTGTAAGTTTTTACTCTACAGATATATTATATTCTTTAACTTGTTTGCTTTGTTCACACATTTCGTAAAGTTAAGGAGGTAGATAGAAAAATAAGTCAAGAATTTAGTTCGATTTCTGTGAGGTAGACATGAGTTTTATGAATATTTTAACTTGATCGGAATTAACTTTGTCGTTTGGTTGTAGTCATACATAATACACTATATAATGTGGTAGTTGATGGTCAGTGACGTGTGGTTTAATAGATAGCAGTATTGTTGTTGGTGTGATTCTTAAAATGCGGGCAAATATTAATATTAAGGCGAGGGCGACTATTATCGCGCTGCATAAAAGTGGCCTTAATAGAACTGAATGTGAGTATTATAATTATTTATGAATTGTAACTTAAACATTAAAAATTAAAAGCGAATGGGTATTATAAATTGTCAATTTATTTGGTGACCTGTGGTTTACATAATTCGTTGTTTTTTTTTCAATCTATCATGCAAGATAAATAATTAGTGTTTATTATTGAATTTAATTTATTTAAATGCAGAGTGAATTGTGAAGTGTTGATTTATAGCATCTGTATTACAGCTGCCTAACATATATATTTTTTTTGTTTTAGAGAAATGCAGTAAGTCTCTGGATCAAAAGGTATGAGGAAGAAGGGAGCCTTGCAAGTAGACAGCGAAGTGGAAGGTCGTCGCTTATTAGCGAAGCGCAGCGAAGCGCAGCGACAACATATCGTGGGCGAGTATGAAACCAATGGTTTCACACCTACGACACACTCGGAGTCACCGCAAACTGTTCGCCATGCCCTCCACGCTGAAGGCTTGCATCACAGAAGATCAGCTAAAATGCCCTTGTTGACAGAAAGACATAAAGAAGAACGATTACGTTTCGCACGGGAATATTTAGACTTTGACTGGATCACTACCATTTTTTCTGATGAAAAGACTTTTACATCAAGTCAAAAGGGTAGACTTCATTTATGGCGCAAGGATAACACTCGCTGGTCCGATAGAAATGTAATCCCTAATACAGACTCAGGTCGAATTATGGATGAATGAGTGCCCCCATAGAAAATCTATGGGGTTTGATAGTGCAAAGGTGGGATACACGAGATGAGAGGTGTATAACACAATTAACAACCCATTACATAAAGGTGTGGGAAAATTTAAGAAGAACCGAAATATGTTGAAACATTGTGGGGTCCATGCGCATACGTCTACTTGACTGCATTGAAAATAATGGGGGTTATACAAAATATTAATCCTAATGTTCTAGTTTTAATTAGACGTTTTACAAAATGTTTAGTGAATATCACTAAACATTTTGTAACACGTCTATAATAATATATAATATAATATAGAATAATTCCTAAATTGAGGTTTAGTTTCAATCTTCTTTTCTTCGGGAAAATGAACACTTAAACTATAACCTCAATATGAGTTACATTTATTGTGACGTCACATAAAAAACATGTTCACGAAGTCTAAATTATGTATTAGTTTTTTGTAAGCTCTGTTGAATACCGATAGATAGAAGTGGGTATCAACAATTATATTTGTGTGATTAGAATATCCTTGTTATGTTAATAAAAATGACTTCAAAGTGGGTATACAGATACACAAAAAAATCTTATGAACGGTTACAAGAGAACTTCTTATATCTAGGTAGGAATGTGACGTTACAAATCTCATTAAAGTTGTTAATTATATGAATAAATGAAACGAATAAAACAATTGTTGTTATCTGTCAGCACGACTTTTTTTTCCACCTTCCAACACCGAAAAAATATTACACAATCACATAAATAGTTATGATGGGTTATTAACTTATATTTAAATCCTTATAAAAATAAATAATGAGCATGAACCCATTTCAAAATAAATACCTAAGTAAATAGTTTTTGCATAAAATACAAATATTAATTAAAGTGGTTACAAAAAAAAATAAAAAAACCCTTATTATGTAAACGGGATTTGAACTCAAGACACGTTGATCGTGAACCCACTGCTTAACCTAAACAGCTATCAACGCCTGGTAAATATGGTCGAAATTTAGCTATCCAATGCAAATACGATCATGCGTTTGCTGCGTGCATAACAAAAGAGATGGTAATATATTTCTTTATGTTTCGTGGAGAGCGACGCGACAACTTGCGACAGTAGTCTGTGGTGTGCGTAGGTACTGTATTGAGACAGCTTACACATACAGCCGCACGGACGCTCGCCCGTGCGTTCACAGCAATATGATCCTTAGCGTGCCTGTGCGCTTATGAACGCTTACTGTACAGTCTCGTGGAGACTTTTTAATGCGTGTTTATTGGAATTGCCGCGGTGGTTTCTTTTTATTATACCAACAGAGTCTAATTTGTAGTTGTCTTTGATTGCGGCTTTGGATGTTCTACTTGACACGAAGCCATGTAAAACTCAACCAAGAGCAGTGTGAATTGCAACTGGTTGGTTATCCTTGCCTAAACGAATAGTATCCACCACGGTTAACTTCCAATGATCTACACCAATAATTAACATAGGTTGTACTTCTTCACAGCATAAAATATCTCCAAAATTGGATAAATACGAATATTTACAAATATCTTCCCTATTTACAGAAGCTCTATAATATTTACCTAAATTTTTGACCAAGCGAGCATTATGTATTTGGTAAGAGTCGGTACAGTTACACCCTTTAATTATAAAATCAACGTACTGAATATCGCAATCACGTGACAAGCCTCCTACACAATCTATTCGTACTCGTTTACTCGGACCTTCGATACCTACATGCTTTGCAATATCGGAGTCTATGAAAGTAGTTGTACAGCCATCATCTAAAAGTGCGTGAGTCTCTACAGTCCCCTGGCACAACATTAAGAAGTGGCCGAGATTTAGGTCTACTTACGCTCGACGAAGGGCGAATAGCCGTAGCATGAGCCGATACTTCGACATCACAGCTGTCTGGTTCAGATTTCTCCTCTTCGATGTCAGTAGATGACTTCGGCGCTGTCTCAAGTTCAGAATCTGAGGTGTCCCCTAGATCGGCGTGAGCTAGCACGTTCTGATATTATCTAAGTTATGTAATAGGCTATGATGTTTGTAGGTACAGCCCCCAACGCTGCACGGAGATTTTACTTTACAAAGGTTAAACCTATGCGACCTATTTTCCAAACATCTATGACATACTTTATTCTTTTTTATAAATTGCCATCTGTCATTCACTGACAATGCCAAAAATTTGTCACATTTGTTGACAATTATGTAATTTCGAACAAAAAATACATTTATTTCCAGTTTTATTTACAAAGGAATTGGAAGGTTTTTCGTCGGGTAGGCCTTGATCTGAATGCGTGCCCCTCTCGATAGGTAATTGAACAGAAGCCGTCGAAGAGTAGAAATCTTGAATTCCATACTTTGTTTGCAGTTCACACTCACGAGATAGGAAGTCAGAAAGCATCTCCAACTTGCTGATGCGTTTGCCAGTATGACTAGCCGCAAACTCATACCAGTTTGCGCGAATGATTGGGGATAGTTTGGTCATTAAAGAATTAAAAATTTCGGGAGAATGCAGATAGTCAAACTGATCCAAAAGTTTTATTATTGTGACGATTAAAGAGCATAGACACGGAGGCAGGTCCGCGCGGGTAGGTGTGTCACTGCACTAGACTCGTATATAGATGATACTCTATGACAGACGGTTGTCACTAGAACCGAGCGGACGTGCACCCGTTTGCATTCCACCAAATCGTTGTTTCATTTAACTACCATCTGTGCTTACCTTTTGTAACTAGTGAACGTTACAATTGGCGACGAGTTTGTGGGTAAGTATACGGAAAAAAAAAAACAAGAAAAGGAGTGAACTATCGGGAAATGTCCCATAATTGACCAACATGCTGGGCGGTGTTTACGTGCAACTTAGAGGTATATGATAGTCATGAAATGGATGGGTATTTAGATACATAATATCATTTTCATTTCATGTCTACTTACGCATCTATAAAAGCCTACATAAAAGCTTTTACGAAAAGTGACAGAGAATTATATTTCATAGACGAATAGCTACTATTTATTGTTGTCATATGTCATAATCGCAAAACTAAATGCATGGACTTGAAATGTAGAAAATGCATGGACTTGGAATGTACTATTTCATACTGAAGCAATAAAAAAAAAACATTGGAATACTTTTTCGCGTATTGTCTAGAGCTGCTCTGTACGGCGTCAAAAGTCTTAGAACTATGCGCCTATTTGATTATAAAAAAAAAAAAAATACAAAGTAGTATGTTTTGACAGATCAAATTCCTGTCAAACGTGTCGGGAAATATAATTAAAAAATAGCTCGCTGTGGTTGAATCATACTTTATGTAATTACTGCAAGGTAAACAAAGTATAAGCGAAAGTAGTGTAAGTATGCTTTGTTTGATTTATATCTGCTATTATCTTTCATACCTGCCTCATATTCTAGACAAGTAATGATTCAAATTTGTCATTGTATTCATGTTTTGTATTTAATTTTACTAATGGAGCACGTAAACACTGCATTGAGCGATGTTAAATCACCCTTTAAGACGATTAGTAAGTCTATTATAGACTGGTACTAAAAACGCCAAAGTAGTAAACTGTATACTGCAGTTGGTACTAACAACACAAAATTAAATTTAATTGGCGAAATTGGAAAAGGTTCCACAATTAGTAAGTCGATTGACCGACTAGTACTAACAAAAACAAATTAAATCAAATGTCAATGAATTTGAATTTAATTGGCGAAATTGGAAAAAGTTCCACAATTAGTAAGTCGATTGACCGACTGGTACTAACAAAAGAAAATTAAATCAAATTTCAATGAATTTGAATTTAATTGGCGAAATTGGAAAAGGTTCCATAATTAGTAAGTCGAATAAACGACTGGTACTAACAAAGAAAAATGAAATTAAATTTCTATGAGTAGTAAACTGACACTTTTAGTTGTCGATTGGTACTAACAATACAAATTGTTGTAACTCGTCCAAAATGTCCCATATACCACTTCTGGACGCTTTTAACTGTGAAAGCGATCCGGCGTCCGTGGGTTTGCAATGGGAAAAATGGAAGAGGGGGTTCGACTTGTTTTAGTTGCATTAAATATATCGGACCCAGAGAAAAAAAGGCCACACTACTACATGTGGGAGGTTTAACACTTCAGGAGATATACTATAATATCCATGATGAAGTGATAGACGTAGCAGTGGGAATTAATGTCGATGTCTACAAGTCGGCTGTTAAGAAACTTGACGACTACTTTTTACCTCGTCAGAGTAAAATTTACGAAAGACATTTATTCAGACTATTAAAACAAGAACAAAGTGAAAAATTCGAAAAGTTTCTTGTAATGCTTCGTAGAAGAAAATGCAAGTTCTCTTGTGAAGAAGACAACTTAATTGATCAAATTGTCGAAAAATGTTGTTCCAATAATCTCAGAAAGAAAGCTCTTACTTTGGGTGACTCGGTTAGTCTCGTAAAATATATTTCTGAAGCAAATGCTTTAGAAGTAGTAGAGAGACAACTTAACGATTATGGTCAGGATTCACAGGCTTCAAATATCAATCAAATAGACACGAAACAGCAAGCCTTTGAAAATATAGCATGCGTAAGGTGTGGTAGTTTGAGTCATAACGGAGACAGTAACAATTGCCCCGCAAAACTAAAAAAATGTTTAAGATGTGGTTTCATCGGACACTTTAAAAATCAATGCAAAACTCGGGCGTCTAAAAGGAAAAATTCAAACACACACAAGTTTTCTAACAAAAAGCCTTATTTGTTGAAGAAAGACAGTGATAAACCAAACGACAATGGATCAGCTACTTACAAAATTGAATAAAGCAAAGGTTTTTCCAAGCTCGACATTAAAGACGCATTTCACCAAGTTGAAATCAGCGAGAACTCAAGAGATATAACAACCTTTATTACGAGTCGAGGTTTGTACCGATATAAACGGCTCATGTTTGGTATATCGTGTGCACCAGAGCATTTTCTAAAAATATTAGAAAGAATACTTCTTCCCTGTGATGGCGTCGTCAACTTTATTGATGACATTGTCGTATATGGCAAGGATGACGCAGAACACAGTGCTAGGCTCAAACATGTCCTGGACATAGTTAAAGAAAAAAATATTCTAATTAATCAGAAAAAATGCGTGTTTAATGTCAAGAGCATAAATTTTTTGGGACATGAACTAAGTCAGAAGGGGTTAAAAAATACGTTAAGGTCGTAGATAGTTTTAGGTAGCAAAAAACTATAGAAGAAATACAAAGTTTCTTAGGACTAATTAACCATGCCAACAAATGGATTCCAAATATGGCGACTAAATCAGAACCCCTAAGGAGGCTTTTAACGCTAAAATTAGGAAAAATGCTGATATTATTCAACATTTGGGTACTGAACAAACAGAGTCGTACCTTGTGTTAAAAAACTCCTTGAGTAATATCCATACACTTGGATATTATGACCCAATAAATATAATATAAAACCACAGTAATGGCAGATGCTAGTCCGGTTGCTTTAGGAGCGGTGCTTATTCAGTATGATAGTAACGGACCACGGGTGATTGCTTATCGCAATAAGAATCTTACAGACGTTGTAAAACGTTATTGTCAGACTGAAAAAGAAGCTCTCGCTCTGGTTTGGGCTGTAGAACACTTTAGAATGTACTTATGTGGCAAAGAAACTTTTGATTTGGTGACTGATCACAAACCGCTGGAAGTTATATTTGGTAATAGATCAAAACAGTGTGCCAGGATCGAGTGCTGGGTGTTGCGACTCGAGGCATACAATTTCAAGGTAGTTTACAAACCTGGAAAAACCAATATAGCTGATTGTCTATCGCGATTGTGTACAATAAATAATGTCCAGCCGTTTGAGGATGAGCATCACATTCACCAAATTATTCAGTATGCAAGGCCATGTGCAATAAGGATGGATGTTATTACGGAGGAGTCGTTACTAGATAAAGAAATACAACTTGTTAAGGAAGCTTTGCAATCTGATGTTTGGGATTCTAGGATTAATAGATATAGGATTTTTCAAACAGAGCTATGGACTCATGATAACCTTTTGTTGAGGGGAAATAAGATCGTAATTCCACTTAAATTACGCCAACAAGTTTTGGATGCAGCTCACGAAGGGCATCCTGGCATTGGAGCGATAAAAGGACGGCTACGTACCAAAGTATGGTGGCCCAAAATAGATTCTGATGCTAAAAAAAAAAAAAACAAGCTGCAAGGGGTGTACTTTGGTATCTGCTCCAAATCGCCCAATGCCAATGACTCGTCGAGAGTTACCAACCGAAGCTTGGGCAGATTTTGGGTCCACTTCCTAGTGGCCATTATTTGTTCGTCATAGTAGATTATTTTAGCAGATATAAAGAAGTGAAGCCAATGAAGACCATAACATCTGCAGAAACAATAAAAGTACTTAAAGAAATATTTTAACGGTTAGGTTTTCCTCACAATAAAACTGCCGACAATGGGCAACTACAGTACTTTCACAGTTTTTATGTCTTGTGACTGGGACTGTAGCTACATTTAATTTTCATCTTTGTTTCGACAATATTCAAAAGTGCCTGTTATTGGCCTACTTGAAATAAATGCTTTGATTTTGATTTTGAAACAATTTGCTAGCGACGAGTTTAAAGCATATGGCCGTGAATCAAATATTAGGATTAATTGCACTATCAATAACTGATATTGACCAACCATGTGTTTCAGAGTTTAGAGATAGGGACAAAATAATGAAAGAAAAAGGAAAGGATTATGCGGACAGGAAACGAAAGGCGGAGAGCACAGAAATAGATGTCGGCGAATAAGTTTACGCAAAAATCTAGTTAAAGAAAATAAATTGACACCAAATTTTAACCAACACCGCATACAGTTGTTAATTCTAGAGGTTGTTCTGAATATGACATCAAGAACGACATCACCGGACAAGAGTTAAGGAGGAGTATTGTCCATCTTAAAAGAGTTGAAGGTAAATGGCAGGTGTGTGGAGAAAACACACCTGATTCCAATGATATCAGTGCTTGCATTTCAGGCAACGAATAGTATTTATTTGTTTCAATCCTGTTTCCATGTTTAATCTTCTTTTGTTTTGTTTTTGTGTTAATTAACTATTCGATTAGTGTTAATTTAAAATCATAAAATAGACTATGATCTCTGAGTTTGTTTCGGCTGTTTCTTCTCAGAGTAGTCAGGTACGAAACACCGGCCCTATTTAGTTAAAAAGTAAAAAATAACGTATAAAGTAAAAAAAAAAACAGTTTTATAAAACTTGCGTTACATACATTAATGAGTCTAATTCCAACTAAGTTTCATATGAGTTAAAGATTTGAGTTTTCGTTTAAATGTATGTACAAAAATCTGAATTATTTTATATTTGTAAAAAAGGAAGAGGTGTGACGATTAAAGAGCATAGACACGGAGGCAGGTCCGCGCGGGTAGGTGTGTCACTGCACTAGACTCGTATATAGATGATACTCTATGACAGACGGTTGTCACTAGAACCGAGCGGACGTGCACCCGTTTGCATTCCACCAAATCGTTGTTTCATTTAACTACCATCTGTGCTTACCTTTTGTAACTAGTGAACGTTACAATTATGCCAATGCAATTTTTGACCCGGCACGTAAAATTTACAAAATCTTTACCTTCTGCGCCAACTTTAGGTAAAGCGCGCACAGCGTTGATTTCCCGCATCAATATTTTTTCGGGACGACCAAAACGCATCTCGAGTGCGTCAATTGCCTCCATAGGGTCGCTCGCTGATACAAGTAGAATATAAACGGCTTCACGAGCGGCGCCACGTAATGATGAACTGATGCGAGTTAAGTTTTCCACTACAGTAAATGATGCCTGTGCATCAATAAAAATACGCTTGAAACCAAGCCAGTCCGTGGCAGATTTTCCATCAAATACTGGCAGTTTGATGTCCAACTTCTTGAGTCTATTATTTAGTGAATCAAAAATGCAGATATGATCGTTATGTCCGCAGCTGACGGCAGCTCCATCGGGTGGCTGGAAATTATTAGTAATTTTAGTTGTGTAAAGGTTAGTTGGGTTTTGGTTAGGCACGTAGGTCTCACGGTGTGTAGTATTCATTATTCCGGAGTGTACATTTCGACCTGGGCCTGAACCAGAAGGAACATTGAGCATTTCGTTATATACGGTCGTGTGTGCTGTTGCAGCGGGAGGTACGAGTATTTTACCTCCTGGGATGATGTTTGGTTGTACATCATTTAGCCAATGATTGATGTTGTCTGCTTGTGCACTAGCGCGATCGCTGCTATGATCGTTGCCTCTTAAACTGCCTCTTACGCTATCTACTTCGATAGCGGCCAGTTCGGCCTGAAGGTGTAGGTCAGCCGCTTTGCGCTTGAGTTCGGCTTGTCGGGCTGTGATGTCACAGAGCTGACGTGCGTGTAGTGCTTTAGCAGCGAGTTTTTTTGCCTTTATGGTATTCGAGGATCGTGTAGACCCTAGCGATTTTGTGGTTACCGACTTAGGTGTGTTGTGTGTGTGTTGTGGAGGGGAGTCACGGCTACCTGAGGGCACACTGCTGTCGTCATGGACATGCGGCGCTTGATGGGCCTTTAATAGGTAAGGAAAGCATACAGACTTTGAGTTGGGTTCATCAGCTGTCGGGGGCGCGCTGCTGTTAATATTGACGGGCGGCGCTTGGTGGGCCTCCGACGGGTGGGCTGTGCATCCATTCTCATTCCCGTTAGGGCCGGCGACTCCGTTTGAAGCTCCTTGTGGTGGTTCACTATTTTGTTCTTTAGATCGGGTATTATAAACCATGGCACACCATGGCTCCTTTTCACGTGGGAGAAGGGCCAAAATGTTACTGATCGTAGCGACTGTGACTAAAACGCGCTGGTATAGGTAACCACAGTTTATTTTACGAATCATACAATAAAAACGGGCAAACCAAAAGTCACAAGTCTAGGTTCCTGTCACAGTCGTATTTGGATTTAGAAAACAATTAAAAGTTCCGAAAAGGTGATGCCAATAAGTTCGATTCGTAACATTCATTAATAAATTCTAATACGGAACATATTGACTGCAACAGTCAGGACCCTTGTTGGATGGAATGATTTTAGTCTAGATTATTTAATAGTTCACTAGATTATGATATCCGGGGTAACACAAGGATTTTAACGATACTACGTACATCGAAATCGGTTTAGGCGTTGAGAAGTTATATTGAAATAAACAAACTCACAAACATACAAAAACATACACGAACCCTGAAAACATAAGACTCCTTTTTTTGTGTAGTCGTGTAAAGAAATAGTTGACAATCATGTTATTCTTTGCAAAACAAAAAAAAATGGAACGCATTACCAAGTTGCGTGAACATTATTTTTCTTGACTCACAGTTACTGTTGTTTCTCTTAACTTTCTTTTTCTTCGTCCGAGTTTCAAATGTCCAGCAAAGTTAGCTTTTGAGTAGGGATGACATAAAAATATCAACAACGTAAGAAGATAATGAAATGTTTTGGTACAATAAATCCTTTCTTTTTGTTGGCTTGAGATGCTGCCACATAATTTATTGTTCATAATTTAATTTGCTTTGTTTAAAATTATAATATTATCTCATTAGAAAGTCAAGCTTTAGCATAAAATACTGCAAACAAAGATAAGTTTGATATTTTGGGAACATTTAATAAGGAACGAACAAGTTACCCGTATAAACGTAATCGGGTTATTTTTTAAGGTTAGGTGGAAAACCCTCGAGTAAATATTAACCTTTATTATAGGGTTAATCATCCTAAAATAACTGGTCTCCTTCTCTGACTCAAATAATACCCGACCAGAAGATATCCACCTGCAGCTCTGTCGTTTGCCTCGTTTAAATTCTAAAAGGTACAGGTGGCTGTCTTGGATGGGTAAGATATATCTGGTTAAATCATAGGACTTATTTTTTGACATCACAAATACGCAAGAAAGTGATTAGAACTGATGTGTTTTTAACCTGCTTAATCGGTTCCTGACATTTATTTACACTGTATCGCCAAAGGAACAGGAGTAAATGATAGCGTGACGGAACGAATGGAACGTGTTTTGCCGACCCCCCAAGTAACGTGGGAGTAAGGCAGGATGATGGTGTAGCAAAAAAAAAACGTTCGGCCGCCTCCAAACATTTATTAGAGAAATTATGTTACAGCATCAGTACTTAAGTATAGGGGACAGCGTAGGCCCGAATAGGTGTCAAATATTTCACTGTTTTGATTCGCCCGTCGCAAATCGGATCGGAATCGGAATCGGATCAAATATTTCGCTGTTTTGAATAATTTGGCAATATTACTGTATGGAAATAAGAATTATACCTAAACTTATATCGTCACTTACGGGATATCTTCCGTGTTTTTTATTATTTTGAGCACCCGAACCGTGAAAGCTTATAACAATGTTTAAGTATACCTAACTTATGAAATGCAAAAAATACTAACGTAACACCGAATAATCAGTTTAAGATACTTATAAATAAAAAGTATTTGGTTTCCAAATGCCTTTTCTACACCTAAAACGGATACGACATCCAATTCAGTGTTTTCATTGCAATTCCCTATTAATATTCTAGTTCAGCAGTTAGCCGTATTTCTTATTTCCATACAGTAATGTTGCCAAATTAATAAAAATAGGTAAATATGTGACAGCTATTTGCGACGTTAAAAAAATTTTGGAACGCTCGACGTCATAGGCATTTTCTCATAATGAACCTTTCGTCTCCTTCACGTGTCGATGACTATGTCATTTGAGACGGCTAAGAACTTGTCTACATGCTTAGCGCCTTCAGTACCGTCCATGGATGCGTTCGGAAATATTATTAATTAGTACAGTATGAAGTTGCGCAGTCATCGATATAATGGCGTAGTATATTATACCTTCTGATAAGATTACTGCATCCGCAAGAGAACCAAGGTCACCGACGTAGCCCGAAGAATTGCCAAACTTAAGTGGCAGTGGGCAGGTCACATTCAGCTCGCAGAACAGCCATAAAGTTCTGGAGTGGTGACCGCGAAACGGAAGACGATACGTTGGAAGACCTCCCACTAGGCGGACCGATGACCTGGTGAAGGTTGTGGGAATCCGTCGGATGCGAATCGCAAGTGACCGGTCAATGTCACGACACTTGGGGGAGGCCTATGTCCAGCTGTGGACGTCTTTCGGCTGAAATGATGAAAATATTACTGATTTGTGAAAAAAGTCTAAGTAATGTGCCCGACCAAAATGTTTTGAGAATAAATAATGAGAATGGGGGCCATGGGCAAGCCGGGCCCCATGTGCCCTTTTGGTGAAGACGGCATTGCGTCCATCAAGTTCTTGTAATGAGCAAGTACAAAGGATAGGGCATTTCATATCGGCCACGATATACGGCTTGCGTGTTCTGTTGTTTACTAATTATAAGATCTGACTCAACTTGCGAGTGATACAGCGACAAACAGTGGATGTAATTTTAATTTAGTATACTCAATGGCAGACATTATTGTATTTAAACATAATTATTGTACCTAGTCATTTCCATCTTTTAATTACTTTCGTGTTTCAATGATTGTTTGTTTGCTTGTCAGATCCAGTCATTAGTAAGGACTTCGAATGAATCGCAAGTTGGCCAGGTGGTAACATCAAGCGACCAACTTATATAACATTATTTTTTGTTTACACTAAACCCGAAAAGGGGTCATTGTACTCATCATTTTGAACAACTTTTTCTATGGGACGAACCTTGAAATCGCGAAAAAAAAATCAGCTGTTCCCTACATTTATGTTCGCATAACTCGTCAAAATGTAGGGAACAGCTGATTTTTTTTTCGCGATTTCAAGGTTCGTCCCATCACCCCAAAAATAAAGTAGTTTCTCAGCAAAAATTTTTGCATTAAGTTACTTAGTTTGATGTACAGAATGCTTGGTTGACGGCTTCGTGATGAGGTGGTTTACACCCCGTATACTAAAACCGTCCTCGGGTACCATTCTTTGTATTGGTGAAAACAGTATGTACATCGGTGCAGTAGTAATTGAGTTTATAGCGAACAGACAGACAAACGCGACCTATGCCTCAAAAAACCGTTTCTTATAGAACGGTCTGTTTTCTACTAATTTATTACTTTCAACACAAAAATCCCAAGACTCAGTTTTAATTTTGATTAAAACTACCGTTAACGTTAAACATTTTAATCTACATTTTAACCACGGCTAAGAAGTAAGCAAGCGGTGTACGTACAGGGGCTGCAGCTAACGGAGCCACAAATTGCCCGCCAAACGGTCGAGCTACGTGCAGGTAACAGGAAGCCTTGAATTACCAACTGGCTGAATAGAAGGTTTTATGTTCGCGTCAGGTTTTTTCGTACAGTCTAATAGGATAGGAAGAAAACATCGAAATTCTATACACTATTTTTTAACCGTTTTAATTACTTTTAGGACGGAATAGCACTCATGAAAATAAACGATTTTTACTATGGGATCGTATCGTATCTATGAAGCAGCTTATTAATTTTTCAAGATTTCTTAAAGTAATTAAAACGACTTAAAAAACGTTATATACAGGGTGTACACAGACTCATTACGAAGCCGTCAACCACGCATTCTATACATCAAACTAAGTAACTTTACGTTAAATTATTGCTGGGAAACGACTTTTTTTTGGGGTAAAAAAACATGTTTTGTGGTAGAACTCAATGTTACGCTTTCAAAATATTGTGTGGATGGATGAATTGAACAGTACGAGACTCGTGGAGGTGTTTAAAGTAAATATTTTACATTAAAAACTCGTATTAAAAAAAAACAAACTTGTCAAAAAGTTGGAACTTTGGTTAAGGTTCCCATGTATGTGGTTCCCATATAAAAATGATAGCAATGACGGGGAGAACAAGTGCCTTTCGGCTTCCTTAAGAGGTTTTTTTCAACCTTTAAAGTAATCTTGTTCTTTTGCCAGCTGTTTTTACGCATCGAATTAGGATTGACGCACGGTTGGCGCAGTGGCTGAAGGTTTGATTTCTGATCACCGCACGGAACATAATATGTTCGTATGGGCTAGAGATAGTCAGTTGTTCCGAGTCTGGCTGATTTTCAATTCACCCACGATTCAAGAGAAATTCCTAGTGTGGGAACCGACTTTAAGGGGCAGTTTTTTTTATCTAGCTTTGCCTTACCAGTTAAAATACTCTTGTCTAAGTCTTGACGACCCGATTGGCGTAGTGGTAGTGACGCTGCCTTACGTTCTTAGGGTCCTGGGTTCGAATCCCGGTAGGAGCGAATGTTTGTGTGATGAGCACGGACATTTATTTCCGAGTCATGGATGTTTATATGTACGAGTATAATAAGTATGTATTTACAAACAAAAAAGTATAAATGTAGTATATCAACTATCTAGTGTCCACGACACAAGCTTTGCTTAGTGTGGCACTAGGTGGCGCTGTGTGTTAATGTCCAGCGATATTTATTTATTTTATTTATTTATTTATTATATACTTTTTATCCCGAAAGTGCGTTCTCACGTATAATTGACGCCCTTAAGGCGGGCGTAGCCGTGAGCAAAACTTAGTATAGAATAAAATATGAAGAAATCGACGTTCGTTTACGTAAGTTCCAGGTAATATTCCATGCCAGTTATTATTGAAGTATACGGAGAAGACCCATAAGATTCAATTTCATTTTCATTTATTCAGCCCCATTACAACTAAACTTATTCTACAAGCTAAATGGAAAAGAAATTTCTTGGTAATGAATTAGTTTTTTAATGCTTTACGTGCTCAGAATTTAAAACTTTTTCTCTTCTTGGAATTCCCTTGTTTGTTATACCTACGATTTTATTAAAGCCTTATTTTAGATCAAGAATTGTAATTTACATTTCATTTTGTTAGTACCAAGAACACCAGAAACAAAACATCACATTTTAACAAAATAATGGAGATTCTAGTTACTGTAAAACACATAGATTGTACCAACATCTCCTAACCTATTTTGACTATTCAGAATTTTATTTGACATTAGCATTATTATAACTTTATCTCTTTGACATTTATTGAAACTGATTATATCCCCAATTAATATTGACATGCATGTACCTATTTCTTAATATTGATTTTATTACGAATGTGAAAGTTACCATAATTTTATAAAATTCTACCACTACAAGATATCTTAAAAGTTGAACTAGTGTGAAAGTACCTGAAGATAATGTTGTTTAAAATTATATATTTGTACGCCTCTGGGCAAAACATAGAGGATCTACCTATCTGTATCATCATTGTTATAATTTGACCTATGTTTACAAATAAAGGATTCTGATTCTGATTCTGATAGTATCCATGATATAGTTTCCCCAACCGTGTACGTCTCATCAGTTAAATTAAGACTCATGTAGTATTTTACGATAAACTGTATAAAAATGCAATATCTGGACTGCTACTGAAATGTCAGATGGAATAACCCAATAACACTTTCCCCGATTTGGGAATTTAACACATCATGCTCTGCAAATAACATTTGCGACCAGTAGACCAACGAGGCAGTTTTCTAAAAACTGTATTTAATTAAGAGGTATAGTTTGTAAGTTTGAATGTAGAGTAACCTTCAAACAACTGATCTGATTCCGAAAATTCTACCATTTATAGAAGGCAACATTGTCTCCAAGTCTCATAGGAAGAAAATCACGGACACTTTTTTTATATTCCATTTTTATTTTATTTAATGTTCTTATTTTATTTTGTTTAGTACCATTGACATTAATTGATTTGATCTTTATTTCTGATATTTTAATCATTTGTGATTGAATGAACTTTATTTATTTATAACCAATCAGTTGACTCTAAAATTGACAAACGTTTTGTATATTATTGTTTTATGTCAAATAATACGGGTTAACAACCTGAAATAAATGTTTTTTTTTTGTATTTAATCATTCTGTCCGAATACTTACTTTTTAGTGTTATAATCACAATTTTACCATTTATTTTTTATTTATTTTTATTTATGTGTTGTCCTGTCGGGCTAATAAATGCTTTTTCTTTCTTTCTTTCTTTCTTTGCATTCTCTTGTCTGTTAATTGTCTCGTGTAATACTCTTGTGTCCGAATACTTTATAATTGGCCTCCTTTTATTATTTATATCCTATCTGTATAATAAAAATATTTAAAACATTTCCGTGTGATAATTTACGACCAAAAGGCGACGGAACCCGCGGCCAAAAGTTTATCAAGAAAAACCTTAGGTATAACTTTCTATTCACCCAGTTATCTTAACCTTGATGCTCCACATACACGTAGGTGCCGTAAAGTTTGGCAGGCAATTTGTGTGTCAGTTAACAGCTACCTCGTAGATTCGAGACACGGCCTACTCTCACAACAACTCAATGATACGGCGAGATTTATTGACGAATGAGATTGGAACGGCTTAAGTTGGATGGGCTTTGAGAAAGTGAAGATTTAAAATGTTGGAAAGGGATTCTTGTGTCATACAAATTCAAGTAGATTTAAAATTATAGACAGAGTGGTCAGTAGATTGGTAACCACCGAGATACCGAGCTTCCGCCATGAATCGGAAAGCACGTTAAGCCATTGGTCCCGGCTGACATTTGTAGATCTATGACAGTCGATAGTCTGCAAATTTCACAACCATTCTTTCAAAGGGTATTACCCAGTCACACAACAGGGTTTTGGAGGTCAGATAAAATATTAGTATTTCGATGCATCTCGTCATCTGGAGGCCAACCTAAACATTGTTTGGAAATGGGTAGGCAGATGATGATTTAGTATTAAAATTTATTTATTTTATTATACATTTATTTTCCTGTTATATGTTCCTGTCAAGTTATATGACAGTTTACTGATCCTTACAAAACCATTCAGCCTCTTTTTTATCCTTTAAACGAGTCTGAAGCACAACATTGTGATAATTTAAAAGATATTACAAACATCTAAATTCTGCTTAGAAATGGAAGACGGACAGTATAAATTATGGCTGCACACATACGCTTTAAATTCAGCAGAGGGAACAGGTCAGTGCAACAGCATGATGGGTTGCCAACCTGTCTCTGCATTTGCATTGTTGTGTCCATCCAGTGTGTGGATTGGTGTTCATATTATAATGTGCTAGCTGTCCGGTAAAAGCTGCAAATCTAGAATTATCATTTGGATAGCAACAATCTATTACAATCAAAATAATGTGAGCTATACCTTATACTATGACATTTTATCTAACAAATATTTGACATCTTACTAACTAAATAATTAATACATAAACCTGGAAATTGTAGAAACGAACTAAAGAAAAAAAATTAAGCAGATACAAAATAGGCAAGATAATCTCGCGTTTGTAATTTTAAAGATAAACGATGACTATAGAAGCAAGTACTTTTCTCGAAAGACCTTGCATCACTCACTAAGTAATTTACTATCAAAATTCAAAATTATGAAATTCGTACAAAACGAGTTCACAGCTTAATATGGAGCGAGACAAGAACTGGATTACCCGCATAGCCAGCATTTCATCAAGCCAACTCCTCAAGTATTCTCAAACAAATTTCACAAATGATATGCAGATGTAAATGAAAATATTTGCAAGCAAAATATATGGGACCGCACGCAGATGTATGAATTTCTTCGATCGACCTAATTCAATCTCCCTTGGTATACTTTTGTATACAACAAACCTTATCCGACATTTAGCTAGAAAATAAAAAGCTGGAATATACGTCGGGACGGATTGCACATAACCCGACAGTCTTTTGGGATTTCCTTCTGCTAGGTTTTAAGATGACTGCTAACTGTACCGTGTTGTAATGTGAAGTGAGATTGAAATCTTCTTCGCTGTTCCATTCACCATCACCACCATTGGCAGCATTTTTTAACCTACTGCTAAGTACAGTCACGTCTAATAATATGTACTGCAAGGTAACAGGCCTCATCCTTTTTGTGACATTCACTTGGTCATCGTAAGTCGCCACCCGGTTGTACCCGAGTTCTTCTGAATATCATCTGCCTTACTGGTTGTTCAATTATAGTAACGTTAACATAAAGAAGAAGGCAAGATCTTTGCAATGATATACACTACATCAGCACTAACCGTAAAATGCGAATTTAACACCAAACATCTCTCTACTGGATGGCAAAGACATCCTTCTAGCGTTTACTGCTGCACTTAAACCTGCATAAGCTCTGACTTGAGATGATACTCTAAAAATTTTAATACTACTTTAAAATGCACTCTCGTCATACGAAGAAACACGTTCCAGAGATATCGATCGACATACTTCTTCCGTCAAATTATTATGATCACATCAACTTCCAATGGAGTGCCACAAGGAACTATCTTAAGGCCAACTTTAAATAGATCTCCATGTCTCGTAAAATAATGTTACGCTTCGGTGTGAGCGGCCGTCTACGTTATTCGCATGTAAATGGAGGAGTCATATTGAAATTCTAAGGATTCCAAGGATGTAGGTACTTGCTTTTTGTAAGGCTTTTGCGGTTCCACTTGATCAAGACTACTCTAGTGGATTTACTAATTTTGTTGTAACATTACACAATGTGAGATGCATTTTGAATATCAGAATAGAAATGATATTATAAGTTTCACAGTCCTCGATACGTCATTATCTAGTTCCCAGTAAACAGTTCTACTTTGACTGTATGTGTTTTTATTCTAATAAGCTTCGTCCTATGTATTGCAACGAAAACAATATTCATATACTTTTAAAGACGGAGGAAGCTTCCTCTTTGCTTTATAAAAAGTAATGAGCCAGAAAATCAACATAAACATTTCAATATTGTTACAATATTGCATACCTTTGTTCGTTTCCTTCATTTCCACATTCTGTTTACGTCAATATCTAAATAATTCTCGGAACGGGCCTTTTGTTTATACCTACTTAATGCCTTATTTGAATAAGCAACAAAATGTTTTTCATTAGCTTTTTAAAGGCAACGCCATTAAATATTCCGTGAATAAATTAAAAGGCTAACAGAAGTGCTGAAAAATGCTTCATTTTGTTTAACCTTCTTTAATAAAGGAAAATTCCTTAATTACAAGTTATGTAGGTATTGATTTTTGTATTTCTGATGTACCGACACAGCCCCCGTTTTACTCGCTGTTAATTTATTTTCGTTTTATTAAAACGTATCCTTACTTTTTTTTTAATAGGTACTTTTGAACCAGTCCTACCAAGGGGTATCATATTACCCAGAAATTACTGGGTTTAGCAGGTTAGATAGGTAGTCAGTCCATGACAAATTCTGGTATTCAGCTATATACGGTTAGACAGGAGGCTTACACCAACATGGTTGCTAAACGCCAGACAGATGATGATGACTAAATAAAAAGTGTTAAATAAATAAAAAGAGTAAGAAACCCAGTATTTATTTATTCAACACTTCAAGCACAAAGTACAGAGGTGGACTTAATGCCATAGGCATTGTCTACTAGTCAATCTTTGGGTGATGCAGGGACAAGCAATAATAGATGTATACAGGGTGTACACCACCTCATCACTAAGCCGTCAACCAAGCATTCTATACATCAAACTAAGTAACTTTACGCAAATATTATTGCTGGGAAACATTTCTTTTATTGGGGTTAACAATCACGTTTTTTTGCATAACTCAATATAACGCACTCAAAACATGGTGCTAATGAATGGATTGAATAGTAAAAAGTCCGTGGAGGTTTTTAAAGTAAAAATCTTACAACAACAACTTGTATTTAAAAAAAACAGTTGTCAAACAGTTGTTACTTTGACCCCCAATATCTCCGTAACTAGAAGGTTCCCAGCAGGCACGTCTCCAGACTTTTGGTTCGGGGGGGGATAAACATTGAAACAACCATGAGAACTGTGTATGGGCGCCGGCAAATTTTTTTCCATAAAAACAGCTCGAATTTCGACTCAAGGAGTAATTTGGCCGATCTATCCGAAAAAGCCTATCAATTAAACAAAAGTAGGATTCGAAAAGCGAGTGTAGCGTGCTTGACAATTTTTGCATCCATCTCGAATTTGATAAGTTTTCTTTTGTCCTTTATTAAAAAAATACGCCAAATTCTATCTATTAAATAAAAGCTTATGAACGCAAAGGGCATAAGCAGGTAATATGTCTGAGCACGCTCGTATATTTTCTGATAGATTAAGTTAATTTTCCCGTTAATTACAATCAGGAAGGAAAATAGGAATACGAGCGAGCTCGAAAATTTTTGCTTTCTGGCTCGGATGCTAAGTATTTTCTAATAAAATTACTGTACTATTATTTACGTACTTCGTTTTTAGGCAGATTTCGGGGGGGGATAAATCCCAACTATCCCACCCCCTGGATACGTGCCTGGTTCCCAGGTATGGTGTAATACAAAAAAATGTTCGGAATGACGAAGAGAACATGTTCCTTCCGGCTTCGTTAAGAGATGTTTTACCCCCTTTATTCAATAACTAGCTGACCCGTGCCCACTTCGTTGGGCGGTGCGATGTCGCATCTCTCTTGTTGCCGAGACGTCGCTGCGCACGTTCAGCGCTAGATTCTCGACCACGAGTCCGTACAAAGCATGTTCTAATGCGGTTCGTGAATGGACGGCAGCATTTTGCGATTTAGTTATTTTATATTATCTTCGAAACTATTTAACCAATTGACATACTGTTTCAGGCAAATCGTATCTCTATGATGTTCTTGTGATCATAATAATATTTTTTTCGATAAGGTTTAATATTTTGTTGTTTAAAAAATCGTCCAAATGTGTCTTTTTTTAACACATAAAAGCTACTTTATCTGCTAAAATATAAAAGATAGAAATATGGTGTCGTGGATTTTTTTGTAGAACTATTCAAAGCGGACCAGGTTGCCATACATTGTTTTCAATTATATTCAACTGTTAAGGCAGCGCATGCGCACTCTGTTGTAAGAGCTATTTTTTCCGCCTGGCTAGACAAAAATGGAGATAGTTCGGTTAATATGCATGATATTATTATCTTTATAATTTATAGCCTATAGCACTCACGAATAATGTAGCTTTCTACCAGTGAAACAATTTTTAATATTGGTTCATTACTTCCGGAGATTATTCCCTACATACAAACCAAACAATTTTACCTCTTTATAATATTAGTATAGATAAAATCAACATTCAATTCTGTTGACAGCCTCGCCTCTTCGAAAACAAAGTAGAGCTAGCCACAACTTTTATGGAAAACGCTTTCCACTTTAAACCCCGTACCCAATCTCCTTTCGCTGCAGACGGCTTTTACTTTTTTAAACATAATATGTTATTCTCTTTCGTTCTAACAGGTCTTGAAAAGTTCACCGCTATGAAAGACAGGAATAACATGTAAAATTCATGTTTCTAGTTAACGAAACAAGAACGATTCTTCTCAGTGGATGTTCCCAACTCGAAACTAAGAAACATTATTCAAACTTCCACCGAATTGTCTAGGGAATAGTCTGAAGACGGTTGGTTTTTTTTAGTTCTACTTAGAGAAACTTCGTGCAAATACTGTCGTAGTATTTTTGTCATGTATTGTGGTTCGACTACGTGATGAAAATAAAACGATACATTTGGAAAGGTGGAGTACCTAAGCTGGCTCTAGGCCTACAGCTTTATGTTGGTTTTCGAAGTTGAGTACTTGGGGACTTTCTACCAGTATGATTGAGATGAAAATATAAATAGAAATGACTAAATTCTGACTTGAAAAGCGAAAGTATTTCTGTCTGTCGGTTACCTTTTCTTACGTCAACTGTTGATCAGGTTTTAGTCGACCTAGGCTGATAGAATATACACTATCTATACTATATAATATTATAAGTTTGTTGTTTTGTTTGGTTGAACGAGCTAATCTCAGGAACTACCGGCTCGAATTGAAAAAATATTTTTGCGTTGTATAGTCCATTTAACGAGGAAGGCTATAAGCTATACAACATTACGCTGTGATCAATAATAAGCAAGCGGAGCATTAATAAGAAATGTTGCAAGCGGGAAAAAGTTTCCGTTGAGCAGGCGATGCGTTGCGATATCAAAACTTCGAATGAAGTCGCGAGCAGAAGCTAGTACTTTTGTACGGCAGAAAGTGACAATGATAATTGTGTTTTTTCCTTCAGGAATTTCTCAGTAGCTGCCACGGAGTCTGGGTTTGTGCCCAGTTGATGGCAATAAGCTCGCCCCCTATTACATGGAACTTAATTGGCAAAATCTGGGTGTACTATTAGGTACACCTCTGCTTAACCTAACAGGAATTATTGGCGTGATGTTATGTAAAGTGAAAATTTCCGGCCCCACCTCGGGCGTACCCACCGGCAACAAATAGTTTCCACATAGATTACTAAATTTTCAGTGATATTCTTAGAAGTCACTTGTTAATCCAAGTTAACAAGAATTGATATAACAGGGATACTTTAACGAAACGTTTAAAGGCTACGGATGGGGAACTTCATCGCAGAAATGACTTCTCTCATTCACTGCCCTCTATGCCCTAAAACTTGCAGTCAAAACATAAACGGGGGATTTATCCCCTCCCCCCCCCTTCTCCACAATCTGACTTTTAAATAAACGGGATCATAACCACTGCGAAGTACGTAAATTATAGTAAAGTGATTAGAGCGATTTTTACACAGTTCACATGGTTGTTTCAATGTTTGTCCTCCCCCGAATCAAAATTCTGGATACGTTCTTGACACCTTGACAGAATAAGTACCGATTTAAATAAATACGCAATAATTTCGTACACACTTGAATTGAATATGTACGGTCATACAAGCTATTTAGTTTACAGTTTAACCCACAAATTAAACCACACACCACACCCACACACACACCACACACACACACACATCGTAAAATGTAAACCAAATAGCTTGTTCGACCGTACGTAGTTCAGTTGACCGGTTTAGTTAGTCTAAGTTTAGCTAACTGAACCGGTGAAAAATATAGGCATCTGTTTCCACTAGTGAACTAGTGGAAACAGATGCCTATATTTCTATACAGTTTGTTCCGTCGGTTGTGTGTAATTTGAATGTTATTGAATCAATAAGCATTTGTTTATTTGTTTTTTAAACAACACGAAGAAGAAAAGATTTATATTATTACTAACCTTAATAATTAAACGTTCCCTCAAAATCAGAAATAGACACACGAAAAGTCACAAATAAAGACACCTATAGACGAGAAAATCTATTGTTTTCGGAATTCGTGATGGTATTTCTTTTATTGTTTAAGTGGAAATCCAGACGGCAATGTCCTCATTGTTCTCTATAACTCTATTATTGCCTAGGAGATCCAATTAAAAACTCAGGAGGAAGAAACAAAAGGTATTCCTGTTACTAGCTATAATCCGTTATGGATTCGGCAGACGAACGTTTTTTGTCAAGAATTTTGGGACTATATTTAATTTTAAGACGAGCTGATTCCCGCGGCTTTACCTGCGTATAAAATTTATATACTAAAACCTTCCCCCTATTGGTGAAAATAGCATGAAAATCGGTGAAATAATCTGTTTGTAATTATCGCGAACACACAGACAGACAGACAACCGCGGCGGAGGACTTTGTTTTTTTATTTTTAATATGTAGTGATGAAGTCTTTAATTCAACAAGTTGCTGTCTGCAAAATGTGCAGAGAGCAACTTGAAACTGAACTTGAACTTAAAATAGACATAAACATATATGTTTGTAAGTCCATTTTTATAATTTAATGTTTTTAACGTGATTCATATTATGTTCTGCTAAAGCGCCCATTTTCGGCCCCCAGATCGCCAGCGACGCTAAGACGAAAAATACTTTCGCACTTTTTACATACTTCCTTCATCACTAATGATTTAATTATTGATTTTGCCTCACCACCGATCAAATATTTTTGTCCAAATACTTTAGCGCCTAAATATTTTCCAAGAAAATCTTACAATAGTTTATTGTTCCCATGTTTTTGATCAAGCTAACAAAAGACTAATTCTTTGTTCCAATTTATGAAGAATTTCGCACCCAATTTTAGGGTACACGTGGCAGTCTTGTATAATGCTGCTTTCTTATTTGATCTTGAACATAAAGGTTTTTACGCTGATTACAGGTTTTTCACCTCACAAATATCCTACGAATATTAATAATTTGTGAAAGCTTGTGAGTATCATAATATGGATGTATGTATGTATGTTACTCTTTCACGCAAAAACTACAAAACGAATTTGGATAAAATTTTGTACAAAAATAGCTTATAGTCTAGATTAAAATATAGGATACTTTTTATCCCGGTAGTAAGACCCTATGGGACAATTATCGAACTTCACGCGGGCGACGCTGAGGGCATAAACTATTTTATCATAAACGCGTAAACTTTTTAGGATGGATGGACACTTTCAAGAAATAGTTACCTACACGCAGAGAAATTGGTGACAAACAGAACTACTGAATCGAATAGTTAAATTAGGTTACAACAATTCTAGTTAGAAATACTTGGTCCTTGTTATCTCTACCACTAATTATTCAGTCCTACTAATCGTATGTTTCATTATATTATTTGATTAATGTAGCTTACAAAACAATGTTATTAAACTAAAACATCAATAATTATTGTATCTTAAACAATAATTATGTCATTATGTATATAATGTATTGTATGTACTAAGAAACAGGGATTCGCAGTTACTAAATGATCTAGTTCCGGTTAATGATTTACAATGTTACTGGTGGACTACGAGTGTGTCTGTAATTCAAACAATAATCGTTTTATTACAACTACATTATAGTTTGCAGTACATATCTTTCTAAGTGTCGTATAATATTCGTTTAGTTTGGTTTACTTTTTAAGTAGCGATAAGACTTTACAAGAATATTATAGTAAAAACCACCCCGGAAACAGTGAACGGTACAATGTGTGTATTAATCCGTGCAATTCTGTTAGCGTGTTTTAGAATACATAAAATAATAATGTTACAATTACAATCGAGGTTGTATTCATAGCTAAGTATCTTGTTCTGTAAACTGTGTTTTTGTAAACAATCAAAAACCTGCTTGACCAAACGATCAGTTGACAGTCGCTCGCGGCCCGCCGCCATTATTGTTGTGTTTTCGACAGAGCTGAACGTCTAATTGGGCTTGCTTATTATTTATTTTGTGTAATTATTTCAAAATTATTTGACGTGATGTCTGCAGTTGACGTTGATATCCCACATCTATTGCAGCAGTGGGATTTACCTCAACGTATTCATACTGAAGGAAAGTTGAAGGTAAGTTGGTACCTATAAAGGACTAGGACGGACTGTATTTAAGTGATAAGTGATTTTATTGATGGTGTCGCAGCTGTTTTCGGCCACGACAACTGCTTTATTTCCGGGTCTGTTGGGGTTCTTGTACTCGCATGTGGCAGCCAATTTTCTTGTTATAGTATTCATAGCTATTATTAAATTTAAATAAGTAGGTACTTACATAATTACTTAATTATCATCATAATCACCTAAGTACCTTATTATTTTAATAAATATTTTGTGTTTTTTTCAGCTGTTAATCGAACGAAGGACGGGGGGCTGCTAAATTTATATTCACAACAAGGAGAATTATAAATGGGCGAAGAAAAGTTTGCAATACCTTTAATAATAAAAGACCTAATGGAATCAGGCCCAAATAAAAGAATAGACAGTTTACTGGAACAGCTTCTAAGCCAAGGTGCGTACCTACTAGTTTTTTGTAAATAGTACATAGCTATGTCACTTATAAAAAAAATATAAATTACTTATTTGTCGTCTTGTTTGTAATATACGTAATAAAATGTATGACTTAATTCAAATTATGGTTGGTAATTTAAATGTTTTAATTTTATTTACTTGTTCTTTTAATTTTTAGATGATGAAAATTACGAGAAAATCGAATTAGTATTAACATACATGTGTGTGCCGCTGTTTCTTGGAAACCCAACACACAGGACGAAAAAACAAGTATCGTGACCTTCCAAAGCTGAAATGAAGGATGGCTTCATTACACACGAGCTGATACCAATGCACGTGCAGGTTGCAATAGCCCACCGGCGGCGGTGTGAGAAATATTTAAAATGCAATGAGAATGATCATAAAATAAAATGTCATGTTCCTATGTACTTAATATTTTTTATTTTTTATTCCCAGAATCTAATTACTGATGGCTCTACGGACTGCGTTTAGATGGAGCGCCTGCAATCCAGTGGACTGACAGCACTAACAACGGATCCCTATTAGGCTTTTAATGGAGAAATCACAGTTTTATTTTACTTATACTAAGACAAATAAAATTGTATTTTTGTCTACTGAAAGCTTGAGAGGACCCGTTAGTACTGTAAGTGCACTAGATTGCAGGCTTCATCTAAACCAGTAGGTACTGCATACGAAATAGTAGCTGTAACAATACCTGGGATGCTAGCATTACAATATGTATTGTACTTGTTACAAAAAACCTAATGCTAGCGTTGCAATACGAATAGTTATCATTATAGTTCACGTCGTTATGTTACACAAATTCATTAGTAGATACAGCAAAGTATTTAGTAAACTCAAAAAAATATATGTTTATGTTTACCAGATTGCATAGTAGTCCTTACGATTGATCTAGTAAAGTCTACTTGACGTTTGGTTACAATTACATTGATATTGTAACAGGCACGTTATTTGCCATGTATTGAGTATTATATTGTTTGGTAAGTTACACTAAACATATAGATGTTATTAATAAACCGAAAGGTAAATATATTAACAGAATGGTTTTTGTAAACTCAACTCGCGAGTCTTGCTGTCACGGTTGCAAACAGAAGTTCTAGTTACAGCAGCGTTTTTTCTCGTTTGGGTAGCCAGATATTTCTCTGCGTGTAAGGGTTTTTGGAGAAATGGTTTCAAAATTACTAAGATTAGAATGCTGCGCCGTCTTTCTTTCTTTTTTTTCTTCTACATCATTTTCTTTACTGTTGAAACACAAACCAGCGAAACGCCTTTATCATAAAGGATACTTTTTGATCCCTAAAAAATAACCTGCGAGCGAAGCCGCGGTCAGAAACTAGTAAAATAATAAAATAATATTCTCATATTTTCATCAACGCTATACCGAAATAGCTGCCATTTTGAACAACACGTGGCAATTCCACGTGTCGAATTCATTGTGTTTGAATTCGAGCCCAATAAGACTCGAATTACAAGTGCCGAGTTTTATCACGTAAATCCAACGAATTTGATGCTGGTTTTACAAATCTGTTGACGATAAATATTTGACTATCATTTAGTCAGTAAATAATTTACCTTTCACAGTGAAAACATGCAATATGCCTATGGTAAACATTATCTATAACGCTAATCGAAATACGAATACTACAGGCTCATACGTTAGTACAAATCGTATTTTGAGGGAGTCGGTTCTAAATAATATTAGCTACACAGGTCGATATTCCAAGTAAAGCAGTGCCTATTGAGGTCAGTTTTGGGATGGTGAAGGAAAACATCGTGAGAAAATCGGCGTGTCTTAGAACTAAAAAATTCGAAGACATGTGACATCCGCACTTGGCCCGCGTGGTGGATTATAGCCCATTCCCCCTCATAGAGAAGAGGCCTTTGTCCCAGAAGTGGGAACATTAACATTAACGACGCACTTCTATGTGTCCCGGCTACATCACACTACGAAGGTTGTCCGCAACCTTCGTAGTGTGTAGATCGTGGAGTATATCCGAGCGAAGACCATATGGACCGTGAGGGTCGAGAAGTTGGAGTCGCGCCAACACGAATTTTAAATTGTTCGTGGTGTGAGTTCAGACTCATCATATTGAGACCTTCCGTTTTGGCCGAAAGGTGTCGTGTATCGGCGATTCCGCGGAAGGCTACGCGACACCATTGCACGCAGCGCAACATGACGCCGTGTCTTCGTGTGCAATAGTTTAATTACCTATGTTTTTGTAGTTTTTATAAGTATGTATGTTAGTCTGTAAGGTATATATGGGTTTTTTGTTACATGAAATTAAATGTATCAACAATCATCATCATCACCATCATGAGCCTATCATGATGGTGATGATGATGATTGTTGATACATTACAAATTGAGATCCCTTTTTTTTTAAGTATGGGAAATCATCAAATGACCCCCCCCACTCTGGGCGGAGCGGGAGGGAGTGTCAGACTCTTACTGAATAAAAACCATTCGTGTTCCTTCCTCGCCTTTTACGTTCCGGGGCCGCGGTATCTCTTTCGAACAGGCCCGCAACCCCGGAAATTGAGATCCCTTCATGCCTCAAATAGCGCGTGAAGCTGTTGATCCCGGCCGTCATTTGTAGATCTTTGATAGTCTTACTAAGAGGTCATGGTATCCATGGGATGTGAAGGTCAGATAGGCTGTATTTAAATACAGGTGTTAATGTGCAACTGGTTCGATCGAAACCGTCCCTAACTTAGTTTGTAAAAGGCTAGGCAGATGATGATGATAATGATAAATAATAATGATTGACAGCTTATCCGGGGCGGTCGAAGAGCTAAATCGGGATTTACGAGTAGTCAAAAACTGGTCTGATCGTTTCGGAGTGGCGGTTAACCCAACTAAGTGTCAGGCTATAATTGTAGGGAGCCCCCATAGCCTGAGGAGACTGAATGGTTTAACGGTGCCACCGGTTACCTTTGATGGCACTGTGATTCCATTTAGCTCTGATGTTAAGGATCTGGGATTGCATGTTGACACTTGCCTTGACTGGCGTAAGCAGGTCGCGATTGTGAGCAAAAAAGTCATTGGAACGTTGCGGTCGCTCTATCGGTTAAAAAATATTCTCCCATCACACATTAAAGCAATGCTTGTACAATCCCTTATCTTCCCCATAATTGACTATGGTGATGTGTGCTACTATGACCTGAATGCAGATCTCCTCAACAAACTTGACCGACTTCTTAATAGCTGCATTCGATTCGTTTTCAACCTCCGCAAGTACGATCATGTATCTGCACATCGCTCCCTTTTAAAGTGGTTACCTATCCGGCAGCGCAGAGCGTTGAGGGCTTTGACAACCCTATTTTCTCTTCTTCATAATCCCACTTCTCCTTCTTACCTGACTTCCCTTTGTCAATATTTATGCTCTGCACACAACAAGAATCTTCGGTCCGAGACCAATCGTCTTCTTCGTTGTCCTTCTCATCGCTCTGGCTTTATAAAGTCATCTTTCTTTGTCCAGGCGGTCTTTCTATGGAATGCGCTCCCTCAGAATATCAGGACGGTAACCAATCGGTTTACTTTTAAAGTGAAAGCTCGAGAGCACATTCACAAGAAGTTGGCAGAGTCGTCTCAGAACTAACTTGTAGTTTTTTTTTGTTAATCTCTCATAACCTTTTTTTTATATTTTGCTTTATGTATGTATATATGTATTTATTATTGTATTTTAGTTTTATGTTTTAACTATTTTGTTTCTGCTATTGCACCTACTTTGTATTGTCTCTGCATCACCCTAAGGTAGACTGGTAGAAAATGCCCAAGGCATTAAGTCCGCCTTTGTACAGTGTTTACTTGTGCATAAAGTTTTAATAAATAAAATAAATAATAAATAAATAAATAAATAATGTTATGTAAGTACATAGGCCCTTGAAATTATCATTTTGTCGGGTCATTTTTTAGTCCTATATACCAATTACTAAGAAATATCGACAAAAAATTACACGGAACATAATTTTGTAGCTTGGTAAAAATACTACATTTTCAAAAGGAAAACTTCGCACGATTATTCTATATAAAAGTAAATATTTGAGTTTTTGTTTGTTTGTTTTTTGTTACGAATTAACTCAAGAAAAAATTTCACCATTAGAAAGCTACATGTTTACCGAGTACCATAGGTTATAAATCATATTGATATCATGTAAATTAGCCGAGCTATTAGAATTTTCGCGGACAAAGTCGCGAGCAAAGTGCTAGTATTGTATAAATTAACCTTCCAGGAATTTGGCTTACAAAGTTTACTGGCTTTAGGCATTTACAAATTTTCCAACTACTTCTAATTAGTTACAAAGAAGAGGTTCGGTAACCGCTGAATGTTTACTGATATAGATTTTGCTTTTGTAAGACGGTTTCAGTAATATTGTTTTTAATGAAATAAACCGTCTTTCTGGAAATCATTATGAAAGAGCATTCAGAAAGTTGCCAACCTCGCAAATATCCGGCAAATATTTACCTGTTTTAATTAATTTCACAATATTACTGTATGGAAATAAGAAATATGGCTATTGGCTAACTAGAGAACTAAAATATTGTTTATGAAATGCAGTAATTAACACCGTAACACTGAATAATCAGTCTTACATGAAAAAAACAATGGTTGTCTCTAAAGTTGGTTTACGAACGATAGTAATTTAACGTGACAACGTCATAACAAAACATGAGCGTAACGTTACAATGCGCGTAACGGGACAATGAGTCATCCTTTTTCATGCGTGCAGCTAGCGTTCATCAAAATCAAAAAATCAAAATCAACACTTTTTTTTCGAGTAGGCCAATAACAGGTACTTTTGAATAGTCCAAACAAAGATGAAAATTAAATGTAGCTACAGTCCCAGTCACAAGACATAAAAACTGTGAAAGTACTGTACAGTAGTCATCTATTCATTAGACGTTGTCAAAAAAACTATTTTGAAACTTTCTAAATGCCTTTTCTACACATGGAAAGGGTTTTAATTGTAATTCACTATTAATATTCTAGTTTACTAGTTAACCATATTTCTTATTTCTATTCAGTAATATCGACAAATTAGGTCAAATGAGTAAATATTTGACAGCTATTTGTGACATTGTTGAATTGAATTGTAAATTTTAATTTTAATTGTAAAGTTGATTGAATTTGACATTGTTGCTGTATTAGAAATCATCTCACAGAAGTGTAGAAGGTTTAGAAGATTGATACAACCAAAGAGAGACATAATACTCTGTTGGTGAAGTCAGACTGAGATTAATGATGATTAGGAACAAAACTAGCTATACATACACTTATTTTTTAGTCGTTTAATTACTTGAAAGGCGGATAGTGCTCATGAAAATGAACAACTTTTACTGTAGGGACCGAATGCTTCATACATTATGGGTCGCGTAATTCGATAAAATGTAGGCAGTAACAGTATTTATTTTGATTAAAATATAACAGTGTTTAAAAATTCATGAACTCACGACTTTTTTTCCCGTGGACGTAGTCAGAAACCACATAACACCAACTACTACGATCCTTACATACTGCTTTTGCTTCGTCCACATTTCACCTGCATACATACATGTCAGAACATGACCGATAAAGAGTGTAAACAGACTAGAAAAGCCCATATTTTTTTGTTCTAGACCATACTTGGGAACCTTCTTGTTAGGGTCTTAATGAAAGAGTTTTAACATCTCCACAAACCGCGCTGCCCCCCACCCCCACCAGTACAATGTTTTGAATGCGGTACTTTGGGACTTAAGGTAAAACGTGATTTTTCACCCGAAAAATTGTCGTTCCCAGCAATAATTTTTGCGCAAAGTTACTTAGTTTAATGTACAGAATGCTTGGTTGACGGCGGCTTCGTGATGAGTTTGCTCACACCCTGTATGTATGTCGAATATCTTCACAAATAAAAAAATGGCCGCTTAGCACGTTAATATAACATCTGTCTCATAACTTCTCCTTATACTAAAAAGCCTAGATATTTGTATAGACCTCCATTATTGTCATACAAAACACAAAACCGAAATTAAACACCTAAACAAAGGGTGTAAGAATGTCTACAGCAATGAAGCTTGACAAAAATGTGCCGGTCTCGCATTATATACTACAGTCAGCATAATAAACTACATCCCTTTCGGATAACGAGTGAGAACTTAATAGAATTGCGGGGAGAATGCGTGAGTGCCTTGGAATGCCTATCGTAGACAGTCTCATAGAGTAATAAGCTGTAGAGGGTAATGTCCTTTTGCCTTTTGCAGGGTACTGCACCTCAGGAGGAAACATGATTTTTTGACTTTGTTGTCCGTCTATCAAGACCCATTTTCTCAGGCACACCTAGAGGTATCAAGTTAAAACTTATATCAAAATAATTGGATCTACGGTCTCTTTCAGCTGTGACAACATAACACTAACTTGTAAGTCAACGCTACCGAATGATATGACCTTTTATTACGACACAAGCCTTGCTTAGTGTGGCACTAGATGGCACTGCGTAAAGTCCAGCGACATTTATATTTTTATTTATTTATTTGGTGTAGTGGTCGCCAGAATAATAGAGTAGATGACAATGAAAAGTCAAATTAGTCCGTTAGATTATCAAACAAGATTTGACTCGTGTCTTTTTTCTTTGTTACGTAATTCAAAATTACGAAGATAAGACGCTTTTAAAATTCTCAATACGGCACGCTGTGGTATAATTTGCGTTCTGACGTCACCAGCCCGACTCGCGAGTTTTAATGCGTTTTATCTTTGTCAATGCACAATACAGCCACTGAGGCTGGGTTTATTTACGGTTGATGGTAAAATACTCGCTCTATTACATGACACTTAAATATAACCTGCAAAATTTGGATTCAAAACTAATAGGTAGGCGAGATAGTTATTTTTATCTTTGTACCAACTCAAGATGGAAGATAGTGATTATTGTTTTTTCAACGGTTCATTAATTTACTATTAGGTGCACCAACTCTGTTAGGGATTGCATGGTGAACGTACTATTGGGAACACGAACGTCGACACGGTCTGTCGTCATTAGACGGACGGACAGCTAGCTAGCCCATAGCTCACCGTCCACAGGCCCGCGTCTACGGTGGACTATTGGGCACACCTACACCTATCTTTTCAGAGACTGTATTTTGTTATAATCTGTTGGGTTCCATTTTAATAAAATATATTTAAAAGCAACAACGCATTATTTTTTAAGATCCAGGCTTACCCAGGTCAAAGAGGTATTAACTCCAAATACCGCTATTACGCTGCGTCGGGAAAGATTTAAAGCCGATCTTTAAATAGTGGCAAAAGCTACAAAAATGACGATGAGGACTAATTCTTATTCTGGTTTTCTCTTGCTTAAATAAGTCGCTTCTGTTCAGTTTTATTAATCTTTGACAGTACCGTCAGCCAAATAACTTGTTTAATAGAACTTGTTGTGAAGATATTTGTTGAGTCGATTACATTTATTCGTGTTCTGAAAAGTTTTGTGTACGTATGTTTAGTTATACAATTAATGTTTTGAACACTCATTTTGTGCAATAAACTGTTTAATTTGGCTCTGTGAAGTTGGTGTCTATGAATGGATCCCTCTCTGTAGATAAACGCAACTTATAACAACAGGAAACTAAACATTGTAGTTTAAATAAACTAGCGTTTTCCCGAAAATTTGCTCGCGTGTTATCTCTCGAGATTATTTTAAATATAGCATTTATGACACTTGGGGATAACGCTTCCCATTACTGAATCAAAATAGTATTTTCGTTGATTACCCTTGCTTCCAAACATTAAAGTCACTTTACACGTTTTTAATATCAGTGTAAAATTGTAGATAGTGTTGACCACGGGAACAATTATAAAAAGGAAAAAAAATACGCTGGACATTACCACACATCGCCACCTAGTGCCACACTAAGCAAAGCTTGTGTTGTGAACACTAGATAGTTGATATACTACATAATTATATACTTTTACTTTAATTATGATAGAATATCTAGAATTATCTAACGTGCCATAAAGAAATAAATATAACGCTAGTCGACAGCTGCAGTTCACATAGAAAATGGTCACTGGTGTGTCAAATTCGAACATCGGGACCAAAATTGTTGTATGAAAATATTCACAATGTCCGCCCCGTTTCATAAGAGTTGGCTCTTAAGGTGAAAGCCTGCCGCTCAAAGTTCATAAAAGTGGAAGAAGAACTTTGACCGTGAAAAATTCGTTCATCGACTCTTACGAACTTGGAGGGTAGTATTGAAAGAGAGAAAGAAAGAAAGAAAGAAAGAAAGAAAAAGCATTTATTAGCCCGACAGGACAAAACATAAAATAAAAAAATAAAAAATGGTAAAATTGTGATTATAATACTAGTTTAAAGTAAACATAATTAGATAATAAAAAAAAAAAAATAACGATATCATAAGAAAAAAACAACAAACAAAATACTAAACAGAATTTGTCCTGTACAAGACCAAAATGCTCCTATCTCAGCATGGTGCTGTAACATTTAAAATAAAACGTCACAGCGCTGATATTCTGATAGGGCCCAAAGTGATGCCACGGTCAGATACGGCTAATAAAAAAAATAAAATAAAGTATAAACAAAGCATAAACGAGCAAATATAAATAAAAATAAATAGAAAAGCAAAACAAAAATAATAGTTACATCGACACCCCACGTAACCAATGTGATGTTGATGATTTTGATGATTATAATAATTCTATAACTTAATACGTCTTACAGTCGCGACCGGTATGTTTATCAACATACAACTTAGCACTGCCTTGCAAATTGCAAAAAACGTAAGAAAAATTGAATTTCGCGGGCTACCTTGGAGCATCCCCCTTAAAGTCTTCTAGAAAAATTAATCTGTGGACAAAACTGACCCAGGATCGAAAGATATAGAAGTCATGGGGAATGAGGTATTTGCTCAACAGTGTAGAGGGAGAATGCAGGCTAACAGTATATAAAAAAATTGGTAGACCGTCTCAATTAGGACAACTCTATTGGATTTTATAGAAATGCGTAAGTATACGTACCAATATTTCAACAAGGATAGATATACAGGATGTAAATAACCTTATCACAAAGCCGTTAACCAAGCATTCTGTACATCAAACTGAGTAACTTTACACAAAAAGTATTGCTGGGATACAACTTTTTTTTTGGAGGTCAATCATATTTCGTGGTAGAACTCAATGTAACGCACTTTAAACATTGTGCTGATGGATGGATTGAATAGTACGGGGTTCGTGGAGGTGTTAAAAAATAAAATCGAACAAAAAAAGCTTGTATTTAATTAAAAACTTGTCAAAAAGCTGTAACTTTGACCCCCATATCTCCGTAACTAGAGGGTTCCCAGGTATGGTGTAGAACAAAAAAAATATCGCAATGATGAGGAGAACAAGTGCCTTTTGGCTTCGTGAAGAGGTATTTTACACCCTTTAGAATACTCTTTATTATGTACACCATAAAAATTACAGAATACAAAAATGTAAAATAATTTACAAGGGGTGAAGGATTAAAAACTATGAAATATTATTATGAGCATGTGTGGTGTGTAGCTAATTAATTATTATTTATGTGTATTGTTTGTTACAGCCGCTTTTTGGCTCTATGCCCGAACTTTAACTGGTCATGCTGTTACATGCACCAGTAAGGCCTATCGCCCACGATGACTTTTTGTACGGTGTCGTGCGTTTGCCATATTTGCAACGTGCAGCAGAATCGTGACTGTATGCGGCCATTTTGCGTTTGTAACGCTGTGTGACTGGTCGATACAATTATTAAGCAAATACTTTCTTAATATTTATTTTAAAATCAACACACGGAGCCAAACACTTACAAAGCTATTAACTTTCTACATTTGGCATTGAAGGACAAAACGTAAAAACTTTCAAGCTCATAAATCCCTTATTTTAATGGGTATGGCTGACAAGCTTCTCAAATGATTCTTTAGAAACTTAAAAATATCCTATTTCTACGAGCGAGTCATAATAGATAAGCACACGTGTTTGTAATAAACTCTGGTCATTGGGTAAAACCCGGACATCACTTAAAACAATTGAAAGATTCACAAAAAAAGGGACGAGCCGTGGGATTTTGCTAAAAAGGCGGGGGACGAGGGCCGACTGTCCTCAGCCTACCTCCTCCTGGAGGTAGGCTGAGGACAGTCGGTTTGAGACCGCTAGAGGGTGGAGACGATAAGCTATTTGAGCTAAGTTAGGACTTGGTTAGTACCAAGAGGCTAGGACAGGCGGGTTGACACCCCGGTAGTGACGAGACGATAAGCTAGGAGTTAAGCTAGGAGACGTAGAAAATACTAGGAGTCTATGTCTGAGTGTGTGGCCGCGAAAGTGTGATAATGTTTGTAAAAGTTTATAATAGTTGGATTGAAAGGTCTGTTTAGATTAATCGAGGTGAGCGAGTGATGGCCTTAGACGCATGGAGAGGTCTGGCTGAGTTCGCGGGATAGACCGGTCTATAATAGTAAAAGCACTAGGACATCCTAGGTTAGACTCGGAAAGTTAGCATAGTTTCGGTATTAAGATCAACTTCCCGTGGACGAATAATATTTTATAAGCTAAAAATAAGTAGTAATATTAAGTCTAGTAAAAGTGAGTGTTGTTATGTGAAAGGAGCCAGGCTGCGGCGAAGGCGAAACTACAGTATTCAGTAAGTTAGTTGAAGACTGACCATCTTTAAAGAACACGTGGTAAGCGTTAACTATAATTAAATCCTCGCTTAAATTGCAGTTGGACTGTAACGTGGAAGGGCTGACAGTAATCACTTAGTGCAGCATGACGGAGCGACTGTTTCACGTCATCATAATGTATATTATTATCTCATGTGTGTTATGTGTCCACTTCCTAACCCGTACCTGAGCAAATATTCAAAAGCTGCGTTTGATCTAGGGAGACGAAGAAAGCCTACCGCCTACACTCTACAACGTACATACAACATGTACATTGTACCCATATACAATCGACTATTGACGAATATCGACTTTTACCTGACTCATCACAAATGGAAGGCTGAATCGTAATGATCGCACTTTGATTAGAACAAAGTATATTGTTCAGTGGTGAAGACAGCACCATAATATTCACAAATGGTCTAAAGCTAACTATAATGTTTAGTATTATAATACTAACTTGTACTTGTGTTACAAGACAATCAAACGCTGCTGATGAATACTGCTTCCTGTTAAAGTCTAGCTCAGAAAATTGCTTTGAGACTGTTGGCGTGCATTTCTAAGTGGGGTAGGCTTCGCCAAGTATCACAACCTGAATGGGTAGCTACGTTCTAAAGAACGCTAGGGACCGTGTCTCGTTAAAACCACACCCGGCCACTGGTAGGCCTAATACTGAATCGTCACTATTTAGAGAGACACGTAACCAAGACATGGGGCAGCTTAAAGAAATGTGAGGTGACGATATATTTTCCACCTCGGCGTCCACCAATATCAATTGCAATATGTTCTGCTACAGACTGAGTCTACGATACACTTGTGCATATTGTTATAATATAGTAACTGAGGTAAATAGCCGTAAGGGTGTTTAACAACGAGAGTACGCGTGTAACTAAAGATAATGAAAACCTGTCTTCTTCAATGACATTGGCCTCACAACCCAAGTCTTAGGATTGGAAAAGACATGTTAGAAAGTGCTTAGGGAACGTGTGTTGTTGGAGTTCGTAGCAGTGCCCTTAGTAGGACAATGCGCTTAGGTCTAACAATACACGTAAGCCGGGCAAACGTTGTAAAACGAATCCATGTACTTGTACATGGGCCCGTTTGCGTTTGCAAGCGGCATTTACTTTTGGAATCTGATAAAGTAACGTAGCGAACTAATTAATAGTTTCTTAAGCACAAGCGTAGCGATTCCTTACCAGACTTCTAGCATAATAATATATCATATCTTTGCGTCCTCTTGTTTTATTAGCTTCATACTTTATTTGGCGTTTTGCCTCATTAGATTTGATATTATTCATGATATAATATATATAACAGTGAATTCCAATATTAACTTCACCTTGTGTCCCATCCCTGTCCCCTAGCCTCTAAGGAAGGGACAGGGCTAAGACAAATCCCTCATATTTGGAATTCAGTCCATCTAGTCAGTGGGAGGCCATCCAGTCAAAGGTCGAAACCTACAGAGCTTGCGCGGAGGCGGGGCGCTGCTCCTTCCCCTAAGGGGGAAGCTGACCATAAATACTAATAAATAGCATGATTTAGGAAAAACGAAAATTTTATCAGCCTAGGGTAATTTAGGAACAGTCACAGCTGCTTATAACTAGCAGTAGGCGAAGTCTCTTTTAATGCTACTTCTATTGCAAGCCTGCATCATCCTATGCTGGGCAAAGGCCTCTCTCCAAGATTTCCAGTTGTTTCGATCTAAGGGCTCATTTCTGGAGACGCAGCAGCGCGTTGCGCGGTGCGTCGCGCGGCGCGTTGTTGCTAATGGTGGCCACTGATTATTGGTTTTGTCCAGCTCGTCCCGCCATCATCTGCGAGGTCTACCGCGACACCTTCAGCCTTTATCTAAAGTTTTATATAAAATTATATAAAAATTTTATATACCTAAAGTGTTTTTTTTGGCCAACAGCTCATTGGGCATGCGGCAGACGCGGCCAGTCTAGTCCCTTTTAGGCAGTCTCTTTTAGTCAAAACTAAATTCCATTGATATCTATTATAAACACGTAGATCATATTAGCGTTTGTCTGTGTATTTAATTTTGACCTCATCGCGAATGTACTTCTAAAGTCATTATCAAATGACATATGCCCCGTCAGTAGTAGGAAGCACTTAATACTCCTAAAAGTGAGTAAAATATAATGAATGACTGAGTTTGAGTTAATCTCATCACACTTCTCTCTCTCTATTTCTCGTCATTTCAGCAATCAACTCCTTTCTAACCACAATGTCATTATATATCAGTATCTCTCAATCTAGCTATTGAGATATTTCTAGTTAAAAATAGAAAATATAACCAAAAACACCGTTATTACACCCCTAAGCCAATTTTGAAGCTCCAAAAAGTTCTAACAAAGCCTAGAATTATGTCACCCCTAAACTAACATACGATTGAAGTTATACAATTTAACCAAATTATGGCGCAGGTACACATAATATATCGCTGTAAAGATGTTCTCAACTTGTCTATATTTTAAAGTAACGTTGTGGTGGCCATATTTTTGGAAATCAGCTTTAGTTGCGAATTAAATCTAAGGTCGATTGTACTAAATTTGTATGCTACTACAATCGTCAAAACCTGTCGTATATTGTACGAAAACGGCAGAAGAAAAACAATTTTCTATAGCTTCCACGTATTTTCTATGGCAGGGTAGTGGCTTATGTCTAAAAAGGGAAAACCACAGAATAGATAAAAGAGGTTGAAAAGAAAATAAAAGTTCCTGATTTGAATTAGAACGCGTGTCACCGTTTGTCTCCCATTCTTAAACTCCACTACAAGCAAGAGTATACACATACGTACGTGTGATTTATGCGGCCTATGTCAGATACGCAAAATCTCAGACATGCATAAGACAGACCAGCTCTCACATACGCTTCGTACGTTGTCACAATAAGAGCGCGACTATTGGTCGACTGGCATATGATCGTTCACTAATAAGATGAGCGGCACGCCTGCCCCAACCACAAGGCCGGCCGTTCTAACCTCTTTTATCTGTTCTGTGGTAGCAACGTTGCAGACTACCCATGATAATAGCTAGCAAAAATATTTTCACGTGCTCATATTCTACGATTGACCAGAGGTCCAAGCACGCGGTGTAAATCTATACTTAATATTATAAAGCAGAAGAGTTTGTTTGTTTGGTTGAACGCGCTGATCTCAGGAACTACCGGCTTGAATTGAAAAAATATTTTTGCGTTGGATAGTCCATTTATCGTGGAAGGCTATAGGCTATATAACATCACGCTATGACCAATAGGAGTGGAGCAGCAATAAGAAATGTTGCAAGCGGGAAAAAAGTTCCGTTGAGCAGGCGATGCGTTGCGCTTTCAAAACTTTACGCGAACGAAGTCGCGGGAGAAGCTAGTGTAACATAGATATGTTGATTTTAAAAAACAAAAAAATAAAAAATAACTTTAGCTTCAGAAGTCGGTGACCTTTGTTTGATTGATTTAGTTTTTTTGTCACCGACTTCTGAAGCTAAAGTTATTTTTTACTTTTTTGTTTTCTCTGAAGTCGGTTTTATTTTTTGTAAAAAAGTTTTTATTTTTCATTTTTTAGTGGTTCACATGTACTTACCCCTTCACAGCGTACCGGCGTGATTTTCTTTTATGAACTGGTGTAAACAATAGACAGATATAAGATTTCAGCGATCCCAGTACATTTGCTATCATTTATTGAGGAGTTCCCGTCGCCTAAGTTCTTCATCAGATCTTTACCAAATTGAAATGGGATCGCTCCAAGAATGTACTCTTCCTAAAACTGCCCAAATCGCTTCTGGTGTGCCTATAAAATTTAAGGAATTCCCTCTATTTCTCCAGGATCCCATTAAATGGAACTTAACATATCTAACTGTCGAAATCTGGGTGTATTGTACACTTCTGCGTACTCCCTCAGAGCATACAGGCGTGATGTTACGTCACTGTGTTACATAAACAATAAACAACCAAGCGATTGCAGCAATTACTGCAGCTTTGCCGTGTATTTTTGAAGAGTTCCATTTATATCTCCGAAGATCAGCGTCAGATCTTAACTAAATTGAAATGGAACCACACGGAAAGCACCAGCTTTCAAATAAAAAAAGAATCATCAAAATCGGTTTACCCAGTGGAAAGTTCAGAGGCAATAAACATTGTCGAAATCTGGGAGTATTGTACACATCTAGGTACCCCCTCAGAGCATACAGGCGTGATGTTACGTCATGATGTAGTATGAACAATAAACCTACAAGCGATTGCAGCAATTACTGCATATTTGCCGTCTATTTTTGAAGAGTTCCTTTGTATATCTCGGAAGATCAGCATCAGATCTTCAACAAATTAAAATGGGACCAATCGACAAGCACCAGCTTTCAAACAAAAAAAGAATCATCTAAATCGGTTCACCCAGTCGAAAGTTCTGAGGTAACAAACACAAAAAAAAAAAAAAAAAAAAAAAAAATACAGACGAATTGATAACCTCCTCTTTTTGGAAGTCGGTTGATAATAAGACTCGATTCACATTGACACACAAGAACAATTAATTATTATTTCTGTGGAATAATAATTTCCGACATCAATCTATATCTATACTAATATTATAAAGCAGAAGAGTTTGTTTGCTTGTTTGTTTGTTTGGTTGAACGCGCTAATCTCAGGAACTACTGGTTCAAATTGAAAAAATCATTTTGTGTTGGATAGTCCATTTATCGAGGAATGCTTTAGGCTATAACATTACGCTTTAGCCATTAAGAGCGGAGCAGGAATGAAAAATGTTCCAAAAACGGGGATTTTTTTTCCTTTGTTTTTCTCTCTTATGTGACGCAGGCGAAGTTGCGTGGGTCAGCTAGTGTATTAATATTTTATGGCGTTTTAGATATATTATTTTTAATAAGCACAATACATGACAAATTTACAACGCGCGCTCGTGCTGGGCCTCCGAACTGATAAAACCCACTGGTATCCGGGAGTGTGTCTTTTTCAGTGTCCCTTCCCGGAATTCACTCAAATTCTAACCATAAATCCTTTTTGCTAATCGTCTTTCACTCATCCCTTCACATGAGAAGGCTGCGGAAGTACATATACCTTTATCAACCCTTGTCAGCGAATCTTAAGAAGAATGTTTGAAAAATTTGCATTATCATTTTCGAGTTCATGTTTTTGTTAATCCGTTGTTTAATTGGCATTCTTTAACAGCACTTAAACTCCTCATTAAAATGGACATCTCCTCACTTAATTTTTGCTAATTAATCCTAATCCCTGCATAAGTGTACGTTGCAATATTATATTGAACTAGCTTCTGCCAGCGGCTTCGCCCGCGTGATGTTTGATTATTGTCCTATGGGATCTTACTACCGGGATAAAAAGTATCCTATGTTTTAATCCAGTTTATAAACTATCTGTGTGCAAAATTACATCCAAATCCGTTCAGTAGTTTTCGCGTGAAAGCGTAACAAACAAACATACTTTCACATTTATAATATTATAAGTAGGGCTTAGAATAGAAATAATTCTGGTCAAAATAATGTTGAGGCGATGCTGATAACTGAAAACAAAAAGGCATGATTGACAAACATAAGAAGCTTACCGAAGAGCACTGAACCATAATAACATTCGAATTTACTTATTTGATTTCATCGCGAACCCTAAAACAATGCTGAATCACCAGGGTATCTATTAAGTGTATTCTCAATAAGGTCGCTGTTTTGAGATACATTGATGACAAAACAGTATCAAGCAGAATTTAGCCTTAAAAATAATAACGAAATGTTTTGTTAGGGACGAAGATACTCGTAGCAGCAAACACTAGTACGAAATAGAAGACATCAGATGCGTATTACCATCTCGTTTTGAAGTTGGCATACAATCTAACACGACTCCCTTTTACAAGACTGGTTGCTAGACTTTTGGGTGTTCGACAACCCGTAACGACTGACAAAGATCTACAGACAACATCCGTGAACAATTTCTTAACCTGCTTTCCGAGGCATGGAAATCCTTGAAAATCGAAACTGTTATTTTTAAACCGATATAAAGAAGCTCCAAAAGTAAATTAAACAAAACCATACAAAAATTAGATCACACAAGCTTCTGCCAGCGGCTTCGGCCGCGTGATGTTTTATAATTGTGCCATAGGATTGGGTACCGGGATAAAAAGTATTCCATGTGTTTACCCAAGTTATAAACTAACCGTGTGCAATCTTTCATTGAAATTCGTTCAGTAGATATTGCGTGAATTCGTAACAAACATCCGTACTCACAACCGTTCACATTTATAATAGTAGTAGGATTTTAGTAAACAAATCCTGAAAGATCTTATCTTAAATATCGTGGAAGCCCTACCTTGGATGTGTAGGAGGGTAGTCGAAACAAGTGGCGTGGTACATTCATTACACCCTGCAAACAAAGTTCGTACCGCGAGCGCCAACTTACGCGGCTGTTCGCAGCGCTTTAATTAATTGGCACGAGTTTATTTCTGTATGTAAATTATGTGTGAGTACGTAATGACATTATTTTTTGTACTGAGGTTGGAAGGAGCGTGTTAATTTGAGAGTTCTTAAAAAGTTTCCCGTTTAGGAGGTGTAAGAACGACGAAATAATATTTTTAGGAGAAGTTGTTTCTTGGTACTTTTTGTTAGCATCAGAACAAACATAAAAATCTTTAAGAGAACTTGAGTAACACAGTTCTTTCATCACGGTTAGCTCTTAGCAATCTTTGAGGTTATTGAAACCATTGAAACTTAAAACAACGATCATCATTTACTTTTTCTTGAGTAGGTAAAAAGATATCGATATAAAAATGAGCATGGACATTTGTTTCCGAGTCATGGTCTATGGATGTTTATATGTATAATAAGTTTGTATTTACAAACAAAAAGTATGTATGTAGTATATTATCGACTATCTGGTGTCCACGATTTAAGCCTCCTTGCTTCCCTCTGGCCGTTTTCGCATTAGTGTGGCACTAAATGGCGCTGTGAGTCCAGCGATATTTATTATTGTAAAAATATCTAAGCATAATATTACCCCTGCCTAATATGATAGTATACGCACATTTTGCCAGTTTGAGTCCTTTGTAGTAGGAGACGAGGCTATCGCCACCAAAACAGGCCTAAATCCTGACTCTGTGGCTGCTACTTGATGAAGAAACCCAATAAATAAATATCGCTGAACATTACACACAGCGCCATCTAGTGCCATACTAAGCAACGAAGCTTATGTCGTGGTGAACATCCATGACACGGAAATAAAAAATATGTCCATGCTCATCACACAAGCTCTTGCCCCTACCTGGATTCGAACCCGGGACCCTAAGAACGTTACACTTATATCCTTACCTGGGAACTGAACCCAAGACTTCATACGCAGCAGTCGAGTTTCCAATCACTAGACCAACTAGGAAAGACAGAAAGAAAGAAAGAAAGAAAAAATGTTTATTTGTTTATTTAGGTAGATATACATAGAAATACTGGTGAAACATTGCGGTTTCAGTATAATTTCTTCAGGTACTTAAAGTTATGACGTGCTTTGGGTTTGATATTATCAAAACAACGCTAACTTTTCCCGCAACAATGCTAATAACCTTAACACACTAAAGTCTCTTTGTATAACGACCATGTTTTTTGATGAAATTAGTGTAAATCTCGCTTCGTTATATGAATGTTAGAATCCGTTGTCTTTTGTGAGCGTAAGCCCACGGCGAATTTTTGTAGAGATGCTGTCGCGCGATTCATAATCGCACTTCTGCATCGCTGCTGCCACGTCAAAGTCACATTTGCAACGCGTGACAGAAACAATGCGCAAGAACTGTGGTGTACACATCCATATCGATGCTGAAAGAAGTTATAAATCAGTATACTGATGCAAAAAAATTGAAGAATTTCTCACAACCACCTACGGCTTTGAACCCGGTTGATAGTAATAGGCTGGTCCCATAGTACATGGGACTGAAACGGAACTGACCAAAGGAGACAATTTTTTTTGGGCCCACTCGATTGTTGCATTTCTTATTCATATTACACCAGAAAATAGTAACCATTTTAATATAGTAAATAAACGACATATTACATTAAAGTCTAACCGGAAGACCACGAATCGGTAAACGTAAGGTGGGGGGTCACCCTCAGGATCGTTAAAGTGTCGCAAGGTGGCTGGTAGCAACTGGATGAGAGTTGCTGAGAATCATTTCAAGTATTCAGTCTATCAAATCATGAAAATCGTATCAAAACCTTTAAAGTAGTGCAGTCAAGGACGAGTGACTTTGTTTTATACTATTTTTATTACTAAACAGTGAACTACGTTAACTAAAAATACCGGATTTATCTAATTGTGCAATATCTCTCGTTTCAGGTTATTGTAAGATTCACGTTTTCATTACGGAATTTCTCAGCATTCCGGTTAGACAAGGCTTTGTGAATATTACCACTGTAATCTAGAGACTATAAGGAAGAAATCAATATATGTTTCATTAATATATGCTTCATATATGTGGGTGGCCTGTTCTCCGAACAAAAAAAATGGTCTCCTTTGGGTGTAGGTACTATTTCAAAGACCTTAATAGTCTAACCTTTAATGGTGGTGGGTGTGGGTCGTAAAGAATAGCACCATCCCATATCTTCCCGTGGGTGTCATAACAGGTGGCGTTCTCTGCGCCAACCCACCGGCCCAGAGTGTGGTGATTATGGCAAAACCTATGCATGTGTCCAGCAGTGGACATCTTACGGCTCAAATGATGAATACCTAACCATTCGCGACGTTTATACGTATGTCTACATTATAGAGAGTCATATAAAACAGTTTATTGGGGGCAGTAAAGAATACTGGATTTTGAAGTTCGACTTTTGATTTTGTCGCATCGCTTTTGTTAGCGTCTGCCGCTCACGTAGGCCAGAGGGGAATTCAGCATCGCCTTATGACTTTATTACCTTTTCGCTAATTTTCTCCGAACTTTGCGTACGTGAGCAGTTTGCAAAGCAGCCAATGTAAATGCCATGCATTAAGCAGCATGAGCATCTTTTTGAAACACTAAACGCATTAGCTGGCTCGTAACGAGGGAAATAAACTTCTTTCGCTTCTAAAAATTTGCTGGAATATGCACGTTTAGTAATTTTAAATTTTAGAAAGAAACGTAATTTTTAAGGCGTAAAGAGCAATTTACAATGACAGTCAACATTTTTAATAACTGTTCCAGAGGGATAGACAGACTGCGCGCAGATACTTATAGCGCTACAAGGATATTTTGGCTCAGAAAAAAGGGTTCGTCAACCTCCGTTCAGTCTATCAGTCTTCATTTATTGAAAAAAAAAAACAAGCGTCGTTATTTTTTAATTTTAGTCACGTTCTTGAAGATTTTTTGACAGCTATCAGTTAACTCCTTATAAATCTGACACTTTTTCGAACTGAACCAGCTACTTCCATATCTTTGAAAACAAAAATCAATTGCCGCATGTATAAAGACACTGTTTTGAGAACGTCTAAACCGCCGGATATTATCATAACAACAACAAAATCATTGAATATTGATATTTTGCGAAAACAATTGTACTGAAAATGGTGGTCATACCTCTTGATAAGCGCAATTGTCATTTTTTTCATTAGTAAATTGCACCCATGTGAAACCAGGGCAAGTCGCCAGTAGAGCACAAAAGGCAGTGTTCAGAAAAAAAAATCCCTAAATCAATGGTCTTATTCAGTTGCTCACAGACAATATGAGCAAACTTATTGCAGCTGTGTCCACTCTAAAATATTGCATTTTTTCAGGACTTCGAAGTCCATAGTCACAGGGTTTACATAGAAAAACAATATAAACTTTTATTTGTATCAAAACAGGCAGCCAGTACAAAATGTTGCCAGTTCGCAGTGGAACTCGAACGTGAGTTTATGTCGAATATATTTACAGAATACCGCTTTTATATTGGATCCTGCGTTTAGTATTCAACATAGTAGGAATTGGGATGTTTCAATGAAATCGGATTTGAACCTTTGTACTGCTTCTTTTTTTTAGCTAGACTGAAGCTTTCAATATTTGTAAGCTATATACAAAACTATATAAATAAGCTAAACTAACTAACTGAAACTAAAAACTTAAAAAATAGTGTAAAAACAACTGCTCCTCAACGCTGTCAACTCTAATGTCCCCAAGAGATTGGCGGCGTTACTGCACTGTACGCCATTGTTTGGCCTTTGGCCAAGGTAAAAGCCAGCCCTAGGGTGGCAGGAATTGTCAACTAAGCGTTTGAAGTTTCCTTGAAAAGGCTATAAGCACTCGGTTAGAGTTGTAGAGAGTTCTTTTCAATTCAATTGAACACAATCAAAAACAGGGAACCTAAGCGGTATGCGTCCAGGCCGCAAAATCCCCTCTCAATTCGATAAACACTTTACTCCAGTCAAATATAGCTAGCAAATCAGCCATGTGTTGATTTAATATCTATCATTATCAATTATCATTATATAGATCTTGTATACTCATATCACAATCAGATATACTCAATTTGAAACTCATTGTTCTACATTAATTGTCCTATAAGATATGACTATAATTAGAGCTAATTGAGTCAACTGTGTATGTAAATGTCTAGTATAATATTGCATGAAATTATAATCTTTCTCGTTACCTACTATTTCCCAATCGTGTAGCAGTAGAGGCAACCTAATTGTTGAGAACAATTTTGAGGAGCAAAAATACCTACTGCATTATTTAATCTAACGCTTATCTACTTTTTGTTTCTATATTACATAAAAGTGGACCGGTAGAACATTCCAATACCATGAAGTCCACCTCTGTACTAAGAACTGTTAAGTGTTCAATAAATAAATATCTAAGCATTAATGGAAGTTTGTTATAGAACGACATACATGTGACCAAAGGCCTAAAACGGAGGGAAAAATTGTAAAGTATGACTCATCTGAACTAACTGATCGTATAAGAAACCGATGAAGGTCATACAGTTGTCAAGCTCAAATAGATCTAAGCTGGCCACATCAGTTTGCCACATTTCTAAGGAGAATGGACTATGGGCTAAAGTAACTACCCAATGGGTCCTAAACAGCAGCAAACGACAACGTGGCAGGCCCTGAAGGAGATGGCGGGACAGCCTAAGCTCTTTCTATAAGTATTGGCAAATTACAACACTTGATATAGATAATATATAACGCCCTGTAGTGGGACACAAATGGCTGATAATAATAATGACACATTGGCATCGTAAGGAGCTACTGATTATGCTCTAATTCAATATCCGAAACAAATATGACAGAAGACGTTTTACTTTGCAACAATAAGACAGTATAAAGTTTTATACGAGAAAATCTCCGATAACAGCTTCAATCTGAACTCGAAAACAAGCATGTAGGTAAATAAGTCGCAATACAGGAGGACAATATCAGATTGTACGACGCAGTATATTGCCATCGATGCATACGCTATAAATTCACGATTCAACGCTCTTCTGCAGTGTTCCCGCTATTTTGCAAGAGTTGTTTACTCTGCTAGTACTTTTGCATGGAATTGTGTGTTGTTAGTATCGGGGGAAAATTGTAACCTGCTGCTGCTGGAGAATATTCATTTTTGTGTTAAGTATTTTCTTATATAAACTGTCATGTTTTCTGATGCAACTCACTGTTACGCAATCAAAACTTTGTGCTGATGGCTGGATTGAATAGTACGGGGGGTATCGTGAAGGTGTTTAAAGAAAAAAAAAAACATTAAAAACTTGTATTTAAAAAAACTTGTCAAAAAGTTGCAACTTTGACCCTTTTTTTTGTTTTTAATCAACTTTAATTATTTAAGACTTTTTTAATTGTTGTAATTTAATTTTTCTTCCTCACATATTCCAATTATATTATTCACTAGCGGACGTCACGCGGTTTCACACGCGTAATTCCCGTTCCCGTGGGAGTACGGGGATAAAATATATCCTATGTTACTCGTGGATAATGTAGCTTTCGAATAGTGGAAGAATTTTTAAAAACGGTCCAGTAGTTTTTAAGCCTATTCATTACAACCAAACAAACAAACAAACAAAGTTTTCCTCTTTATAATATTAGTGTAGATGTGGTGTTATTGTGCTTTTTATTTTAAATAACCCTACAGTTTGACCCCTAATATCTCCTTGACTAGAAGGTTTCCAGGGTACACCATAAGGACACAAAAGTGGTTCCGGTGACGGGGAGAACAAGTGCCTTTCGGCTTCGTTAAGGAGTTTTTCACTCCTTTTTTTATTGGATGGTATGTGTAAAGTATATGAAAACGACTATTTATCCATGATGTTATATGTTTATATCTGAACTTGGCTCACCACAGCCATGCGTCCTCCTAACCTCAAGCTATTATATTTAGATACGGACAGTTAGCGACGTCCGGTGCCCTTGGCATTCAAATTTTATGAGACGAAATGAATAAAGTGGAGTCTGTTTGTTATTCTTATCAGACAAAACAGAGCTCGTTTATTTATATTGTTATAGAGTACATAAGGATAATATTTCAATATATTAGTAGGATCAATTTAGTGTTGGTAAAATTGGAGAACATTTGACATCTACTAATCCGGACTGGGCCAGCGTGGTGGATTATAAGCCCATTCCCTCTTTTGTGGTAGACCTCAAAGTAACCGACTCAAAACTTTGTGCTGATGGATGGATTGAATAGTACGGGGGTCGTGGAGGTGTTTAAAAATCTTCCATTTAAAAATAAATTGACAGAAAGTTGGAACTTTGACCCCCCAATATCTCCGTAACTTAGAAGGTTCCTAGAAATGGCGTAAAACAAAAAAAAATACAATAACGGGGAGAACAAGTGCCTTTCGACTTCGTTAAGAGGTTTTTTACACCCTTTTTTCAGTCTGCCACGTTGGTCTAGTGGTCGCAAGCGCAACTGCTGAGCATGAGGTTTGATTCACAGCTCGTACAAAGTGTTAATCGGTTATTCTATCAGATTTTTTTCGGAATATTGATGCATCAAAACCAAGAAAAATCAAGAGTTGACGTAAAAGGGGCTCGATGCAGAGGGAATGATTCATTATATGATACTTCCATAAAATTTCAATAATATTTTGATAAAACTAATTTACCCATCTATTTAATATATCTGTCTACGTAAATTACCATCACTGTGTAACCTAATGAGTTCGGAACGAATAATATTTACTCTTAGTAACGTTACCATTTCAAGGCCAGGTTCAGAACATGTATAAGTTAATAATGTAAGTACTCACGTATTTAAATTAAACCGTACCCGTATTTTGGTGAAAATAATTAATTTTAGTGAGGTAGGCACGGAAAAATATGACAACTAATAGAAAATGAAGCCGGGTAGATTTCACCCTAAATGTGGAGAGATCAGGAAGAGACCTCCACTGCATTAGGTGGCCAAAAAAGAAGAAGGAGGAGAAGAATTAATTTTAGTAAGTGGCACAGAAAAAAAATTAAATCGGGTAGTTATCGTCAAAACCGGAAACACCTGAGGAGAGGGACGTACAGACGTTGACGAAATGCCGTCTGCGCCCTAGATATCACTGACAGATCGTGCATGGAGCCGGAGGAAACGGTGGCGCATGTGCTCATTGAGTGCTCCGGTGTCACCCAGATCCGCGAGGAGACTCTTGGAATACCAAGATCTCTTGCAGATGTCCTGAAAATAATACCCGGGAAGTTTGAACTGCTTCTGGAGGGAGGTAGGCTGGTTAGAGTAGGTAACGGCCATCATGGCTCACAAGTGCGGAAACCAAAATCTTTAACGTAGAACATTGGGGCGTCCGTGCGAAACTGGAGGATATGGCAGAAGAAAGGGAAAACCTGTATCCAGATTCATATTCCTGATTGATGGTCTGATAACAATGATAATAATGGTGAAGTGGTGAACTATGATAAGTGAAGTCAAAATATTCCATAACATGTAATTTTATATGTGTTTAGTAAGATCAAGTGCACTTTTGAATATTCGGTTTCATTTAAACGAAATAGATATAAAATACTCATTTATCAATGCCTAAATCATAAGCAAAATATTCTGCGCGTGCACAGCGTTAGTTCAATGGCCGCAAGGACAATAATGTTTTTGCGACTTCCGCATAAATACTGGTCAACCGCCAGTACTATAGGCAAGTAGGTAAACGATATTGCGCAGATTCCGACGAGTCAGTTCAGGTTTATAATCCGTACGGTGAAGTTTGATGAAAACGGTCCGGTTTTGAGTAAACGTTATTATTTTATTACGCAATTACCTACTATTTTAAAATTGTCGGTGTGGTTGTGTTGTTTTGTGGATATCTACAGTGTTTTGGTTCGGTTTTATACATAGTTTTGCAATCGCGACGTCTACCATTGTCTTGCACATCATGTACCAAATCAAATCGAATCTGTTTTCTTTGTCATCATATTCTTGATCATGATCAACGATTTCACGGTGACAAACAAAAAACAAAAAATGGTTACCCGCCGTAGCTGTCTCTTTCATTCTGGTAAATCAATTGGTTTACACATTTTTTATATGCCACTAGCTGACCCACGCAACTTCGTCTGCGCCACATTAGAGAGAAAAACGAAAGGATAAAAAAATTCCTCGATAAATGGACTATCGAACACAAAAAGATGTTTTCAATTCAAACGGGTAGTTCCTGAGATTAGCGCGTTCAACCAAACAAACAAACAATCAAACAAACAAACAAACTCTTCTGCTTTATAATATTAGTATAGATTGCTATTAGTGATAAGTCTCTAACTCTTATAAAATAACACAAATAAAACCCCTATACGGGTTAATCATTTGATCCCTGACATTGACTTATGTTTAGTGTAAATACTGTCAACGTCAAGTCAATGACAATACTTTTTGACCTTCAACCCCCCTAGCTTTGAACAAAGATTTTGTTTTGACTGCCATCCTGTGTATCTTCTTGTATAAAATCATACATATAATCTTTATAGTCTTTTAAACTGCTTTGGTGTGCAAATTAAACAATATAACACGCGGAAGACACTATTATGACATCAGCTCAGTTTGAACTTCGTAAACGTAACAGACTTGTTACCAAAATAAACCGTCCGATTAAATCCGAATATTTGGAGATTTTATTGACCTTGTTCTTTATCAGCAATACTATCAAGTTTAGTTTCATAATACACGTTATATCGTTAAAATACATACCTATTGCTATCATCCACATCAGAATATTTTTTAAAGAGCGGGGCCAATCTACTAAAGAAAATGACATAAAAATAATTATTTAGTTAACTCATCCCGCGGGACCCAAATGAGCGGAGCCAATTTACTAAAGAGCCATAAATTCGAAAGTAACTGAGTTTGTCTGTTTGCTACCTTTTTACGACTAAACGACTGATTGGACCGTAATGAAATTTGCCAACGAGACTTATTTCAACCTGAAGAACATAGGATATATATATATATATATATATATATATATATATCACGCTAATAAGTTTTGGGGTAAGCAATATTGTCTATGTATGTGACGCACACGAAGTTACGTGGGTCAACTATGTAGTATATTATAAAAAAAAGTCCTCCGTCTGCTTGTTCGCGATAAACTAAAAAACGCTTGCACCGATTTTTATGTTGTTTTCATCAATGGATAGAATGGTTCTTGAGGAAGGTTTTAGTATATAACTTGTTTGCGGGCAAAACAAAAAGTCAAAATAGCAATAATCTCCACCAGCAAGCACTTGCTATAGTCTATAGTTTTTCAGTAATTACCACCATTGTCGGTAACACCATACCACACGATTAATAATGTTATATATTGGCTTCCATTATATTGGCTTCTGCAGTTTTTCTTGCTTCTTAACAAGTATAAGGTTTTTCGATTCGACCTCCTTATTATCTACAGTAGTATTACAAAGAGAAATGTTTTTTTTGGTTGTTACTATTTAACTCAAAAACTACTGAACTACTATAAAAAAAAACTATTTATATATATATATATTTTCTATTTTTAAATTCTCTCACCATTAGAAAGCTGCATCTTTGCTGAGAGACATAGGCTATAAATTATACTGATATCATGCAAATTAGCCGAGCTATCACAATTTTCGCGGCCGAAGTCGCGGGCAAAGTGCTAGTTAGAATTGAAAATAATACAAAAAAATAATGTTTGTAAATTATTTTATCTTATCAACACTCGACGACAAACTCTTACCGTTATGTCAGATAATATTGTAGCGGAGATGATAACGTCTGGTGCAATATTTATGACACTTGGTCTTAGTTCTAAAAATAAAACTTATTATTCTTTTATTTACTTCATTACAATTTATTAACATTTTTTTTATTATTTATATTTGTTAAAAAAAATAAAAAAATAGAAAAACTAATTATTATAATCATTGCAAAAAAAAATTAACAAAAATATAAAAGTACACAAAATTAAAATATTTGTATAGGTAGCTTATGTACAACTTGTGTTTATTGTGTGTTCACTTTTTGACTGATGTGGTAGATTGCATCATCACATCATTTTACTGATTAAACAATTTTGAAGCCGAGCCATGCACATAAATAAATTGACAAAGCAATTTTATTTGTTCATTTCCATAATTAAACGAGAAATATAATACTAAGTAAACATTAAGTTTATGACATATTTTTTTCAGATACGGATTTGTGTAACATTCGGATCAATATAAATTATATTGGCAACATTTCATTCACATAATATATTCCATATTTTGAATACATACATTGTTTATGGGTTTATATTTCGTTTTATTTTGTGTTGTATTTAGTTCGGAAATTGAAACATATCCATAAAATGTTATATACAGGTTGTAAACCACCTCATCACATAGCCGTTAACTAAGCATTCTGTACATCAAACTAAGTAACTTTACGCAAAAAATATTGCTGGGAAACAACTTTATTTTTTGAGGCTACAGGTAAATCATGTTTTGTGGTAGAACTCGATGTAATGCACTTAAAACATTGTGCTGATGAACGGATTGAATAGTACGGGGGTCGTGGAGGTGTTTAAAGTTAAAATCTTACTAAAAAAACTTGTCAAAACGTTGTAACTTTGACCCCCTATATTTCCGTAACTAGAAAGGTATGGTGTACAACAAAAAAATATCGCAATGATGGGGAGAACAAGCGCCTTTCGGCTTCGTGAAGAGGTGTTTTACACCCTATATAATATATGTCAGCGTCACATTGTAAAAACCGTTAGATTGTAATATAACTCTAGACAGATTGTATACTCTCGAAAGGGTTTACAATCTCGCTAGAGAGAGTGCAGTCTAACGTGTTTGACAATTTTACGGTGACACATTTATATTCTAAAAACGATAAATAAACCCTAAGGATTGAATTCTTGTCGTGCTGATGGCCGATCGAGTATGAATATACCTTGTGTTCTTTAAAGCACTATAGTGGGACGCATGATCGACAGCCGTATTTTGTTCTGACTGACTTCACGACCGACCGTCAGCACGACAAGAATTCAGGCCTAAAAAACTACCGAACTTGGCTCCCCACAACCGTGCACCCGACATTTGAATGATAGATATCCATATCATTTACAGTAATCAACCACGCTTCGTACGCTCTGCCAGACCGATCAGTGTTATGTCACAAAATGAATAAGTGGATTTTAATAGTATTCTCAGCTATATTTATAAGTGATGTGTGTGGGTACAAGATCCTCGTGGCTTTCCCTTATCCTGGGAAAAGTCATTCAATATTGGCTGAAGGATATGTGAGGAATCTTTTGGCGGCTGGCCATGAGGTTAGTTTATTATTTTTTATTTCATTTTTCCTGTTAGATTTGGTTGAGTAAAGAGCCTGTACGTTAAATCGATGATTTTATTATTTTATTTATGGAGTCATGTGTTATCTATGTATTAGTGATTTCACTGTTTCTGACAATTTCTTTTTTTTGTATTTAATAAGATTAACTATAAAAAATATATCTTCTATACTAATATTATAAAGCAGAAGAGTTTGTTTGTTTGTTTGGTTGAACGCGCTAATCTCAGAAACTACCGGCTCGAATTGAAAAAATCTTATTGTGTTGGATAGTCCATTTATCGAGGAAGGCTTTAGGCTATATAACATCACGATACGTTTATTAGGAGCGGAGCAGGAATGAAAATTTTTGCAAAAACGGGTATTTTTTTCCTTTCGTTTTTCTCTCTTGTGTGACGCAGACGAAGTTGCGTGGGTCAGCTAGTAAGTAATATTAGTCAAAAGACTGCCTCAAATAATAACAGCCGCGAGGGCCGATCTATAGGTTAAGCCGTGCTTGCCTAGGTTGGTCTGTGGATGGGTGACCACCCATAAATACCGAGTTTCCTCCGTGCCTCGGAAAGCACGTTAAGCTGTTGGTCCCGGCTGTCATTGTCCATCTTTGGCAGTCGTTACAGGTAGTCAGTGGCCCAAATAGTCTAATATTAACTGGGTTGTGAAAATCAGATAGGCAGTCGCTCCATATAAAATACTGGTACTCAGCTACATCCGGTTAGACTAGAAGCCGACCCCTACGTAGTTGGGAAAAGGCTAGGCAGATGATGATGATTCAAAAGACTGCCTCGACGGACTGCCTTGTGGTTGATAGACATTGAGAAATTATTTTTGAGTTCTTCCATGAGGAATTTCTCAGTAGTAGCCACGGAATCTAGATCTGTCTCCGGTTGATGGCAATAGGGTCGCCCCCTATTACATGGGACTTAAACATAACTGGCAAAATGTGGGTGTACTATGAGGTCCACCTCTGCGGAACCCTTCGAGTATTACATGCGTGGTGTTCTGTTATTTATTATTCAGCATAGTTATTCCCAAACGTTCGATTCGATTCCGTTACATACGACGATGCCGTTGTATGTTTGTCTTTTTTTGACATTACGAAAGTGAGCGAGAAAAGTAAACATACGATTTTAAAAATCGAAATTGAATCGAGCGTTTGTGAAGAACTATGCAGAATACAATATGATAGTCGTATAGTGTGTGTACAGACCGTATCTACTGATAGTAAGTAATTAATCGGGAAATTGAACATGGGCTGCGTATAGATATAAGATAAGTCAATTTGTTATGAAAACCTATATTTTCCTATTGTAAAAATTGCAACGAATTACATCGATAAAAGGGTTGGGGGGGGGGGGTCGGTGGGGCTTGAGGGTTGGTTGGTAAGGTTGACTGGTAGAGTATGCCTTGTGGCATTAAGTCCGCCTATGTAACACTCTTTTACATGAAGATTAAATAAATAAATAAATAATAAAATACAATTTTTCCATGAAGTTGGTAAATTCGACTTTCCGTCTGAGGTAGCACTTTGACTTTCAGCTGGCAAAGCGTAGCATGTTTTTAATAGAAAAAAAGGTCAACTTATACTGGTTTTCTTAATGTCAGCGGTATAAGTTGACCTCCATATTTCATTCATCAGTTGTATCCCTGTTTACTAAAGCCAAGAGATATCTGAGTGACCTTAACTTTGCTTACGTCATCTCGATAGGAAATAGATAAGTTATGATACGGTTTAACTTGGGTGTGAAAATAAACATTAGATTAGCTGATTCTATACAACTTGTAACAGAAAGGGGGTAGTGATATGAAAGGGTGTGCTAAAGACCATTAAACTGAACTACTTTCTCCATGGGACTACCATCGTAACCGCGAAAAAATATTCAACGGCCCCATACAAAATTCCAAGAACGCGAAGAAATGTATGAGACAGCTGATTATTTTCACACCCCACACACGTTGTATAATTATCAGTTAACGTTATACAGGGTGACATTGAATAGATGCGACAAATTTAAATATACAATAATACGTGTTGTCAAGAAAATGTATAAAATATCAAATGTAAAATTAAAAAATAATTGATCAATGTTACGAAAACCGTTAAAATAATAAAAGTATCAAAAAATCTCGTCCGACTCATTGCAGTGCTCAATATAGCGGTCATTTACCTAATTTTGCCTTATTTTTTCTTATTTATTTTGCATATTCCTGGAATACCGATAATTCGTACTTAAATAAAGATAATAACATCAATGGACCTTTTGAAAACGATAATCGCGTAATTTTTTTTAACGATTTAGATTGTAGAAAAAACATTTTATAACTACTATGTTTCTGTAACTGAAGCTCCAATTTCATTTTGTTGCATTCATTAAAATTCACCCTGTATTAAACGTGGAAACGAGAAAATGGCTGGCGGTTGGTAAGCGCTACATCCAAGTTTTTTTGCGTCAAATCACCAGTAACAATCGTATTTTGAAGGTGCTATAAACATTCCTCATTTTTAGCTGAGGGGTTGCGACTACACCTTTTTATTTTTTAAGGAAGTGTCAGACATTTACTGACTAAAACCCATCCATGTTCCTTCCTCGCCCTTTATGTTCCGGGGCCACGGTATCTCTGTCGAACAGTCCCGCAGCCCCGTTGCGACTACCCCTAAGTTTATCTAGCTAATCTGAAGTTTATTTTTACACCCCTTTTTAATCGTACCAAATATTTGTTTGGTTACGGTTACCAAATCATTATCATTTTTCTGCCTTCTCCCAATTACTCATCATTATTGCTCGTCATCTCATCAGACACCTGTCTTGCCATATTCTCATTTACACAGTCCATCCATAGTCTCTACGGTCTACCTCTACCCTGGTTAGAGTTATCAAATATACCTTGTATCTGAATACCAGATTTCCAGAATAGCTAACAAGCATGTAATTGGCACCGCATCCTTCTGAACCTACACACAAAACCAGACCTCTCGTCTTCATGAATACCTAACGAAACAACATTTCATTCAAATCGTTCACTATTTAGGTCAAAAGTCAGACTTACGTACCTGTTTTAAATTTAGTCCGTAGTCAAAACGTAAGTTTGAGCTCATGTGATATTCAGGTTCGGTCAAGCGGTACCACTAACAACTTGGTCCACGCTCATTCATATTCAGACTGCCTTCCAACTTCAGGCATAAAAGACGTGTTATAGGCCATTTTGTGGTATTTGTCAACTAGTTGTCGAGAGGCGAATTATTTGTTATGCATGGGTGGGTTACACGTGCTATCTTTGCATAACATAGCTTAATCAGCCTTAAATGTTCCCACTGCTGGGACACAGGGCTCCTCTCTACGGTTGAAGTGGGCTGTACACTGTCCACCACACACACTGGGTTCAGTTAGCTATACGAGGGTTCGATTCCCGCACGGAACAAATATTATAAATATTTGTTCCGTGCGGGAATCGGCCCGGTCAGAAAGGGCATATTGTAAACAGTATTGGAAAGCATGGGGGAGGCCTTGGCCCAGCAGTGGGACAGATCAGGCTGACATAAAAAAGGCCTTTTTTTGGAATGGGAAATCATCAAATGACTTCTCCCACTCTGGGCGGAGCGGGAGGGAGTGTCAGACTCTTACTGACTAAAAACAGGCCCGCAACCCCGGCAGGTAAAAAAAAAAGGCCTGCAGGTAGGCAGGACATACTTTAACCAAAAGGCAACAATAACAAAACACTGTTTTAGACTTACACTGTTTTTCACTACACTTAAAGTACTTACGGGATAATATCCGTGATTTTCTTGTTTCTACGAGCTCCCGATATTTCGTTACTGTTGCAAGCATGATCACTGGGCGTGCTTGTTTGAAGAAAGAGGGTAGACAGATTTTTCTGCTCATAATAAATAATTTTCGTCCAACCTGTACCTCTTCAGTAGGTACACCCGCGATTATGATGCTTGCAACAGCGTCGAAATATCGGGAGATCGTAGAAACAGAAGAGAATCACGGATATTAATCCCGTAAATACTTCAGGTATACTAAAAAATCATTGACTGAATGTGGTTTTAGCTAAAGAACTATGAGGTGGAGTAAAAATCAAGACAGCCATTAAGTCAGAAGAAATAACACATCTATTAAACTTTTATAACACCAACAACTCTAAGTTTGTCTTACAAGTTTGTTCACTAAGACAAAATAAATTCGTAATATTATTCAGTCCAAGTAAATTAGATAACCGAAACTGTCCCAAAAGTTCAAGATCCTTATTACATATTTTATCCAGCACCACTTTGCTAGCATCCAAAATTCATTCAAAGCTTTCCTAACCTACATTCAAGGTTCGGGGCATCTAAAAGGGGCAGAACAACTTATAATGACACTGCCCAAAGGCACAGCTTGGCCCTAACCATCAATTTGTTCTGCACGGTACAGGGAAATTCTAAAAACGGTAACACAAATGGTAGATGAATAAGAAGTGGCTTGCCCCGTGACTCTGAGAATTTCGTATTCCGGAAACGTACGGGGAACTTTTCCATTCTGAGGTATAATTTCACTTGTGAATAATTTCCTATGCGTTCCGCTGAATAACTTGACGAGGTCTCTTGTTATGAAAATATATAAGTTTGTTCTGGGTATGATACGGTTTGGGTCATGGTTAGTTTTGGGATGACGATACTAGTTTCATAGTTATGAGGTCCTAGTTTATTCCTGGTGGCAAAATTTATTCGTGAGGAACATGGATGGCGCTTATCATCTTTTAGGTCCATGTTCACCAAGAAGATGACAGACTGATTATCTAAAACAGCTGTTTAAAACGCATTTTTGTATGGGAACATGTCACAGTGACAGCTGTTTTAAGATAATCAGACGGTTATCTTTTCGGTGAACATGGACCTTAGTCTACTAGCGTTTCTTTAAGCAACGAATGGACTTGGAGAAAAACGATATAGCCAGAAAAGGAAAGTCATAAGATGAAGACTAATAGAAAAGTTATGAAGAAGAAAACGTAACCCTAAATCAATTAAATAAGAGCAAGAGACTGATGATGATTTTGATAGTTTCATGGTTTCGAGGATGAGGCTAAGCTTAGTGCACTAATCATCAACTACAGCTAAGAAACCATATAAAATGTAGTTACAAAATTACAGAAAAGCAAGTTAGGTAAAGGCGTTGCACTGAGGCGGTTCTTAGAGATCTTTTAAGAGGAAACATCGCATCTGATATGTATTATTTCTGATCACCAGGGTGTTTTTAGTGAGCTAAAAATCACACCACCCCCCCCCCCGGTCTTATCCCAAAAGACCGGTCACCTTTTGAAGGGTTCCTCAGAAAACAAAATAACATATATTCTGCAGTAGATAGATACAGATTTGAAACTGTGTCGTATTCCTGTCTAAATAAAGTCATTTATCATTTCACAAATATTTCAGGTGACATACTTAACTGCGATTCCATACAAGAAGCCTCATCCAAATCTCCGTCAAGTTGTAGCAGACGGTGTTATCGACAAGTTCGAGTTCAGTAAGTAATAACGATGATAGTTAGAAAAGAATTAAGACAAAATAAAAGGTCTTACACAGGGTGAAACAAATATTTATATAGTTAAAAACACGGGTGTATCCCGTTAACCCCACCACCCGTGACCTCATTGCTGCATTGGTGGGGCCAGCGGGAATAGATTAATATGTACTTTTGAGTAATGAAATATTTCTTAATAAGTTTCTCAAGAATCTTGATCTCAAGGTAGTGGGGCAGGGTAGTGGAGTCAACGAAAGAACGGTTTTGATTTTTCCCGTTGGCCCCACTAATGGGGTAAAGCAGTGGGGCCAGTGAAAATACACTTATGTCGCTTCGAAAAATGATGATTTTTTTTTAATTGACAATGACACTTGAGTAGTGTTTTGTCTCGCTCGCTCAAACTGAAAACCGTATCCTTTGTTTCGTGCGGGGTTTGTGACCTCAATGTTGTCTTTTTTTGCGCGAGTTAAGTTGGTGACATCTAACGATTTCAATATGTTAGAAAGCAATAATCACTTCATTATAAGTTGTTTTTAAAGGAAGCATATACTTTTGACACTTTTTGTGTGTATAGTTGGTTATCTTAGTTATAATTTTATCGAAGTTATTTGCGATTCTTGCGATTGTTACTACCTAATTCATGAGAAACGTAGGTCTACAAATAATTATATAACACCAATATTGTCATTAGATAAAACCGATATAAAAAACTGCAAAGTCATGTGTGTTGTCTCTTGCCTGATAAAATTATTGTATCCCATTGTTTACAAAAAAAGACATGGTGACTTAACAGAAAAGTGATGTGTTATAATTCTTGTAACGTAGTATTTACTTTTTTTTCCACAGCAAAATCCTTAGATTTCAAAAAGGTGATAGCAAAGGAAGTCGACTTAAAAGATATGTACATGATGTACAAGACAATGATAGTGGTAGCCAACAGATCGTTGACGCATGAAAACATTCAGAAATTCATGTTGGACCCAAATGAACGATACGATTTGGTTATTGCTGAATGGCTCTACCATCACTTGTATAGTGGGTAAGACTTTTTCAATGAATATTACAGTTTATGACGAATCATTGACAGCTTTTCAAATATTATTTGTTTTCTATCTGGTGTCCACGACACAAGCCTCATTTTTTAGTGTGACACAAGATGGCGCTGTGTCCAGCCAATATTTATTTAGATATTAAATATCTTAAATGAAATTAAAATGAAACAAACTGTTAAATTTCAAAAGTTATAATAAATTTTATTATAACTTTTGAAAAACAGTTTGTTTCATTTAATTTTCATTACCTATCTCAGGACTCAGAATTAAAGAGGTTCTAGGTTTGATTCCCGAGTTGGCCAAATAGTAAATAATTTCTCACGTAGTCTGGGTTTGTGTCCAGTTTACGGCAAAAGGCTGATCCGCTATTACATATATGGGACTTAAACGTAACTGGCGAAATGTGGGTGTACTTTAGGTACACCTCTGCTTAACTCTTCGGGGATGAGAGGCATGATGTTTTGTTATATCAGTAGGATACATAATCACAATGATATTATAGTAACTAAGGGCTTGTACACAAAATTGCGAATCGGCGCGATGTGAATTCGCAACGCAGAAAAGTGTAGCTGTACTGTGTGTTAGTGCCTCGTAGATTTTTTGCGACGCGACGCGGCATCGCAGTTTTGTGTACAATCACTAAGTTTATGTTTAATTTCACTAGGCTAGATGATACCATAAAAAAATAATTCCAAATGGGAAAACCCGATTTATGATTTTCGATTTTTAGTCGCTTAGAAATCAATAAATAGTTGAGATGACCAAACAGTAGCGTCACAGCGTGCTATTGCCATACAAAATCTATGGGAGAACCGCGTTTTGACAGCTTTTAAAAAGTATCTCAATTAACTTACTTTTTGGCGAGAAATTAGTGCAATAATACCAGCATTACCTACATGACATTTTATTATTTTTGTTATATGACAAAAAGAAAGATCATCTTGAGACAGAATCAGTTCTATCTCACTTTTACATGCCTTTCCCAATTCCAGATTTGCTGCCTTATTCAACTGTCCCTACATCTGGTCATCCTCAATGGAGCCTCACCCAGTAATCCTGAGTTTGATCGATGAGGTCGGGAACCCTGCTTACTTCCCAGATCATATGTCACCAGTGTCACCACCTCTGTCATTCTCACAGCGAATTGGTGAACTGTGGAATGTACTCTACTTGAACAGGATCATATGGTAAGGTTTTGCATTCAAAAACTTACTAACTTAAGAGGGCGTATTCAAAAAATTGGCAACCTTGCATATACCTGTCAAATACCTGTCAAATACCTGTCAAATACCTGTCAAATACCTGTCAAATATTGACCTGTTTTAATTCATTTAGAAATATTACTGTATGGTAATAAGAAATGTGGCCGGACTACCGAGGAATATTTCTCCGCAGGTCTTTGAAAGATTTTGAGCAACAAGCCTACCTGGATTCGTTCGGTCCAGCTGCAGCAAAGAAAGGGATCACATTACCCACTATTGAAGAAGTAAAATATAACGGCTCCATGGTTCTGGGCAACTCCCATATTTCGTCGGGTGAAGCTCAGAGGCTGCCAATAAGTTACGTGCCCATTGCAGGTTATCATATTCAAGATGAGATTCCACCATTGCCTGAGGTAAACCTTTTTAATTGCTATGACTGAATTTAAGAACGCGATATTACATCTTCACCATTGTAGCGAAAGACCTCTCCTTTTTGTTGGTCATCGGTCAGACACCAAGTGACACTAGTTTATCAGTAATAGCGATTTTCCTCCAGCCCATCCTGCACAACATCTTGCACATTTTAGGATGTATTCGAAGCAAATTTCAGAGGTATGCAGGCTACATTCTTCTTTTTTGTTTTTTTTTTTCGGATGGAATCATCAAATAATTTCTTCCACTCTGGGCGGAGCGGGAGGGAGTGTAAGACTTTTACTGACAAAACCCATCCATGTTCCTTCCTCACCCTTTACGTTCCAGGACCGCGGTCTCTTTCGAATGGTCCCGTAGCCCCGGCAGGCTTCGGCCCTTGCCACCACGTGGCCCCCGACGGCCAGTGCGTCTCCCGCGGCGGCGGGGGTGAGAGGCTCTCTCCCTCTCGCGATCCGCCACCTCCTTTGCTGGCATGACTGCTTCACAGAAGGGTGCAGGCTACATACTGATCTAACATAATTAGAACCCAGAACTGAGCCACAAGTTTTGTTGCTCCTAAAGTTTTCAAATAAAAATGGCATAGAAACTGTCACTGTGGATTAAATTAATTCATTGATAAACTCCCGAACCTTATTTCAATCGGGTTAAAAGTCAGTGCAGAAATGCGAAACGCTTAGTAGTAAGTGATTTGCCACTTTCTAAACTAGGCTCTCTAATGATATTTAGACGAACGAAATTCAACGTATGTTTTTAAAACGTTCCTTTCAGAACTTACAAAAGATTTTAGATAATGCACCCCATGGAGTTATCTACTTCAGCATGGGTACTATGATGAAGAGCAAAACCATGTCAATGGAGCTAAAAAGGGATTTCTTGAACATGTTCAGTAAATTGAAGCAGACAGTCATTTGGAAGTTGGAAGAGGAACTGACAGATATACCGAAGAACGTTCATATGGTGCAATGGGCACCTCAGCCAAGTATATTAGGTAAGTCTGACATGTGATCATCATCATCCTATTAATGTTCCCACTGCTGGGACACAGGCCTCCTCTCTATGAGAGGGAATGGGCTATAATCCACCACGCAGGCCCAGTGCGGATTCGTAGATGTGACATGTCTTCGATATTTTTTTGGTTCTAGGACATGCGGGTCTCCTTACGATATTTGCGGTAATGAAATAAATTAAACATAGAACACATGTCAACACAACATGATAATGTCAACTATGCAATAAACATTATCATCATCATTGCCAAACTTGTTCTGCCACTGTTAAGGATAGACTTCTTTCCTTCTGTGCCATGGGGCCCTAGTCTGGACGATTCTCTTCAAAGTATTACCAAAGTATTTGCAATCTTCTGAATATCATGCCAACCGAGCTATGATGATAAATTATTACATTTAGAAAACAATAGAAAAAAATCAAAAATGAAAACAATTTTCACATTACTCATAGTTCGACTACGTAGTTCCCCACTGCTGGACAAAGGCCTTCCCTTTCTTCTGCCAAACATCTCTATTGTGTGCGATCTGTGGCTATGTTATCCCACGCAGACAACAACGGAGTAAGGCTAGAACCAATGAGACCTTGGGATTAACCCCATGTGTGTTTCTAGATTGTTTGGCAGAACTAAGATACTTATATCTTATTATATATCTGTACTTACTTATATCCGAGATCCGAGATAATTAATAAACGCGGATGAAAGTATAAAATAAAATCTTTGATGTTATTTCAAACCTTTAACCCTAATTGTCAAACCTTTTATTTTTGATAAATATTACGTTCATAAGTATAGCCACCAATATCTTCACCAGGCCGTTTCGAAAGCCGACAACAGAAACAGTGTAAAAATGTTTTGTTTGAAATAGTTTTTAGGAAAAGGTTACTTTTTCTGTAAATTAACTTAAACTTCAAAAAGCCATGCTTCTTTTCGTTCAAAGTTCGAACAATTAACAGTTTAATCTTTTACAATGGCATTACCGCCGTCCACATCCACATCTGTCGATAACACCGGTCGCAGAACCGCAACAATGCCATCCGTAGCCGGTGTATCGGAAGGATTAATACCATCTGACATGCCGATCTGTTTTCACAATTTTATTTCTTTCTTTGGAAATAAAATTGTCAACATTTTGTGCTTTGTGGAGCACAGATGATGGAAAAATTATTTTGTGACCTAATTGACATGAAATACTTTTAAAATTCTAACGTTCATTATAATCCTGAAGTTATTTATTTGAGAAACGTTAATTCAAATACGAGGTTTAATTTAGGATCCCGGTTTTAAACACGGCAATTTTTAATTAGAATTTTATCACAACTATGGTGAAGTTTATAACACAAAGTAGATAGCTTCGGCTTTATTGTTCCTGAATGTAATGTTAAACGTTGTTTTATAATCAAGTCTGATTTAGAATTAGCATGCATAGAATTTCGAACAACACCTGTCCTCTGAATTTTACTCAACTTATTGGTCACCAGGTTACAACAAATATATTGTTGCCATAATCTTACTCCAAGTTTATATGGAGACTTCAGTTCACTTCTGGAGTTATTCGATAAACAAAACTCATTGTTTTTTCTAAAAAATCTCGTGTCTTTACAGCTCATCCAAACTGCAAACTCTTCGTCACCCACGGAGGACTTCTCTCAACCACGGAAACCTTACACTACGGAGTTCCTATCATCGGTATTCCTTTGTTCGCTGACCAGTTCATAAACGTCATGAGAGCTGTGCGCAAAGGTTTTGGTTTGGAAGTAGAGTTGGGTTATGATACACCGGCTAAACTGAAAGTGGCTATTGAGAAAATATTGTCGGATCCTAAGTAAGTACATTCCAGTTTGTCTTTTATTACAACATCTTCTTCTTCATGTTTCGAAGAATCGCCATTCGTTAATGATACTAAACAGAGCATTTTGCTCGCAATACGAATGGCCGACAGGATTGAAAGGTTCTAGAATAGTGACCGCGTACCCAAAACTTACCTTTGGAAGGTTTTTGATTGAATTGAAAACGTTGTGACGTGAACGAGTATTTGCTGAAGCAAAAAGCAAATGATCAGTTGATGTGGCAATACGCTTCAGACCAAATAAAAAACCATAACAGTACTGCGATAAATACAGTGAAGCATGCGCAAAATAACACACATTTACATCAAACTACGCCTAAACTATGCTCAATAAATGCACACATGTTTACAAAACCAGCATCACTTCTCTGTTCGCAGAGTTTCCGTCTTAACTTTTTTATTTGGTCTAAGCGATACCCAGAAAAGATTTTTCTCGTGCAAGTAACGTCTTCAGTTTTGACTAGCCTTTACTGGGCTTTTGCAAAGATGGCTTGTGTTTCGTGTAGGACATTATTTGCTTCCACGCCCTTCTTATATCCTTATCATAAAATTTTCTTGTAACAAATGTTTCTCTCTTGCAGATACGCCCAAAAGGTCAAAGAGCTGTCCTTTATCTACCACCATCGTGAAACCAAGCCTGGTGCAACACTAGTACATTGGGTAGAACATGTGATTGAAACAAAAGGAGCTCCTCATCTTCGCTCACCAGCCCTCCACGTCCCGTTGTACCAGAAATTGTTCCTAGATCTGATAGCCTTAATCCTCCTTGGAGTAATCGTTTTGGCACGGATGGCTAAGAAGATAATCGGTTCGAATACAAAGAGTGAAACTAAAAAGAAGAGAAGTTAAATACTCGAGAGTTTTAGGAAATTGGAGTGATTGTGATTTGAATAAATTTAATTACTTAGAAGATGATGAAGGAAGCTGTTATTGTTTTAAAATTAAAATAAAACATTCACACTGTTTTGGGTTATTCTGTTTCTTATATCCTTATTTCACGAAAATTCAACCATCATTCATATCCTTTATTGTACATATTAATAAAACAAACAATAAAACAATAGACAACAATATCCAACACACAACAATAAAACAACAACAACAACAACAAATAACAACAACAAACAACAACAACAAACAACAACAACAAAACAAAAACAACACTGGAACTTAAATAAAATTGTTACTTACCCTATGGACTCCGGTCTGAAATAAAAAGTTTTGATTCTATTCTATTCTAATCGCATTAATTCCTGATGGTAAAACTCAATGATACTATACCCGACCCGGGAGTCGAACTCAGTAGGCCACCAAACTCCTCATGGTCAGCAATCGTGCTTGCCACATGCTTACCACTGGACACACGAAGCAATCAACCAGACATGCGTGGCTTCAATCATACATTGGTATCAACATAACAAAATAATAAATAAATAAATATCGCTGGACACTATCACACAGCGCCATCTAGTGCCACACTAAGCAAGGCTTGTGCCGTGGACACCAAATAGTTGATATATACATATATACTTTTTAATTTGTAAATACATACTTATTTTACATATAAACATCCATGACTCGGAAACAAATGTCCATGCTCATCACACCAACATTTGCTCCTACGAACCAGGACCCTATGAACGTAAGGCAACCTCACTACCAGTACGCCATTCGAGTCGTTAAAAAATACATAATAACACGACTCCTGACCGTCATTAGCTTGAACCCTGTTCCCGATATCGGTGGGCTACATTTTTTATTTTTTATTCAATAATAAAGAAATGAATATAGGAATAATTGCCTTAATTAACAATACAACACATTACATTTATTTTAAAATAGATAATACGTATTCTAATAAAGTTTTTGACCCCACGACAATAATGTCCGTAGGTCCGAACGAGGTTGACCACAAACTTTTCCATGTAACCCTAAAATAACCTAGGGTCGGGTTCACAATATAAAATCCATTCGTCCCCAATTTTCGACACACCCCAACCCGCCCGGGTAGAAGGACTGGCTTTATTTAAATCTCTTGTTTGTTTAGGCCTCCCAATGTTTTAATAGTATCGAAAATACTCTTTTATGCTCTGTTTAACGAAATGATTATGAAAATGATAATTATGTTTCCATTTAATATATTTTATCATTGAGTGACCTTTACAACGTGAATTGCTTTCCGAGGCACGGTTGAAACTCGGTATGTAAGGGTGGTCACCTATCCACAGACCGACCTAGGCAAGCACGGCTTAACCTAAAGATCGACCCGAGCGACTGTTATTATTTAGCTCCTCGATTCTTACCCGTACTAAACTTCAGAATAAAAATGTATTCTCATTTGTCAACAATCGGTTCAAAAAGATGCAATTAATTTTATAATATTACTGCATAAATAAACCGTTTCAATATCGTTTATAATGCCTGTGTTAATAAACTTCATTATTTGCAACAATACAATTTTAAACTTACTTAAAAAGTTCAATGAACCGTTATTGGTATCGCTTGTTACAGTTTTAATGTACTTACATTGCACCAATTTAAATGAATTTGAGAAAGCCATCGAAATCGTCTACATGAAAAAAAAATTCAACATTAATTTTCCCAACTTAGGAATCAAACTCGGATCTCGTGCTTAGCAACAACGCCTGCTACCATCCTTCCACCTGTCAATACTAAGTTTTCTGTTCTTAAAATAACTATTGTCTTAATAAAATAATAACTGTAGAATAAAAGTACTCTGGGTTAAGCTCGCCTTTGTACATAAGCTATATTATTGCAAGTTATATGTATATTTGTTGTTTTTTTGTGTGCAATAAAGAATAAGAATAAGAATAAGAATAAAAGTAGTCATGACCTACTTACTCTATCAAACTCATGTGACTTAATTCTTAACAATGACATCATTTTGTTCTAACAATATACATCATTTCGATTGCACAACGTTATTTAAAAAAAATCTTGGTGTAAATAAAGATAATTTTTGAACTTGTGCAAATTATCTTTACTATCACATCAACCGTAGACGTCACTGTTATTCATAGACCCTACTCAAATTATGGTGCGTTGACAAGTTCAGTAATTCTCGCATCCAGCTCAATCTAGCTGCCTTCACCAGGTCACCACAGTTCCAGCAATAGGAACGTTATCCTACTTAATTATTATTGCGAAAGCTTGTTTGTTTCTTACTCAATCACGTAAAAACTAGTAGTCAGCTGTTAATACAAATGCCAGATGTCTTGACAGTCCTCATAATAAATGTAAGGCATTCTGTTTTCAGGGAGATATTTGAACGTTTTGCTCACGATGTTTTCCTTCACAGTTTAGAGAGCAGTGGTGATGAAATTAACTATACAAAATTATGGGCCTGCCTGGAGTCAAACACACGACTTACTGCTCACAAGTTGGATTACTGCTCACAAGTTGGCTTACTGCTTGTAAGTTGGAGCCGCCACTACTGGAAGGAACTATACAAGTACCACAATTCGAAATTTCGAAGACATGTGACATCTACCAACCCGCACCGGGCCGGCGTAATAGATTATAACCAATTTCATAGAGAGGAGGTCTGTGCCTGTGTTCCCAGCAATAGGAAATTAATGTCGCATTCCCACCGCAGTTTTTGTAGAGTAACGTTTTCAAGTGTTATTTATAATTTGTGTTGCCAGGTAAGGCTTGGGAGAAAAATGCAAGAGGCGTCGGGCGGAGGCGAGGCCCAGGCGCAGCTCGATCACGGCGCCACTTCTTTGATATTTCAAACAAAATGTATAGAAGAGGTGTAGCGCGGCGCTGGCGTCGCTTCCTCACCCTCGTCGCACCCGCAGTTAGCAATGGCATGCATTATGGAGAGAACAAAACTGAGAAAATCCGTGACAATATAGACTTTAAAGACTAAAATGCGCCTGCGCCTGGCGTTTCCGACAGCGTTAGCGCGCTTTTTCTGCGCCGCGTCATCACCTCGCCCGCGCTGTGTCTCGCCTCCGCCCGACGCCTCTTGTATTTATCCCGCGCCTTAGTCAAGATGTCGTTTTGCATTCCAAAATATCAATACCTACTCGATTAAAATGTATGAGACAGTTGATTATTTTTTATGATTACGATGGTGGCTTCATAGAGAAAATTGTACAGTTTGATGATTTGTAGGACACCCTTGAATTTGTCCAGCATGCAAAGCGACATCTTGTATGTTAAGTAATGTTGCTTTTGAAAACAGTCAACACGTGGTAACAATTGATAACATTTGATTACATTGTTAGATAATGTTACCTCAACGTTCGGAGTGGATGCACCAAAACAGGCTGTTATACAGGCTGTAAACCACCTCATCACAAAGCCGTTAACCAAGCATTCTGTACATCAAACTAAGTAACTTTACGCAAAAAAACTTTTTTTTGAAGTTATAAATCATGTTTTGGGGTAGAACTCAATGTAACGCACTTAAAATATTGTGCTGATGGATGGATTGCATAATACGGGGGTCGTTGAGGTGTTAAAAGTCCAAATCTAACAAAAAAAAAAACAAAAAGTTGTAATTTTGACCCCTCACATCTCCGTAACTAGAAGGTTCCCAGGTATGGTGTAGAACAAAAAAATGATCGCAATGACGGGGAGAACAAGTGCCTTACGGATTCGTTAAGAGGTGTTTTACACCCTTTATGTTAACGTATCAATATTCTACTTACCAGTATACGACTACCATTAAACTAACAGCCGTCGTTCGTTTTGTACTAATTTCTGAGAATATTATTTATACAAAATACACAAATAGCGAGTTGTGCCGGCTGCGCGTCGCTTACAAGCTGTGACACTCAGCTGAGCAAAATAGGTTACTAGAATTCACGACGGTTGTACACTAATGTTATTTCTACTTAAACTATTTTCTGTTCCATTTGATAAAACTTCTGTATAGGTAGATAGAAGGAATTATAGGAATTATGTAGAGATGTAGTTTATATTTTAAAGTAAGTATCAATGGATACCTGTATAAAGATTAAAAATAAGTAATAGGTAGAAAAGAAGAAATTAACAAAAAAGTATGTACAGTGAACTGAACACAAAAGGAGGATAAGAATAAAACAAATTATGTATAGAGGTACACACGCTTTTGACATTTAGGAAGAAAGTTGACGGCCTTTAGAAGTTCTCCTCTAAATACTGGAGAGGAGATGAACAACGGGCCGGGTCGGGTGAGGAACATTCCTATCCGAAATGGCTCTAGTGGCGGTGACTAATAAAAATTGATATGACGACTACTTGAGAAATGAGGGGGAATACATACTGCACCGCACCCAAATAAATTGAAACAAAGTCAGAAGAATGAAGATAATGTAAATTGACACCACTTTCAATTTATACTAATAATGAATGAAGACATTGTTTGATTTTCCGATATTATAAAACATGTGAAGACGGGTATTTATCGCGAATTTACCTTAAATTTAAGCCCGACCTTGAAGATCAAGTGAGGGTAGTTGAATAAACGCCTTCTCTTTGCTGTCGCGGTCAATCTATATATACAACATTATTTTTTGTTTATACTAAACCCGAAAAGGGGTCATTGTACTCATCATTTTGAACAACTTTTTCTATGGGACGAACCTTGAAATCGCGAAAAAAAAATCAGCTGTTCCCTACATTTTGACGAGTTATGCGAACATAAATGTAGGGAACAGCTGATTCTTTTTTCGCGATTTCACGTTTCGTCCCATAGAAAAAGTTGTTCAAAATGATGAGTACAATGACCCCTTTTCGGGTTTAGTGTAAACAAAAAATAACTCTGTATAAAAATAAAACCCGTTTTCCGTTGTCACGACATAGCATGAAAACGGCTTGACCGATTTGGCCGATTCTTTTTTTGTTGTGTTTGTTATTGTCAGGAGAAGGTTCTTATGAAAAAAAAATGTAGTAGTAGGTAGGTAGGTAGTAGTAGTAGGTAGGTAGTAGTAGGTAGGCAGTAGTAGGTAGTAGTAGGTAGTAGTAGGTAGGTATGTAGTAGAAGGTAGGTAGTAGTAGGTAGGGAGTAGTAGGTAGGTAGTAGTAGGTAGTAGTAGGTAGGTAGTAGTAGAAGGTAGGTAGTAGTAGGTAGGGAGTAGTAGGTAGGTAGTAGTAGGTAGCTGTTTCCCTCTTATGTGACGCAGACGAAGTTGCGTGGGTCAGCTAGTGATATATAAAACTATAGATACGTTGCCCGCGCTCTGTAGTGGCAACATGAATGCTAGGCATTTGCCGGACTTTCATTTAGACGCGTACCAACCAGTGCCGCGGCAGTACGTGACAATAAAATAACTTTTGTGTATAACTTCCTCAAACAACGAAAAGAAAATGCCGTCCTGTTTTTAGGATATGTAAAAACTATCCTTTAACTGTGAAAGATAGAAAAGTATCATTTCATGCGTAAGTATCTAGAAAAAAGTATTTTATTTTATTTTTTTCGATGCCTTCTAATGGCAGCTGGCGCCTTTTGTTCGCGCTCGGCCAATGAGCATGCATCACAGAATGACAACAGAATTAAAGAAATATATTTATCTCTCTCTAACAACAAAAATTCCGTAGATGACGTTTAATTTTCTTTCCCTTTCTTCGTGTGTCTAAGTATTTATCTAGCTACCGACAGTATTTACGCTGTTTTCGACTGCCGTGATGTTCATGCATGACGCGTCTATTTATAATACGTCATTAGTCGAGGTACCTCCAACACTTCAGTCTCCCTGCGACCACAGAGTACTTTTATATATAGCCTGCGACCACGGCTGGTGCAATCCGGTCGAAACGTCGGGCTTAAATTAAAGGTAAATTCGCGATAAATACCCGTCTTTATATGTTTTATAATGTGTTCTGATCGTGAAAGTTTAAAAAAGACAATTGATTTTCCGATACTTTCTGCTATTCGTAGCAGATACTATAGGAAAATCAAACAACATCTATTGTTTTATGTGAATATCAGCCATTCCTGTTATCCCTCGTCGTCACTTACGCTCCTAACTGCGCGGTCTATTACACGACCAACTACAGGGTAAACTTTATGCTAAATTTGATCTGGAAACTCAGCACCTCTTAGTTCCAAGCAATACTTGGGATGCACCTAACTTTAACACTGTTTGCAACTCCGCAGTAGGTGTAAGTGAAAATTAATCGATAATTCAAAACATGGTTTACATTAATTAACTTAGGTAAGGGTTTTTGTCGTGGTGTGATTATGAACCGGTAGGAAATCCATAAATGGGTATGTAATTAGATGATCTGCCTAAATGATAGTATCCTCAAATGTAGTACACATGCCAGCACATCAAACTACTACAATCTATCAAATTTCTCTAGACAGTCAGTCAGTATTTAGTAGTCAGTGGCTCAAAATGTCTGACAACCGCAGTCTTTACTAAGTGGTATCGTATTACCCAGTATAAATACTGGCTTGTGGAGGTCGGATACGCAGTCGCTCCATGTAAAGTACAGCCGCATCCGGTTAGACTGAAAGCCGACCACAAAATAGTTGGGAAAAAGGCCAAGCAGATTAGGCGCGGAACAGATGGGGCGCGGACTAGGCACACACAGGGCACCGTTGCGACTTTTTGAAGCACATAGGAACAACGAGGAACGGGCGGGGCACGGGCGTGACGCCGGGTGCCACGAGAGAAAACAAGCGACGCGCGCGCACCCCCTTCTCGCCCGTCCCACGTCCGTTCGCGCCCGTCAGCGCCCATGCCTCGTCCTAAGTTGTCTTTGGCTATGTGCTTTACAACAGGGCGCAGACGGGCAAACGTCGTTTCCGCGCCCGTAAGCGTCCTGCCTTTTCTGTGTGCTTTGCGACGCGACGCTTCTATACATTTTTTATGAAAAAGACACGGAAGAGACATATTATGTCAGCGCCCCATCCCATCCGCGTCTTACGTCTTTTCTGTGTGGCCGTTGGCTTAGGTTTAAGGCTGATTGGGACAATTTCGGGTAGGTCGATGTGTTGGCATCTGTACATTGTTTACAAACTATAAATAAAGTTATAGTAATGTATGTACCTATCTCGATTTGCTCGCGAGGTTGTTGACACGATACTGAGTACTGCATAATATTGTTCCGATATTCGTGTCGGCCAATAGCTTAATAGCCCCTAGGCCTTTTTAAAAAAAAAATTAGGATGGGAAATCATCAAATGACTTCTCCCACTCTGGGCGGAGCGGGAGGGAGTGTCAGACTTTTACTGACTAAAACCCATCCATGTTCCTTCCTCGCCCTTTATGTTCCGGAGCCGCGGTATCTCTTTCGAATAGGCCCGCAACCCCGGCAGGCTTCGGCCCTTGCGGGCGCCTCCCCTTTTTTTTTAAGGATGGGAAATCATCAAATGACCCCCCCCACTCTGGGCGGAGCGGGAGGGAGTGTCAGACTCTTACTGACTAAAAACCATCCATGTTCCTTCCTCGCCTTTTACGTTCCGGGGTCGCGGTATCTCTTTCGAACAGGCCCGCAACCCCGGCAGACTTCGGCCCTTGCGGCGGGCCCCTCTCCTTTTGCTGACATCTCTTTGAGGCGCGCGTGGAACACGAACGCGCCGTCGACACGGCCTGTCGTCTTTAGACGGACGGACTGCTAGCTAGCCCATAGCTAACCGTCCACAGGCCCGCGTCTATGGTGGCCGGTAGCCACCACGTGGCTCCCGACGCCCGGTGCGTCTCCCGCGGCGGCATAGCCCCTAGGCCTTGACCAACATCTGAGGAGACTGTCGTTAGTCAGCTGGATCAAGGGTTACTTCTGGACACAGCGCGTATTGTTAAGAAGTTTTTGTCTCATGAACCCTGACCACGGGGCTTGCCATTTTTAAAAGTAATATGTTTAATGCGAAGTTTTGAGTATGAATGTGGATGGAGTAGACCAACAAAATTATGGCTGAATTGTGTAAAGGATGATCTGGCAAGAAAGGAAAAGTTTGATGAAATGACGAGTAATAGAAAAGTATGGAAGTGATTTTAAATGAATTGGGAAAATGATAACAGAAAGAAGAAGAAATATGAAACGAGAGAACTAGATACACAAATATACTAAGAACATTTTCAGCGAAAAGTTTGGTAGGGAACATCTCAAAACGTTACCTCACGTATTTTGTACATTTAACCTAGAACAATACTACAATGACGCAACAAACTCATATTATTATGTGATACGATCATTTTACTATGCATGGGCTGGGAGTTGGTTCACTATGTTTAGGTAATGCCTATTCAGAATAATTTAGGACAGTAACACATTTTGTAGACAAACTGATATTGTGATATTGCAAGCTCGTATGAATGTATATAGGGAAAGACCAATGAAACAATGGAAGGACTACGTAGAAGATGATATGGCTTGAATGGAAGAGACTGCTGAGAGGACGAGTAATAGAGAAGTATGGAATAAGTAGACAGTCATGCTGCACCAACCCCAAAAAAAAAATATAATAAGAGCAGGAGAATGATGGCTGTAACGTTGCCATACACTAGGAATTTCTACTGTATTGTGGATGTATTTAAAAACATTTAAATTCACATACACAATTTAACGTTACATGGACAGGAAAATGTAAGGTTGCATTAGGATACGTTCAAAAGATTAATGGCAAGGGGTTAGAAGTTTATTAATTTAGGGAGCCGAGATAACGTGGTGATAAAGGTCCAGGTTCAAAGCTTGCGGTATGTAGCAAAGCCACTCGCCGATGTGTCAGGCTCGATCGCAGACGCCAATCTTTTAAGGTTCGAGGGCCGAGGGTTACTCGCCATTAGTGTCAAGGTTCTCAGTAGTAGTATAGTAGATGCCTTTTCAAGGCCATCAGCGTCGGGTGCTGCGCGCGGACCTCCCTAGTGGTGTCAGCGTCGTCTGCTACGCAGACGACACCCTGGTGCTGGCACAGGGGAGGTCGCACGAGGCGGCGGCCGACAATATGACACGCGGGGTTGCGATAGTCGTAGAGAGGATCCGGCAACTGCGTCTCGAGGTGGCACTGCACAAGTCCGAGGCCATTTGCTTTCATGGGCCTCGGATTGCGCCACCGTCGGGATCCACACTGACGGTAGGAGGGGTATCCATCGGCGTCGAGTCGACGTTGAAGTACCTAGGACTCGTCCTCGACAGCCGGTGGAACTTCGTGGAGCAGTTCCGACGTTTGGCTCCCAGGCTGGAACGGACCGGGGCTGCCTTCAGGCGGCTCCTGCCTAACCTTGGGGGGCCAAACGCCTCCTGCCGCAGGCTCTACGCGGGGGTCGTGCGGTCCATGGCCCTTTACGGGGCCCCAGTGTGGGCGCGTTCCCTGAAGCGTCGTGCCGCTCACTATCTGAACGCGCCCCAAAAAGTGGTGGCCGTAAAGATGGTCCGTGGGTACCGCACGATCTCTCGCGAGGCGGCGGGCCTGCTTGCCGAATTGCCGCCATGGGATCTGGAGGCGATAGTCCTCGCGCGCCTGCATGAGTGGCGCGCAGAGGTACTACGCCGGGGGGAAACTCCGCTGCCGCGGCAAATTGCCGCTCAGCGGAAGGACCTCCGGCGCGATCTATGGCGACATGGAGAGAGCGACTGTCGCAACCCCGTGCAGGGCACGCCACGATAGTGGCGGTAAGTCCCCTCTTTGAGGAGTGGCTGGAGAGGCGCCACGGCGTCCTCACCGGACACGGATGTTTTGGGAGGTACCTGCACCGAATCGGGCGGGAGGAAACGCCCGGGTGTCTCCACTGCGAGGATCGACCGGAGGACACGGTGTAGCACACGGTGGAAGTCTGCCCTGCGTGGGCGGAGCACCGCCGTGTCCTCGTAGCGGCGATCGGTGGCGACGACCTCTCGCGTCCGGCCCTGGTTCAATCCATGGTCCGGAGCGAGACGGAATGGGAAGCCGTCACCTCCTTCTGCGAAGCAGTCATGCTAGCGAAGGAGGTGGCAGAACGAGAAAGGGAGAGATCCTCTCTTCCCGGCCGCCGCGGGAGGCGCACCGGGCGTCGGGGGCCACGTGGTGGCTACCGGCCACCGTAGATGTGGGCCTGTGGACGGTTGGCTATGGGCTAGCTGACCGTCGTCCGTCTAACAACGACGACAGGCCGTGTCGACGGCGTGTTCGTGTTCCACGCGCGCCTCAAAGAGATGTCAGCATAAGGGGAGGGGCCCGCAAGGGCCGAAGCCTGCCGGGGTTGCGGGCCTGTTCGAAAGAGATACCGCGGCCCCGGAACATAAAGGGCGAGGAAGGAACATGGATGGGTTTTAGTCAGTAAGAGTCTGACACTCCCTCCCGCTCCGCCCAGAGTGGGAGAAGTCATTTGATGATTTCCCATCCTAAAAAAAAAAAAGGCCATCAGCGTCCAGTGGCTCTCAGTAGTAGTAGCAGCAGCAGGTTATTAAGGCCGTCAGGACTTTAATACGACGCATTGGCTAGATTTCGCCACCTTAGCGACCACATCAAATAGTTCAGAGCAATTTCCAACTTCTTACCAGCTCGAGGACCAAAGCCAGACTGAATTTCACGTCATCATGCAATTAGAAATTTTTATAATGTTCTAGAACATAAAAGAATAAAATGGTTACAAAGAAGGTCTAACATCAAATGTATACAACCTACAACTCCTAGTTCCAGCAATAAATTAAAAAGAAAACTAGTTCACAAAATTAAACAAAGATTGAAAATACAAAATTATACAGAAAAGCTTTAAATAATACGAATTAAAAGGCGAAAAGGCATGCTTAGCCTCCGCATAAAAGCCATGCAGTTACTTGGAAATAACGTATCATAAAAAATTTAATTACAATAGCCTAAAACGTAAGGTACAAAGCCAGACCCGGAACCCTTTGGACCCGTAGACCATACAAGTATTTATTTGAATCGAACCCATGATATGCAGAGCAGCAATTAATCGCTCAGCCACTACACCGGCGCGCCGCTATTTTGCAAGCACAAGTATATACTTGTATGTCAATATAATGAAATGTGGAAGGAGGGAAGGGAGGCCTTTGCCCTGCAGTGGGATAATGTAGGCTTATAATAATAACGTCAGTTTAACAGCTATAAATCTCACTTTAAATCTGTCATCATCATCATCAAATTGCCAAAAATGTTCCGACTCGGGACACGGCCTCCTCTCAATGAGAGAAATCTAAATCTAAATCAGTCAGTTACACCATAAACCGTTTAGCAATGACGCTTAGGCTAAGCGTGAAAACTTATAAATATACCGCTTTTAGTGATAATGATAAATAAATATCAAGTTAAAAACTTATAGCATGTAGATAGAACAAAAATAAAAACCCTGAAAATCGCTGGCAAACTTCACGAATTATCTGTCTTATTTTTTGTTCTATATACAACGAAATTTAATTTTACCCGCCACCGCACTGCCCATAATGTAATTTTACCTGACTGATTGCCTTTACTAACTCAATCAAAATAAGCTAACCTTGTGAGGACCTTTCAGTTTTTAATGAACTTTCCGACTGAGCGACGTTCGATAATTAACACGTCAAGCAATTAACTGAACTTCATAATGTAGTGGGAAGGTATTGCGTATTTTGTTATAATATTGTGTTTTTTAACTTTCTCAAGTTATACACTATTTATTGAACAGCGTGGTTAAATAAAAGATCTGGGCAGTCTTTGGGGACTGTCGATAGAAGTGAAAACAAAAATTACACATGCCCCGCCCAGTCGTAGCAGTGCTACGCGTTGTGCCCCGCGCACGCCTAGTGGTGCTACGTCGTAGCGGATCGGCTACGAGTGCTAACAAAAACTTTCGAATTCCATGATTTTTGTTCACTCAAAAAGTGCTCAAAGAGCCTATCTAAAGAAGTTTTCATTTTAAAAACTGCCGCACTGGTTGGTCTTCATATAAAATACTGGTATTCAGCAGACCAACCAAAACATAGACGGGAACTGGCTAGGCAGACGATTGTTACGAGAATTTCATTGAACGTGAAAGTTACACGTTAAAAATTGTGAAAAATTGAACTGAAAAAATAAAGCTTGTTTTTACGCGAAATTCTCTTAAGCCTTGACCCGAAAAGTTGACTGGACTCATCAAAACAAAACTCTTGTACAGGGGTCTTAGGAAAAATATTTTCCTCGTCATATTATTTACCAGAATAATTTACCTTATGCATAATTTTGCGTGAGAGGGAATTTATCAAACATCGGAGAATGTTTTTTAAATTCTATGTTCTTATTATTTACGAATTGAAGAAAAGAGCGTAAACTCACAAAAATATTATTAATCTTTACGCTTTTATTTATCTTCGTTAATAAGTCCCCATCCCTATCTTCCCAATGTTATTCGTATGCGTCAATCTCCTGCGGGACGCGATCGGCTGTCACCGCATCCATGCGAGCCGTTTGGTGGAAATCTTCTTTTACTCCACTTTTTCGCAGAAGATAGTAATTCCTTCATTTTATTTACCTGAACACAATAATAATTTGATGTTTGTACGAATTCAATGTCACCAAATTCTCAACTCTGAGCTCCTCTTTTGTGTTCCAGATTTCCAACATACCTATAAAATATCTGCAACAATTTATTTATTCAAGCCAAGCAGCTATTTCCGTACATCAGCCAAGATATGTAAATGTTCTTTTTACAAACAATGTGCTGTGACAGTAAGCTACCGCATTGCAGCATACGCTATTGGGAATACGCGGCAGTAAATCAACTTGACTCACATCCGCATCCGTTAATCCAAGTGAAACATCACGGGAAGGTATTGGTAGTGACGGGCTGAAAGTAACGTTGATGTGCTCTGAAATTTGATGTCATACCATATTACGTCATACGACATGAGCTTCTACATAGTTCACTATTATGTAGTGCAGCCTTTAAAGCATAACAACAGCTTGGTCAACTTATACGATTCATCAAAATAAAAATGGTGATGTTGGTTTTTGGGACTTGGTAATGGTGGCGGGATGAACTAAATGTCTTCCTTGAGAATTGGAAAGTAAAAGCACAGAACCGTGATCGTTTGAAGGAATGGAGCTAGGCCTTTGCCCAACAGTGGGACAATACAGGCTTGCTATTATTTTATAATAGTATACATAATTAAAGCTTGCTGTCTTATTGCCATAATTCACTCTTAATAGAACTCCCTATTACATTTTTTACGCAAATTCATGATTCTTGACGCCGTAATTTTCGGCAGCAGTAAGATATTTTAACTATTTGCTTATGAATAACGATAGTGCCATTCTTTTTCTTGAAAGTTAGGGTTAAACATTTTCATGTTTATATGACACAAACCCGCATTCATGATCATTGACGGGCTTTATGTTCGTCAATTTTAAATAATTTGATATAACAAGAAACACGTATCCAAATTTTTTTGACAATCCAACGGACGGAATAAACAGAATCGTATTTTTTCAGACAATAATCATCCCTATTGTAGTATACTCAAACTCCAATTACTGTTGAAATCGCAGGATGATAGGCATACAGCTATCAACCGGACAACCATGAGCAAGATTAAAAGAATCATACGAGTAGAATAGTGTGGGATTGATTCCATTAAATTAAAAGAAAACCCACTATGTAGGTACCACAAATGAAATACAGAAAGTATATAACTATTCAATTCAGCGAAACTCAAACAAAAGCATTTTGATGGTCAATGTAGTTTACGATTATTTAATTAATTATGTGGTTATACCCACAGGAGCTGTTTTGGAACATAATCCTAAATAAATTATGAATTGGTTTTGCTCTGAATTTTCAAAACAAAATATTATTTGGACGAAATAAAAGCACTGACGTCACTGATATCATACTGATATTATCGGTATTTTACTATGGGGATGGGCTGTAGACATCAAGTCTATATTTATTCTGCAGAATAGAGCAATCAGAGCCATATATCCATTACGTAGACGAGATTCTCTAAGAGAGCTGTTTAAGAAAATTAATATGATGACAGTACCTTGTCAATACACCTCCATTTATTCAGTAAAAGAGGTGACAGACACCACTATAATACTAGAAATAGGGATCAATTGGTTCAGCCAGGTTTCAAGCTTGCTAAAGTAGATTCATCCTTCATGGTGTACTGTTTGAAATGTTACAGTAAAATACCTCCCCACATTCTACAACTGAATGAGACGAAATTTAAATCTTGTATAGAACGCACACTGTAGGCAAGCATATTATAAGTTGGGGGATAACATTGATGATAAAAATGCTTGGCTCAATGCTGGTCCTGCTCCACAACCATAGGAGCAGACTAAGTGATTCCCAGTTAAGTTATTGTGGAAGCTGCAAAAGATTGTAAAAATATCCTTGCTTTGTATAGATTCCATCTCTTAGTATTATATAATTGCATACCACATGTGTGAGTATTATGTAAAGCAACCATTTACATATAGTTATCTTTTTCTTACTGGAATATGCCTTGGCAGCTGAGAGAATGTCATGCTCACTCAAATGTCTCGGTGTTCAATATGGTCGAGTTGAATGGTGCTGATACACGTGTCATGTTCGTGATCGGGCGCTGTCATTTGAGACTGGTCAACCCTTAGCTGCCACGGTTAATTTTAATTAATTTATTTTTAAGTTGTTGATTTAATATTTTATCTGGACGCTCTTAATGTGCACGTCTTTCTACATCGTTCTCACATATATGTATAATCACAACATAAATGATGTAACCAAGATTTTGTAACAATGTTTTGATTGAAAATAGTGTCCATGGAGTTTCTTGCCCGTTCTTCTTCATAGAGATCTACGCTAGGGAATGGGCAACTACAGTACTTTTACAAGTTATTGTGCCTTGTGACTGTGACTGTAGCTTTGCTTTTTTGTATTTTTAAAAGTACCGTAACGGTCCAATTGATATAAATGATTGGAGTTTGAGTTTGAGATCGTCTACTAATCAAATTACGTTTGCCGTATTTTCGTGGCTCAGGAAAAGAGTAAAGCATTCCGGGAAGTACACTTTTTGGGGAATGGACAAGGACATTCTGGGAAATGGATTCTTTGAAACCGTGGCATTGGACATTCCGAACCTAGACGATTCAATCATATCAGAGCAATCAATGTCAGAGCCGCCTTTTATGATAATTAATTAAATTACCTAATTAATTTATCTCGCAGATATCATCATCATGGCATTTCAGTCAAAACACATCTACGTAGTCACTCCATGCAGGGTTACATTAACCGTTGCAGGCAACCTGCGGATAGTCTATGAAATTCTAAATGTATAGATAAACACAACAGCACCATAATCTGTTTTACCGCTTTTTGTTAGTTGGACGTCTCGTCCATATTACCAGCCTAGCCTACGGCTGCTGTGGCTATTTAACTGAAGATAAAATACTGGGAGGTCCAAATAGTGGTGTCATAAAAATAAATTCCTTAGGCCCGAAAATACCAGGACTTTTTGTTACTCATGAAGCAAATGAGATTAAACATTGCCTCTAGTTAACTTTACAAAATGTGAAAAAACCGTGTAACAATAAAAAAAAGGGAAATTCTATTTTTGTTGTTATACAATTTTCAAGAATCTCTAACTTGTTAACTATCGCGAAACAGGCATGGGATATTTTTGGAAAACACTAGGCGTGGAGAATCTAACAGTTTATTATGACGTCACTATTTGGATAGAAATCAAAACTTGTCTTGTCCACACAATACAATAGGGGTTGTTGACAGCCCCTGCATCAAACGATGTTGTTTCAAGTCACCAGAAAAGATAACAATGCCTTGAATGGCTGTCCCTTCGAAACGACCCCTGACTCACTGAAGATTGATGACTTGTTTCGCGCAAAGAACAAATATTTGTACGGTTTACGAAACTGTAGCATGGCTTGGTGAGTTCTACTTGCGGGAAATAAACGCACGTATGATGAAAAGAAATCCTGTAACTGCTTTTAAGAAACATATTTTTTTATTTAAAGCTGAATTTTATTGTGTGAGGAATAATATGAAAGAAAACCGGCAAAGAGCGTGTCGGGCCACGCTCAGTGTAGGGTTCCGTAGTTTCCCGTCCGTCACAATAAGTGTTCAATCTAATCCGATTTTAATAATTCATTTTTTCTTTGAAAAAAGATACGTTCAGGATAATAAAATATGTAAACGAAGTTAAAAAGAATGCTTGTATATACGATTATACTACAAACTTAGTCCAGAAATTATTTTGTACAACTTTTTGTCTTTTTTGTACAAATACTGTTGTTTCCATCCAAGTTCAAAATTATTTTCCAAGAAAGTTCTTATAAAGTACTACCTACTTTTCAGATTTTTTTCATATTTTCTAAACTTATGGTTCAAAAGTTAGGGGGGGGGGGGGGTTACACATTGTTTTTTACTTTTGGAGCGATTATTTCTGAAATTATTGACATTATCAAAAAATGATTTTTGTAAACCCCTATTCATTTTTAAATACCTTTCCAACAAAATATCACACGTTAGGGTTGAACTTAAAAAATAATCATTTTACCACTTTGTCGGCGTGATTGATACACATATTGGTACCCAGCATTCTAGTGCTAACAATCACAGAAATTAAGCGAGGACGGACAGATAGACGGACAGACAGACATGGCGAAACTATAGGGGTTCCTAGTTGACTACGTCTAGTTTAAAAAAAATTGACGTGTAAAAGTGTTTGTGAAAACCTACTTACAAAATAAAGATCATTTATCATTTATCATTTACGGAACCCTAAAAAAGGAGTAAAATCTATTAGCGTAATGGCTGTGAGCAGAGAATATTACAAAAAAACGTGTTGCACCTGCCTTAAGTAATATGGGACAAAAGGGTATTTGTTATAAGCTTATTATTTTCCAAGTGACTAATAACTTAAAAGTCGACTAAATGTTTGCAACAAATAAAGTAACTTGCCAGCGATTCAATATTTTCGCGACTATTATATTATGTAAGGTTCAAAATTAAGGGTGTTATAAAAACTAAAAACTAGCAGCTGCGTTTAGGTAGCAAATAAACTATACCAGTCAATTGAAATATTAGGCGAGGAGCTATATATAATGACTTGGCGACTAATAATGTTAGTAGGGTCGCAAAGATAATATATTACCAACTATTTCGTGCCGTCTAAAAACCCACTTTCTGGCTCAGCTTTGCGGGCAGCTCTAAATGTTAAAACGAGTACAATAAAAAGGAATAAGAGTTAATTATTAATATTTTTTTTATCATAATTTCATGAAAACGGCGGAAGGCGCGATGGTTGGATACGAGTGTAGTGCGGGGTGGCGGGTTAGTTTTACGATGCGGGAACGTTTTCCCCTTTCACGTTTCCTTGTTGTGGCGAGTGATATGGTCGCCCAATGGTCAAACCAAATCTCTGAAGACTTATTCCCAGAGACACACCATTGAACTCAAAGAATGGACAGAAGGATATTGTTGGGCAAAGCAGAACATTAAAGTAAAGACTTTAGCATCGGATTATACAAACAATGTATATGTCACCGTAAAATTGTCAAACACGTTATATTACAATATAACGTGTTTTTTCTCGCGATATTGTAATGTCTCGAATTACTGTCAACTGAACATACGGAAGTATCTCTGCCCCCATAATCGGGACTTGGGGCACCCCCCCGTTAGGTTAGTTAGGTTCCTTTAAACCCTGCACTCGGAAATAGGGGCCCCGCGAAGCGGGGCTCCGTCGACTACGCTTTTGACGGGGAATATAAAGTGTTTTAAGGTAGGTTATATTAATCGGCATTTCTCAGGAATGGTGCATTATCTTTTCTAAAAATAAATAAAAGTAATTACTCTTTTTATGTTTTTAATTTATTCACCTATAATTGTGTATTAATATGATTTTTTAAAAATAAATAAAAGTAATTACTCTTTTTATGTTTTTAATTTATTCACCTATAATTTTGAAAATAAAAGCCGCAAAATATTTTTTATTCATGCCATTTTAGAGTTTATTTAAGGCTATTAAAAGTCACACAATATATGTATAATATAAGCTAGTTTATATTTATTCTTCATACAAACAATTTTAAATAGAATCTGATTTGTATTATTTATGAATGCCCATTTTCTATTTTATTTTCATCATTAAGTTTTCGCTTAGATATTAATTCAGTTCCCAAAAGAAAAACTTGATGCTAGTTTAAATTAAAACGGAGGTTATAACTGATATATTAATATGCTACCTTTTACTTATTACGATACTCCTTATTAGCTGCCAACCCATTATATATGGTACCCATTCTATTTTTTTTTAAACCTGTATTCATTTTACTTAGTTGCTGCATTAAATACATGCCTTTGTTATATAAGGGTAAATGATTTTAAAGATAACGATTTTCACTTTCCTAAACCCTTACTTATTTATCTATTAATAAACATTCTAAATGAAATAACAAACACCTCAATATCTAAACCGTTATTCATGGAAAAGTTATATAAATAACGAAGGTGGGACTTTTATTAATTTAACTCTTTAAAGTTAGGTAGGGATGAAAGTGTCTACGGAATTTCTACAAAATATAAACGCTGTTTAAATACTACGAAACATGTCCATGTTCACCAAAAAGATGACGGTCTGATTATCTAAAAACAGCTGTTTAAAACATATTTTTGTATAGGAACATGTCATATTGACAGCTGTTTTTAGATAAACAGACCGTTATCTTTTCGGTGAACATGGACTTTAGAAGCAGTCCCAAAAGGAGTTCGTGGCTAGATATTGTTCGTTTGACGACTCGATTGGCGTAGTGGTAGTGAGGCTGCCTTACGTTCTTAGGCTCCTGGGTTCGAATCCCGGTAGGAGCAAATGTTTGTGTGATGAGCATGAACCATTGTTTCCGAGTCATGGATATATAATAAGTATGTATTTACAAACAAAAAAGTATATATGTAGTTTATCAACAATCTGGTGTCCACGACACAAGCCTTTATTAGTGTGGCACTAGATGGCGCTATGTGTTAATGTCCAGCGATATTTATTTTATTTTATTAACAGCCGCTCTGGTCGGTGTTTAGGATAAGCCACGCTTGGTCAATCCGGGGATGGGTAACCGCTCATTACATATGTAGTTTCTTCCATCCTTTGGAAAGCACGATATGCCGTTGGTTCCGGCTGTCATTTGTAGATCTTTGACAGTCGTTCCGGGCCGGAAAGTCTGTCAACCTGTCTTACCAAAGGGTATCATACTACACAGTACTAAAGGGTTGTGGAGGTCAGTCTATTCATGCAAAATACTGATATTCAGCTGCATCCGGTTAGACTTGAAGCTGAACCCAAAGTTAGTGGCGTGAACCAATAAGGAAGACAGAATAGAACAATTTGAGTACTTACGTTACGTTGAAATAAAATCAACAGACTCACAGCTCCATTAGTCGCGAAATTCCTAAAATTGCTCGATGACGTGTTAGTCCGGCGAGCGACACGTCACGTGCCAAACGAATCCGATTGGTGGTTCACGCTGCGAATACTCGATGCGGATTTGTTAAGCTCTTAATTGAAAATGTTTCGCTTTTCAAAGGATTCTTAAAATTGACGGAACCGTAAATCGTTTGAAAACGCAATTTTAGAATTCCTTTGATATTGGAGGGAAGTTTTGAAATTCTAACTGAGAATTAGGTGGTCACCGTTGGGATAAATAGAATAGAATATATTTATTGTAAAAACATGAGTATACATCAAATAATATGTATTTGATGTATACTCATGTTTTTAGTAAAAAAAAAAATATGTAGTATTAACATACTACATCTAAAACTACATAATTATAATTACATAAAACTAAACGTAAAACTAGTACCAATATTTATAAATACAACAATGTCAATAGGACACTTAGGCCTCAAAATACTCCTCCGCATCGCTGTCATCGCTGTCAAAGAATTAGCATTGCCACGTTGAATGGCAATGCTAATTCTTTGGCCAAGGAAGTAGCCAGCCCTCTGGTCACGCGAAGTGTCGATCAGTCGGCGGGAGATTTCCTTAAAAAAGAGGTACGTCTGCATGTTTTGACATTTACTACTACAGGAGTTTCTCAGGTGCCAGGATTTCATTGATGAATAGTCTGGTAACTGATACAAAATACTAACTATTTATGGTAACAAAATGGTGTGTTTCTTATTTTACAATTTTGTAAGAGTACAAAAAAAGTACCATTTGAAGAATTATCATAATACTACCTATTTGACCAAAAGGTTGACTGGTAGAGAATGTATTTTGGCATTAAGTCCGCCTATGTACCACTCTTGTACATGAATGGCTTTTTTAACGTATGTAGTTAAGTAGAGTAGAAAAAATGTTAATATCTTTTTCTACCACCGTTCAAAAGAATAAAATGAAAGAGTTTTAAATATCCGCCTAACCAAACTATTTGTGTTTGAAAAACACGCTGATTGGGTCTATTTTTCGCCTCTACCCTCTTTGACCTTTCAGACCTAAAATTCTTTCAGAATGAAAACCAAACACTGAAAATAAATTTTTGAACCCGTATAATTAATTAAGTTTAACAATTAAATAACGCCCACTACAGTGTGCTTTGTGAAATAACATTCAAACACGACGGACAAACAAACCAACGACGTAACGGGATATATATAAAAAAGCAAATTAATGTAAACAGTGATTCGTGTTTCAAGTAATAACCACAGTGTAGTGGTAAACAGTAAGAAAATTGTTGTTAGTTACTCACAAGAGGAATCTCCTATGGAAAGAAACAGCATTTAGTAGCCCGCCAGAAAAAAGCACATACAAATAAAAATAAATGGTTAAATTGTAATAACACCTAATAAACAGTAAGCATTGACAGAAAGATAATTAATTAAAAAAAAACTAAATTTCTCCTGGCATTATATTATATATTATTATTATACAACTTGTTAATACCGGACGGGTTTGACAGAAGTCTACTAGCACGCCCATATTACGCCAGTTATGATTAAGTTCCGTAAAATACGCTCAACCTAGCTCAGGTCCAGACTGGGTTTAACACTGATAAAAAAAACAAAACCGACTTCAGAGAAAACAAAAAAGTGAAAAATAACTTCAGGAAAAACGCTTCAGAAGTCGTTGACCTTTGTTTGATTGATTTAGTTTTTTTGTCACCGACTTCTGAAGCGTTTTTCCTGAAGTTATTTTTGACTTTTTTGTTTTCTCTGAAGTCGGTTTTGTTTTTTGTAAAAAAGTTTTTATTTTTCACTTTTTAGTAGTTCACATGTGCTTACCCCTTCACAGCGTACCGGCGTGATTTTATGTTATGAACTGGTATAAGCAATAGACAGATATGAGATTTCAGCAATCCCAGTACATTTGCTATCATTTATTGAGGAGTTCCGATGCATATCTCCGAAGTTCTTCATCATATCTTCATAAAATTAAAATAGGATCACTTCGAGAAAGTACACTTTCTAAAACTACCCAAATCACTTCTTGTGTGCCTATAAAATGTGAAGATTTCTCTCTATTTGTCCAGAATCCCATGATCAGATCCTGATTTGATGATTATGAGACCACACGAGAAGCACCAGCTTTCAAATAAAAAAAGAACCGTCATAATCGGTTCACCCAGTTGAAAGTTCTCAGGTAACAAACACTTTCGAAATCTGGGTGTATTTTACACATCTGCGTACCCCCTCAGAGCATACAGGCGTGATGTTACGTCATGATGTAGTATAAACAATGAACCTACAAGCGATAATAGCAATCACTGCAGATTTGCCGTACATTTTTGAAGAGTACCATTGTGTATCTCTAAAGATCAGCATCAGATCTTCAGAAAATTAAAATGGGACCACACGGGAAGCACTAGCTTTCAAACAAAAAAAGAATCATCCAAATCGGTTCACCCAGTCGAAAGTTCTGAGGTAACAAACACAAAAAAAAAAAAAAAAAAAAAAAAACATACAGACGAATTGATAACCTCCTCTTTTTGGAAGTCGGTTGAAAAAAAAGTGAACCCAGAACCCTTTGCTCAGTAGTTCTGTGTATGATTAATCCCTTTGTTAATTCAAAGCTGATTTAGTTTTTGCAATACCTTTCTTGCAGTTCCCAACTTTTAATTGCAACGTTTTTGTTTATTTTTGTGCAAAACACGTATACATTTATATTTCTTGGTATATGGCAAGAAAGAAGGTGTCTGATAAGATGACAAATAATAGAGTAATATGGAAGAAGAAGACATTCTGCTCCGACTCCAAAAAAAAATGGGAAAAGGGCAGGACAATGATGACTTTCAAAATATTTCTCACTTGACTAACTGCATAAAGTTACTCTGTGACAATACTATTTTCCTTATCCTAAACAAACGCACGCAGAGTGAGCAGAAAGTACAAACGAGATAAATCAACATGCCTATCTATACGTAAGCGTAAAAATGTGAGCGCCAATCAAAAATGTTAATTCGTTTTGATCAACTTTTTGTACCCAGTATAATTTTTGCTCGTTTAGTTAAACCACGTATTTTTTAGTTCGAATATGGAATTTCCTGAAGTTTTGAAATTGTAAATACTTTTTTGAGAGTTCTTGTTTGTGTATTTGGTTCTGGTAGAACTGTTCTGTGTTTTGTTATGTTAGTATATGATTTATGTAGAAAATGGAGTGGTTTTTCTTGCATCAATGTAACAAAGTGGTGCAGCTTTTTGCTTTGTTTTGTACTCATTTATGCATTTAATATTTGTGCAGATATTTGGCTTTATAATATTAATGTAATTATTAATAATGCCATGTATCGCTTATGACTGGCTCGCTCTAGTAGTCGTCATAAGCGAAAGTTAGAGCACTGAGTCTGGGTTCGATTCCCTGGTCAGGCAAAGTGTTAATAGATTTTCTTCTCAATAGCAGCTCAAAGCCAGCTAGGACTCCTTCTCGATAGACTGAATTAAACATTACTCACGAACTATGGATGTAATTTTACCTTACTCAATCACTAACTGAAGCCTTCGAGAATTACGTGCATGATTTATAAATAAAGAAATAAATACAATAAAATAATTTTATTATAAGTATCACAGACTCATAATATAAATAATACACTGATACTGTCACATTACATACACAATATCATCAATTCAGAACAATTTAATTTAAGATTCAATTCAATTACATACACAATATAAAAGACTAATAAAATTATCATAATAATTAACTTAACATACTATAAGTATGCGCCCGACCCAGTTCTCGTAAATGGTAATGTCACGTTGTATTGGGACCGACCTATCACCACCGACAGGACTGTTGTTGCCAATAGGCCTGACATTGTGGTGATAGACCGATTGGAGCGTCGCACAAGGATTGTTGATATAACGGTCCCGCATGACGAGAACCTCGTGAAAGCAGAGCAAGATAAGAAAAACAAATATCTAGATCTGGCTCGCGAGGTTGTCGACATGTGGGATGTGAGTACAGCAGTCATTGTGCCGATAGTCGTGTCGGCCAATGGCTTAATAGCCAAGAGCCTCGACCAAAATCTTAGGAGGCTTTCGCTTGGCAGCTGGATCAAGGGCTTGATTCAGAAAGCAGTACTTCTCGACACTGCACGTGTTACTTGTGGGTCAAGATAAACAAGCTAATTATGAAGAACAACTTATATTTTGATAAATGAAAGGTTTAGGTAGGTACAAAACTTTTACGCGGAGGAAGCGCGCGTTGCATTTCGCGTTCGTATTGGCACTGTTACTTCTCAGAAAAACATGGCGGTCGCGGACTCGCCCCTCCCCGCTCATACCCCGCGCACTTCCTCTTACAATTTCTTTTCGCGCCGTTTACATACCCCACCCCAGTGCTGCCTCAGCAGTACTCTTCACCCAACGGTATCCTAATGCGCGTGACCGATCTAGTCAGAATCCCAGATTTAGTTTTCACTCGCACCATTCTGACTCGGTGGTCTTTCCCGGGTATGACTTCCTGAACAATTCCTTTGGGCCAACAGTTGCGGGGGCTGTCTGGGTCCACTATAAGTACAAAGTCACCCACTTGTACGTTTTTGTGTTCATCTTGCCACTTCTTGCGGGGCAGCAAGTCTGGTAGTACTTCCTTGACCCATCTGCGCCAGTACATGTCAGCCAATCTTTGTGCAATTCGCCATTGTTTACGTAGATAAACGTCTGAATCATCAAATTTTCCGATGTGAGGTAAGGCAGACGACGATCCCAGCAGGAAATGATTAGGTGTTAACGTTTCAGGATCATTTGGGTTCACAGACACGTGAGTCAAGGGCCGGCTGTTCACCATATTCTCAACTTCTGTCAATAGAGTACTGAGAGTTTCATCTCTCGGCGCACTTTTTTCAGCTCCGTATTGGTTCCTCGAAGATTTGTTCCATTGTCGGAATACATATATTGAGGCCATCCCCGTCTTGCAGACATCCTTCGCAATGCCATAATAAAGGAGTCGGTTGTAAGGTTTGTAACTACTTCTAGGTGGATTGCTCGTACTGTTAAGCAGGTAAACAAGACGCCGTATCTTTTCTCGCGACGTCTTCCCACCGTAACATCCATGGGACCAAATAAATCCACACCGCAATAAGTAAAGGGCCGTTCGTGATGGGCCACTCGAGCAGCGGGTAAGTCTCCCATTCTTTGTACTTCTGGTTTGGATTTTGTAATTCTACAAGTTGAGCATTTAGATGTTACATGTTTAACGGTAGGTCTAAGTGTGGTGATCCAATATCTTTGTTTAATTTCATTTACTATTGTTTCTTGATTTCCATGTGCGTAGTAGTAATGATAATATTTGACGATCAATTTAGCAATATAACTTCTTCCATCTAATATTACAGGGTTTTTAGTTTCAGGTAGAATTCCAGCAGCAACACCGATGCGTCCACCGACCCGCAACACTTCGTGTTCGTCCAGGTAAGGAGACAAGGTAAGTAGGTTACTTGTTTTGGGTACACATCTGTTGTTTTTTATCGCAGTTATCTCTTTGCTAAACCATTGCGCTTGTGAGGTTTTCAGTAATAATGTTTCAGCAGTTTTCATAGTGTCGTCGAACTCAAAGGTAAGCTTCTTGCATTTATTTATAAATTTGAGTACCATAGAAGCCGATCGACGTAAGCGTAGCCATGAACTAAATCGAGTAGCATCAGGTACGGGTAAGTTTAAAGGTTGTGTATCTTCTTTTATTAAATTAATACATTCAATTTTGGTCTCTTTCTTTTCGGCAGATATGACGTCAAGCGGCCATTCGTCTTCTTTGCAGTGTAAGAACGTTGGACCGTACATCCATTCATTTGGCAGTACGGAGTAAGTGTAGTTTTCTCTCGTGGCAATATCGGCTACGTTTACTTTTGTTGGTACGTATCGCCATTCATTGATCTGCGTTAGCTCGTCAATTTCACCTAACCGGTTCGCTACGTAGACTTTAAAATCACGAGCATCATTTCTTATCCAGTGTAGCACTGTTGTCGAGTCGCTCCAGAATATTCGTCGCTCAGGTTTTATTGTATGTTCCCGTACAACTGAGTCTGCTAATCTAGCCGCTAAGACAGCAGCTTGAAGTTCCAAGCGCGGAATAGTTATCGGTTTGTTTCCTACGACTCGACATTTACTCGCAATGAATGCTACACGTATAATATTCTTGTCGTCAATCCATCTCCAATACGCGACGGCGCAGTAAACCTTGCTAGACGCATCACAAAATATATGCATCTGTAGGTTTCTATAACTAGCATTAGTAGGTATCATGCAACAGCTGTGTGTAGCGGTCATTGCACTAGTAGCCGATTCCGCGTCCGCTACGTTCGTAGCAATCTTCGTAGCACTCTTCGTAGCACTCGTAGGTGTAGCGCTCAAGTTGGATGGCGGGGGAATTTCATCTATCTTCACGCTCACTCCTTCGCAGGTAGCAGCTGCATAATGCCTTGGCAAGCTAAAATCTTGTAATGTTTTTAATAAATTAATCCATTTTGACCATTTATCGAACATTGTGTCAGGTATATAATCATCCCAACTAATATTTGATTTCCAAGTTTCTTGCATAATGATTGTCCATTTATCGTGTATGGTGCAAGGACGCCATACACGTCGAATATAGACATCACCACAGCCAACATCTCTCGCTTGGTGGGCCGTTGCGTTCCTGATAAAATTTGTTTAGGTATCCTCTTAAAAGACACGTCGAATGTCAAGGCATCATCGCTCGGATGCCAAATCAAACCGAGCGTGCGCTCGCCCTCGCACTGCGGACCCATTTTAAATTTGACAGCTGAATCGCCTAGTAAATCTTTAGGTATGCTCGCAAGTACTTGTTTACTGTTGCTCGTCCAATTCCGCATTACGAAACCGCCTTTCTGGTGAATGGACATGACGTCATGAATCAGCTGTATAGCGGTCTCTTCGTCAGGTAGGCTGTCTATATAGTCATCCATATAGTGGTTTTTATATATAGCAGAAGCTGCAGCGGGCATTGATGACTCATACTGCTTCGCGTTTTTGTTCTTTACGAATTGGGCGACGAAGGGCGAACAATTAGCACCAAAAATTAGGGATGACATTACATAGGTATTTATAGGTCCTTCTGGTTCTTCTCTATATAGAAATCGGAAGGCGTCCTGGTCTTCTGGTCGGATTTTCACTCTGAGGAACATATCTTTAATATCTCCAGACACGGCTATTCGATTTTCTCTAAATCTTAACATTATTCCAAATAACGACATTAGTAGGTCGGGGCCTTTCAATAAGTAGTCGTTAAGTGATAATCCATTTGTTCTAGCTGCTGCGTCGAAAACTAAACGCAGTTTTTTCTTGTTGGGGTTGTCGACCCCAAAATGAGGTAAGTACCAAGTTCTCGGTGTAACATTTGTGTCGTTACATATTTTTGCGTAGTCGTTATCAAATAGGTGCCGTATGCGTTCTTTGTACCTATTCGCATATTCCTTGTTTCCTGTTAATTTCTTTTCCACTCCCTTTAGTCTACACAGGGCCGTCGGGTACGAGTCCGGCATCACACATTTCTCGTCTCGCCAAGGTAAGCCAACATGCCATTGACCTTTGATGAGTACTGAAGTTCGTTCCAAACTCTCAACAGCGAGTAAGTCTTCGGAGTTCTGTCTTGGCTTACCAGATACCCCCATAGACTCGATTGAGAATGACCTTCGCACCTCCTCCTGGATTTCGCGTAGTACACGTTCTGCGTCTATGACGTCACTAGTGACAAACAATGAGAGTGACGTACAGCAGAATCAGGTAGGTAAACGTTAGGTACCCTTCCATGCAGGCACCAACCCAGAGGAGTTCGGGTGGCACAGGGTTCATCGGGTCTACCCACCCTCACTTCCAACGGTAAGAGAAGGTGACAATTATCTTGTCCGATTAAGACTTGTGGTCGTAGTTGTACTTCTGTGCATAAATTATGGCTAATGTCACTTAGGTGCGCGTAATTTTTACTATTTACTGTAGTCAGACTTGGCGGTAGGTTTAATTCTTCAACGATTCGCGTGTCGATTGTAAACATCTTGTTATCAGCACCGCATATAGTCACTTTTGCGCGCTGTGCGTTGCACACTAGCTCCGTGTTGTTCCACGCGCCACACACTCGAAGACATTCCAGGCGGCCGCGCAGCCCGACTTTTTCCGCCAGCGAAGCGCTGACCAACGACACAGTTGAACCGTCGTCCAGCAGGGCGGTCGCACTCACACTTCCGTTGGGTCCGTGAATGTTTATAGGTACAATCTTTAACATAACGGAACAGCTGACATTTATATTTGTTATTGTCTCGGATGGAGTTTCAGTTTCGGGTGGAACTTCAGGTTGTACCACTGGCACGGGTTCACTATTGTTTTGACGTGGCACATAATGTAATAAGCGGTGATGAGACTGTCCACAATTATCTACGTCACAGCTGGGAGCGGTGCATGTGTCCCTACGATGATGCGCTGTTAAACACTGATAACAAATACCGTTACGCTTTACGTGAAACCATCTGTCCTTTCGTAGCGATTTTTTAAACTTTTTACACTCGATTAGTTTGTGAGACCGGTATGACAATAACGACACTTTTCTTCACTTTGTCCATTTTGCACTAGAATACTTTGTATATTGTTCACTTTATCACTTTGTTTACGTTTGAAACTGTCCGTTCTAGGTTGTAGTAAAGTGGCACTACAGGTTGATATTTTCACAGCTTCTTCGGTGAGGAAATCGGATAGCACATTTAATCTAGGTTTTGGTGATTCGGCGGTGATAAACGGGAAACTATAGTCTGTCCACTTCGCGAGCAGGGTGGTAGGTAGCTTAAATAGGATAATGTTGGCTACTTCCATGCCTTGTAGGTATTCATGGCGACCGAGGGCTCGTACAGCTGCGACGTAGTTCTTTATTTTGACGGAAAATGGTACTATTTCTCGATGGTAATCTATAGAAAGATTGTTCATCCTTTTTATGTCTGACACGATGCGAGAAAGAATGACGTCGACGTTTCCGAATTGTAGCTTCAAAGTTGACATTACGTCTGTAGATGAAGCACCACTGATGAGCAGGCCGTCTACCGCTTCGTGAGCGGCGCCGCGTAAACATTTACGTAACCGCCAAAGATTTTCTTTCTCGGTGAAGTTACAAACTTCTGTGGATTCCATATAAGCTTGCTCGAAATGAAGCCACTCTTTTGGGTCGCCGCTGAAAGTAGGGAGTTCTTTCGGTGTGCTAAGATGACTTATAAGTTTGGTATTTTGTTGGATGGCGGACGACGTGACGAGTTCTTTTAATGCACTCGTAAGCTGTTGAACGGCTCCTTCCGAGTCGGTCGGGTTCGTGTGCGACTTGTATTTATCACTGTCAAGCTGCTGCAATTCATGTTGACTGCGCTCCAACCACTTCTCGATGTCGCCCGCGCCGCCATTTTGTTCCGACGTTTCTGATGGTGGACTGTATTCTTCTTCGAGTTCGGCTAGGTCTGCCGCTAATTTCCTATCGATGAGTTCCATTTCAATGCGCGCCTTCGCCTGGGCTGCTTCTAGTTCCAGTCTCCTTTTCTGTGCTTGGATAGATTGTGATGATGACGGTTTCCTGGACCTGACTGACGGACGTGATGCATGTGAAGGCGGATTTAGTTTTCCAGTTCGTTCCGATTTCACTACACTCGCGGCACAAGAACGTTTTCCCACAAGTTCATCATCCATTTTTTTAACTGGTGTAGCTGTAGGCGGTTGCATTTCCTGTCCTCCTGTTGCTAATTGTAGCTTTGCCTCCAATTCCTTCTCATCCCTCTGTCTTCTGGTGGAACTGCGCGTGTTTGCTATCATTGACCGTTGCGGTGGAGTATTAAACATTTGCGATCCGGTTCGAATGACCACTGTTACTTGTGGGTCAAGATAAACAAGCTAATTATGAAGAACAACTTATATTTTGATAAATGAAAGGTTTAGGTAGGTACAAAACTTTTACGCGGAGGAAGCGCGCGTTGCATTTCGCGTTCGTATTGGCACTGTTACTTCTCAGAAAAACATGGCGGTCGCGGACTCGCCCCTCCCCGCTCATACCCCGCGCACTTCCTCTTACAATTTCTTTTCGCGCCGTTTACAGCACGTATTATTAGGAGGTTCCTCTCTCAAAAGCCGTGACCACCGGCAGCTCGGACCCTGTCCCCAGCGCTAGTGGGCTACTGTTTCTTATATTTTCTTTTTATATTTAGTTTTATAAATAAATATTTAAAAATGTAAGAAGTATGTAATAGTAATGAATAAAGGAAATAATAACTTAACAATATTATAATTCGCATCAGCTTGCCACATGTCGCTTACAACAACGTCGTTACAGAGAAGTTAGCCAGACAAACTGTTTTTCTTGCTTTGAATAGCATATTTATAGATAAGTTATTTACTAATTATTTGTTTATGGAATCTTAGATAATATTTAAGTATAAGCTCTTGAGTGTGTTACCTGAGATACAGGTTTATTCCTAGTTCAGGTAGAATCCAATTTTTGTATACCTGTAGTTTTTAAGGCCATATTGTAAACATTTTTATTTCTTTCTTTATTTCAATAAACAATTTCAATTTCAACAGTGGAAGATAATGGAGCAATCAAGCCTTCCCGCGATCGCGGCCAGCATGCTGTTAGTATCGTTAATGTTAATTACTAGAAGCATAATTTTAATTATAAAATAGTCCTCCAGATAGTCTTTTATATTTTATCTGAGTAATCCGACTATCAAAACTGTAAACTAGTTCAACATAAATCATTGTCTCTGAACGTTAACCCCACAGAAAGATATTACAAATAATATTTTCCGCCCTGAGCTCGGCCTAACAAGAAAACTTCAATGAGTTAGCTCACTTAGTGCGTGCAAGCAGCTAGGCATGACTAAGAGAAACTTGTTATTGTGCACTAGCTATGAGCTAGCAAGCTGCCGGTTAAAGTGCCCATCTGCACTTTTATACAATTTTCTCTCGAACTGAGAGATGCTGACAATGCAGTTTATTCGTTACTGGTTTATTATTTGTCGATGTGTAATAATCTGAGTCGTTACCAACAAAAATATTTCAAATAGTTTTGTTTGAACATAAAGTTTTGATATACTTTTAAGTTTTCTTCATGAAATCTGAAATCGGATCCAAACCATAAAGTGTGGAAATAATATTATTGGTCATTTTGTCGTAAATATTCAAATGGTGTTTAGGCATTTGTTGTATGAGAGCTTTATTCAGTTTTTAGTAATTATTGTTATAGCGCACGGTAACAGAAATAATCTGTGAAATGATAAATGATGTTTATCTAGGAAGTAGGTTTTTACAAACACTTTTACATGTCCTTTTTTAAAACAATATGGGGCCGGTGTTTCTTTCCTAAAATACTCTGAGAAGAAACAACCGAAACAAAGTCAGAGGTCATAGTCTCATTTGAATTCCAAACATAATCTTGATCAATTCACATGAGGACTATGCAGATGCTCTTTTGAAGAAAGAACCATAGGGATTTGAGTGGACTTGTTCAGTCAGTGCAAGCATTTGTTAGTTATCGAGTAGCTCGACATATAACTCAAGGAGCTCAACGAAACGACGAACAATACCAAAGATAGGACATTTGTTTGTTTGTGTGATGAGCATGGACATAATTATGTTTCCGAGTCATGGATGTTTATATGCATAATAAGTATGTATTTACTTTTTTTTTTTTTTAGATAGGGCATCTCGCAGTTCAGTCTGAGAAGACTGGCTTCTGCTTAACCGGGCAAGTCCTGTGGATGCCTTGAATTTAAGGCCTCCAGCCAGGGCAAAAATGACTATAAACTAAGCGACAGCGCTCTAAGGGCACCCCCTGTGGGGCACGGACCTCGGCTTAGGGCGTCGCTGGGGGCAGCAAGGAACAGGCTGGATCTGGTTGTCTTTATTTAGGGACTGTTTTATTACTACAGGCTCAGCATCGCGGGCTGGCTCGAGCAAGGGTCGGGGAGGGATTGACTGGGGATTACGCGCCGGACCTCTGCGGCGAGGTCGGAATGTCTTCGGTTTGTATTTGTACATTCTACGAACTGTACTGGTATCTTTCCTACTCTCTTGCAAGATAGTGATCGGATCGTCGGGGGCGACTAGGGTGTGACGCGGACGTTGGACGGAGCTAATACGCGATGGGTCGTATCAGGCGGCCGATGCGATTAGGGGGTTCCTATGCTTAATGGCAGTGTCAAAGTAACGCTTGGAAAGGCGTTTCATGAACTGCTTAACGGTAGGGAGTATGTATTTACAAAGAAAAAAGTATGTATGTAGTATCTCAACTACCTGGTGTTCACGACACAAGCCTTGCTTAGTGTGGCACTAGGTGGCGCTGTGTGTTAGTGTCCAGCGATATTTATTTATTTAGGTAGCTCGCTTATACTACTCAAACTGCCAGACAGTCGTTTGAAAAAATGTCACCCGCACCGGTCCTCACATTCACGATAAATAAACAAAATTAATAATAATTTACAAAATGAATGTCAATAAAAATAGGTACGATGTTTGATTATATATTTACAATACGATGAAATATTTAACTGTCTAGCTATCACGTTTTATGAGATAAAGCCTGGTGACAGTCAAACGGACAGATGGACAGTGGAGTCTTATTCATAGGGTCCCATTTTTACCCTAAAATCATCACGGAAAGCTACAAACAATTGTACGAAAAGTACCTTTCACAGCCATTCTAAAACTAGGACACTTTAACTTGAGAGAAACTAAGCGTTTAGGAATCATGCCAAGACTCTTCCCCATTTTCAAGAATTGAAATCAAATGCGGCACAATATGAAAAATGCCGACATCGAAGACACCAATGGGGGAATTGAATCGGATATCAGTGGAAAATTTCATATTTATGCAAACTATACCGGTTGCACCTCGCGATACGATATCTGCAATATTGAAAACTTTATGCCTTGAATTGCATGTGATGTTAGCTTTATGCGACGAATATATTTGCTTTCTTATTTGTACTGCGTTTGAGATCTTATGGAGATCGTCTGGGATTAGACTGGATTTTCTTCCGAGCTCATCTATAAATACGAATATGTAGATGCCGTATTACTTTTCTGTTTTGGATAAGATTCATGCTCTAAAAGCTGAACCGATCCCAAATGAATTGGGATAAGGGCACGAGAATGATGATCATGTTTATGCTTCAAAAGCACTTTTAACTCTTTCAATGAAAACACCTCGTACTGTAAAATGAGCCTAATTACAAGTCTAAAGATCATAAATTAACCCTTAGCTAACAATTGTCAGCATTCAATAAATTATTTTATTATCACGGGTAATAAATTTCTTTTTTTAATAAAAAAAACATTGCTTTATGAAAGTGAAGTAACGCATGTTTCAGCAGTCATCATGAATTGTGGTTTACGTCAGACTTTTTTAACTCAGCGAAAACTTTTTTATTGGCGGTGTTTTTTTTAAATGGCGGGTCGTGGCGTTTATGTACTTTAGTACAAACACTAGCTTATACTCACGGCTTTTCCCCTGGTGAAGGTTGATAATTGTCCCAGGGGATCATACTACCAGGATAAAAAAGTATCCTATGTGTTAACAGGTTATGAACTATCTGTGTGCAAAATTTCATCCAAATCCGCTGAAAGTTTAGTACAGTCCCGCAACCCCAATGTCGTGATTTTGTTGTTGAAAGAACACAACCACTACTAGTTAACAGCTAAAAGTATTCGATATTTATTTATTTATTTATTTAAACTTCATGTACAATAGTGGTACATAGGCGGACTTAATGCCACAAGGCATTCTCTACCAGTCAACCATTGGGTCAAATAAGACAGCATTGTGATAAATTACAATAAAAATAAAAATAAACATGCCATTTTGCAAGAATAAAATCAAACACACAACATAAGCATATAAAATAAACTAATATATATTAAAATGCTTACAAATAGTCCGAGATACGAGAAACCTTATCATAATTATTACAACTCTAATATAGGCTAGTTGGTAAACAATTTAGACAGAGTTTATATTACTTTATTTTTCTTTATATTTCTAATTACATTATGTTCAAGTTGTTATTTGCCTATTGCAGGCTCATTAAGAAAGAACCAACGACTTTATCGCTACAATGAAGAACACATTTCGTATTAAAATTCAAGACCTTGAAGAATTTGTGGATACGCGTGCAATTTCCTTTCCTTTTTCTTTTCACCATGTAATTCGTAATTGGATAAAGAGTACGTCCCGTTCCAAGAGGCCTCACAAAGGATTTATTTTGAGACTGAAATTGAAATATTTCATAGTGTGTGAGCATGGGTGATATCGAGAACAATGACGAATTTTTAACCCTCTCTTCGAATAGAACTCACAAACGCTCCCACGAAGGAATAAAAAGAGAACTGATATTCGAACGGAGGGTTAAATTCCTTTCGGATGCTTCATACCGTTCATTGCAAATGAGAGGTTTTTAATTAACAAAAATCGTTATGGTCTTCGTATTGTTTAATGCTTCTGTGGTGATATTAAGTATTTAAGCTTATTCTCGCGGCTTCACCAACGTATAGTTATAAAATTAAACACTGTTTTAGGCTTTCACGGTTTAAAACTAAACTTATATTGTCACTTAGGGGATATCTTCCGTGATTATTAATTTAATATGTTGAGCTCCCGATATTTCGACACCCGCGATCATGGCGCTAGCAACAGCGTATATAAGTTTAGTTATAAAATTGTTTCACAGAATTATACTACCAGAATAATAAATATTTTATTTTATTTTTAAATGTATTTCTTTTACTATTTTTGTTTGTGCTAATTTTCATCGCAATTCGTTTGGTAGTTTTTGAGTAAAAGTGTAATAAACATCCATAAATGCATACAAACTTTTGCATTCAACTATACTAGCTGACGGCCGCGGCTTTTCCCGCGTACAAATTATATGCTACACCATCATACCTTCCTTGAGAACTATTCTATCTATTGGTGAAAACAACATGAAAATCGTTGCAGTAGTTTTTGCGTTTATCGCGAACCGGCAGACAGACGCGGCAGAGGACTTTGTTTTATAATATGTAGTGATAGTACACAAATATGATTGTGTCCGTTTCAAATGAAGTGCAAACCAAAATAGAAAGGCTGCAGGTAAAATACCTGTAACGACTGTGACAGATATAGAAATTACGGACCAACTGGTAGCTTAACGGCCTTTCCCATCCATGGACCAACCTTTTTTTTTTTTTTTCCATAGACCAACCTAGGCCAGCACGGCTTAACCTAAAGATCGACCCGAATTGGCTATTATTATTTAGCCTCGAGCAAGTAACATTTCCGAATATTATTTCTAGGTCAAGTAGATGCGACATTTCTGACCAGCGATATTATTTTTCGGAACGACGATGTTTTTGCTCATGGGACATATTGGTCTTTTTATTTGCACTGCACTTGAAGGCGTCCCGCAAAATATTTTCTGCTTATAATATTATTTGGAAAATTCTTATGACAGATTTTCCGGGGAATTCTTTTCTTGCATCTTATTCTCGCAAATAAGAAGGGGTTTAAAAGAAACTCACGGAAATATAATATCAGCCTGTAATAAATAAATATATATTACATTTACACACAGCGCCATCTAGTGCAACACTAAGCAAAGCTTGTGTCTTGGACACTAGATAGTTGATTTACTACATAATTACAGGACCCTAAGAACGTAAGGCAGCGTCACTACCACTGCGCTATTCGGGTCGCCAAATTTAATTCTCAAAACGGTTAGGCAGAGATGTACCCGTAGACATACATCTTGCTGCCACTGAGAAATTCATGATTGTAAAACCAAATAACACTTTGCCCATTCTAGGAATCGAACCCAGCTCAACAGTCGCGTTTGCGATTCTTAAGGGCCGCCTCCATGAACGAGCGAAAATATCGCAGCGATTCTCTCGCTCGTGGAGACGGCATGTAAAATAGTGTATGGAAAAACGTGGCAAGGACGGCAATATCACCCCGAAACTCTGCGTACCTAACGCGACCGAACGTCAGTGCGGCAAGAATCAGGCCTTAGGTTCATATTCACCAAAAAGATGACAGTCTGAATATCTAAAACAGCTGTTTAAAACACATTTTTCTATGGTAATATGTCACAGTGACAGCTATTTTTAGAAAATCAATGATATAAGGCCTGACCAACGAGGCAGGCACTTTTTTCTGTCACTTCGATATTTTTTTCGCGCCTTGGAAACTTCTGCTTTTAGAGAAGTTAAAGGCCAACTTTTTTTTCTTTTCACGTTACATAAAATACTTTTGTTATTAACCCTAGATCACTAACCTTATTTTACAACGCTTGTTACTAACCTTCGTCGTTTCGGCTACGTCATATAAAAGGGAGGCTTCTAAGGGTTTATGGAATAAAATATTTATATGTGTTTTACTTATTTATTACAATAATCATTTGTTAACATTTTATAAGTTTTTTATTTACTAATATCATATTTTAATTACTTTACATTCTTTTAATTGAGCTCTGAGTTTTTACTATTTTAAACATTTTTATTTTTTGTGAATGCTTAAATCTTACTAACTAAAAAAACAAACACTTAAAAAAATGTTAACATATTAAAATTAAATAATAAAATCAACAAAATAAATAAATATTTTAAAATAAAACTATCAATTAATACATTTGTGACAAATGTCAAGTTTGTGGTCGCCACACAAGGATTTGTTGCACTTGGTACAGTAACTATTTGTCATTTTTCTCCTTGTGGAGGGGCAAATTGCACATTTTTTTTCTTATTTTGGCGATAGGAAGATTAACTGCATCTTCTTTTTTATCAGTCTCATGTGTAGAAGTAGAACTACTGGTTCCTGGCATATTCAAAATCGCTGTTATCCCGTGTGAGTCCCGCAGCCCTGTTTGAAGTGTCGGAATTTGTAATCTATTTTGCATGTGTGGCTAATTTTTGATGCAAAGTTTTCGATGTTTGAGCTTCGTGAACTCGGTTTCACTGATGACCATTTGTGTTTGTTTTATTGCGAAAAATATTACTCTTTGGTGTAATAATTAATTCGTGTGGCTGACCTGAAGTACTGTGTAACGGGTCTTCAATTGATGAAGATCTACTTGCTTGGATGTATTCAGTTGAAGGTGGTTATTGTGTCACAGAAAAATCTCTTCCTCACCATCTATTTCATAGGCCGGATTAGTCTCAAGGTGGTCTTCTTTCTCACTTTCAGAGCAGTTTTCTTTGTCACTATCATCTAATGATATGCTTATGAATCGCATCTAAAATAAAAATATATTCAAATATAAAATAATGCAGGTTCTTATTTTAATGTAGGCAAATTAAGAACAAAGTTTACAGAGCACCGAAATAATTATAACACCAAAAAATAATGAAAAATAACTCTGCAAGAATAACGTTAATACTAACCTTCGTCGATTCGTCGACTCATGGTGGCTGAAATGGCGTACACAGGGCCGCTACACAAAAAACACACCCGTACGCTGCGCGAGCTGCGGGTCAATAGAGATTAGCCGGAATCTGAAATGCGTACGACGACGCACTCACAATTTATACCACTTTTTTCGAGTCCGCGTCGTCGTTTTGACGAAGGTTAGTGATCTAGGGTTAATATACCACCATGACCTCCGTACCATTCATAGTTACGCTTATAAGTAAACTGTTCTAAGTGTGTTTCTTTATGCGCCATAAGCTGCACTTAATAAAGGGTGTAAATAGACTTAACAAAGCCTAAATTTTGCGTATGGGCTATAATCCAGTGCGGTTTGGTAGATGTCACATGTCTTCGAATTTTTGGTTCTAGGACATGCCGGTTTCCTCACTATGTATTCCTTCACCGTTTTGAGAGCAGTGGTGATGTAAGGAACTACTCAAAGTAATGCGCTTGCCGGGGTTCGAACCCACTACTGTTCGTAAGTCGGGGCCGTCATCACTGAGCTACCGCTGCTCTAACCTTCTACTTACGGAGACATTGGGATTCAAAGTTCCAACTTTTCCACAAGTTTTTTTTTAATACAAGGTTTCAATGGTATGGTACTTTATGCTAAATACTTCCATGACCTGTTTACTACTCAATGGATCCATCAACAAAATAAGTTGAATGCGTTACGGAAGTAGTTTCCCAGCAAAATATTTTTCGTGAAGACTGTTTACACCCTGTATGGTAAAAGTCGTTTCTAACAATATCAGTTTTAAAAAAATATTTGTTTGATGTGCAGAATAGGGACAGGAGAGAATAGACGACAAAAAAAAACGAATTATTCCGTCAGGTAGATAATTAAAAAATATTTGACCCGTATTTTTTCTTTTGTTACGTAAATCAAAATTGACGAAGATACGACGCTTTTTAAATTACCAATACGTCACGCCTAGGTATTATTTTTAGCTAGTTCTGACGTCACGAGCTCCCACTCCCGAGTGCTGATGTGTTTTATCTTTGTTATTATTCATTGATTTACAAAAACAAAAAGTACGTGTTTATTATTTTTCAATAATCTAACTGACGGACTAAATAGATTTGTAATTTTTTGATACGGTCGTCTTGCCTATTCTGAATGCCGATGTAATGGTGTTTCTGTATAGTCAAAACTTTTGAGTGGGAGGTAATAAGATAAAGTTCACATTGTCTTTATACTTAAAACATAAATAAGTAGCATTCTTATGTTTTCCCCACGTTGAAGTATTTCCCGCTTCTATTGTTGGATTCCGTACTTACTGTTTACTTTGCCAAGTAACTCCGAAGTTCGAACATACCTAAAATTATTTACAAAGAATCCTATCAAAATCAAATATAAGTTAACAACGAAAGATAAAGGGAAGAATTGTTTTGAAATTGGATCTGTTCGGAATTTCGAGTTACTAAAGGCGTAACTTCGGGAATTCAAAATAAAATGATACTTTGCTACAGTATGGTTTTGATTTCCCCTTTCGAAGGTTTATTTTTAACTTTATAAGTCGGTCGGTAAATATTTTTTTGATGAATTTGTTTTTTTTTTTGACATTTCGGTTTTTAGTGTTTTAATTTGGGTCCGTGGCTTCGATTCGATTTATTTAATTTAAAACAATTTTTGATCAAATTTATTGTCAGGCACAAAAATGTAAAAAAAAAAAAATGAGTTAATATTGATTGTAAGTATTTGTCTAATACTAATCATAATTAATCTCTAATATCTGATGACTAGTCTTCTTGTTTGACTCCGCGTCTAACGGGTAAATTAGTGGGATCAGGTTGCGGTTTTAATACTTAAGAGGCCGGCGGAGGGGGTGCGATGCCAGTAGTCCTCCACGTGTGCCCGGCAGCTGCTGGTTCCTCTCGATACGTCTGGAGGAAAGAGCAGCAGCTATGCCGGTGCACTCCGGGCGCGGCAGTGTCCTTCCTTTAAGAATGAGAAGAAATTATCATCTCTTGGGATTGGCACTGCCGCGGCCAATGAGTCGAGTAATATAAAATAAAAAATCGGCCCTTCTAGGTACAGGGGTCTCTGCAAAAATAAATATTTTGAAAGGACAAAGATATAAAGACGAGATATGAGGAATTTAAAATTTCTATTTAAAATTTATTTTTCTGATAACTCTTGTATAAATCGGTGGACATTCAAAATATTGTTTGGGAAACCATATATTTTGTAATCCAATCAAAATAAATACACACTACCTTAAGAATATGTTTGATTTACAGATTATTTTGGTATTACGTTTGTATGAAATTCGCATGCTCCGCAAGCCTTTTAATAGGTTTATTTTCTCTAAAGCTTAATTTAAAAACCCTACGTCTTTTACACCTTAACGTCGTTCTACTAGAACTATTACTCGCAACTACGTGATTTACCCGCTCATAATACGTTACTCATTTGTTCGGAAGATTCGAAAGCCCTCACCACCTCCTTCGTTCAGATCCAGCGAATAAAATGCTTATCGCTTCGAGCGACTGTCGCGTTGGCTAGGCCATTGTACAGGCTACACTATTGTATTGAATGTTCGATTATCCATTACTAACTTCTGCCAGCGGCTTCGCCCGTGTCAAGTTATCACCGGGATAAAAAAGTATCCTTTGTTTAAATTCAGGTTATAAACTATCTGTGTCTCAATATTTCAGCCCAACCCGTTCAGTAATTTTTGCGTTAAAGAGTCAAAAACATACATCCATACTCACCAACTTTCTTATTTTTAATATTAGTAGAATTAAAGGCATATGAAAACAAGATGTTTTTTTTTGTTAGCCTGTGCTGTCCCAATGCTGGGCAAAGGCCTCACCCGTTTCCTTCCATGCGCTCTTTTGCTGTGCCACCTCTGACCAACCCTCGCGGTACGGGTCCAAATTATTTCGCCAACTTTTTCTGGCTCGACCTCCGGCTTCCGGCAAACATCGTGTGGAGACCTTGGCCAGCGGTCATCGTGCATGCGCCTGACGTGACCCGCCCAATCCCATTTTAGCCTAGCAGCATTCATGCCAACATCCACAAGATGATCCCAACTAATTATTATTTCTGCAAGCCATAACGTAATACTTAGAGCACAAGATTTGAAACCTATTTTCGATTAGATATTTTATGAGAGGGCCTTTCATTTAAAAAAAGGTTCCATTCAGGAGGTCTCGTGTACCTAATCTTTTTATCCATTCCTATAAAATAGCAAAAAACTTGTCTATTTCAAGTTATCTTAAAACAACTTTAGGTATTTGAATAATCTGAGGCTTAAAGTACCCTTTTGAAAAAGAAAAAGTAAAGGTAAGGCAGTGTGAAAAAGTTCCATACATGTACAATTTTCAGCCTACACAAGGAAAGAAGTAAAAACAAGAGGCCTTCTCTCTTGCGAATAATCAGTCTTGAATAAAATAGGTAAGACACACCAAGAACCTAGCGAAATTGACGTACCTACATAAAACTAAAGAAGGCCTTTTTGCTTTTATACCGATATGTTTATAAAATAGTTCTTGCTCTGATAAAATATTATGAAATGATCAGCCATAATGGTTTTAGGCTTTTGTTGCCTCGCTATTCTAGAGATGCAAAACGTTTCTGCTGGGTATGAGTTTTGATTCCCAGGCTGTGCAAAGTGATTTTGGATTTTTCAATGAAAAACTTCTTCCGGATACTAAATGTGAGTTACCTCTACCTAACCTTTACGAGATTACTGGCGTAATATTAATATACTAGCTGACCCACGCAACTTCGTCTGCGTCAAATTAGAGAGAAAAACGAAAGGAAAAAAAATCCCTGTTTTTGCAACATTTTTTATCCTTGCTCCGCTCCTCATAGTCGTTGCGTGATGTTATATAGCCTATAGCCTTCCTCGATAAATGGACTATCCAACACAATAAGATTTTTTCAATTCGAGCCAGTAGTTCCTGAGATTAGCGCGTTCAACCAAACAAACAAACAAACTCTTCTGCTTTATAATATTAGTATAGAAGTATAGATTGTCTAGAGTTTCTTCCATACTAACTAATGGCATTGTATTGTATATCGGACTGGTGTCCGTAACTCTACATCCAAGCGCATATTTGGCGTGCGGGTGGAAAAATTATTCAATTCACCCCAAATAATCGTACACAGAGTGTAAACAGACTTCCATCACGAAACCGTCAACCGCATCGGTACATCAAGCTAATTTACGTTAAAAATATTGCTGGAAACCCACTTTTTTTGGGGTGAATAGTCATGTTTTGTGGTAGAACTCAATGTAACGCACTCAAAACACAGTACAGGAGTCGAGGAGGTGTTTAAAATGATGATGTGTGAGCCTTTCAGCTTCTTTACGAGTCTTTTTACACCCTTTATATAAACAAAACATCGTCGTGCAATCAAAAGTCCAAAATGAGAAATACATGGCAATTAGACAACTTCTCACATTCAGCTTAAATTATTATTGTGTTTCAAGTTATTATGGCACACTCCCGACTATTGTTTTTTTCGCAAATATAGCAGCATCAGCTTTTAGACTAACGAGAGTTTTCCTTAATTGGGTAGTGGAAAGCAGACGGCAGGACAGTAAATACCCAGGTAAAATCTTTAAATGATTTCAGCAATAGATTCCTTTATTCAAATAAAATTTCAAAGAAAATCGTTCAGAAATCGTAGCTCATCAGCGCGCCTCGCTGGGAACATGGTACACGTAACGCGGTCAAGGCTCCGGAGAGAGAAATCTCCTAACTATATGAGCCGTGTTCAGAAGTACCACTTTCTGCCAGCCCGATGACCCCATCACTCTCTTGCAAGAAAGTCGTAGGGAAACCCGCACTCTTAGAAAGCACACACGACGACACACATACAAACCACGAATCCGGTCTCGCCGCCGAGGCACGCCGCGACCTCCCAGTAATATCATTACTCCCCGACCCTTGCTCGACGAGCCAGCCCGCGACGCTGAGCATGTAACGATGTTAAACTCCCCAATTAATAATCCGACCCAGCCTGTCCCTTGCTGCCCTCCCGATAATGACGCACTAAGTCGAGGCCCGAACCCCACAGGGGGTGCCCTTAGTGATCGTCATTTAAATGTAAATATTTAAGTTTGTAAGCCCTGGCTGGGGGCCTTAAAGTAATTTTTGGCCACCCACAGGATAGTTCGGTTAAGTAGTTAAGCAACCTCATCGAGCTGTCATACCTAAAAAAAAAAACCGCTTTCTGAATCTAGCCCCTTGATCCAGCTGCTGTGACTGTTCCTAAATTACCCTAGGCTGATAAAATTTTCATTTTTCCTAAATCATGCTATTTATTAGTATTTATGGTCAGCTTCCCCCTTAGGGGAAGGAGCAGCGCCCCTCCTCCGCGCAAGCTCTGTAGGTTTCGACCTTTGACTGGATGGCCTCCCACTGACTAGATGGACTGAATTCCAAATATGAGGGATTTGTCTTAGCCCTGTCCCTTCCTTAGAGGCTAGGGGACTGGGATGGGACACAAGGTGAAGTTAATATTGGAATTCACTGTTATATATATACATGAATAATATCAAATCTAATGAGGCAAAACGCCAATAAAATATGAAGCTAATAAAACAAGAGGACGCAAAGATATAATATATGCTAGAAGTCTGGTAAGGAATCGTTACGCTTGTGCTTAAGAAACTATTAATTAGCTCGTTACGTTATTTTATTAGATTCCAAATGTAGATGCCGCTTGCAAACGCAAACGTGCCCATGTACAAGTACATGGATTCGTTTTACAACGTTTGCCCGGCGTACGTGTATTGTTAGACCTAAGCGCATTGCCCTACTAAGGGCACTGCTACGAACTCCAACAACACACGTTCCCTAAGTACTTTCTAACATGTCTTTTCCAATCCTAAGACTTGGGTTGTGAGGCCAATGCCATTGAAGAAGACAGGTTTTCATTATCTTTACTTACACGCGTACTCTCGTTGTTACGAGAACCCTTACGGCTATTTACCCCCAGTTACTATATTATAACAATATGCACAAGCGTATCGTAGACTCAGTCTGTAGCAGAACATATTGCAATTGATATTGGTGGACGCCGAGGTGGAAAATATATCGTCACCTCACATTTCTTTAATCTGCCCCATGTCTTGGTTATGTGTCTCGCCAAATAGTGACGATTCAGTAATAGGCCTACCAGTGGCCGGGTGTGGTTTTAACGAGACACAGTCCCTAGCGTTCCTTAGAACGTAGCTACCAATTTCGGTTGTGATACTTGGTGATGCCTACCCCACTTAGAAATGCACGCCAACAACCTCAGAGCAATTTTCTGAGCTAGACTTTAACAGGAAGCAGTATTCATCAGCAGCGTTTGATTATCTTGTAACACAAGTACAAGTTAGTATTATAATACTAAACATTATAATTTGTTTTAGACCATTTGTGAATATTATGGTGCTGTCACTACTAAACAATATACTATGTTCTAATCAAAATGCGAACATTACGATTCGGCCTTCCATTTGTCAGTTAGAAGTCGATAGTCGTCAACAGTCGATTGTATTTGGGTACAATGTACATGTTGTATGTACGTTGTAGAGTGTAAGCGGTAGGCTTTCTTCGTCTCCCTAGATCAAACGCAGCATATGAATATTTGCTCAGGTACGGGTTAGGAAGTGGACACATAATATACATGAGATAATAATATACATTATGATGACGTGATGCAATCGCTCCGTCATGCTGCAATAAGTGATTACTGTCAGCCCTTCCACGCTACAGTCCAACTGCAATTTAAGCGAGGATTCAATTATAGTTAACACTTACCACGTGTTCTTTAAAGATGGTCAGTCTTCAACTAACTTTCTGAATACTGTAGTTTCGCCTTCGCCGCAGTCTGGCTCCTTTCACGTATCAACACTCACTTTTACTAGACTTAATATGACTACTAATATTTTAGCTTATAAAATATGTATTATTCGTCCTCGGGGAGTTGATGCGCATCTTAATACCGAAACTATGCTAACTTTCCGAGTCTAACCTAGGACGTCCTAGTGTTTTTACTATTATAGACTGGTCTATCCCGCGAACTCGACCAGACCTCTCCATGCGTCTAAGGCCATCTCTCGCTCATATCGATTAATCTAAACAGACCTTTCAATCCAACTATTATAAACTTTTACAAACATTATCACACTTTCACGGCCACACACTCAGACATAGACTCCTAGTATTTTCTACGTCTCCTAGCTTAACTCCTAGCTTATCGTCTCCACCCTCTAGCGGTCTCCAACCGACTGTCTCGACTTCCCTACCCTCGCCTCTCTCCGCCAGCCCCTTCTTGCCTGTACCGTTTTTTTCCAAAATCCCACGCCTTGCCTGTCGATGCTTTTTGTGACTCTTTCAATTGTCTTAAGTGATGGTCCGGGTTTTACCCAATGACCAGAGTTTATTACAAACACGTGTGCTTATCTATTATGAGTCGCTCGTAGAAATAGGATATTTTTAAGTTTCTAAAGAATCATTTGAGAAGCTTGTCAGCCATACCCATTAAAATAAGGGATTTATGAGCTTGAAAGTTTTTACGTTTTGTCCTTAAATGCCAAATGTAGAAAGTTAATAGCTTTGTAAGTGTTTGGCTCCGTGTGTTGATTTTAAAATAAATATTAAGAAAGTATTTGCTTAATAATTGTATCGACCAGTCACATTCCCCCCTCTGAAAATCAGACGCCTGACGCAGTACAGCGTATGATCTTTCACAATAGGAAAATCTGTGCCTTTCCATGTAATACTAGAATTCATAAGCACATCTAGCTGATAAGCTAGCCTAATCAGATTACTATCAGATTACTATTTTTTTCCAGCTGGAACACTAATGTATTGAGACACATTGTCTGCTATTATAATTTTGTTTAGTTTCGCAGAAGCATATTTATCGACACATAATTCCTGAACTTGAACTTATTCAACCTCAAAATACTCTTGTCATTTACCACGTTTCTGGTAAATCCAGAAGACCTGTGCATGCTAATAATTTATTTTTACATACCAGAGTCTCATAAAAGAGTATTTGTGCTATAGAGCGACGCTACCTGCGGTGCTCCCTCGTTCTAGACTCAGCCTTATGCAGCTGCCGCTGGACAGAGGCCTCTCCCAATGCACCTTAATGCTTGGCCAGCTGTCAGCTGTTCGTAGTCGTATCCAGGAGTAGCTGAAATAGTCCGCACATAGACATATTAGACTTTATTCCAATTAATCGCCCCCCTCCGATTTTAAGAGGAAAGAGCAGTTCTGAAATCCAACTATAGTAGGAAAGCTGTATCAGAAAATCAATGCTATCTATTCTTAATTAATTATCATTTGTTCTTTGATATGTTGAATAAAAGTCCATCTACCATTTAAATCGTAATACATTTCGTGCACCTTGAGTAAACAAATAAGGTTCTTGACCTTAACTTTGAAATGTAGATAGGTACTCTAGGATATCAAAGTAGTTATGGCCTCATTAGCTCGTAACCGCATTACACAACTCAGTTTTGTAATGTTCACACTTGGTTATTGAAATAATATGTGCAGGAACTTTATCTATCAGGCACCAATATTGGAACTGCTTAGGAAGGTTTATGTAGTCATGTAGCTCAAAAAAAATAATACAGTTATAGTAGTGATAACAAAGTAATACCACGTGACTAGGGTTAACTATAGTGTCCATTAAAAGTGAAACTTAGCTTCGTTACTGGAGCCGTGCTACACTACACCTGCCGTTGAAGTCAGCCGATGTCAGCTGAATTTGATCAAACTTTAACCCGTACGCAACGCACCAGTAAAGTCTAGTGACAGCCATGCGAAGATTGAAATATCCTGGAATTTGAAATAAATCCACACGAGTATTCGTCCAATTATACGACATACGTAACAACATTGGAAAGTTTTAGGTTAACTCTCCATGACGTTATTGTAACTCTTGCAAATAAACTCTCTTTTTTTTTTTAAACTTCATGCTTCTTAGTATCTAAGCACTATTAATATACTCATACCATTCTACTCACTACCATTCATCCTTATACCAATACAAAACTTTAAATTTTATCGTAAACAATTGTATTTCAATTTCAATTGAAATCTGTCCGTGTATTATTAACACACGATACTAGCCATAAACAGGGAGTCGAACCCATAATTACTGTGGCACTGGAACACAAACAAAAGTCTTATAAATCGTTACCTACACTTAAATCTAGGTACCTCCATATAATATAGCATATGGGAACTGAACCCACTAACCGTGACACAGGAATTTAATTACTCATCAACTATTGCGCCAGGCGGGAATCGAACCCAAAATCCATGACAATGGAATAAAGGTTTATATTATTGTAACAACTGATAAATCATACGGGAATTGAACCCGCTACCAGTGGTTGAAGGATTCAATCACGACAACTAAACCCTTATCGTAACATCTGTTATTTATTGTAGCCGTTGTAAAGTCTAGCTGTGCCGTATCTCACAATTCCTAGAACCATAAAATTACGTTGTGTTTTTATTGTAGTAACCCATTAATTGTTCTTTCTCGTTGCACTGAAGTGAATCAGTACATTTAATGACGAGAATCCTGGTCACGGCACCACATGTGACTGTTCCTAAATTACCCTAGGCTGATAAAATTTTCATTTTTCCTAAATCATGCTATTTATTAGTATTTATGGTCAGCTTCCCCCTTAGGGGAAGGAGCAGCGCCCCTCCTCCGCGCAAGCTCTGTAGGTTTCGACCTTTGACTGGATGGCCTCCCACTGACTAGATGGACTGAATTCCAAATATGAGGGATTTGTCTTAGCCCTGTCCCTTCCTTAGAGGCTAGGGGACTGGGATGGGACACAAGGTGAAGTTAATATTGGAATTCACTGTTATATATATACATGAATAATATCAAATCTAATGAGGCAAAACGCCAATAAAATATGAAGCTAATAAAACAAGAGGACGCAAAGATATAATATATGCTAGAAGTCTGGTAAGGAATCGTTACGCTTGTGCTTAAGAAACTATTAATTAGCTCGTTACGTTATTTTATTAGATTCCAAATGTAGATGCCGCTTGCAAACGCAAACGTGCCCATGTACAAGTACATGGATTCGTTTTACAACGTTTGCCCGGCGTACGTGTATTGTTAGACCTAAGCGCATTGCCCTACTAAGGGCACTGCTACGAACTCCAACAACACACGTTCCCTAAGTACTTTCTAACATGTCTTTTCCAATCCTAAGACTTGGGTTGTGAGGCCAATGCCATTGAAGAAGACAGGTTTTCATTATCTTTACTTACACGCGTACTCTCGTTGTTACGAGAACCCTTACGGCTATTTACCCCCAGTTACTATATTATAACAATATGCACAAGCGTATCGTAGACTCAGTCTGTAGCAGAACATATTGCAATTGATATTGGTGGACGCCGAGGTGGAAAATATATCGTCACCTCACATTTCTTTAATCTGCCCCATGTCTTGGTTATGTGTCTCGCCAAATAGTGACGATTCAGTAATAGGCCTACCAGTGGCCGGGTGTGGTTTTAACGAGACACAGTCCCTAGCGTTCCTTAGAACGTAGCTACCAATTTCGGTTGTGATACTTGGTGATGCCTACCCCACTTAGAAATGCACGCCAACAACCTCAGAGCAATTTTCTGAGCTAGACTTTAACAGGAAGCAGTATTCATCAGCAGCGTTTGATTATCTTGTAACACAAGTACAAGTTAGTATTATAATACTAAACATTATAATTTGTTTTAGACCATTTGTGAATATTATGGTGCTGTCACTACTAAACAATATACTATGTTCTAATCAAAATGCGAACATTACGATTCGGCCTTCCATTTGTCAGTTAGAAGTCGATAGTCGTCAACAGTCGATTGTATTTGGGTACAATGTACATGTTGTATGTACGTTGTAGAGTGTAAGCGGTAGGCTTTCTTCGTCTCCCTAGATCAAACGCAGCATATGAATATTTGCTCAGGTACGGGTTAGGAAGTGGACACATAATATACATGAGATAATAATATACATTATGATGACGTGATGCAATCGCTCCGTCATGCTGCAATAAGTGATTACTGTCAGCCCTTCCACGCTACAGTCCAACTGCAATTTAAGCGAGGATTCAATTATAGTTAACACTTACCACGTGTTCTTTAAAGATGGTCAGTCTTCAACTAACTTTCTGAATACTGTAGTTTCGCCTTCGCCGCAGTCTGGCTCCTTTCACGTATCAACACTCACTTTTACTAGACTTAATATGACTACTAATATTTTAGCTTATAAAATATGTATTATTCGTCCTCGGGGAGTTGATGCGCATCTTAATACCGAAACTATGCTAACTTTCCGAGTCTAACCTAGGACGTCCTAGTGTTTTTACTATTATAGACTGGTCTATCCCGCGAACTCGACCAGACCTCTCCATGCGTCTAAGGCCATCTCTCGCTCATATCGATTAATCTAAACAGACCTTTCAATCCAACTATTATAAACTTTTACAAACATTATCACACTTTCACGGCCACACACTCAGACATAGACTCCTAGTATTTTCTACGTCTCCTAGCTTAACTCCTAGCTTATCGTCTCCACCCTCTAGCGGTCTCCAACCGACTGTCTCGACTTCCCTACCCTCGCCTCTCTCCGCCAGCCCCTTCTTGCCTGTACCGTTTTTTTCCAAAATCCCACGCCTTGCCTGTCGATGCTTTTTGTGACTCTTTCAATTGTCTTAAGTGATGGTCCGGGTTTTACCCAATGACCAGAGTTTATTACAAACACGTGTGCTTATCTATTATGAGTCGCTCGTAGAAATAGGATATTTTTAAGTTTCTAAAGAATCATTTGAGAAGCTTGTCAGCCATACCCATTAAAATAAGGGATTTATGAGCTTGAAAGTTTTTACGTTTTGTCCTTAAATGCCAAATGTAGAAAGTTAATAGCTTTGTAAGTGTTTGGCTCCGTGTGTTGATTTTAAAATAAATATTAAGAAAGTATTTGCTTAATAATTGTATCGACCAGTCACACTGCCTAACGAGAGACTCCACAGGCATTGACTAAAGCTCTTGACAATAAAGCCATAATTTTGACTTTGTCAACTTATCAAGGTGATTGTCAAGACGATAGTTGTCACTTCGAACCCTGATCAACAACGACGATGATGAAAGGTCAAAAACGTGTCGTGATGAAAGTTCAAAATGTGTCATGGTGAAAGTTCAAAATGTGTTATGATGAAAGTTTTTGTAGAAAAACGAAACCTTTGAAAGCTATTGCCACCATTCTAGCGGCTGAGGCACAGCTAGGGTTAAACTTTTGAACACTCGGTGCTCGATTTTTTCGCATGCCAAAAATTTTTCAGGCGCAAAATATTGTACTCGTTGCTGATTGCAATTTTATTTGTAACCACAAGAGCGTTCATGTAAACGTTGACGGGTTTGCGTACAATGTGTTCGTGAGAGTTATCATGTTCCCACTGGTATATTTTGGAAAGTTAATCTGCTATTTTAATTTCTTACTTTTTATTACCTTGCTTTCTTTTCTTTCGGTACGCCCGCCGTTCAGGCAAAACATGACTGCCATAATAGGGAATATGCAAGATATACGCAATTCGGAAGTTTTATTTAAAGTCTGTCTAAATTGTTTACCAACTAGCCTATATTAGAGTTGTAATAATTATCATAAGGTTTCTCGTATTTCGGACTATTTGTATGTATTTTAATATATATTAGTTTATTTTATATGCTTATTTATGTATTAGTATGTAGGTACCCATTTATGTGTTTTATTTTATTCTTGCAAAATGGCATGTTTATTTTTATTTTTATTGTACTTTATCACAATGCTGTCTTATTTGACCCAATGGTTGACTGGTAGAGAATGCCTTGTGGCATTAAGTCCGCCTATGTACCACTATTGTACATGAAGTTAAATAATAAATAAATAAATAAAATATACAAAACTCTTTTTATTTATTAAAAAATCCTTGTATAGGCATTAAAAACATTGTAGTATACTTGTTTAAGTTTCTAAATCATCACTTATTTTACAATTTATTGTTTTTGGTGAAACGGAGCGCAATCTCAAAACACGTCGTCCTCGATAACGGCGGTAGTGACATCAAAATCTATGTGTCAAAAAACGTTTTCATTTGAAATGTTGATAGAATTTCACAAATATTTTATAATAATATCGTTATCGCAATTTTTTAAATTAAAATAAAAAAATAGATGTACACAAGGTAAATTGCGATAATGATATCAAATTATGGCCGCGGCATTCACGGGCGTTTGAACTGTCATAGAAAATTGCAGGAGTTTAATATTATCTTTGAGCGACAAGCAGTTGTTTAAATTAACTTTTAATACTTTTCTTGGTATTATTATATAGTGTATTTTATTGATTTAAGTAAAGAAAAAGTTACATGCATATTTCCTTATGCAGTGGTACCACTCTCATAATTTGATGTAACATCTTGCATGCTATGTGTGTACACTCAATATACTCATGCTTTGAACAAATAAAAGTTATCTTATCTAAAAAACTTTGGAATACCTACCCAAATTAATAATTGGGGTAATGATAGGAAGGATATTTGTGATCATGATTAATTTTAGTATAACTGTACCTACATTCTATATGACTCAATGTGGGAGCCTACAGTGGGAACTCTGTTAGGGTTAGCTGACGGGATGCAGCTGAATTCCAGTAGGTTCAGCTGCATCATCATATTACATGCAGCAACTGTCGATCTGACTTCCATAACTTCGTAACTGGTTAATCCAAATCACGCCTAGAACATTTATATAATTTTATCTTCAGTCTTCTGTTTAAAAATACCGTCTTTTTTCTTCCCGTGATTTTATATTTCCATTGATAACAAAAAATATAAAGAATACAATTCAAACAAGACAGCATCATTAAATTCCATTGCATTAACAATGTTATCTGAAGTTAAAAAACATTACGAAGCTTATCTTTTCCAAAGGTATCAGATTCTGAAAAAAATATATAAAATGCTTGCAAAAAGGTTGGTAGTTTCCTCAAAAAAGGTTTAAAAAAATAGCTGATAATAAAATAAAATTATTTGGTGTAAGGACTGATCGTTAGCAAATTTTGTGATGGGAAAATATATTATTAATATAAATTGTTGCCGAGGCTTTAATAATCATTTCTTGCCTTCGTCTTGTGAAAGTAGAAACTTTACAGTCGCATTTCGAGTCGTGTTTGTCTTGGTCTGTATTTAAGAGCCCTCTTACAGTCCACTAGCGCCGCCAATCGAAAAAATGTCATAACTCGTAAATAGAATCAAAAATACAAAATGTGATCTATTATTACTGTAGAAAAGGCAATAACGTAATTTTATAACACATTGTCACCACTTGAAATATAGCTGTTTAGCTAAATCGTGCATTTGTAACAAAAACGGCCGTTTATGTTTTAAGGAATAATCTACGGAACGAATGATCCAATTCTCAATTTTTTCGCTCATTCGAAGATAAAATAGTCGTGGTTGGTATAGGCTAAATAATATTATTATGTATATGATACATATTACCCGAGCTATGACAACTTTCGCGAATGAAGTCGCGGTCGAAAATAAATCCTATCATAGTAGATTGGTCTTGTAAATAATAACATTCTGAAGTATTCTAGTAACAAAAGACTTTACACAACTTCAATCAAAACATACAAAAAAAAGCATCTTATAAAGCTCCCTTAACAATTTCACTGAACTTAATGGATGTAGTATCTTGTTTCTTTATTAAATCCGAAAGAGTAAATAAGCCCGATGTATGGGACGATCGGCAGGGTCGCAGCGAAATAGGATTACACCTAATGAAGGGAAAGAAAATAAAACATGAAATGCTGGATTTCGATAATACTGATGATAACTTGGTCTCTAAATCATTAACTGGATGAGACTTTTAAGGCTGTCTTCAATTTTGTTGTATATAGTAATAGGTAAGAACTTTATATTTTGTCTCACCACATTATTTTACATTGGTTGATCAGATTCGATAAATATTTACAATTTATGCAATTATGTACCTCTGGGCTCAAAGGCGTAAAGCACAACATTTTGGAAATTTTGTTTTTTTTACATATTCTTATTAAGTTTTTAATTATCTATCGATCTGTGGAATCGGCGTGGCGTTATTCGCAAAAAAATGTCGAATACGACCTCATAATTTTCGTTACGTAAACACATTTTCTAGAAGATTAGATGCATAAGAAACATAATAATTGCTGCCACCACTTGGCAAGTTGAATAAACCAATTCTGGTTGAAGATTTTGGATGTAAGATCGTAATTTAAGCAAATTGTTTTATACCCCCTTTTTTTTTAGTATGGGAAATCATCAAATGACTTCTCCCACTCTGGGCGGAGCGGGAGGGAGTGTCAGACTTTTACTGAATAAAACCCATCCATGTTCCTCCCTCGCCCTTTATCTTCCGGGGCCGCGGTATCTCTTTCGAACAGGCCCGCAACCCCGGCAGGCTTCGGCCCTTGCGGGCTCCTCCCCTTAGCTGACATCTCTTTGAGGCGCGCGTGGAACACGAACGCGCCGTCGACACGGCCTGTCGTCGTTAGACGGACGGACGGGTAGCTAGCCCATAGCCAACCGTCCACAGGCCCGCATCTACGGTGGGTCTTATACCCCCTAACATATATAATACCTATTTTCCCAAATAAATATTTTCAAAGGACAGTGATAAAGACGAGGAATTTAAAATGTCTGTAGAAAGAATATTTTTCTTTAAAATCAGTGTACATTCATAATTTGTGTTTGGGAACCTATATATTCTATAATCCAATCAAAATAAATACACACTACCTTAAGAGTATGTTTGATTTACAAATTATTTTGGTATTACGTTTGTATGAAACTCGCATGCTCCGCAGGCCTCTTTATGGGTCCTAAATTGTTGCACATTATGGTGAAACACGGCTACTGGTACACCCTACGCTGAACTGACTATACCCATAAGTTTCTTTAAAAAAAGGTCACTTTTATTGTATTCTCCTTTTGTCGATAGTGTATATTATGGCTTTAACAGACTTTCCGTGCATTCTCTGGGCATGTTTTTTTCTTTTTTAATTTATTTTATTGGAAAAAAGTCGGAAAAATGTGCCAGCGGGTGAGCAACTCCCAAGAAAAACACCTAAATTCAAATTTAGTGCCCATAAGTGAATGTTGAACGATCGTTTTCACGTTATAGGTACAAATATTTTAATTAACACCGATAATTTTACACAGCATCCGGTTCCGGTTTTAATGAATACTGATAATTTGAGACAGAAACCGGTTATGAAGAAAATATAAAAATTTCTCGTTGAAAATTTTATAAATTAAAAAGTTGAGGAAGTACTTTATTATTCGGTTATTAACTCATCCATCCATCGATGTTACACAAAAGATGATTACTATTAAATCAAGATCGGAACTCGCTGCTAAAAATCCAGTAAAAAAAACATTGGCTCGCTGAAATTGTCTTTCGCAAAATTAAGGCTTTTGTTTATTTTGTCGAACGGTATAATGAAGTATGAAAAATTAATCCCTTGTCAACAGTCTCCCGTTATTATGTCAAAAAATATTCATGAAATTATGTGGATTGAGTTGGTTTGTTTCACAAATGTTTTTAGTAAGCAGATAGTTTATTGCCTGAATAATTATGTGACTTTTTCACACAATCGACGAATTTTCACAAAATCGTGCGGATTACAATAAACAAATTGTTCAAATCCGATATTACGAGTATTTATTTTCAGACGACTATATCTATACGTTAGTATAAAAACAAACTTAGAAACTAAGTTAGCAATAACTTATGTTTCAAAAAATACGTAATCGAATATTCAATTAATGTATAACTGGCACTTCGCTCACGACTTCATTCGAGAAAATTCTGATAACTCAGCTTATTTGCGTGATATCAATATAATTTAAAAACTATGTTACTTGGTAAAATATAGCTTTCTAATATTGAAAGAATTTTCAAAATCGGTTGAGTAGTTCTTGAGTTAAAAAGTAACAAAAAAGAATTATCTTTCCATTTTATAATGTTGGTTTAGATTATTCAATTTCAATATAAACATTAAATTCATTATCTTTATCATCATCATCAGATTCATACAGGATACTGTAACTGTTAGCCTGCCATTACCAGCTCAATGCACTTAAAATAATCCCAAAAATCTAATAAATAATCTATAAATTCATAAGCAGCTCAATCAAAAGTTGTTAATTACTATTTACTACTTATCCATACTATCTATAAATCAATCGTAAGCGGTATCATTGTCCTGAAAAACCTACATGAAATACAATTTTCCCAAAGACCACTTACTTTAAACATTTATTTCAGATATTTTTAGGAAAACAGGTGCCTTTGTTTCGCAGTATTTTATTTCTTGTTGCCTATTTCAGTATTATTATCGTGGAATGAAAGGAAAACATAGATTATATTGATTATATTCTCTTTAAAAAGGTTTCTGTTGTTGCCTCCGGGCTACAGGTAGAAACTGTGAATGATTTGAACTTTGAACGAACTGAATAGAGAATAAAAATGGCTGTATTTTATTTCAGCATATAGTTTTGTTGGAACAATAAACCTTTATTCCCAAAATACGCATGTGTTACTTTAAAAATAGTGTTTGAATTCATCAAATGCCTAGCCTATTCCTATGTCGGGGTCGGTTTTCAATTTAACCAAATGGTGCTGAAAATCAATATTTTACTTTTAGCGCCTGCCTATCTGACATACTCAACCCAGTTAAAACTGAGTAATACAATACTCCTTGGCAAGACTGACTGTCTGACTTTTGGGCCTCTGACTACCTGTAAGAACTGATTCTTGAGACACGCACGGTCCGAATCTCGGTATCCGCAATGGATTGTTACCCATCTAAGGACGTACAAGGACCAGTTATTATTTAGCCACGAGTTCCAAGTGAACTGTCCTTTTTCTTATGGATTTCCAAGCTCACAGGAGTTTAACTTAACTTGTATTAGACTGTGTTATTCCACTTTTGGGAAGGAATCTTTGGATTCAGGGCTAATGTGGGCCACTGGTCGATGATTCTGTCCAGCTCATCCTGCCATCTCCTGCGAGGTCTACCGCGTGGCTTTGTGGCTGTGTCAGGGGGCAAAGTAGGTATTAAAGCCCACTGCTCGTTGGGCATACAGCATCATGGCTAGTTCAGTCCCATTTCAGCTTAGCAGCCTTTTGAGCAATGTCAGTAATTTGTGTTTTAGAGCGCAGTGCAGAGTTTTACTTGAGTGATTCAAAATGTTTCGCGCCTAAGGTCCACTAAGGGAGTAACAGGAAAAAGAATATCCATAAACAGCTGTGGCAATAACGACAAATTTTCTCAACACTGGTTGAATTTTTAACGCGGTAAAATACTCAATGTCGTACAATATTTATCTTAGTATCTACGACTGAACTTTGAGCCCTCATCGTTTTTGTTTCGCAATTCTGTTAATAATTAACGCGCCACGGCCACGCGACGCCCGCGACCACGGCTGGTGCAATCCGGTCGAAACGTCGGGCTTAAGGGGCCAGCGGAGCATGCGTCCTTCATACAAACGTAATACCAAAATAATTTGTAAATCAAACATTTTCTTAAGGTATTGTGTGCTTATTTCCATTGAATTACACAATATCTAGGTTCCAAAATATATATTTTGAATGGACAGTGATTTAAACAAGAGTTATTGGAAAAATATTTTTTCTATAGAAATTTTAAGTGCCTCATATCTCGTCTTTATATCATTAGCCTTTCAAAATATGTATTTGCGAACATAGATATTCTGTAACTTAATCGAAATAAATACACACTACCTGAAGAATATATTTGATGTACAAATTATTTTGGTATTACGTTTGTATGAAAGACGCATACTCCGCAGGCCCCTTAAATTAAAGGTACTCGTAAATCCGCGATAAATACCCGTTTTCATATGTTTTATAATTAGCGTCTCGGACTAAAGAAAAGCTTTTGGCTAAAATAATAACAGCCGCACGAGTTGGTCTTCAAGGTTAAACAACGCTTGCCAAGGTAAACCTGAGGATGGATGATCATTCATTATATACTAAGCTTCCTCCTTGCCTTGGGAAGCACTCTTCCTGTCCTGGCTGTCATTTTTCCATCTTGGGCAGTCGTTACAATGGTCAATGGCCCAAGAAGTGTGACAACCAAGTCTTACCAAGTGGTTGCGTTTTACCCCGAATTAACTGGGTTGTGGAGGTCAGATAGGCAGAAAAAATACTGGTATTTCGCTGCATCCAGTAAGACTGGAAGACACAGCAACATAGTTGCTAGCTTGAAAGAATACAGATTTTCAATGTCATTATCATCTTCCTGCCCTTGTCTCATTCCATTTGGGGTCGTCGCAATACGTTTTCTTCTTCCATTCTCTCCTATCAGACGACTTTCGATGTCCTAATTTGCATTATTGCATTGGTAGTCACTTAAAAAAATAATCACATAAAAATTACGACAGATTGGTACTTCAGGCTTTCAGAATTCTTCATAAAAAATTACAATGTTAGAAATTACCTAATTTATCACAAACAAGAACTTATCCTTAGGCTACAGGTTTCAAAGAACCTTTTAATATTATTTAACAGAATAGAATAAAGATAATATTTTTTTTGTGTTACTAAGTTTTAAGGCCTCGGGCATTTGGTAGTTGTAGTGTTTTAATGGGAAAAAAGGCTAAGTGTAGCGTGTGGTCTATCTTTTTCCTTTTTGTACTTGCACGAACAACATCAGCTAATAAATAGGACTGGCTGGTGACTTTAGATGCTGTAGTGCCCATAGCCTTATGACGGCGTGCTCTTATGTTATGTTATTTTGTAATTCACCACCTTGCGCAGGGCACGCTTAATGGATCATGACCATTCCTTTGTATTGTATTGTATTATACAACGGGCTGGTGTCCACAACTCCACGCCAAAGCGCGTATTTTGCGTATGGGTATAATCCAAAACACGGGCCCAGAGCGGGTAGATGTCACATGACTTTGACTTTTTTGGTTCTAGGATATGCCGGTTTCCTCACGATATTTGCTCGCGTCGTACCGTATGCACCATTGACCTACACCATCAATGGTGCAGATGAGACTAATTAGTTTCGCTTGCACCATCCGCGGCGCCGCCGCCGGCCTGTATAGGTAGTGGGACAGTTATACTAAACAAGAAACTTGAAGGAAAAGTAAAAACAGATGATCATTAGGTGCTCCCAAGACCTATTTTTCCAATCCACCTTTCCCAAATTCATACTACTACTGATATACTATGAACATTAACTGTGATTCCTTATCTGAGCCGCAAAACTAGCAGCGGTGACCTCTGCGGTGACGCCTAGGAATTGACTGTATTTTGGGCTAACAAAACATAAAATACTATCGCGCCAGCGACTTGGAGAAAAGGAAGACTAAATTTATGTACCGGGGAGATAACTAGAACACCAAAGCTCTCAAAATCAGAAAACAGTTCCTTATGAATTGAATAAATAAACATCCGAACTTTTACCAATCAATACTAACGAACTATCTTCGATTTGATCGGTATTCCTCGCGAGTAATGTCGAGACTCCAGTCAGCGTAAAAGCAATTAGTACAGAAAATAGTTTTTCCCGTATCGCGTATATGTGGCAAGGACGTTGTGTGAATACAAATTGTTTAATGTTACTACTTAATGCTGCACATGTTGAAACTGCAGCTGAAATTAAGATAGATAATGTTATTGATGTCAAAGAAGAAGAACGTTCTTGCCACCGTATTCAGAAACGCTTGGAATGAATTTCGATTCGACAAGTCGTATGACTATCCTTTTTTGGCATAACTAAAACGAGCGAGATAGACATACGACTTCCCGAATCGAAATCGAATCGAAGCGTTGTGAATATGGGGCCAAAACTATTCATCACATTTATGTAGTAAAACCTTCCTCGAGAACCACTATATTCATTGGTGAAAACAGCATGAAAATCGGTGCAGCAGTTTTTGAGTTTATCGCGAACAGACAAGACAGATGCGGCAGAGGACTTTGTTTTATAATATGTGGTGATTTTATTGCAGCTGAATGAAATTAAACAATAGATAGCTCATGCTTAGTAGTTTCTCCTCCGACCACTAGACCAACCGCAGTCTCAATTTTTTTTTTTTTTTGTTTAATTTCATTCAGCTGCAATAAAATTACCATATTTCCAAAAACACTACGAGACTTTTCCAAATATCCCTAATTCCCAGCGTAGCCGCGGCGTAACAAGCTATTCGCATCACGATCTCACCTTGAGTAAGTTCATATTTCGTGTTATTTATGAAAAGTTCGCGAACCGTTTCGTTTTTAGGCGTGAACCTTCGAACTTCTTGAGACTGATTTACTATGCTCTGAATAATTTCTGACAGCTCTCCAAAATCTTAATTTTGTGAAGCGTTTCTTATCACATTGAGTATTCTAAATAAAAATATGTAGGTATATTAAACAGTGTGTAATAGACTCTTTATGAAGTCATCAATCAAGCATTCTGTAGATTAGATTATTAGAATAGATTATTAACACATATAAAAGATTACAGTTCGATTCGGTAACATTATTGTATCTGTTACATCTAAAAGTGTTTTTCTGTTAAAACTGTTTTAAAAACAGTGTTAAAAACACATTATTACGGTTACAGTTTGAGTCCCTGGCCATAACTGTCACTATCTTCGCAAGTCACATTTGCAAGCGCCGAATAACTTAACCTTTAACTATTTAACGACGCCATTTTACCTTTGATATCTTGGAGATACATTAAACCCTTATTAGAAACCTGTAATAGTACCTTATAAATATACTGTGCCTACGTAGGTAGTAAATACCAAATAGCATTTAAACTGTTACAATCATCTTTGGCAAACTCACCGCTTATAAATGCTTCCACTACCATTTAAGTTATCTCCCAACTCCTCGCAAGACATTTCAACTTATCAAATTAAATTACAGAATCGCAGAACAACAACTTAACAACATCCAACAGCAATTTACAATACTAAGACGACATCACTGCAGAAAATGACACGACTAAGAACGCGAGCGCAGTACTATTAATTTGCATCTCATTTGCCGAGCCTCCGTCGGCTGCGTCAAGCTGTAGCAAAATAGCAGCAAAATTAATGTACCCAGCATTAAGCGGTTTGTTTCCGACCGGTTTATTGCTCCTTTCTTGCCAAGCACCACTGCCAAGTCCCCAATCTGTAAGGCTTGAATTCTTGTCTCGCGTACGGTCGGTCGTGACGTCAGCGAGAACATAATACGGCTGCCGGTTGCCGCTGACGTCAGCGTCGCAGTATGGTGCTATAGAACACAAATGTATATTTGTACGCGTCCGATCGTGCGCGACCGACCGTCAGCCTGACAAGAATTCAGGCCTTGTATTAAAACGTATACCTACTTTATGCTTGTTGTAAAGTATGCAGAAAAATTGTCGTGTATAATTATGTCATGTAGTCTTTATTTCCCCGGTGGTGTGTATGAGCCGAAAAACAATTTCAGACACTTACGTAAGTATCACCTTTGCTGTGTTGTTGGCTACAAAAATATTAAGCAGTCTCGTCCCATGGGTCTCGTTGACAGGTAACTTAGAAAATATATCACGAGTACAGGCAGAATCTCGTTTTCGTTTTTGTAAGAATAATTTCTATGCTTTCATCTACTTCCTTTTCAGGAATTCTCAGTGATTTATAGATTGCTAGCTTTTACACGCGGCTTCCCTTGAGGTTGATTATGCTGTCCTATACTGTGTTGATTGAAATCTGTTTATACGATAGGGAGTAAACAGTGATATACAGAAAGACAGATTTACTAGTTTAGATACTAGTTAATAATGTTGTTACTTTGTCACTCAGAGTAACTAAATTAGCATGTAAATAAGCATTGAATGTAAAATCTTGCAACGCGTCTTTGTGTGCGGCTCGTCTTGATCTCGTTAATCTCAATCTATTCACTAATGACTTCATAACACCAGAAATCCATTCATAACTTGTACGTAATTTTAAAGGAAGACCTTTAGTATATTAGTTCAGAACAAACTTGTATCGTGAGAATTCCGTCTCTATCCAATAATGTCGTCTTTTAAGAAACTCTTGAAAAGAAATGAAATAGCTCGTTTTATTCAGGTACTACTGCTTTGCAAGTGTCTCTTTTTACTCATTTTATTCTTGCAACCGGGTGTATATTTCACCGACAGACGGGGCATCCGAAATAAGTTTTCTAGTCATAAAAAACTTTTGAGACAAAGACAAAGTTTTTAAATATTCAAACTTTGAAACTTGCACGACACGAATCATGATTGTCAAAAACTTGAAACAGAAACAATATGTCAAAGTTATTAGTAATTTTTTTTTTCACCTCCAACAGGTAACTTTAAGGAGATCCTTTTGTTAGATTTGCGGGAAAATGGGTTTTCAAATGCGAAAAAAGGTGTTTTGCAAATCAGTTCAATTTACCGTCAAGCATGGCTTTTATGTTTCTCTGATAGGCGCTTTTGAAGTTATTTACTTGCTTGAAATATTTTTCTGTAAAGGAATTATAATGCTCTTGAGTGACTTGACTGCCGGTGGGTATCGGAAAGATACAATTCCTATTCTGCGATTAAAATACTGATTGCGTACTGAGTGTACTGAATTCGTGGTAATCGTTATAGCGTAGGTGTCCCTTACAACCCGTACACTTTTTAACGGCTATCGTGACTAAATAATAACCGCCGCTTGGGTCAGACTTAAGGTTAAGCCGTGCTTGCCTAGGTTGCTCTGTGGATGGGTGACCATCATAACGAGTTTCTTCCGAGCCTAGGAAAGCGGTCCCGGCTGTCATTTGTGGATCATTGACAGTGGTTAGGTAAGTAAAAGGCCCAAAAATTCACAACTAGTCTTACTAGTATTATCCAGTCTGGGTTGTAGGAGGTCAGATATGCAGTCACTGCATGTAAAATACTGGTCTTCAGCAGCATCCGGTTAAACTGAAAGCCAACCCCAACACAGTTGGGAAAAGGGAAGCCAGATGATGATCAGTCTTAACCACATTTAGATAAAGAATAGGAAGCCTTAATTCACATGTTCTAAAAATGTCTTCCATGAACGACATGGACATTCACATTTACAACAGCATCGAGATAAATTGAAAGTGCGTACAATAAAATTCGGTACTTTGCGGCCAAAAGAACATCGTTCCGTGAAACCGTGTCGTTTGATTTTATAGCAGTCCAATGGAACCATTTCTTTGTTTTAGGACACCCCTTTTTATCATTCTTGTTGTCAGAATGTCGGTGTAACTTTCTGTTTGATCGTTCTATGAGATAGTTGGGTTAGTATCTAATTGAAGAACGGTATACGACGGTATATGTGTGCCCAGCAAACCGAGAAAGTTAGTGAGCGGAAACTTGAAGAAGCCGAGCGGTGTTTTGATAGTGTGGAGAAGTAGGAGTATGAAACTAAAACTGCAACTACTGTACTGGTTTGTACAGTTTTCTAGTTATAGTTCGAGGAAAGTCACAGTATAGGGAGTGTAAACAGACTCTTCACAAAGCCGTTTACCAAACATTCTGTACACAAGAATTGTTGCTAGAAAATGACTTTTATTTTGGGGTAAAAATCACGTTTTATAATAAAACTCAATTTAACGATCTCAAAACATTGTGCTGGTGGATGGATGGATTGAATAGTGTGGGGGTCGAGGTGATTAAAGTGAAGTTCATACAATAATAACATTTGTACCTTAGGTATGATTTAGATCTAGACCATACCTAGGACTAGACCAAAATGATTGCGACGTCGGGGAGAATAGGTGCCCCCTTTTTTTCGGATGGGAAATCATCAAATAACTTCTCCCACTCTGGGCGGAGCGGGAGGGAGTGTCAGACTTTTACTGACTAAAACCCATCCATGTTAAAGTTTAAGTTCGGTTGACGTTAATATCGAAGAGACGGTATTAAAAATTTCAATGCTTATCGATTGCTAAATGACGATGCGATTTCAGCAGATTCGGAAGTAGATGATCGGCGACACGAGTCGTTGATTCAGCAAAACGATGTTGCAATTCAATGGGGAAACTTCCAATTTACGTAAATAGCTATCATGCCATTATCCAGTTGGCTTGGTTTAGGTTGGATTGGTTCAGCACGAAACATCATAAGAAACAAGCTGCACTTTTGATGATACAGGGTGTAAACCACCTCATCACAAAGCCGTTAACCAAGCATTCTGTACAATGTACATCAAACTAAGTAACTTTACGCAAAAATTATTGCTGGGAAACAATTTTTTTTTTGAGGTTATAAATCATGTTTTGTGCTAGAACTCAATTTAACGCACTTAAGACATTGTGCTGATGGATGGATTGAATAGTACGGGGGTCGTGGAGGTCTTAAAAGTGAAAATAAAAAAAATACTTATATTTAAAAAAAAAGTTGTCAAAAAGTTGTAACTTTGAGCCCCCATATCTCAGTAACTAGGTATGGTTTAGAGCCAAAAAATTATCGCAATGACGGAGAGAGCAAGTGGTTTTCGTATTCGTTAAGAGGTGTTTTACACCCTTTATACATCCATTTTAGCGATTTTTCCAAAACAAATTTTACTCGAAAGTGAAAAACTAAAAAGTTGCGCGAATCAATTTTCGGTTTAGAGAAAACTTCATCACTAACAAAAAGAGAATCAAATTGTTACACACAAATCTAGTAGAGTAAACAGAAAAACATGTAACTTTATACGGAAATCGCTGAATTTGTTGCCAGTTTTCCGGCATTGACGCCGATAGAGTATTTATGGCTGAAAGCCGTTGCGATGCACTGAAACGATATATTTTAAATTATGGACCATGTTTGGTAGTTGAATTTGCATGATACGGAATACTTGGTACAGTTTTAAGAAATATTGAAAAGTGTGTCGAAAGGTAGTTGGTGTGTTTAGAGCTAAAAAAAGCGTTTTGAAAATCCAAAAAAAAATAAAAAATTGGTTGTCTGTAAAGTCGGTTTACGGACGATAGATTTACGTGATAACGTCATAATCATTATTTTATGTAATACAAACAGGTGGAACGTTACTATGGAACGTTACTATTTTTCATGAGTGTTGCTGGTATTATCAATTTATAAGACGTTATCACGTCAAAACCTTAACCGTTGCAGTTAAACTGGTCACAGACTATCCATGGACAATTTTTCGTGAAAATTTGATCCCCATTCACACACATCTATGTCGCGTCCGTTTTATTTATATTCAATTTTAAAGAAAGCTTACAGACTAATAACAATAATACAAAAAACATGTATAAGTAGTAGACAAGCTTCCACATGTATAATTATGTATATCTAATTAGTAATGAGTTACATGCGTTGACCAATTACAGCGAATAGAAAACAAAAACACAATAAACAGATTCCAATGTACACATATTGGTAAATATGTCGAGATAATAATATGAGGTATGTAATATGAGGTATGTCAAGTCGTGCAATAACAAAATAAAAAACTAAAGCTATTTATGGTTGTCACCAAAATACTCCTTGTTCAATATCTTTCGAATTTTGTGTGCGCTGGTGCAAAATAGATCGATTGCTTAGAATAATAGATTGATTTTTATTGCTTATAACCAAAATCGCCATCATAATCAACATCTGCGGTTTGTTTTCAAAGTACGGTCGAAAAAAGTATTTGGTTTACACTTTAAAATGTAATTTGTGGGCTAAACTGTAAACCATTTAGCTTGTTCGGCCGTACAAGGCACACATACACACCATAAGATACCAATGAGACGACCGCCATCATTATTCCGATCAAGGATCGGTTTTTGGTCAAGGTTTCTTGAAGGGAATGCAAAGCCCCAACCTAATCTGATTTATTTCTAGTCAGATTCACGGCCACTGCAATATTCTTATTATGACATCGCTTTTCTCATTATAAATAATAATAATAAATAAATATTGCTGGACATTAACACAGCGCCACCTAGTGCCACACTAAGCAAAGCTTGTGTCGTGGACACTAGATAGTTGAGATACTACATATATACGTTTTTTTTGTTTGTACGAGTAAACACATATACTTATTATACATATAAACATCCATGACTCCGAAACAAATGTCCACGCTCATCACACAAACATTTGCTCCTACCGGGATTCGAACCCTGAACCCTAAGAACGTAAGGCAGCGTCACTACCACTACGCCATTCGGGTCGTCCATTCATTAAAAACATCATAATCATTTTCTAAGCAGAAGAAGCAAATAAAATCAAACGTAAAGCATTAATTTCAAACTAGCTTATGAACACGGCTTCATTCGCGTGATAGTCGAAAGATATCCTGCGGGAACTTAGTACCGGGATTAAAGGTATCCTATGTATATGACGACTCGAATGGCGTAGTGGTAGTGACGCTGCCTTACGTTCTTAGGGTCCTGGGTTCGAATCTCGGTACGAGCAAATGTTTGTGTGATGAGCATGGACATTTTGTTTCCGAGTCATGGATATGTATAATAAGTATGTATTTACAAACAAAAAAAAAGTATAATTATGTAGTATATCAACTATCTAGTGTCCACGACACTAACTTTGCTTAGTGTGGTACTAGGTGGCACTGTGTGTTAATGTCCAACGATATTTATTTATTTATTTATTATATTATAAAATATCCCAAATCTATTCAGTTATGTGTAAAGGGATATCAATTAAACAACATAAGTCGTCACAAACTTGCACATTTATAATAGTAGTAAGATAATTATATAAACGTAATATAGAAGATTTAAAAATGTGTGAAAACTGATGGTTGTAATCACCCCTGAGTTATGAGAAATATATTTTTTCTAAAGAAACTTAAATTCCTCATATAATTATCTCGTCTTTATATCATTGTCCTTTAAAAATAGGTATTTATTTGTGAACATAGATATTCTATAATCCAATCGAAATACATACACACAACCTGAAGAATATGTTTGTTTTTTCATGTTATTTTGGTATTACGTTTGTATGAAAAACGCATGCTCCGCCGGCCCCTTAAGGCATATATGTATGGAAACTTGGTAAATACGTACACGTCAGTGCTTATAGTGTTACTGTTGAATGACGTGTTAGCGCTCAATTTGTCTATGTAGTAATTAATCATCGCGCCAAATTGTGCTGAATCATCGCCATTGTTATGGTAAGCTTGTGCCGTTGTTGTTGATATTTGATACTAAAGCCTTAGACAACTTGTCAAAATTTACAACATACGTGTTCATCGCGTGATGAATATGTATGTTGTGATGTCATGATCCCGAAGAGTTAGACAGTATTTAATGTGTTAATTATGTGCAATGCCTGAAATAAATTGATTTTATTTTATTTTTAAATGCTTAAATATAAAAAAGACGTGTGGCACTCGGGGACTGCCGCGGTTTCGTAACGGAATTTCTGGATTCGGTCTCCACGCTCAAAGCCCGCGATAGAAGCTATGCAATAGCTTAATAGGAATTACACCAGAAGATGTTGTGGTGGAAGGCCTCCCACTAAGTAAACCAATGACCTGATGAAGGTTGCAAGGATCCGATGGATGAGAAAGTCACGGAACCAGTCAATGTGGCGACACTTGGGGAGGCCTATGTCCAGCAGTAAACGTCTCTCGTCTGAAATGAGGATGATGATTAACAGAAAAACATATTCTGTGAACAGTTTGAAGAAAAGCATAGGTTACGCAGGGTGACAGGGTGTGCGGGTGGCATAGCCTTTTAAAAGAAAAGACCTTAGTTATTTGAGAAGAGTCACCTCACACATCACGTATATAGAATATAATAGAATAGAATAGAATAATCATTTATTCGTTAATGGACAGCACAACACAATAGAGCAGCACATATACATATAGATTGTAACAACAAACAGCTTAACAATTAATTAAAACAGCTCAACTGCGCCTCGCATGCCCATAACGAAAGGTAGCCAACTCAGCATATGCTGGGTGTAAAACACTCAGCGCTGGTTTTCAGTATGCCCCCCGCAGTGACACACGTATATGATGTTTCCGTGGCAGAAACATCATTGATGAGTCAGTTTAAACATAAAACTGAAATCTGATCACCTTTTGACACGGTAGGGCGATTCTAACTGCCGGGGTTGCGGGCCTGTTCGAAAGAGATACCGTGGCCCCGGAACGTAAAAGGCGAGGAAGGAACATAGATGGTTTTTAGTCAGTAAGAGTCTGACACTCCCTCCCGCTCCGCCCAGAGTGGGGGGGGTCATTTGATGATTTCCCATCCTTAAAAAAAAAAAAAAAAAAAAAAGGGCGATTCTAACAACTTCAATTTTCGAGGAAAAGTATTTTAAAACGAATTTCTTACAATAACAGACCGACGAAATTGATAAACATAATCAAAGAAAGTTGACAGAAATTCTCGTCGAAACGAGTTCACTTCAAACATTGCTTCCTCTAATTGTTTCTTCAGTGGAGTCTTAGTTACCGGTAACAGTGGCTTTGAGGTTCTTAATGAAGTTATCTGAAAGGCAGGAAAACGATTTGAAATATTATTTATCTTTCGTTTCGGTCAATACATCAGTTACTGTATAAGTTGACGGTATCGTTGAATTAATTTTGGAATGTTACAACTCCAAAGATCACTAAAATCTATATACAAAATATACTTGGTCCTGTTTGGTAATTTTATATTGAAATATTTGTTTAAGTCACCTTAAATAAACATTTAAGGTGGCTTAAATAATATGCTTTTTTGTTATTTATCAAATTAAATATATTTTAAAATGGCAATATTTAGGTTTGCACACAAACTCCGTATCATCTTCTGGCTAACTTTTTCCCAATAGGGAATATGCAAGTAATACAAAACTCTTTTAATTTATTAGAAATGCCTTGTATTGGTGCTTATAAACATTATGGTACACTTGTTTAAGTTTCTAAAACATCACTTATTTTACAATTTATTGTTTTTTTATTGTTTTTAGTATGTTGATGGTGAAATGGAACGCACTTTCAAAATATTATTATGTCGTCCTCGATAACGGCGGTAGTGACATCATAATTCATGTAAAAAAATAACTTTTATTTGAAATGTAGGTAAAGTTTCACTACGATTTTATTTAATATCATTATTGCAATTTTTGCTTGAATAAAGCACATACAATTAGTAAAATTACTTTATTAAGGCCAAAAAAGTATATGTAAACAAGGTGGATTTTGATAAATGACGTGAAAGTATGGTCGCGACAATCACGGATGTTTGAACTGTCATAAAAAATTGCAGGAGTTTAGTATTATTTTTAAGCAACAAGCAGTAGTTGAAATTAACTTTTAATACTTTTCTTGGGTTGATAAAAGTATAGTTAATTTATTTATGTGAAGAAAAAAATACATGCATATTCCTTATTATGTTGGGATCGGCTTCCAGTCTAACCGGATGCAGCTGAATACCAAAATTTTAGATAGAACAACTGCCTACCTCCACAACTACTACTCCTTGGTAAGACTGGTTGTCAGACTTTTTTGGGCCATTGACTACCTGTTAAAATAAAATAAAATAAAAATAACTTCAGAAAAAACGCTTCAGAAGTCGGTGACCTTTGTTTGATTGATTTATTTTTTTGTCACCGACTTCTGAAGCGTTTTTTCTGAAGGTATTTTTCACTATTTTGTTTTCTCTGAAGTCAGTTTTATTTTTTGTAAAAATGTTTTTATTTTTCACTTGTGCTTACCCCTTCACAGCGTACCGGCGTGGTTTTAGGTTATGAACTGGTGTACACATATACAGATAGGATATTTATACAACAAGACAGATAGGAGATTTCAGCAATCCCAGTACTTTTGCTATCATTTATTGAGGAGTTCCGTTGCATATCTCCGAAGTTCTTTATCAGATCTTCATCAAATTGAAATGGGATCACTTCGAGAAAGTACACTTCTTAAAACTACCCAAATCGCTTCTTGTGTGCCTATGAAATGTGAAGAGTTCTCTCCATTTCTCCAGAATCCCATCATCAGATCCTGATTTGATGATAATGATACCACACAAAAATCACCAGCTTTCAAATAAAAAAAAAACCATCATAATCGGTTCACCCAGTCGAAAGTTCTGAGGTAACAAACACTTTCGAAATCTGGGTGTATTTTACACATCTGCGTACCCCCTCAAAGCATACAGGCGTGATGTTACGTCTTGATATAGTATAAACAATGAACTTACAAGCAATTGCAGCAATCACTGCAGATTTGCTGTGTATTTTTGAAGAGTTCCGTTGTATATCTCCGAAGATCAGCATCAGCTCTTTAGCAAATTAAAAAGGGACCACAAGAAAAGCACCAGCTTGCAAACAAAAAAAGAACCATCAAAATCGGTGCACCCATTCGAAAGTTCTGAGATAACAAACACAATAAAAAACAGCAAAACAAAAAAAAACAGTCGAATTGAAAACCTTGACTCTGACATTCTTAATACATAAACAAATAATACGAGTACTACATTAACTTAAAACTAATCAGCTACCAGGTCAAGCTGTTTTGTGACATAGGCATCCTCTATTTCCCTCCAATTATTCCTGTCCAGAGCAGTTCTTAGCCAGCCCTTTGGCAGATCATCCTCCCAGCTTTTCATCTGTCTTCCTCCACGTTTTGTTCCATTTCTTGGATACTATTCTGTGACTTTTTTGGTCCATTTTTCCGTCTTGTCTTGGCGTCAAAATATGACCTGTTTGTTTCCATTTGAGTGTTCTGGTTTTTACTCTAACGTCTGCCACTTTAGTAATGTTCTCTGACTACCTATAACGACTGTCAAACACCTTTAATACAACACCAACGGCTTAACGTGCTTTCCAAGGTATGGAGGAAACTTGGTATATACTGGGTGTTCACCCATCCACAGGCAACCACGTCCAGAACCAGCACCAGGACCTAGGCAAGCACGGCTTAACCTAATGATCGAGTCGAGCGGCTGAAAAAATTAATGTCGTTTATTTTGTCCAAATTATTGCTCTCCAAACTACGGATCGGATTTTCATGCGAAGTTTACTATCTATTTTGATAACTAGTTTTGGATTATTTATATGTAGGTAAAATAAATACATTTAATGTTAAACTTTCATATTTATGTCAAGGCATCTCAATGTATTTTCAAGTTATAAAACAGTGAAAACGGGTTGCAAAACATGATTACACCACGCGCAAAAAAAAACTCTTTATACAACTACAAAAACAGCACTAACAAGCAAATTCTATTTTCGTACCAAACTACTTGATGTGTACCCGGATGGTGCCCGTATAATATTACCAAAGTTGTGAGCAAATTGGCTTTATTTAAACCGGCCGACAGTTAATCCTCTTTGTGTAAAGTACAAGTTACTTATTCACTGACCTTGTCGTCCAGAAAACAAGATACATTAAATTATAAAAATTAAATTGTTAAATAAAAATGTAATCCGCCATTTTGTGGCGGCGGCCATCTTGGATTAATTTTATAACTAGGAACACTCCCGACTTTACCTTTTAAACAAAAAAAAAAAACAAAACCAAAATCAATTCATCCGTTCGAAAGCGACGATGCCACAGACACACACACACAGACACGTCAAACTTATAACATCCCGTCGTTTTTGCGACGGAGGTTAAAAGATAGAAAAGATGGATGGATTGTATGAGGAATGATATGACAGAGAAAGAAGCAACTGACGCCGTGACGTCTGACAAGGGAGAATGGAAGGAGAAAACGTGTGATTCCATGTAGAATGGAATAAGAGCAGGAATGCATCATCATCTGCCTAGCCTTTTCCCAACTATGTTGGGGTTGGCTTCCAGTCTAACCGGATGCAGCTGAATACCAGTATTTTACATGGAGCGACTGCCTATCTGATCTCCACAACCCAGTTAATACTGGGAAATACGATACCACTTGGTAAGACTGCTGTCAGGATTTTTTTGGGCCACTGACAACCTTTAACGACTGTCAAAGATGGACAACTGACAGCCGGGACCAACAGCTTAACGTTCTTTCCGAGGCATGGAGGAAACTCAGTATGCAAGAGTGGCCACCCATCCACAGACCTACCTAGGCAAACACGGCTTAACCTAAGATCGACCCGAGCGGCTGTTATTATTTAGCCACGAGCTAAAGACTACAAGATGACAAGAGCAGGAATATGATGATCATCATCATCATCATCTCAGCCGAAAGACGTCCACTGCTGGACATAGGCCTCCCCCAAGTGTCGCCACATTGACCGGTCCCTTGCTACTCGCATCCACTGGATTCCCGCAACCTTCACCAGGTCAATATGATGATGAATCTATCTAATACAGAAAAAAATGTGACGTCGGGATTTTTTAAAAGAAAATTACATAGTTTCCTTTTCTATTGTTGTTGTATTGACACTAATAATATTTCAAACCTGATGATTTATTAACAAACTAGTAACAATAATTTGCCAAAAAATATGTCGTCATTATTTACTGAAATATTTGGAGTAAGATCTACAAAATTGTTAAACTTTAATAATAAAAATCGAATAGTAAGGATAAAATAACACCCATCTATTCCTCATTAATCCTTCACCAAAACCTAGTTATCACTGGTATAAAAAGATTTATGATTCATATTTTCCGAGCAAAAAAATAATACTTGTGAAGCGACATTATTCAAATGCCTAAAGCTGTTACGATTATTCAAAATTCCGACTAAACCGGAGGAAGGACGAAACGAGGCAAAGTGCCCACTTTGACCACTTTACTTGCCCCGGTATGAATAGTTATGAATAATTGGGACGTGCAAACGATGAAACTGAATTGATTCGTTTAGGTTGCGCTCGCAGCGGCCGTGTCGTGGCCACTGGCTTCACACAAATGTTGTCCTTCGTTATCTTATAACTTCGCTGGTTTTGTTTCGAAAACTAACATGCGTCTCCATTATAAAGAAAAACCGAGTGATACTGGGAGTGCGTTCTGTCGTGAGTTACAATCGAGTTCCAGTAGTGCGCGTAATAAAAGACTAAGGAAGAGGGTAGACAGATTTGTCTGCTCATAATATAATTTTCGTCCCACCCGCATGCATACCTCTTCAGTATTCCCGCGATCATGATGCTTGCAACAGCGTCGAAATATCGAATGCTCAAAACAAAAGAAAATCACGGATATAATCCCGTAAGTACTTTAAGTGTAGTGAAAAACCGTGAAAGTCTAAAACAGTGAATTATTTTTAAGTCCCATGTAATAGGGGCAAGCCTATTGCCATGGACCGGGCACAAATCTAGCTTTCATGAGTGATACTGAGAAACTGAAAAAAATTAAACATGTTTATTCATTTTTTGAAATATAAAAAAAAAAATATATTTATAAAAATATATTGAATTAAAATATATTACTAACTGGAGTAGCAAGATTTTTTCCAAAAAAGATAATACAACAATCAAAATCTTTTAGTTCAGTAATAGTATTTTTATCCATAAACAAAATGCCTTAATGTTCCCCAACCAAACGACCACAGTACTTCCAAATGCCCCTTACTCACTTGAGTAAGTATCTTTTAGTGGTAGGTATAAATAATCACATTAAGGAGACTATTTATACGAGTGGACTAGTTCTAGGTTCTCGTATTAACACTATAAGCATACTAGAGGCAACAAGATTCAGCCTTGATGAACGCCTCATGTTTGTACGTCTACAAAGCAAATTGGACCTAGTTGGACCTCAGATTGGCACAGAGCTATTCAAATATAGGCTGCGGGGGACAGTTCACATTGTATTGTACATTCATACAATCTTGGACAGTACGCTAAAGGAAAGTGAACCTTGTACTGTGAAGAAGTGATGTGAGTGAAGTGTGTAATATTTACAGTGTCTCAAATATTTGTTACAATTACAAAGGATTTCGGCTCCAGTCCAACAAAACTTTGCACGTTGGACTTTATGAATTGTACTATTGTGGTCATGATTCCGTTTTTGAAAAGAAAATGCATTCCAGATAAATCTCTTCATTTATCATCGTATACTATACGATGCTATACTACACTTCTTTCATATTTCTCTTTTACTTGTCATCTCATCAGTCACCTCCTTTCTTGCCATATCATTCCTTAGTCAGTCCATCCATCCTTTGGTCTTCCTCTCTTATATCCATCCATCCACATAATCCACATAATTATCATGTCACATCAAAATGACGTCATTGATCACATGAATATTTGTTTTACAATGAGTTCTTTCTAAATTTTGGTAATACACAAAAAAAGAAGATTGGGTAGTAACGAGTTTTACCTATCTACATAAAAAATGTATTGCAAAGTACAATATTTCCAATTTTCCGATATTCACTACTGAAATGTTTCCGCACTTTTCCAAGTTAACCGTTTTTTCGCCTTATTTCCCAATTATTTTCGAGATGTACAGTCCGATTCGACAAGGGCTAAGCTGGGAGCTTCGGAGCCGGATTATCGGCATTGGGCGACGTCCGGTCGTCCCTTTTTGTTTGTCCTCGACATTTGACTCATGTGTCACTTGATGAAAGAATTTGTTTTGGCGCTGTTACATAGACACACACACACAGTTAGTTCGTTGGCCCATGAAATGGTGGATATTCAATAATCAAAGAATAATATTGAATGATCTAGGTTATTTGGTGAACAGTCGCTCCATGTAAAATTCAGGTATTTTATTGCATTCCGTTAGACTGGAAGCGGACCCCAACATCTTCGGAAATCGCCAGGCAGACGGTGATCTAAGGTACATAATGCGAGTACCTTGTATTTTTCCTGTCGTTTTACCACATTTTTGACTGACTATATTGTTATAACTATTGAGCCATAGGTAAATTTATGTGGGCCTGTGCCAAAATAAACAAAATTTCAGCAAAAAATAAAACTTTTTTAGCGCCGGAGCATAAACGCATGCATTTGCTTGTCATGCTTGCTTGTGACAATGGCGTTCAAAAAGTTCATATTATTGTGAGCTTATTAGAAAAAAGAATAATTAATACAAAAAAGAATTGTATATAGATATAGAGGGTCCAGGCTGTTCATTTTGAAATAATTAAGCTACCAACTACTAGGCATTTTAAATTGAATCACCGACCCGAACCGTATCTTGATAAACGTGTTTAACGGCTAATAAAATGCCTTATTTGTAAAATTGAATTTTAATGCCGAATTGCCAGCCGTAGTCTTGTATTAAATGAGTTTGAGAACAAGATTACTTGAAAATGTGTAATATTTTTGTTCAGTCCCAAATGGAAATATAAAATTAGTTTAAGAAAAATATTTGGTCTCGTAAATTAAGTTAGGGCGAAGTTTGAAAATTATTTAATAAGAGAACATAACAAGGCTTATTTTACATTTTATTGAATAACGACAGTATGACTGAAATATTTTAAAGATCTGGTGATAAACTTTTGTGCTCTTTTGTCTGTATATTATATGTGTCTTGTAGATACATAAATAAATGAACAATTTTTGAATGTTTTAAATGAAAATCCTTATCTAAGTGTATTTAAATAATGTGATGAGTTCATGTCTAAGTAGTTCAAATTGGTTTGTTTTGTAGTGATCTAGATTAAGGGCTACTAGGCACTCTTTATTGTTTTCCTTCGTCTCTAATGCTCATGTCTCAATGTCATGCATACCTGTTATTTGCATGGTTACTGAAATGTCAATTTTCGTTGTTATGTAATTAGAATTGTACATGATTGTGCTGTTGGTGTGCTTATTACAAATAAATAAATACATTTGGGTTCTGTCACCAGGCAATTCTCAATAGCAAGCAGGTCCGTTTGAAAGCCTATTACATGGAACTTAAACATAACTTGTGAAAAGTATCTGCAATATAGTCTATCTCTACCTAACCCTATCTTGATTGCTGGCGTAATGATCTGCTATAATAATTGCTATGCTGATACTTACATTCTTCAGTATGTAGACCCAATATAATTTGGGACGGACTACAATTATCTAGATGGATCCCGACGTCAATAAACTCCGTGATTTATGATCCCGGGACCCTAGTTTTGAAGGCAAAGGGTCACAGTACTGCCCGAAACGAGTACGGGCACTAACGGCTTATTGCCCTGAATTGATTCTTACAAATTGCTAAGGGTAATAAGCAACTAGATTGTTCTGTACTTGCCTGTAGATTACGATTTTGCTCATTTTAAAAAGTTAACTTTAGAAATACGTCATTTTATCTCAGAAGTCTCTCAGAAGACAGTAACTTAACCAGCAACCGAAATTAACACAAAATTTACGAAAAATAACTTACTTTCAGAAGTCGATATGATTGTGAAGGTCGTGGCTCACTTGACAAGCACCGCACCAGCACCGCTCCAACCCAGCAATTTACTTGCCATTCAAATTAGAGCATTAAATCGTGTGTCGCATAACATATTTTTTAATGTCCATTAGAAAAAGCTTACGGCGGGTGGTCAACGCGCTTGCCGCTACCATACGCCTCGCCTCGCGGGCGGCGCGGCGTCCGCGCGCGTTCCGCGCGCCGCAAGCGAGGGGACCGCGCGCTGCAAGCTAGGGGTCCGCGCGTGGACGCCGCGCCGTAAGCGAGGGGACCGCGCGCGGACGCCGAGTGGCCCGCGAAACAACGTCATTGCGCCGTCGTGCTTCTCTACGTCGTTGCTACTCTTTGTTTAATGTATTGCCAGTTACAAATTTAGTTAGAGAGCCCACGACACTAAACCTAGTTCGGTTAGACTCCCAGATAATATCTATATATATAATTGGTCACGATGCTGCAATGCATAAACCTGGCGGCGCTATTAAAAAAACCATTACTATTATGATAAGACTCCCAAGTTATGTGAAATTCAGTACAAATCGAAAGCTTGTTGACACCGAAGTAGCACAAACTAGTTGCTTAAGAGCTCTGGAGCCAATCCGATTATTCCCAAAGGCGTGTAAGTCCTACGCGTGTTCAATCACACCTTACAATTGTGTTCGCGGTGACAGCAAGCTCTTATTCCGGGAGATAGCGGTGCAAATAAAAATGCCCTAATAAACCGACTGATATTGTTGTAATCGAAGGTTGATCTTATAAGATCTTAGAGACCATGATCTTATAAGATCAACCTTCGATTACAACAGTATCAGTCGGTCGGTCGGTCGGTCTGTAACCAATCGTTACAGTACACCGGCTGAAACTATTTTTAAAAATAATTTACATATACTGAACTTAAAAAAATCACAGAACTGTAATGGAAAGAAAAATTAAACCACGAATCCACGTCAACAAAATATAATTACTAGAGATAATTCCCTAAAATACAATGCTACCTCCTGGACTATTACTACCAGCGTGCGGACTGTGAGCTTGCGCCTTGCGGACGGCGAGGGGACCGCTCGCGGCCCGCGCGGCGCAAGCGAGGTGACCGTGCGCCGCAAGCGAGGCGACCGCGCGCCGCAAGCGAGGGGACCGCGTGCTTACACCTCGCTTGCGCCGCGCAGGCCGCGCGCCGTAGCCTATATTCGAGGCGACGCCGGTCAGGAGCTGTGCTGGTGCTGTGCTGGTACGGTGCTTGTCAAGTGAGCCACGACCTTAACAAACATAGTCATCGAATTCTTTTCTCGAGCGTTTTAGAAGTAGGGTTTTTTTTTAATTTTATTTCAACGTTTCAAGTTGAGATATCCAAAACAAAGTCTTATCGTATGTAAACGTAAAGTAAATCGAACTAAAAACTACTGAGAAATACATACACACAAACCTAGAAACTGAGACTTTTTCAAATTCAGCTAAAACTTGACGTATGCAGCAATATTTTCACAAGACAATGATACGAGTATCATAATATTTAGTTCAAATACATTCGAGTTACACCAAGGTATTGCTAGCTTATCTTGAGGAGTTGATGAGGACCGTACTATAATCAATTATACTAACTGTATGCAAAATACATGCTTGGACGAGGAGTTGTGGATACCAACCCGACACACCTACAGTATAATTTGTTCGTATAATTATTTCTGTTCTATATTTCGGGCGTGATGCAATGGGTTCTTACAAATAAAATTCAGGGAGACGAGGACTTGTGTATTGTACATAAAGCAGACATGACATGAAGTCTGACCACAGACAATATTTCATTTTCTTAATTAAAAACTAAGATCATAGACTATAATATGAAACATGCCCTTTTTTTTTTTTTTTTTTTTTTTAAATTGACAAGTGACATTGACAACTGGGCATAACCTGTTGTTTACAATTTACAAGATTAATGCTGAAATACAAATTACATTTATTATTAACTTATGTTTATCGTTTAAGATGAAGTGATAAGTAAATTATACAATAATAAATTCAAATTATAAAATATTAAATATATACATCAATACATTTATAAGCAATACACTAGCGTTGTCGTGATGTGAAATTATTTCAATACAATGTTTAAATTTATTTGAGTGATATTGAATTTAATGTATTACATTGTGAATAAATTATCCTATAAATCAAATTTTTGTGTCTTTTTGAGTAATCTTCCTCTAGAACTATACTTATTTACATTCTCTGAAACATAGTTTCTTTCGTCAGGAGATATTATAATATTAGGCATTACATTTGAGCATGACTGAGGAGGACTAGTTAAAATTAATTCATCTTGATATTCATAGTGATCACAAAGACTTTGACTACAAGACACATCATCATTTACATTGACAAATTCAGGTGACTTTATGACTGACTGATTTGTTACATTTGATTCAGACTGATTGGATTCTATAGATTGATAATTTTCTGATTCAACATTAGATTCTGTATTGCTACAATAAGAATTATTATGAACTTGACTAGGACTTGAGAATGAGTTTGTTTTTCTACGAGTTATTATGTATGTGTAATCCTGACAACCATCATCATCCCTTTCATTTTCAAAAGACTGACTCGATTGTGACTGAACGTGTGACTGTGTTTTTTGACCATTAAGATCATCAAACTTAATAGATTCTTTATGTTGTTTTTGTTGACAATAATCAGGTCGAATATGTTGAGAATTTCGCCTATATGTTTTACCAAAGTTGTCTTGTATTATAAAAGATCTAGGGAGTTTAGTTTTAGAGATAATTTGACCTTTTGTCCAAATAATGTCTTTCGGATTTTTTTTAAAATAAATGTTATCCTTGACATGAAATTCTTGATAGTTTTTACAACTTTTATTATAATAATTTTTAGTTTTTTGTAAGTTTTTGTCTTTAATGTTAGAATATTCAGCAAATTTAACAATTTTAGGTTTTAATTGACTAATTTGACTTGGTAATTTTGTTCTTAATTGTCTTGACATGAGTAATTGCGAAGGGGAGTACATGTTTGAACCTTGAGAAGTTCTATGTTGTAATAGACCGATGTGGGGATCTGTACCTGATTCCTCACATTTTCTTAAGATATTTTTGACAGTTTTGACTGAGACTTCGGCTAATCCATTTGATCTTGCCATGTATGGACTGCTGACAATGTGTTCAACATCCCATTCATGAAGAAATTGTTTGAATTCTTTTGAGTTATAAGGTGGTCCACCATCACTGACTAATTGTAATGGAATGCCATGTCTTGCAAAAATAGATTTTAAATTATTTATTACTGATGAAGATCTAGTATCATTTTTTAAATTAGCTATCTCAATGTAGTTAGAATAATAGTCTACCACAAGTAAATATTTTTGATTTTTATATTCAAATAGATCAGTAGCTAGTTTTTGCCAGGGGAAAATTGATTTTTCATGTGACCTGAGTGATTCTTTTGATTTATTTAAACTATACATAGCACAAGTTTCACACAGTTTTATTTTGTTTTCTATATCCTGATTTATGTTAGGCCAAAATACAATACCACGAGCTAAATTTTTGGTTTTTTCTATTCCTAAATGTCCTTCATGTAAAGTATTCAAGATTTCAGTTCTCATTGAAGTAGGAATAATGACAGAATTATTCTTAAAAAGTATATTATTTATGACATGAATTTCTTCTTTGACATTCCAATATGGGAGTACTAAACTATCGCATAGGTTTTTTGACTGAGGCCATCCTTGGAAAAAATATTGTTTCAATATTTGTAACTTTATATCATTGTTTGAACATTCTAAAATTTTATCTAATTTTTCTTGAGAAATTGCTAAGTTTGAGGTTAGTAAATTAATATGAATATCCAAGTTTTGTTCAAATTCTTTTAAATTATCATCAAGATTGTTATCATTATCGACTGGTGCTCGAGAAAGAGTGTCTGAAATGTACATTTTTGAGCCTTTAGTATAAGATACTATCAAATCATAAGCTTGCAAAGTAATCATCATTCTTTGAAGTCGTGAAGGTACTTCAGATAATGGTTTTTTAAAAAGTGTGACTAGAGGTTGGTGGTCTGTCTCTACCTGAATTGGTTTTCCATAAACATATTGGTGGAATTTTTTACATCCAAAAACAATTGCATATAGTTCTTTTTCAATTTGTGCATAGTTTTCTTGACATTTGCTTAAAGATTTAGATGAATAAGCAATAGGATTGTTACCATGAAATATGACTGCACCAACTGCACTTTTAGAGGCATCTACTGACATTCTAACAGGTTTATTGACATCATAATGAATAAGAACTGGGGACTTGCAAATAATTGATTTTAATTTATTAAACTGATTTTCATGATTTTGTGTCCAAGACCATAAGTTTTGTTTTTTAAGTAAATCTCTTAAAATACTAGTTTCTTCAGCTAAATTTGGAATGTATTGACCTAAATAATTAATCATACCTAAAAATCTTTGAAGTTCTTTGACATTTTGAGGAGAAGGCATTTTAGTAATTGCTTCTATTTTTGACTTATCTGGTGACACTCCATGTTGGTTAAAAATGTGTCCCACATAACAAATTTCTGAAAGACCAAATTCGCATTTTTGTTTATTAAATTTTAAATTGACTTCAGAAGCACGTTTGAAAACTGACTCAAGCCGTTCATTATGTTCGTTCTCATTTCGTCCATGAACTAAAATATCATCGACAAATATTACAATACCAGGCAAATCACCAAAGAGATCATTCATTACTCTATGAAATATTTCACCGCTAGAAGCTATACCATACGGGAGTCTAAGGAATTTATACCTACCAAAAGGTGTGTTGAATGTACATAAGTCACTGCTCTCTTTATCCAATTTGATAGTCCAGTAGCCAGAACTTGCGTCTAATTTTGAAAATATTTTACTACTAGTAACTTGTGACCTGAGATCATTAAATGTAGGATAAGGATAATGAGGTCTTTGAATAGCAACATTTAGGTTTCTCGGATCAAGACATACACGCAATGAACCGTTTGTTTTTTCTACTAAAACAATAGAATTAACCCATTTTGTAGGTTTGGTGACCTTTTCAATTATTTTCATCTTTTCCATATTTCCTAATTCAGACTTTAAACGATTTTGAAGAGAAAATGGTATTCTACGAATAGGACATACTTTTGGTTTCACATTTTCGTCGATATCCAAGTGAACTTCATTTGGAAGACATCCTATACCTTCGAATGTATGAGAATATTTGGATACGACACTTTGTACTGACCTGTCACAATCAAGTTGTAGGTTATTTTGAATTTTATAAATTCTTTTGACAATACCAAGTTTTTCACACGTTTTCCAGCCTAGAATTGTTTGGCATTTACAGTCAACTACAATAAAATATATTTTAGTCTTCAGTCCATTCTCAAATTCACATTGTATCACACAGCTACCTAGATTTGGAACTATTTCTCCTGAAAATGAAAAAATCTTATTATTTGTTCTTTGAATATGTATTTTCCTATTAGTCTGAGTCATTATAGAATTAAGTGTGTCTTTAGAAATAACATTAGTATCGGCACCTGTGTCAATTTGGCATTTTGTCAAAATATTATTTAAATTTACATTAATTTTCCACTCATCCTCTCTATTATTACATTTATTATTGTCAGTCAATTTATTAATTATAAAATAATTGTCATTACAAGAAGAGTCATCATAATTAATACAACTTACACTAGATTTTTGTTGTTGACCCTTGTCCTGTCTGTCCTTGTTGAAAAAACAATATTTAGCAAAATGGTTCTGCTTCTTACATATTTTGCACGTTCTTCCTTCCGCTGGGCATTTATAAATGTGAACCTGTCCGCATCTGTTACAAGGCTTTTTCGATACTGAATTGTCACGTCTTTTCACAGAGTTTTGATTATAATCTCTATTATTTGACTTACTTCTCTGTCTATAATTATTGAAATTGTTGAAATTGTTTCTTGACTTTGACCTGCCTCTGTGGTTTATTTTTGACACTTGCTGAACTGATGACATATTTTCTGAAGATTGATGACTTTGTGACTTTGTTATTTTTGTAGACCTTTCTTGAGATAATTCCATACTTTTTGCAATTTTTAAAGCATCCTCAAGTATTAGTTTTTCTTGCTGTAATAATTTTTCTCTTATTTTTGAGTTGTTTATTCCGATAACAAACATATCTTTGACTAAGGAATCTTTTAAGTCGTTGAATTCACATGACTTGGCTAAATTATTCAATATCGTGACGTAGTTATCCAAAGATTCTTCTTGTTGCTGTAATCTTGTAAAGAAACTATACCTTTCCACTGTAATGTTGCTTTGCGGATTGAATTTTTTGTCAAAGTGATTCAGCACATTTTCTATAGTTGTAGATTTTCTATCGATATTTAGGGAATTGAAGACTTCTAATCCATACTCACCAATGAGATTCAAAAATATTGCTATTTGCTTCGTTTCTGACTGTTTCTTTATGTCATTAGCATCGCAGTAAATCTCGAATCTTTGTTTCCAATTTTTCCAATGTTCAGCCATGTTACCATTTTGTCTTGTTAGGGGTTTGACACTGTTACCCAGAAAAATATTGGTCTCCATTCTTCTATTTCCCTGTTGATATCCTCACGATGACACCATGTTCTATATTTCGGGCGTGATGCAATGGGTTCTTACAAATAAAATTCAGGGAGACGAGGACTTGTGTATTGTACATAAAGCAGACATGACATGAAGTCTGACCACAGACAATATTTCATTTTCTTAATTAAAAACTAAGATCATAGACTATAATATGAAACAATTTCCTATCAATATTTTCGGGAGCAGCGGTGGCCCAGTGGTGGCGGCCCCGACTTACGAACAGCAAGTCGTGGGTTCGAACCCAGGCAGGCGCATTACTTTGTGTAATTTATTTCATCACCGCTGCTCTCAAAACGGTGAAGGAAAACATCGTGAGGAAACCGGCATGTCCTAGAACCAAAAATTCGAAGGCTTGTGACATCTACCAATCCGCACTGGGCCCGCGTGGTAGATTATAGCCCATTCCATCTCATTGAGAGGAGGCCTGTCCCAGCAGTGGGAATTTTATAGGCTGATGATGATGATGATGATGAATAATTTCGGGTCAATATAAGAATAAGAGTAGAGGAAAACCAGAAAAACGATGGATAGAATGTTAAAAGGATGTTATGGCAAGAAAGGAGGTGTTTGGGCTTATTCGTCTACTGGCGACTATGAATCTCGCGAGTGCTCGCGAGTTGACACCTTCAAATTTTAATCTATTTTTTGTCGTCAACTTTCACGCACGGTATAAAGTACAGTCAAATGATAACGGATTGAAACCAATATCTAAAAAATAAAATAAAAAACAAGCTTTGCTCGTAAAAAGATATTATTAGATTGTACATTTTATAAGAAGTTTACGTAGCTGACTGTACATCTTACGTATTTTAGCGCGAGTTGACGATAACAAAATAAAAATCGAAAAGTGCCAACTCTCGAGCAGTCGCCAGTTGACGAATAAGCCGGTGTCTGATAAGATGAGGAGTATTAGAAAAGTATGGAAGAAGAAGATATGCTGTACTGACCAAACGAATGGCAAAGAGCAAGAGAAAGGTAATCATGATTATAATTATTTGATTCAACATAAATTACGGCCGAGTAATAAATAAAAACAGAAAAAAAATGCCCTACATGTTTTCATTCATTCCAAAATCCTTGATACAGATACAGCTAAAAAACGCTTTTAATCGGAAAACGATGCCGGAGTAAACGAAAGAAAGAAACAAAAATAGCAAATAGAACTTAAAACTAAGTGACGCGGGGTAAACGAGAAAGCGATCCGCGTAGAGGAATAAAACAAAACAATGTTAAAAGTAGAAGATGCAACCATACTTCAGCTAATAGTAGATACATTTTTGCTGTGTTTATGTAACAGTTGCTTTTTGATAAGGATTCGCTCGTGTGGAGGGAGGAATGAAATTTATGTGACTAAAAGAGTGATGAATATAAAAATAAAATAAAATATGTGTGTATGTGTATGTGTGTGTAATATAATGTTGATGGATGGAACAAGAAAACAAGACCAAATAAAAGATTGTCAAAGTTACGATATGTCACCGTAAAATTGTAAAACCCGTTGGATTGTAAACTCTTAAAAGATTGTCAAACGAACTTATTGCTTACAATATAACGCATTATTTTTCGGTAGATTATAATCTATCGAAGTGAAACCGTAATATTGTAAAATGTAAGCGACGTAAGTCAACTCGCGCGGTGTGGAGTGGTGGCGGGAAGCGGTTGTTTCCCTTGCCCCATGGTACGACTCTCATGAAAATAATAAAGGGTGTAAAACACCTCTTCACGAAGCCGAAAGGAACTTGTTCTCCCCATCACTGCGATAATTTTTTTGTTCTACACCATACCTGGGAACCTTCTAGTTACGGAGATATAGGGGGTCAAAGTTACAACTTTTTGACAAGGTTTTTTTTTAAGTAAAAGTTTTTTTTTTGTACGATTTTAACTTGTAACACCTCCACGACCCCCGCACTATTCAATCCATCCATTAGTACAATGTTTTAAGTGCGTTACATGGAGTTCTACCACAAAACATGATTTATAATCTCAAAGAAAAAGTTGTTACCCAGCAATATTTTTTGCGTAAAGTTACTTAGTTTGATGTACAGAATGCTTGGTTAACGGCTTTGTGATGAGGTGGTTTATACCCTGTATATTGCACCCGGGACCGGTCAATGTGACGACACTTGCGGGAGGCCTATGTCCAGCAGTTTCGGCTGAAATGATGATGAAGTCGCGGATAACTTTAAATGCAAGGATTCAAAAAAATATATTATGGATTACTTTTTTTGTATGCTATATGGCGCTGTGGTACTTTTTGTTCTAAGTTCTTGTAGTACTTTTTGTTGTGCCGCAGTGTGCTGTTCTAACAGATGCATAGGTACAAAAATACAAATACAAACTCCATTTTTCCAATGCAGCCGGAACACTATCCACCTGAACATTCATGCTACATTTCAATATCTTCGACGCTATAAAATACTTACTTAATGCACTAGAATTCTCAACAAAGGAAGCTTGAACAATTCCGTTCAAGTGCGCCGCAATCTCTGTGTAATGCAAATTCAAAGTAACGTCTGCTTACACGAGTCGCGTAAACATAGGACCTGACACAATTGTATCAGAGATTTAATAAAAATCTGCTATCTTAGTTTCTAGCTGTATGTTTATTAAGTTTGTTTTTGTTTGTATCTCTATGTATTCTATACTTTATATTGTCAAAGCAATTTTCTAGTTGTGTATGGAGTTTTAGAAAAAGTTTGGTTTTGTTCTGTTATTCATACTTTGTTGTTATTTGGTTAGTTAGACTGCCTTACTGATGCAGTGGACTATGAGATCCTGCGTTCAATTTCCTAGTCGAGCAAAGATGTTTTTGAGTTTTTCTATTAGGAATTTCTTACTTGTGCCCAGTTGAATGCAATAGGCTTACCCTCTGTGAGAGCAGCGGTGGAACAGGCAGTTCGAACCCAGGCAGGTGCATTACTTTGTGTAATTTATTTCATCACCACTGCTTTCGAAAGCGGTGAAGGAAAACATAGTGAGGAAACCGACATGTCCTAGAACAAATCCCGCGTGGTGGATAAGCAAAAGCAAAAAGCATCATACGCGCTTTGACGTGGAGTTGCGGACACCAGCCCGTTGTACAATACAATACAATACAATACACCCCCTGTAACATTAAACTTAATCATATCTGGCGAAATGTGAGTGAAGATAGTGTGGTACAACACTTTTTTTTTCGGTGGGTTATCATTAAATAACTTATCCCACTACGGGCGGAGCTGGGAGGGAGTGTCAGACTTTTACTGACTAAAACTCATCCATGTTCCTTCCTCGCCCTTTATGCTCCGGGGCCGCGGTATCTCTTTCGGACAGGCCCGCAACCTCGGCAGGCTTCGACCCTTGCGGGCCCCTCTCCTTATGCTGACATCTCTTTGAGGCGCGCGTGGAACTCGAACGCGCCGTTGACATGGCTGGTCGTCATTAGACGGACGGAAGGCTACCTAGGCCATAGCTAGCCGTCCACAGGCCCGCATCTACGGTGGCCGGTAGCTACAACGTGGCCCCCGACGCCAGGTGCGTCTCCCGCGGCGGCTTGGGCGAGAGGCTCTCTCCCTCTCGCGTTCCGCCACCTCCTTTGCTAGCATGACTGCTTCGCAGAAGGCATTCCGTATCGCTCCGGACCATGGATTGAACCAGGGCCGAACTCGAGAGGTCGCCGCCGCCGATCGCCGCTACGAGGACACGGCGCCGGCGTTGCTCCGCCCACGCAGGGCAGACCTCCACCGTGTGCTCCACCGTGTCCTCCGGTCGATCCTAGCAGTGGAAACACCCGGGCATTTCCTCCCACCCGATTCGGTGCAGGAACCTCCCGAAACATCCGTGTCCGGTCAGGACCTGCGTCAGGCGAAAGGTGAGGACGCCGTGGTGCCTCTCAAGCCACTCCTCAAAGAGGGGGCTTACCGCTGTGATACAACCCTGCCGTACCAATCGGGGATTACCACCGTGATATTATGTTAATTTATTATAACGTAAGTTATAGGTACCCAAAAAGCATCAAAAAGTATTCTTGAAGAAGGTTGAGAAGGCTCTTGTGCAACAGTGGGACATTTAAGGCTTACTAAAAAGACACAATAGCAGAAAAATTATCTGATGCGTGCAGTGTTTTAAATTGCTTAGTCAGTTCTTGAAGAAGTTTAGTGTATTAATTTTACATTTATGTGGAAATGTTCAGACTATACCTGTATGTATTTTAACAATGATCGTGTAATGTACCTAATAAATTCTGGCAGTAGATGTAAAGTTTATCGTGGAGTTTTGACTGTCCTTACGGATACCTTCCAAGGAAAGGTCAATTTCTTATCAGCTTAAACCACACTCAGGGAAAGGCGACTCGTCAAAAAATCTTGCCGACTTGGGCACAAAAACTGTCTTCACAGCGAAAATGGCCATAACCATATTTTAAAACTTATAAATAAATAAATAAATATCGCTAAACATTACACACAGCACCACCTAGTGCCACTCTTAGCAAGGCTTGTCTCGTGGACATCAGTTAGTTGATATACTATTATATACTTGTTTGTTTGTAAATACATACTTATTATACATACAAACATCCATGACTCGGAAAAAAATGTCCATGCTCATCACACAAACATTTACTCCGCGGCGCCATTCGGGTCGCCATACAAGACTGTAATTATCAAAGGGAGAGGCAGAGGTGCATCTAATAGTACAATTTAACCACATTTCGCCAGTTATGTTTAAGTCTCATGTAATAGGGGCAAGCCTATTACCATCAACTGGGCGTAATTCCAGATTACGTTGCTGCTACTGAAAAACTGCTGATGGAAAAACCTAATAACACTTTGCACGACCTGGGAATCGAACCCAGGACCTCACGCTCAGCAGTCGCGCCTGCGACCACTACACCACCGAGGCAGTCTTATGAAACAAATATTGTAATATTTTCATTTCGCAACAAGCTTAGGAATATGAAACAATCGTACTATTGCGATATCAAATAAAAGCATAAGGATGTCCTTTGCCATTGCAATACGATTCTTGACTTTTGATATGAACCATGTTGAACATAGGATTTTTAAAGACTTGCTTGTTCGCTAGATATTGTCCTGACCTTCCTCGGTGAATTGTATTCTGGAATTTTGAAAGTCCTTACCTTATATTGTTTCTGGTTATACTCTACTGTTATTGGACTCTTGTATTATACGTCTTACACTATTGTTGCCTATGGCTTTGTCCGCGTACAAATTATATAATAAAAACCTTCCTCGAGAACCACTCTATCTATTGGTGAAAACAGCATGTAAATCGGTAGTCAGTAGTTTTTGAGTTTATCGCTAACAGACAGACAGACGCGGCAAAGTACTTTGTTTTAAAATATGTAGTGATATGTTCTCTTCACAATGAATCAATGTCCAATGATGACGCAAATATTTTATAAGAAATAATGAATGCCGAAATAAATGTCAAGGGTCTCACAATAGAAAATATTCTCAATACTTTTTCTTAAGCAACGAACATCAAAGACTTTGGCCTTGAAATGAATTCAAAAATATAAAATCTAGACCTTTTCATATTCTTGGTTCTCTTGGTTACAAAATTCGTGTCTGTGCTAAAAATATCATTGAATTACAAAATATATGATTATCACGCTTGTTTCCGTCGACGGGTTAGTAAAAACTGCCTCTATTCAGGGAGTAAACCGCCTCATCACGAAGCCGTCAACCAAGCATTCTGGACATCAAACTAAATAACCTCATGCGAAAAACTATTGCTGGGAAACGATTTTTTTTGGGGTGAAGAATCATGTTTTGTGGTAAATGTTACAGCACTCACATCATTGGGCTGATGAAATAGATTGAATAGTACGTTGGTCGTGGAGGTGTTTAAAGCAAAAATATTTCATTAACCCTGCGAGGATGTGGAGGGGTCATTCTGACCCTGTCAATTTTAAATCGTGTGTAGTTTTTTATTCTGCGATCGAAGAGTTTTGAACGTCACAGTAGCTGTTGCTAAGGGACCGGGGCGCGCGCCCTGCGCCTTGCACTGTCGGCCGCCGCCTGCGACGGGAGCAACAACTGCGTGCAGCTAGAAAGGGTAAATATGACCCCGCAACAACCGCGATGTAACATTTTTATGTAAGGTTTCAATTATATTTTTTACTTAATATTATTATAATTTTAGGTTTTTTCGTACACAATGAATAGCCAGGAGATAATTACGTTTTATAACACCACTAAAGGTGGAGTAGACGTAGCATATGAGTGGTCGGCGACATACATTGTTAGTCGCAACTCAAAAAAATGGCCTCTCACTGTCTTCTATGCAATGTTTAATATGGCTGGCATCAATGCGTACATTATTCACAGGTCTAACACGCAGACTATCCAGAAGCGTCGCCATTTTATAAAAACATTAGGCCGATTGCTTGTTACTGAACACTTGAAAGGCCCCTTATGAAACACCTCAATTGCCGAGACAGCTACGCAAGAGAATTGGAGAATTGGTCGGAGAACCTGAACGAGAAGCATCTGTTAGGGTTCCAGGTGTACGAAAAAGGTGTCAAGTATGTCCTTATGTCCGCCATCGCAAGACAGCCAATTTTTGTGAAGATTGCCATACGTATATTTGTCCAGAACACACAATTTCGTTCTGCCAGGATTGTGCTGTAATCACATACAATAATGATTTGTAGTTCATAATTAATGATAAGGCTATAATTGCAACTAATTGATCTCTTCGTATGTACCAAATTAAAAGTTAATTGTCCAAGAAGTTACTTATTTTTTGTTGTTTTTAGTGTAAGTTTAGAAAGTTTATGCAAAAGTTGATTATTTTGTAGTACTTTGCTAAAAGTGATTTAATTATAATATTTTGCACTCTTATATGCGTTTTATTTAGATAAAACCGTAAAAATAACATGTAATTTAAATAATATTGAGTAATATTTGGTACACTAATATAAATTTCGGTATTTTAAACCCAATTATATACAGGGTCAATATGACCCTCCACAACCTCCATGTTACTATTTTCACCACATCCTCGCCGGGTTAAAAACTTAAATTTAAAAAAAAAGGTGGAAAACACTGTTTTAGGCTTTCACGGTTTAAAACTAAACTTATATTGTCACTTACGGGATATCTTCCGTGATTATTTTTAATGTTGAGCACCCGATATTTCGACGCTGTTGCAAGCGCCATGATCGCGGGTTGACTGGAGTATGCGGGTGGATGGATAATAAATTGTTACGAGCAGACAAATCTGTCTACCCTCTTTCTTTGTCTTTTGCTACGCGCACTATTGGAACTCGAAACTAAGTCACGACAAAACGCACTCACAGTATCACCAAGTTTTGTGGAGTTTTTTGTATGATGCCGGCTGCTACTTTTGAGCATACTCAAAACTGGATTCCACGTACTCGACAATTTGAAGCCATCCTCTCGATTGAAATTTTTGTACTTCCTTATTTCAATTGCTTCTCTTGTCAGCCTTGGTAGGTAATGTTTGTCCTTAGACAAAATACGTGGCTTGTGATACGAGATCTACAGTGGAACGTCAACCAACTTTCTTGCCATATCTGAGAGGGGTAACGGACAAGATAGGTCGTTTACTGAGTAAGTACTCAATTAAGACCGTGTTTACTCCTCATGAGAAAATTGCGCAAAGTCTGCGTTCCCCGAAGGACAAGATCCCTTTTGAACATCCTGGTGTGTATAAAATTGACTGCAGTTGCGGCAGTTCATATATCGGTCAAACTAAGCGAACCATTTCATGCCGCATCAAGGAACACATAAAGGCTGTGAAAAATAAGGATGAGCAAAAGTCTGCCATAGCGGAGCATCTACTGCAGTCAGGGCCCAATCACTGGATCGAATTTCACAAGCCACGTATTTTGTCTAAGGACAAACATTACCTACCAAGGCTGACAAGAGAAGCAATTGAAATAAGGAAGTACAAAAATTTCAATCGAGAGGATGGCTTCAAATTGTCGAGTACGTGGAATCCAGTTTTGAGTATGCTCAAAAGTAGCAGCCGGCATCATACAAAAAACTCCACAAAACTTGGTGATACTGTGAGTGCGTTTTGTTGTGACTTAGTTTCGAGTTCCAATAGTGCGCGTAGCAAAAGACAAAGAAAGAGGGTAGACAGATTTGTCTGCTCGTAACAATTTATTATCCATCCACCCGCATACTCCAGTCAACCCGCGATCATGGCGCTTGCAACAGCGTCGAAATATCGGGTGCTCAACATTAAAAATAATCACGGAAGATATCCCGTAAGTGACAATATAAGTTTAAGGTGGAAAACGTTGGAACTTTGACCCCCAATTTCTCCGTAACTAGAAGGTTCCCAGGTATGGCGTAGAACAAAAAAAATATCGCAATGACGGGAAAAACCTTTCGGCTTCGTTAAGAGGTTTTTACACCCTTTATTTGCCTACATTATTTTTTTACATACACATATACTACTGAGTGTGTATTGATACCAGCCTGCTATTGACTGATATTTTTTCATGAGTGGCATTTTCAAATAAAATAAAATGTCAGGAGAGGGAAGCCATGCTCCACACTAAAAATTCAAACACTTTTTACAACTATAGAAGCGCAGGGATGTAGCTAAAGCTCGCTCATTATACTAGGTTACAACGTGCCCTCAAAATAGGTTTTAATCTTTCAAGTACCTACGGACAATGACCCAAATAAAAAGGACTCAAACAACTTTGGCACTTACGACCTTCTTAAATGTATTGCCCACAGTCATACAAAACAAAGTTTTAAAGAGCATACCTAAGTGACAAACAAATTATGTTGGAACTTTTTAGAGGTGTGTTACAGCAGTTGTTTGATATAATGGACGATAAGAATCAGAAAAGTTTCGCAGTAAATACAGCATTTGGTAATGATGTAAAGAAGTTATCAGACACCTCTCATCGGCATCATGCACTAGTAGTGAAACATCTGAACACAAAATGAATCAAAAGTGACAAATTAATTAATCCAACGATGTTGCATAATGGCCGTCAGCATCGATCACTTGTAACAGTAAAATTTCTTCCTAAGCTCCGAGTGCAATTGTAAAATAAAAGATTCCAAACACAAAGTAGAATGGTGCTTTAATGATTACATACAATTGTTCAAAAGAGAAGCTTACAGGAAATACAGGGCGTGGGTTTAACAATTTCTTGCAGCTCACTTGTTGTACAGGCAGAAGGCCTTGGATTGCAGGATCCTCACTGAGTTGGAGACAAAAGTTTTCACGAACTATACTAGATCACAGGTTCTATCTTATCGCTAACCTTAAAATAGGCTTACAATCTATCAGGTTAGATAAGGGTTATTAATTAAGATACATAGAAGAAGAGAAGTCTAGAGATGATAACTGGGCGCCACACGCTTATGGGCGAATCATAAACGTGAAAAGTAGAATGAAGTGTAGCAGGTTAAAACAATAAGAGAACGGTTACACCTGAGATTGGTATCTTGAGGAGGGCTCCCGTACGTCGGTCACTCAAGGACAGAGGTCAGCGGTTGAGGGCTTGGCGGTGTTCCACTGCTTAGCAGGTACTTGTCCCGGCCGGATAATCCAGTCCAGACAAAGAGAATATAAAAAAAAAAAACCGGACGCTGAGAATCGAGGACTGATGAATAAATAGCGGTGTTCTCACGATGATGCAGCTAGGGACGCAATTAGCGAGGTTTATCAGGAATGAATTCACACTCCACGTATTCCAACTATTTCGTGTTAATAGTTCACGGTGACTTTTTCACAATCAATTAGGTCGAGGTTCAGAGAGAAAAGTAAAAGAAGCTCCCGGGGCATGTCGGGTCCTATTTATATGTTCTTTTAACGTTATTTTCTAGAAACTTGATTTGAACTCGTTTTTCTTCCCCATAAATCTCGAATGTTCCCCAGTCCGTTCCATAAACAATGCAGACTTGTGCGTTACTCGAATGATCCGATTATAGTCTATGGTTAAGAAAATTATTTAAAGATAAATGAAGAGTTATATAGAATCAAATAGAGGAAGATTTGTAGATTCTAAATAACTAATTACTCCCATTGTGGATTAAATATTCATAAAGTTATTGTTATAAGTTTATAGGTACCATAGATAATTTAGGCTCTATATCAGGACGTTCAAATGTGAAAGCAAGAAACCTACTCCACGCCAGATGTCAGTTCGGGCGCTATTGCATGAACGAGATGACAGGATGGTTATGCATTTAGGTGTGAGAGAGATGGCAATACACGCACGACAGACTCTGCCGCTATTTGTCACTAGATAGCGCTAGGTGTTTTTATGAAAAGAAAAGGATGGAAATAGCTAGACATCCATGCAAGAATGAGAGGACGCATATATTTGGATGATTGCTTGTGGAAATGGTTCTGCTACTCCTCACAAGATTGAGCCAATAGTATAGAAATTATGATTTCTATGCTGATAAAATGAAAATGTCAAACGTCAGACAGAGTTGTTGTTTGTTGACGAGTTAAGTCTACATAAAATGTAGAATTAGCAATTATTGCGTGGAATTGAGTTGATGAAGATGTATGAGTACCTAGCCGTGTGTGAGGTATAAGGTAACTGTGCTGTGTAATGGTATATAATATTGGATGGAACAGAAATGAAGGTTGGTACCATCAAAGTTTATTATAAATGTAACATATTAAAAAAATGATATGTTACAATACCTCATTAGTTGAGAGAAAAAAAAATAAAAAAAAGGAACTGGGATGAGGTGTGTGAAGGACAGGTCGTTATCCCCACACAGTAAAGAAAAGAAAGCGAAAGCGTGAGGAAACATGAAGGGAATAGACAAAGCAAGAACAGAGCAAGAGGGGAAAAAATATAGAGAAAGGAGAGTTGTGTAGAGAAAGGAAAGGTTGTGTAGAGAAAGGAGGAATGGATGGCACAATATAGTAGAGTAGGAAAGTAAAGAAAGTTGTGGGTTGGGAATCAAGTAAGGAGAGGAAAGGGCAAAAATTAACGAAAACAAAAGCGTGTAGAAAAAAAATCCATATACATATACTACATGCCAGCTGTAAACAAATAAGTTATATAGATAAACGGAATACATGAACAATATAGATAATTGATATCGACGGTGGGTCTTACTTCCGGCCTATGTACCATGCGCCCTTGCCGAAACTTTAAAGTGTGCGTAAACTAGATAAATATGGATATACATGAATAAAATAGAGTGCCGATGGCCTATTTTAAGAGTCGCAGCCGCTCTGATATATAGATGAGTATAATATACTAGTGTGATAAGAATAATCTGTTGTCGTTAAGGCTTATTTATACATAGTTACAATCCGCTATGAGTAATAAGGCTTTTGATTTTTCATTTATGGGATTACCAGCCGTCCCATAGAATAAACTAGATACTATAAACTTAATATATATATAATAAAAACCATGCAAAAAATACAGTACATAAAAGAATATATAATAGGGTTACGGAATGGGTATCAAGATGAGGGAAAATGTGGGATAGGGAGATGGGACTTTTGGTCGGCTCTTACGACGCGCAAGGGGAGAACGATGGTACTATTCTTTCTCCGGCAACCATACGGATATGGTAAGAGGAGATAGTATCTAGAGGCAGGGTAAGAGAGAAAGGAGAAAATACTCGTATATAATCAAATACATAAATGAAATGAAATAAGGGAGGGAAAAAAATAGGTGTAGTTATATAGGTACTGATTTTAGAATGTCCTTAATGTGCCAAGTGCCTAAATCCTTGGATGTGTGAAAGTCCTTCAGAATGTATGTAAGAGGAGAGATCTTCTTTTTCACAATACATTTAGTAAATTTAGGAGCAAGTTTTGCAGTGAAAAATTTATTAGCATCAGAAAGTGGATATTCTTTTTTCCATACAGTCTGGCCCTCCTGATATTCAATGTCACGCCTATTTTTGTTGTAATGAATTTTATACTTGGAGTAGGCTTTGGACATGTTTAAGTTTACTTTAATAAAAATGTCTTTAAGATGAGGTAGAGTAGATGAGTATGAAGTCCTGTCGGTAAACAAAATATCTTCTTCTTTAAGTGGAGAGTTAGGGTACCAGTCACCAGAGAGTACAGCTTCGCGGCCATGATTTAGAAAATACGGGCTAAAACCGGTGGATTCACTAACGGCTGTGTTGATTGCAAATTCAATTTTTGGTAATTCTTCAGCCCATTTTCTGTGGTCTGTACCTACATAGGAAGATATGGCAGTGACAATGACGCGATTAGTCCTTTCAGAAGGGTTGTTTTGTGGCAGGAACCTACAGTTGTAAAAGGAATTAGGAATTTTATACTTCGCAACCAAATCCTTCATGGCATTAGAGATGTACTGGGGACCGTTGTCCATGACAATTGTTTGAGGAATCCCATACTTCATAAATATATTGTTTTCAATAATGGAAACTACTGTTTTGGCAAGTGAGTTCCTCATAGGAAATATGCATGCATATTTAGTGAAAACGTCGGTGACTACTAGAATGAATTTGTAGCCCTGATAAGATCTAGGTAAGGGACCCATTATGTCTGTAGAGATCATTTGGAAGGGACGTTGGACCTGTTTGGGATTTTTCATGATGCCTGGGGGCCCTTCATTCGTGCTCTTATACGCCAAGCAAACTTGACAATTTTTGATGTATTTCTTGACATCTCTATGTAGAGATGGCCAATAGTAAGATTGAGTAAGACGTTTCAAAGTCTTAAAGGTGCCTAGATGGGCTGCACTGGGGTGGTCATGACATTTAGCTAAGACGTCATGCCGCGATTCGAAAGGAACCACGAGTTTCCACTCACAGTCAGCAGAGAGAGGGTTGGGATTTCTCATCCTTTTATATAGACGATCAGAAATCAGTTTCCAATCAGCGAACTTGTGGGGTGAAGATTTGACATCTTGTACTTTCTTGTGGTACCAAGAGTCTTTAGTAGTAGAAGAAGAAGTAGGGTAGTCTTGAGGTGGATCGTCATCAGAAGTGACATTCACGGGAAATGAACGAGAGAGAGCGTCGGCCAAGGCATTGTCAGAGCCCCTACGATACTCAATTTTAAGATTAAATTGAGAAAGCCGGACTGCCCATCTCGCCAATCTTCCCGTAGGAGACTTAAGACTGACAAGCCATTTCAGACTACTATGATCTGTGTAGATCGTAGTGGGGAAGGGAGAGCCTTCAATATAACCCCTAAATTTTTCCAGAGCAAAAATTAAAGCATTGAGTTCCTTTTCAGTGGTGGCATGGTTTCTTTCTGGTTTAGTAAGCGAACGGCTAGCGAAGGCGACAGGATGTTCTTTACCCTCGTCATCCTTTTGAGAGAGGACACAACCGAGACCTAAATCAGAGGCGTCGGTAGAGATGATAAAAGGCTTATCAAATTTAGGTATAGAGAGAATGGGTGCAGATACCAAACGTTGCTTAATTTCGTTGAAGGCAAGGATAGCTTCTTGCGGAAAACTAAAAGCTTTGCCCTTGGGTTGTTTTTTTATTAGGCTATTTATAGGAGCAGTTACTAAAGAAAAAATTTGGATAAAACGCCTATACCATGACGCCATGCCTAGAAACCGTCTGACTTCTTTTTGGTTAGTAGGGACAGGGTATTCTAAAATGGCCTTGACCTTGTCACTGTCCGTGCGTAGTCCGTGTCGGTCGACGATGAACCCTAGAAACTTAAGGGAGGATCTGCAGAAAACTGACTTTTCAAAATTGATGGTGAGACCTACTTCTTTTAAACGTTGATAGACGCGCTTTAATAAATCGACGTGTTCGTGATATGAATTACTCACTAGTATTATGTCATCGATGTAGGTGAACAGGCGGCCAGCAAACTCTGGTCCAAAAACTTTATCCATAAGTCTCATCATTCTAGCAGATGCATTTACAAGTCCGAAAGGCATGCGGCAAAATTGGAAAGCCCCAACTCCTGGAATAGAGAAACTAGTCTTTTCCCGGGAGTCTGGGTGCAAATTAATCTGAAAAAATGCACTTTTCAGGTCAATAGAGCTTAGAAATTTAGCATTATTAAGCGAATCAAGTATATCTTGGATACGTGGCATAGGATATGAGTCTATTTTGGTAACACTATTCAGTTTTCTACTGTCTAGGCAGATCCTTAAGTCTCCGTTGGGTTTGGGTACTACTAAGAGAGGGGAATTCCAAGGTGAATTACTTTTTTCAATAATACCCATTCTCAGCATATCATTTATTTCGGCCTCGACTCGCTGTTTATAGTGAACTGGTATAGGGTAGTATTTTTGTTTCATTGGGGGATGATCGCCAGTGTCAATGACATGTTCTTCAAGATCAGTGAGACCTAAGTTGTTAGAATCAGCAGAAATACTTTTAAAATCAGTGATAATGTTATCAATCTGAGATTTTTGTTCAACCAACAGATCCTCGTAAGCATGTAAGTGTGTGTTTGTGTCAGTTAAAGAGTTGAAAGCAGAAGGACACTGTGAGTCGGTCGTATATTCCAGTATATCCTGACATAAGTTAAATGCCCTAAGAAAATCTACACCTAAAATAAGAGGACTGTTAATATCTGTGCACACATTGAGAGTAATTAGTCTTAATTCGGATTTGTAAGTAATAGGTATCGTAATGGATCCTAAAATATTAAGGTTGGCGTTATTGCCAACTTTAAGAGTTTTAGAAGATGGCTGAAGATGAGTCTGTAGTCCTAATTCCCTAAGCGTCCCTAGCGCATCACTGCTGAGTATTGAAGTTGATGCACCAGAATCGGCCAAGGCCAAGCACTCTGTTCCCAAAATGTTGACTTTGATAAACGCTCGGTTGTCAGGCAAGTTTGACTCAAAAAGTGGAGCTATCTTCTGAGAGGAGAAAAAGTTTTTTAAATAATTTAGATATTCCTGCCATTCCTGGTCAGTAGTATGTTTAGTTAGTTTAGAAGATTCAGGTTTATGAGAGAGAGAACATGCTACTGACCGCTTATTCAGTTTTTTGAACAAGTGCAGTCGCGAGTAAGCACATTAGGTTTTTTACATTTGAAACATATAGGTGTATTGTATACATTGCACTTTGAATAGTGATGTTCGCCACTACACTTTAAACAAGTTACACTATCTTTTTTTAGCATAGCGGGATTGTTAGCATTATGGGAGACGGTAGCAACATCTCCCGATGAAGGTTTTTGTTTAATAAACGGTTTATCTACCGATTTAACAAGATTAGATTTCACTGTGAAACCGGGAACAATTGCAGTATTGCCTGAATTTAAGGCACCTCTATTCTCACATCTGTGCCTTGCTATGTCTAGACTGGAGCACACTGATTTGAGTTCCGCAATCGAAGAGAACTCATGGAGAGCTAATTTTGCAATATAAAAGGTGTTCATATTTGATGATATTATTTCCAACTTTTCGGTTTCCGTGAGTGGTTTTGATAGTTTAGACATCTCATAAAGCATGAGATTAATATAAATTTTTATGTCTTCAGATTTTTCTTGCAATCTGCCTTTTATTTGCAGTAGTAGTCGTCTGTCATAATCAACAGGTAGAAATTCCTCTTTTAGATAATCAAAAAGTTGAGAAATCGAAGTTATATTATCCCTGTAACCGCGGAACCATATCAATGCATCGCCAGCAAGCAGATGTGAGAAGTTTGAGAGCAGTTCATGGTCTTGGGCAGAGCAGGAGGCAGCTAATTCTTTAATTTTCTCAATAAATTCCAAGACACAGGTGTGTCCGTCAAAAGTTACACCCCATTTTAATATTGGAGAATTTCTAATTGGAGAGGAGTGAGAGGGATAAGGAGGAGGGATAGGAATGGATACTCCCTCAGAGTGTACGTCCTCATCGACACCGTTCTTCCGAACGTCTGTGATGTGGTTTTCTTCATCACCGGAAGCAGTCGGATGTAGGTGTTGTTTTGACGGGGAAGGATCTCTACTGCGCGGTGGATTATTTGTGATCCAAAAGCGGAGTCTGTATAACTCCTCCAGTAGAGATGATTTGTTCCGCCTTTGGTCCCTGGTCTGCCCTGCCAGTCTGTCTAGACGGTTTATGACGTGAGTCAACCTTGCCCAGCATTTTTGTAAATGCGTAGTTGTGGAATATTTGGGGACAAGAGCGCTTAGTTCGGCCAACTTCCGTGCACATACCTCCAGTTCTGTTCCCGTGTTAAGGGAACCAATAAATTTGTCCTCGACCTCTTCAGCGGCCGGTTCAGCCTTCACCAGCAGGGCCGCCAACATCTCCGCTGTGGCACCACGCTCGTGTTCCACTCCCCGCAGGTTGAGCTCGTAAGTGACCTCGTCCTTGAGAAGACCGGTGAACGCAGCACGCTCCATCACTGGAATTGACATAATTCCACTTTTAGATTGCAAAGAATGTAGAAAAGTAGTTATCGTTTAATCCCTATCACTCAGTGAGAAACTGTCAACAATAAATTGAGTGCAAACTACGTTGGGCGCCAAATGTAACAGTAGAATTTCTTCCTAAGCTCCGAGTGCAATTGTAAAATAAAAGATTCCAAACACAAAGTAGAATGGTGCTTTAATGATTACATACAATTGTTCAAAAGAGAAGCTTACAGGAAATACAGGGCGTGGGTTTAACAATTTCTTGCAGCTCACTTGTTGTACAGGCAGAAGGCCTTGGATTGCAGGATCCTCACTGAGTTGGAGACAAAAGTTTTCACGAACTATACTAGATCACAGGTTCTATCTTATCGCTAACCTTAAAATAGGCTTACAATCTATCAGGTTAGATAAGGGTTATTAATTAAGATACATAGAAGAAGAGAAGTCTAGAGATGATAACTGGGCGCCACACGCTTATGGGCGAATCATAAACGTGAAAAGTAGAATGAAGTGTAGCAGGTTAAAACAATAAGAGAACGGTTACACCTGAGATTGGTATCTTGAGGAGGGCTCCCGTACGTCGGTCACTCAAGGACAGAGGTCAGCGGTTGAGGGCTTGGCGGTGTTCCACTGCTTAGCAGGTACTTGTCCCGGCCGGATAATCCAGTCCAGACAAAGAGAATATAAAAAAAAAAAACCGGACGCTGAGAATCGAGGACTGATGAATAAATAGCGGTGTTCTCACGATGATGCAGCTAGGGACGCAATTAGCGAGGTTTATCAGGAATGAATTCACACTCCACGTATTCCAACTATTTCGTGTTAATAGTTCACGGTGACTTTTTCACAATCAATTAGGTCGAGGTTCAGAGAGAAAAGTAAAAGAAGCTCCCGGGGCATGTCGGGTCCTATTTATATGTTCTTTTAACGTTATTTTCTAGAAACTTGATTTGAACTCGTTTTTCTTCCCCATAAATCTCGAATGTTCCCCAGTCCGTTCCATAAACAATGCAGACTTGTGCGTTACTCGAATGATCCGATTATAGTCTATGGTTAAGAAAATTATTTAAAGATAAATGAAGAGTTATATAGAATCAAATAGAGGAAGATTTGTAGATTCTAAATAACTAATTACTCCCATTGTGGATTAAATATTCATAAAGTTATTGTTATAAGTTTATAGGTACCATAGATAATTTAGGCTCTATATCAGGACGTTCAAATGTGAAAGCAAGAAACCTACTCCACGCCAGATGTCAGTTCGGGCGCTATTGCATGAACGAGATGACAGGATGGTTATGCATTTAGGTGTGAGAGAGATGGCAATACACGCACGACAGACTCTGCCGCTATTTGTCACTAGATAGCGCTAGGTGTTTTTATGAAAAGAAAAGGATGGAAATAGCTAGACATCCATGCAAGAATGAGAGGACGCATATATTTGGATGATTGCTTGTGGAAATGGTTCTGCTACTCCTCACAAGATTGAGCCAATAGTATAGAAATTATGATTTCTATGCTGATAAAATGAAAATGTCAAACGTCAGACAGAGTTGTTGTTTGTTGACGAGTTAAGTCTACATAAAATGTAGAATTAGCAATTATTGCGTGGAATTGAGTTGATGAAGATGTATGAGTACCTAGCCGTGTGTGAGGTATAAGGTAACTGTGCTGTGTAATGGTATATAATATTGGATGGAACAGAAATGAAGGTTGGTACCATCAAAGTTTATTATAAATGTAACATATTAAAAAAATGATATGTTACACACTCGCCTACCGAATTATAAAAAAAAAATGAACTGAAAGTGTCGTGAGAATGTGATATTAAAAGCGATTCGAGTGAACCGTTCGCTGTAGTGAATCGAGTGAGGCATTTCAAATGAACTGAAAGAAGAAGACACACTTTCCCATGAAATGTTATCTGTGTCGTGAAAAGGTGACATTAAAAGCGACCTGAGTGAACCGTTCACTCTAGTGAATCGAGTGAGGCGTTTCAAATGGACTGAAAAAAGCTGACGCACTGTCCCATGTTAAGTTATCTGCGTTGAGAGAAGGATACATTAATCGAGTGAACCGTTCACTCAAGTGAATCGAGTGAGGCGTATGAAATGGACTTTAAAAAGGTGAAAGAATCTGAAAGAAACAGACACACTTTCCTACGTTATGTTATTGGTGTCGTGAGAACTTGAGACTAGAACGACTCGGGGGCGGTCTCACTCGATTCACTACAGTGAATCGAGGGAGACGTCTGAGATAGGCTTCATAAAGGTTTTCAGCATTGAGTTACAAGAGACAATTTTGTGTTGAAGTAAGTACTCGTTTTGAATTAGAATTAAATACCTACTGCTTTGCATACCACTCAGGCTATAAAAGCAATTGTTTCGACTATTAACTTCTGTGTACTTTGGTTGATTAGCCCCAATGCCTCGCGTGTTTTGACTGTGTTTTATTCATTAAGCTAGCTACTTGCCCCGGCTTTGCACAGTATTTACTAATGTAAGTAGTATCGTGAATTACAAATACGATAATTAAGCTTGGGAAGACTTATAATAATTAAACAAGTTTCATTTGACGACCCGAATGGCGCAGCGGTAGTGAGGCTGCCTTACGTTATTAGGGTCCTGGGTTTGAATCCCGGTAGGAGCAAATGTTTGTGTGATGAGGAACCTAAAAAGTTACAAAAATTATTTGAAAAAAAAAAGTTTTTTTTTAAGTTTAACTTTGCGTTTCGATAGTGCTACTGATGGGTAATCGTCCTGCCGCGGGAAAACAACCATTCAAATTTCACGCTGTATATAATAAGTATGTTTATACGAAACAAAAAGTATATTATGTAGTATATTAACTGTCTGGTGACCACGACACAAGCCGTGCTTAGTGTGGTACTAGATGGCGCTGTGTGTAATGTCCAGCGATATTTATGTTTTATTTTATATTTATTGGGTTTTTCAATCAGGAATTTAGTAGCAGCCTCGGAGTCTGGATTTGTGTCCCGTTGATGTTAATAGGCTCGACCCTATTACATGGGACTTAAACATAACTAGCAAAAAGTTAGTGTACTATCAGGTAGACTTACTGCGGGTCCGCCCAGAGTGGGAGAAGTTATTTGATGATTTCCCATACGAAAAAACGAAGGCTACGAACAACCTATTCTAAATATGAAAAAAAATTAGTCTGCGCATGCCATTAACTTTATAAAATGACAGAGGTAAACTCGAGAGTTCTTTATTAAGTTATTTCATTTTAATATAACTCATAAAAACCTTCAGGTTCAAATTTTCTAAGTGAAGAAGTTTGATGTTTTGATCCACATCAAAAATCCGAAAGCTTAGAAAAACGACGCGATCACATATAGTGCCAACATAAAATCCAATCCTTGTATAAATAATATTGTTCAGATAAAATAAAGTACACAGCAAAGTGTAAGTAAATTCAATTACTATGCGCAACTTCCAATTAGAATTTCAAATAATTTATAATAAAACCGCAACGCAATTGCATTTCTCACGAATTCCTTCTTACCTCGATCTAATAAGTTTTCCTAATTAAGATGCAACCGTGGTAGCAGCGCGTTTTAAAAATTGATTCTCTAATTTCAACCTTCGTGCACCAGTTGCAAGATCGGAAGTCAAATGGAAGCTACACCGAAGTCGATCCACTCTAATTATATTTACAGTCTCAATAAAATTGAACATGAGTAAGACAATTTCGGTTTTATCTTCAGAATGTTTTTTTTTCTAGAATGTCGTTTTATCCCCGAGAGTCTACTTCCCCGATACATTTACGGAATTAACTTAATTAAGGTTCTATTACTTATTTTCTTTTAGCGTACAAACATTTTATTCCTTGGGTATTGACCGTCGACTTTTATTTTCTGGGTGCTGTGTAGGGTTCTATTTAAGGTACATCTCAAAAAAGCGAATTCGTATCTTGTTGCCTGGACTTCTTAAAAGATACCATTGCTCTTTCCATTTGTTTCACTACCTACTACTAATTGATGATTTTTCACCCCACCCAATTCGGGGTTAAGCTCGCCGTTGTACCTATGCTATATATTTTTAGTTTGTGTATATTTTTAAGCGGAGTAGGTTCTCAATTTGTCGGAATCGTTTTTTTTTTTGTGTGTATTACCCGATTACCCGAAGATGCAATGGCTGAACGGATTTGGATTATTATTTTTCTGTTTGGGAGAGTATCCTTCCCAGGTGGTCCCATACTCAGCAAGTCAAGATCTGCTGATGGGATCCTGGAGAAACAAGGAGAACTCTTCAAATTTAATAGGCACACTCGAAACGATTTAGTTCACATTGAGTTTTACCGCAAAACATGACTTTTCACCCCAAAAACAAAATCGTTTCCCAGAAATCATTTTTGCATAGATTTATTTAGTTTGATGTATCGAATGCTTAGTTGTCGGCTTTGTGATGAGGTGGTTTACACCCTGTATATATATGTATAATTAAAGGTAAACAAACCTCATTGTACAACAGAAAATCTTACTTCTTACTATGTTATAAATGCGAAAGCATGTAAGAATGCATGAGTGGATTCTTGTTACTCTTCCACGCAAAGAATACTGAACGGATTGGGATGAAATTTAGATTGAATTTTTTTTTTTTTTGTTAGCTTACTAAGGCTGATGCTCCAGGGCAGAACGGCAAGATAGCCCGCGAAATTCAAATTCATTTACGTTTTTTTTTTTAAATTTGCAGGCCAGTGCTAGGTCGAATGTTGGTGGTCACACACACAAAGGTCGAGGAACGACTTTGACCTTGAATAAAATCCTTCCTCGACCTTTATGAACGGAGGGTTATATTGATGGTTTTGATGATTATAATTTTGTAAAACTACATCTTACAGTCGCGAACGATATTTTCATCAACATACAGCCTAGCACTGGCCTACAATGCTCCAAAACTATATTATGTATTTTTATGTACCTACCACCTAAGTTCACATTGTGGAATGCAATAAATGTATTGAGTATTGAGTATTGAGTACAAATTGCAAAAAACGTAAGAAAATTTGAATTTTGCGGGCTATCATGACGTTTTCACCTTAAGTATTACCTACATTAACACATTAGACATTTTTTATCCCGGTAGTATTATCTCGTGGGTCCATTATCGAACTCTACACGAGAAAACCCGCAGGCATAAGCTAGTAGATAAATAAATAGACTCAGGCTTTCTTGTCACTGTTTCGCAGAATTAAGTCAGACATTATTGAAACTAATGGCTATGAGTTCCAGCCTAAATGTTTTATGACTTAATGCAGAGTACGAATCGTGAACATTCGTCCCAAACTTTGTTTTAACCAAAATATACGAATACAGATGGCATGTACCATTAAAATATGGGCCATGAAGTTAGAGGTTGAAATTAAGTATTATAACAGGAAATTAACATCGAGCTTGTAATCTCCAAAGGTGACACAGAGGTGTATGTACTATACTATCATCTTGCATTACGCAATCAACTCTGTCCAAATTCAGGCTGAGAAATTTTCCGACGAAAAATACAATTACACTGCCTTTTTTTCGGATGCGTAATCAATAAATGACTCTGGAGCGTCAGACTTTTACTGACTAAAACCCATCCATGTTCCGTCCTCGCCCTTTATGTTCCGGGGTCACGGTATCTTTTTCGAACAGTCCTGCAGCTTATAACACTTTGCCTGTCCTAGGAATCAAATGCTCAGTAATTCCCCTGAAGCAACGAGGTGAATATATTTTGAAACGATAGAGGCTTGAATTTATACCCACTAGTAATATTATAAATGCGAAAGTTTTGATGGATGAATTTACCCAATTATGTCAGAGAGGCTGATCGGATCTACGACCCAGAATAGATTATAGTCTGGAAATAGCATAAAGGATACTTTTCCGCCACCACCACAATTTCCACCTGAACGTAGCTACTAGTATTAAGAATTTCCAAGAGTCATAGAACAGAAATCAATCAATTTGAATGAAACATCAATGGTTGTTGTCTTTTGACTTTCAATGAGATTGAATCAAAACATATTCATAAAGGTTCCTAATTCTCATTGTCACACACAGCACTTCAAAGCTGTACCTAGTCTAGACAAAACCAATCGAACGAAGTCTTTGTGTGCAAGACCAACGTGAGCACAACACCGTACATGCATTGCCCGCCGTCTTTATAGCCAAATCGCAACAAAAACTATATTCCCTTTTTTGATGTGAAATTTCGTGCACGGCAGTATAACAACTGACAGGGCAAATAAAACAGCGCACCAGGAAAAATATTTGTCGAAAAATTTTAGAGCCGCCGTTGGTCGCCGCCGGTGCGTACCGGAAAATATTTTTCCAGTGAACATTATACTGGCGTCAATTTTGATAATAGTTGGGCATAGTAATAACGACTGAATTGAAAATGGACGGTATTTTTCTAGCATCTATGATGTTTCTAGGTAGGTTTAACGTTGGTGCCCGAGGGAAACTCGTGTTGAGTTTTTATTAAACAGTAACCCAATTAATTACCACTTACTTGGAGCAAATCAAATGAGATTTGTGTTCAAATTATAATTGAGACTGAGAATTAAGCCTGAAGATAAGGGGTATCGTGTTATCTCGTACTAACTGAGTTGTGGAGATCAGATAGGCAGTCGCTGCGTGAAAAATAATGGTATTCACCTGCAACTGGTTAGACTGGAAGCCGACCCCAACAAAATTTGGAAAAGGCGATGCAGACGATGATTTCAATTTCTATAACAACATAACTAGGCCCTCCTGCATGGCAAAGGCCTCTTTCCACGCCTCTTTGTTTAAGGCGCGTCGCTCACACGAACTAAAGTCGAGGCGGCGTCAAAGCACGGGCGCACAATTACATAGAACGTGAAGGAAGCACAGCCGTCTGCGCCTCGACTCCACGTAGAGACCTATCCTCGGACGGCGGTGGCGCCGACGCCTCGACTTACCAGTGAGCGACGCGCCTAAAGCTTCCAAGGAACTGCTTTTTAAGAAGTTTTTTTCATTCTGTCATCTCAGTATTACGTGATTGTTATGAAAAAACATACACACTGCCAAACTTAGAAAAACACGTGCAAGTTTTATTAGGAATACGAAAATAAATAGTTTGAGGAAGGAATACGGTTAAATATAAATATCTTGGAGCACGTAATATCCTCAGAGATTCCATTGACAGGCAGACATAAGACATTTTTCTTGTTTCCTTCCTACAATATCTACGCATTTCTTGAGTTTCCTGGAACTATAATACTGTGCAGTCTCTTTGTACGGAAGTCTTGACTTTCTAAAGTATTATGAAAATGTTCCTGCATTATTTTGGTTTCTTTAATTTTTGTGCGTTTATTATTTCAGGTCTGGTTTGAAGTTTTAGTGTTTCTGACTTTTTATAAACATACAGGGTGTAAACAGACTCATCACGACGCCGTCAAACAAGCATTATCTACATCAAACTAAGTAGCTTCACGCAAAAATCATTCCCGGAAATCATTTTTTTTTTTTAACGAAAAATCATGTATTGTTGTAGAACTCAATGTAACGCACTCAAAACATTGTGCTGGTGGATGGATTGACTAGTACGGGGGTCATGGATGTGTCAACAGTAAAACTGATCCAATAAAAACTGGTATTAAAAAAAAACTTGCTCCAATATCTCCGTAACTAGAAGGTTCCCAGATATGGTGCAGAACAAAAAAAATATCGCAAGGACGGGAGAACAAGTGCCTTTTGGCTTCGTTTAGAGGTTTTTCTACAACCTTAATATTAAAAATAAATATCAAGTCGGAAAAAAATAGATACGATATTTCTTGGTCTAACCTAACCACTAACTTATGTACCTCTTTCAGTTTCGACAGTAACGGTATTTTTCTATTTATAATATTTTATAAATATGAAACCCTATTTACCCTATAAAGGTGCTAAGGACCTCTCAAAGGCATAAATCTATTTTCAGACACAAAAGAAAACACCGTTTTGAAAAGATAAAACATTAAGTATACGTCTAAATATAAACGTGCTCTTGGCGAGTACTGGAGCTTAACGAGAGTTTTTGAATGCCTAAAAGTAAATGATTCACTGCAATAAACAAAACCAGGAAAATATATGATACTTATGCTAGTAGTGTTTTGAAAATAATACACGATAGAAAAAAATCACGAAGATATCTCGAAAAAAATCTTTTAACGAGTATAATGCATACTCAAATACATGTGATCAATCAATTTTTTTTTTTGTAAATCGATCGAAACCACTCATTTTGCACTATTTGGCCTGCAGTGACTGACGTAACAACCATTTCGAAATGCAAGCTGATTAAAATTTTATTCTTACAGTATTTCAAATGAAGTTTGAACCACCACAAATTAATAGAGTTGCTAGTTTTTTTGTCGCTGGACATTACACACAGCGCCATCTAGTGCCACACTAGATGGCTTGGCTTGTGTCGTGGTCACCAGACAGTTGATATAATACATATATAGGGTGTAAACCACCTCTTAACGAATACGAAAGGCACTTGTTCTCCTCGTCATTCTGATCATTTTTTTGTTCTACACTACACCTGGGAACCTTCTAGTTACGCAGATATTGGGGGTCAAAGTTGTAAGATTTTGACAAGTATTTTTTTAAATACCACTTTTTATCGCATGATTTTTACTTTTAATATTTGTACGACCCCCGTACTATTCAATCCATCCATTCGCACAATGTTTTGAGTGTGTTACATTGAGTTATAGCACAAACCATGATTTATAACCTCAAAAAAAAGTTGTTTCCCAGCAATATTTTTTGCGTAAACTTACTTAGTTTGATATACAGAATGCTTGGTTAACGGCTTTGTGATGAGGTGAAATACACCCTGTATAGTTTTTGTTTGTAAATACATACTTATTATACATTAAACATCCAGAAGTGAAGGTTTTAAAATAAATACCACAAGATACGTTAAATAATAACATGTATTTAAATAAGGAACAAAATAACGATTTCAGAAAACTATCCTAAACAAACACAAACCATTCTAAACCACCACAAAACATAACGAATTGAACTATCGCAAAATAACGTTAAAACCATGAGAAACTGAACAAATACGTAATTGAAAACTGCTACAGCCCCTTGAGCAACGTTCCCGACCAACGCGCCACGCGTCCAGCTACGAATCAAGTTGTCATTCCGATTCATAGAGCTAACAGAAGGTGCTGCATTCCACTTCATTTCTTCATGGTACGAAGTACAACCTTATTTCTTCCTAATACGGCTTCTACTGACGCCAAGTCGTCCTCGTCTTGAAAGTTTTAGGTACTGTCTACAACGTGAGAATCTTGACCTTGCTTACAACCTTATTTCTTCCTAATACGGCTTCTCCTGACGCCAAGTCGTCCTCGTCTTGAAAGTTTTAGGTAGTGTCTACAACGTGAGAATCTTGACCTTGCTCCAATTTCAGCAGGGGATCAGGGCAGTTCTTGCTACCATGGGCACATGCTCGTTACTACCAGGTTGGCTAGGGTCATCCTCCGCAACATCGGTTTCGTCATCTGAAAGAGTTTACTAAGATTAACAAGACCGCGAAGAGAAAAATTCAGATGGGCAAAAATATAAGATGGTCAGCATCCTAACCGTCCCATATTGCTGCCGAATACTACAGCGACTGACGCTGTCTGGGTGACAAACATCAACGTTGAGCAATACAGGTTTGTAAGGAAACACATCCCAACGTTTGAGAAACACGGTTGTGGGGGAACGCATCCCAACGTTTGAGCGACACATGCTTCAAATAGACCCACATGCTAGGCAACGCACTCTTGTGTGGGAACACACCCGTGTGCTAGGCGACACACGCCTGTGGGAACACACCTGTGTGCTAGGCGACAGACGCCTCTGGGAACACACCCGTGCGCTAGGCGACACACGCCTCTGGGAACACACCCGTGCGCTAGGCGATACACGCCTCTGGGCACTCACCCGTGCGCTAGGCGACATGCTTCTGGGAATACCCCAGAGCGCTTGGCGACACACGCCTCTGGGAACACACCCGTGCCCATCTCTGAAACCATAAACAATAGTTAAGTATATAATAGTTAAGAGTACTAACTTTAAAAAAATATGGCACAAGTTTCTGGGCACCATTCTCCTTTCCTTTGCACCATGTACTGGGAGGCTGCTTGAGTGGTTATTCCACATCTTCCACTAAGCAGTTTCAGTTCATACCGACCATTAGGCAGAATTTTGGTTACCCTGTACGGTCCTCGCATCCCAGGATCTAATTTGCCCGTTGACTGCGAATACTTTATTACAAAAGTGAGATGACCTCGTATTCACGTGGCGAACGTCTGGACCGATTAACAGAGATATCCTGCTGACCTTGGTTCTTCTTCAAAAGTTGACAAGCTCGACTTCGAAATACTCCCCGCAAAGCTTCTTTGTTGGTGCCTGGAGTGCTTGCAGCTAGGTCACGCACCAGCGATCGTATGGCTGGGGTAGAAGCGTCAGTACCAATCATTAACTGCTTACTGATATTCAATACCAGCTGTATTTTCCAAAGTGTAGTTGAGCAGGACGCGTTTTTGTGTCCTACTTCGATGCGAAGCATGTTGAGCACAGTTCTTATGTAGCGCTCCACTAGACCATTTGAGTTGTGCATTTCAGGAGTGCTATAGTGCAGGTCAGAGCCAAGTTCAGATATCCAACTAACAAAATCCGTCGACTCAAACATTTTACCCCTGACAGTAACTAGAGCAATTTGGGAACTCCAAATAGCGAAACAGCCTGAGACCTTACCCGTTTTAACTCACTTGTGTCTTGACGGTAAATAGTATACAAAAGACAAAACTTTGTAAAATCATCGACCCAAACTCTAGGATAAATTTGTAACCCTCTGACTCAGGGAATGGCTCCAGAGCGTCGACGTGAATAGTTTCAAAAGGCGTGTTAGGTTTTGGCCAAGAGGAAATGTTCTGTGGCGGGGGCGTGGCAATCGCTTTTTAGAAATACAGAGAAGGCAATGCGAAACATACTTGGAGACAAACTGGCGAAGGCCGGGGAACCAAAAATGTTTAAGGATAAGGTGTGTGTGTGTGTGCGTTCTGTAGATTTGAGTGCGTTGCAGTCGGTGACGACCTTGAATTGTAAGTCCACCAAATAATGGCGAAAATATTGCAAAGCATTCACGACCGTTAACGTCTCCAAATCGTAACTATGGTATTTGCTCTCTGCTGCCTGCGTAACCTTACTGAAGTATGCCACCACATGCTTTCCACCATCAGCATGCGTCTGTAGGAGCACTGCCCCGTAACCGGCGAAGCTTGCGTCCGTGTGGAACTCAGTGGGGAGTTCAGGCTTAAATATTGTAAGAACAGGCTCGCTGGTTAAGCATTACGCTGCATACGCATACGCTGTATTAAATCTTGACGAAGTTAGCTAATTCCTGTTCCTCACCCCAACGAAACTACCCCCTTGCTAGTTTAGTGGGCAATACACGCGGTCTTGGTTGCATTGTTTTTGATGTATTTGCGAAAATACCCAGCAAGTCCTAATAATTATCGAACCTGCTTGACGTTTCCAGGAACCGGGGAGTTCTTTAAAGCCGATATTTTTCGTGGGCTCGGCCGTACCTGACCAAAACTTATTACTCTGCCTAAATATTCGACCTCGGTAGTCAAGAATGAGCATTTCTTTAAATTTATTGAAAAGCCTGATTTCGGAGTATTGCTGGACTTCTCGGAGTAAAGCGATGCCTCCTTCTATGGTATTGCTTAAAAGAAGGACATCGTCTATAAACGAGGGCGTTCCCAGCATCAATAAATTCGAGGAGGGTTTGGTTGATAATTCATTGGTAAAAGATCGGGGAGTTCGCCAAACCAAATAGCATTTTAAGGTATTCGTAGTGCCCCTCTGGTGTGACAAACCCTGTCACGTGAACGGAGCCTTCTTTGATCCGTATTTGGTGAAATCCAGTAGCCATGTCTAAACTGGTAAAGAGGGTGTAACGACCCAACCGATCAATGTGGTCGTCTATCAAAGGCAGAGGATATCTTTCTTTTACAGTGATACGGTTAAGTGCCCCTGTAATCGACACACATTCGGTCGGTTCCGTCCTTTTTCTTCACAAGTATAATAGGGCTAGCGTACTCTGATTGTGATTCTCTGATGATACCTTTGTCGAGTAAATCTCGAATAATTACGCGTACTTTGAGTTTTTAACCATAAGATAACTTGTTAACTTAATTTCTATTTCACCGGTTGTTACCGTGGTTGTCGCGGTTCCAGAAATAAGAAATTCAGAAAAATCCTTAACTACAGGCAGCAAAGAGTCACGCGTAACGCCCTGTAATGGAATGTTTAGTAACGGTTGGTCAAGACTTTGAACCTCGTTAACGTGAACGTGTTTATCACTGGTTCGATTGATGTACTGCTTATCTTTGGTATGTACGTAAGTGACGCCATCGCGATTTAGAACGTCAGTTCCACAATGGAAGTGTTCATGCAGGACTTTGGTACCACGACTGTCTGTTTCAATTGAAATTTCACTAAGCTCAATGGTTACTGTTATAAACGACGAAGACATAATTTCCCGCTCGCTTATACCTTTTAGAACACAGTATGTTGGTTTAATTTTGCAAGAGAAATGCTTCAAAACATCAGAGGAAATCAGCGAAATGTTTTGAGCTCCGCTATTTATAAGTACACCCATGCGGATGCCTTGAACGACTGCTGTAACATCTGTTTTAGTATTCGTGTTATCAGCGCACAATTTGACACTTCGCTGATTTCTAGACTCGGACCGATTCTTAGCGTGTTTTGCTTAGCGTCTCTTCCGTGTGCCCCTTTTTCTTGCAGGACGAACACTGCGTTCCGGATTTGGCAATCTATCTATTGTATCGTGGGCTGGACCTTGTGTCCTGGATTTGACATCGGAAGTATTAGTCGGTTCCCTACGATACTTTTTAGAGCAATTACTACTAAAATGTCCGCGTTCATTGCATACAAAGCAGTTGAAGAGCGAAGTCCGTGCTTCCTATTCAACCTACTGCGCGACTCGAGTTTAATGTGATTCGGTTTAACATAAATCGAAAGATAAAAAGAAAAAGAGAGAAATTATATCCTCGGTTGTCAACTTCGCATTTATCGCGACTGCTCTAATTAGGGGTTATCAATACCGCGTATCACTATAAGTGTTCGCAATTCGTCGGAAAGACCCTTAACTATCCTCAAACGTAATAAGGTACGCCGGGCGGACTCGACATACGTTGTGAATTTATCAGACGTCGAGTTCATAGTTTGAAATAAGATGTCGGCGTAATCCAACTTCCGAGGGCATAGAGGTTTAAATTCATGTTTAATATTTGACCAAGATCGGTCATTGGTGACCCATTCATTCAACAAAATTAGCGTCGCCCTTGAGGTAGGCAGCTACTCGCGACAGGCACTCGTAATCGCTCCAACCGCTCGCGGCTACCGCACGATCCACCTCGTCACACCACACTACAATGTCGTGAATGTTTGGGTCGAAATTAGACACGTAATAATTACCCAATCTATTCATGGTTTCACTACTAGTGGTCCTGCCTCGCGAAATAACTCTTGTCCGATCTCGTGAACGAGAGTGATAACGGCTTCTCAGCACATCCATCACAGCCTGATATTCAGCAATTCAACCACACACAACATAAAATAATAACAACGACCAGGATAAAAACGGAAAAAGTGAAAAGTAACGGGTGAAAAAATTGCTCTTTTGTTCCTTGAACGTCAATTTTTTTTTCTTACTTAAGTGGGCAATGAATGACAGCGTATCCTACTCCTGAATTAAGTCAGAAGTGAAGGTTTTAAAAGAAATAACACAGGATACGTAAAATAATAACATGTATTTGACCAGCCACGAATCAAGTTGTCATTCCGTTTCATAGAGCTAACATAAGGTGCTGCATTCCACCTCATTTCTTCTTGGTGTGAAGTACGACCTTATTTCTTCCTAATAATACATTTAAACATCCATGACTCGGAAACAAAATTAAATGTCCATGCTCATCACACAAACATTTGTTCCTACGGGGTTTCAAATCCATGACCCTCAGAACGTAAGGCAGCCTCATTACCGCTGCGCCATTCGGGTCGTCTAATTTAGCTGATCAAGGGGACTACCCCCTTAACTTTCTTGTAGTTCAACCTCATCCACTTTATTCTATAAAAGATTTTCCTAAGAAATAAATCCCGTTTTTAAACTGGATACTAAGAACATTAGTATTCTTAGAAGCTAAGTAGAATCTGATCTTGTCGCCACTTAACTTAGCGTCCAGACATTTCAAAGACGTCGATCAGAGTAAATTTGATTATTCAGAATAAATATTTAACGTTTACTGGGAAAGGTAGACAAAGAGATCTGAAAATAGAATCTTAGTATCGACACTATAATAAACATGTTTGTAATAAAATATACACAAAGAAAATTCACAATAAAGAATGGAAAATCGGGAGAGGTGTGTAAAATTGAAGTACCCTATACCTATGTATATTGGTATTTTTTTTTTCGACACGGTTTAGAATAAACAACAGGTTTAACCGGACCTTTCACGAAATCGCCATCAAGCCAGAATGCTTCATCAAAAACCCTACGCCCAAATAGGCATGTCGACAATATCAAAAAATTGCAAATCTATTTAATCCGTCAGTTAGAGTATTCGAAAATAATGGACATGTATTTTTTGTTTTTGTAAATCAATGAATATTGATAAAGATAAAACGCATCAAAACATGGAAGTGGGGGCACGTGACGTCAGAACTCGCTAAAAATATATCAAGGCGTGACGTATTGAGAATTTTAAAAGCGTCGTATCTTCGTCAATTTTGGTTTAAGTAACAAAAGAAAAAATACTGCCAAATATTTGTTGATATTTTACACTGACGGATTTTTTTCGGCGTTTTATTATTGCCGGGGAATGTTATTTTTTGGGAGAGAAAAAAAAGTAAAATTCAATGTAACGCATTCAACGCATTGTGCTGATTGGTGGATGCATTGGTTTTGTTTGGTTTTGGTTTGGCCATGTAGTTTTTATAGTAAAGTTATAACCTTAAAAAAAATAATTAAAAAAAAAACTTGGAACTTTGTTTCAAGCTTTTATAGTTCTCAGGTATGATTCAAACAAAATAAATAAATAAACAGAAAGCGCGGGTATTTTAAGGGTCTTTTTACACCCTTTTTAAACTCCAACATGATCTTGAAAAAATATTTTTAAAGTAACGGTCTGAAATCCCGAGATCCGTCATTAATAACTCGGCTCGGATGACGACTAAGAGTTAATTATCCGTCACTGAACTTGTTCATACAGTTCCAACTTATCCTTGGGAATCGGGTTTTGAAGAACGCCAAGAAGACGTCTTCACAAAGACACTGCGACTGATACTTTCAGCTTTAAGTTTAAGTTTGTGCATCTGCTTTGTTTTTGAGCTGTTTTGGGTATGAAATGAAAGATAATCTCTGTAGCTAAGATAAAAAAGTATTAAAATACAAGTATTATAAACAAATTTAATAAAAAAAAATATCACACACTTGGTCATACATCCTTTTCTTACTTAAATAATACAAATGCGAAAGTATGTTTGTTACCATTTCACGCCTATACCACTGAACCGATTATCTTGAAATTTTGCATTATACGTTGTCAGGTGTACAGAAAGTAACTGTCATCCCGAAAAGTATGGTTCCCGAGGAAAACAACAATTACGTTCTTATGTTAAGGGGCCGGTGGAGCACGTGTATTTCATACAAACGTAATACCAAAATAATTTGAAAATCAAACATATTCTTCATATTCTTGTGTATTTATTTCGATAGGTCTACAGAATGTCTATGTTCCCAAATATATATGTATTTTATTTTTAGGATGAGACATGAGGAATTTAAGATATCTAAAGAAACCTTATTTTTCTCATAACTCTTGTTTACGTGTCTTTCGAATCATCATATGTTGGTGTTGGCCTCCAGTCTAACCGGATGCAGCTAAGTATCAGTATTTTACATCGAGCGACTGCCTATCTGACCTCCACAACCCAGTTAGTACTGGGTAATACGATACTCCTTGTTGTCAGACTATTGGGCCACTGAGTACCTGTTACGACTGTCAAAGATCTACAAATGACAGCCGGGACCAACTGCTTAACGTGCTTTCCGAGGCACGGAGGGTGGTCACCCATCCACCGACCAACCGCACACAAAAGCTAGTGCATTATTAGCCCATACCTTACGCGCCCGCTGCTAGGCCACACACCGTCTTCTCAGTCCGTAAGTCTACCAAGCGCTCAGCACGGGTTTCATTCAATTAAATAAAAATACAAATAATACTACAAATTATGTTTTCATTCGAAATAAGGCTTCAAAAAGATCTTTTACACCTGTATAAACAACATGAAAGAGAAAAAAATATTATTACTTAATTTAATTCAATTACTATTATTACATTTGAAGCTGAAATATTATTGGATTACTTGATTCGAAATTTGTTTGAGTCAATGCCAAATATATATATTTTTTCGATTTAGTTAATTGAACAAAATGAAATGAAATATACTATCACCATCGTCATCATCTGCCTTTTCCCAACTATGTACGTATGTGTCGGCTTCTAGACCAACCATATGCAGCTATATACCAGTATTTTGCATGCCTACCTCCACAACTCAACAAAAAGGTAATAAGACACTTCTTGGTAAGACTGGTTGTCAGACTTTGTGGGCCACTGACTACCTGTAAAATATTCTAAATTAACTAAAATAAATAAAAACATGTGAGTAAAAATCATTAAAGTAGTCCTAGAAATTAAAACGATATTTGACTTTGAAGTTGGCGCTTAAGTATATAATTATGTATATGTCACCGTAAAATTGTCAAACACGTTATATTACAATATCACGTTGTCCTCTTTAGCGATATTGTAAACTCTTGAATTATTATCAACTGAACATACGGAAGTATCTCTGTCCCCATAATCTGCCCCCCCCCCCCCGTTAGGTTACAAACCCTGCACTCGGAAATAGGGGCCCCGCGGAGCAGAACTCCGTCGACTACGCTTTTTGGGGTAATGTTAATTGTTTAATTGTTTTAAGGTTTGATTATATTGATCGATATTTCTCAGGAATGGTACAGTATCTTTTCATGAGAGTGGTGCCTCCTTCCCTGCACACCGCGTGAGTTTACTGCCATCGCATGCATTACACGAAAAATAACGCGTTTTATTGTAAGCACTATGTTCGTTTGACAATAATTCGAGAGTATACAATATCGCTAGAGAGATTACAACATAACGTGTTTGACAATTTTACGGTGACATATATAAGGTAAACTGAAGTCTTTTTACTCCATCACGTTATTTTGTTCTTGTTGTGTAGCTAATGAAACAAACCCAAGAAAAGTAGAAAAGTTACTTACTTACTTTGAAAGTTAAACTACATACTTTTATTTCAGTACTAACATAAGACTGATTTTAATTAAACTTCCAATTTTATGTACATTTGTATTTTTTCATTTAATTAGTTCGACTTTACTCAATTTCTCAGTCACTTATGGTGTATTTTTTTTTACAGATATATTTTATTTTGGTCTAATTCTATTTAATTAAACAAATTGTTATCATGAAACTCCTCTATTCAGATGTCCAAAACAAACTTTTGCTTCGATGAACTTGGAGCATTTTTACGCTAGCCCAAATTCTTTTATGAGACTGAACGACCCAAAAATCTTTGGATCTTTCAAAACAAGTTCAAGAGCTTCTATAAGATCTTCAACAATGTGCTTTAATATTTGGAAAATACTTTGAAATGAAGGTCAAGAATTATTATTACCAAAAAATATTCGAGAAGACTCATCCTTTGCCGAAAGTGGAATCTGAAGTACTTCGTTAGAATTCCTTACATCTTATTCAGACTGGAGAAAGTCGGGAACTTTTAGAGTCTACTGAATTTCAAACAGATAGTTCCTTTTACGATGAGGTCAAAATATATTTTAATATGAATCTTTAGATGGTTACTAAGCGTTACTTACTGTGGTTAAATATTGGTTTTCAGCTGCATCTTTTTAGACTGACAGTCCCTTATTGGGGAAAAGACTAAGCCGATGATGTATGGGTGTTGTTACAAGAGAACAAAAGTATACAGTCGTCACGAAGCGCGAAGTCGTCAACCAAGTATTTTATACATCAAACGGTGTCTTTTTACAAAAATTATTGCTGGGAAATGAATTTTGTTTTTGGGGTAAAAATCATGTTTTGTGATAGAAATCAATGTGACGCACTTAAAACATTGTGCTGATGGATGAATTGAATAGTACGGGGGTCGTTGAGGTGTTTGAAGTAAGAATCTGATAATAAAAAACTTGTCTTTGACCCCCAATATCTCCGTAACTAGACGGTTCCCAATTATGGTCTAGAACAAAAAAACGATCACAATGACGGGAAGAACAAGTGCCTTTCGGCTTCATTAAGAGGTGTTTTACACCCTTTACAGACAAATAATTGGATAATGATTCTGCAAACCGATCTCTATAATACTAAAACAGTCTTTCCTTGTTAATATCATTGTTTTTGATTAAATTTACAGTTTGACATCAGCCTCAGTTATAAGTATTCATTGGTATTTATTACAAATTAACAATTATATAAAAAATACAAATGATAATAATACTTATTTATCAATTTCTTTCACACCAAAACAAACTACAGTGCATACTACCCACATGTTTTAGTTCATTATGCTCTCCAGACAAAACCAGTATACGTTGATCACATAACACTATTACTATGTAGAGAGAAATTCCAGCTGCCTTTTCAGTCGCCGACTAGGAGTTCTTCAAAAAACTTATATCATTAATATTCTGTGGGCGTGTTCTCTCTCTTTGCACAGACACCAATTCTCAAAATTGGATTGTGACACACATAATTCTGTCTTTTATTTTATATGACACAACTTTAATATTTTTTTTATGTTGGCTTGGAATGGGACGTAATAAATATAAACAAGGACAGAGAGAATGCGAGAAAAAGTTATTTTTGGATTGAAATCATGGGACGGTGTTGACAGAGATTGATGTGGTTTTGATGTCAATGTGATTTTGCTTTGATATCGAATTGTTTTGGATTTTCTAAATTGAGACATGTGCTACCGTAGGAACATTCATACTTAAAGTAGGCTATTTAGTAAGTGTAACTGGGCAAAACGATTATGTAAAAGAATACTGGGGTTTGGGACATAAATTGAAAAATGGATTTAAGGCGATCACATGAGCTAAACGCGAGTTTTATAATTACTAAAAGTATATGATTCACTGCTATTAACAAGACCAGAAAAACATATGAAATTCTTCAGGATATATGCTAGCATGATACTGTTTTGAAAACATAATACAATTAATTTGGCTCTATAAAAAGAAATCACGAACTTATCACTAAAAATATCTTTCAAACAATAAAAAAAATACTAATATGCTTGCGATCATTCTGATTTTTTGGCAAATCATTTTATAAGCAATATATTAGCATGATACTGTTTCAGTTTTTTTAATCCAATCAATAGTTTTTTTGTAAATCGATCGAAACCACTCATTTCGCGTTATTTGGCCCGCAATGGCTGACGTAACAACCACTTTGTAGTGCAAGCTGATTAGAACTTTATTCTAACCGCATTTCAAACGAAGTTTGAACCACCACAAATAGAGTTGCTAATTTAGCTCGTCTAAGCGCCTTAAGAAAACAATGAAAAAATAGGAAAATTGTTTAAACGAAAAAAGACTCATAAGAGTTAATAAAACTACTCAAACAATATAAGTTTTTAAACTACTATGGTCACAAATGGTGGCAATAATGATCTGGTTGTTCATGGACTTGCAACATGGTGCTTTCTAAAGCGCCAAAATATCAGGAACTCAAAACAAATAGTAAGTACACCTGGTAAATGTTCCGTTTTCAATGTTGATAATAAAACTCGAGCAACAGTTCCACCGCTACAAATGATAGCAATAATCCCATATCTATTACGAACCATTAAATAAATACCCGCACCCATCAACTAACATTATTCCAACCACATCGTCTGCTCCAGACAAAATTAAGCGAACATTTTCCTTGACTGTTCTTACTCCAACTTAATTCACGTTTCCTTGAACTATTCCAGCTTTGATGACAGACTCTATTTCATACAAGGGTATGGTATTAAAACGAGCTATGACAAATTTGTCATCTCAGACTGTTTCCTCGCTCATTTCACTGGGATTATAAAAGCATCTTGCAAGCTAAGTGGCGGTCGTTGAAAACTCTCGGCATAATAAATGAGAACGAAACATGGTTTTTGTGTAAAAATATTCTACAATGCAGGAAAAGACTTCTAAGTGAGTGTAAGGGAAATGGACGAGGTGTCTCTGAAATGTGTATTTTGTTTCCAAGTTTTGTGGGGATAGTGTGAATGAAGGGTTGGCTTGCAAAATTATATGAAATAGTAACACAATATTCTTCTGAAGTATTTGGCTCGTTTTCAACTTTGCATAGGACTATTCAGTCGTCAGATGAATAACGTTGCCTGCTTTTAGTTCTGACATGTACCTGCTTATGTAAGGAAAATACACTGGCAGAACTATAAGGAAAAACTCCTTGGCTGAATAGTAATCTATACTAATATTATAAAGCTGAAGAGTTTGTTTGTTTGTTTTGTTGAACGCGCTAATCTCAGGAACTACTGGTTCGAATTGAAAAAATCTTTTTGTGTTGGATAGTTCATTTATCGAGAAAGGCTATAGGCTAAATATCATCACGCTATAACTATTAGGAGCGGAGCAGGGATGAAAAATGTTGCAAAAACGGGTACGTTTTTTCCTTTCGTTTTTCTCTCTAATGTGACGCAGACGAAGTTGCGTGGCGTCAGCTAGTTTATTTATATAATGCACAACCAATTTTACATGCTAATCTTAAAAACTAGTGAGTAGTCGTTTGTCTGATTATTTACAAAGATTTTATTAAAACGTGTAAATTCGGTAGACTGCGGGAATAAACCATTATATCTACGTCACTTATCTATGAAATTATTACTCTCCTAATAATCAAGGGCTTGATTCAGAAAGCGGTACTCCTTGACACGGCTCGTATTGTTAGGAGGTTCTTCTCTCTAGAGCCCTGACCGCCGGTAGCTTGGACCCTGTTCCCGATACCGGTGAGCTACAATATTTTTTTTATGTTTTTTATATATTTTCTTAAGTTAATATTTAAAAATTTAAAAAGTTTGTAAAAATTTGAATAAAGGAATAATAATATTACTTATGTTACGATGCCGTGCTTGAACTGAGACACTTATAACTTCGTCATTACTGTTACAATTTCTCATTAAAAATGTTCTGTTCCTGATTCTCATTCACTCCAGCCACACATTCACAAACATGCTTACAAAGAAAATCTCAGTACAATAGTGTCATGCATTGTATCACAGCATTGCTCCAGTTCTCAGTACCGATACCTTTCATTTGTTCCATGCTTGAGCGCACTACAGTTGAATCAGCATTCATGATATTGTCAGTTCCAGTGGTATTGGCGACAAAAGTCGTGTAGGATAATATCTTTGTTTAAAAAAGATCCGTTATTATTGTCGCAGGTTTTCATTTGTTTTTTTTTTGTACAATTGGAGTGTCCCATCCGATTCAGTTCTCCATTTTTATGCTATTGATATTATGATTTTTTAAGGTATATTTTTTATATTAAGTACTTACAATTTATACAGGATGTATTTCACCTCATCACAAAGCCGTTAACCAAGCATTATGTATATCAAACTAAGTAACCAAAAAATATTGCTGGGAAACAACTTTTTCTTTTGAGGTTATAAATCATGTTTTGTGGTATAACTCAATGTAACACACTCAAAACATTGTGCGGATGGATAGATTGAATAGTACGGGGGTCGTCAAGATATTTGAAGTAAAAATCATGCGATAAAAAGTGGTATTCAAAAAAAACTTGTCAAAATCTTGCAACTTTGACCCCCAATATCTCCGTAACTTGAAGGTTCCCAGGTACCTATAGTGTAGAACAAAAAAATGATCAGAATGACGAGGAGAACAAGTGCCTTTGGTATTCCTTAAGAGGTGTTTTACACCCTACATTTAACTATGATTTTGTGAAATATTGTTTTCATAAATGTTTTTCACCTCCGCTATACACCGTATGCTGGCTGTGAAATTAGCATAGACAGAGAATAATTAATTAATCGTGTCATCGTAGTCGCTTGGGATACGACGGAATCTACGTTTGAAGACTTGATGTGAATAGATACAAGGTTAATCCTAGTTCAAGGTTGTATTCTACTAAAATAAATTGTAAACTATTTTATTTTAAGCCTTACCCGACTTAGACTCGGGGCTCGTGGTTCAATAATATCCCAAAAATGATTGTAATTGTTGTTGTTGTTGGAATGGTTGTTGATTGTGGTTGATTGTGGTTGTTGTTGTTGTGTTGTTGTTGTACCCCAGATGATGTCATTATTAGCAAACATAAATTTTTAAAACAGTTTCTTTTCGCATTTGTTTTCAACTTGATTATATAGCACATATTGACACATATAGATGTGTTAGCATGATGAACGGGCTTTATAAATATTATAGAACTCATCTCTACAATAATATAGAACCACAAAACTTGACTATCTTAATGTTGATAAAATTGTTTAATATATAAAACGCGGAATGTAAAAACCCTGTACCACGCTGTGACACGGCATTTTCGTAAAACGTTACAAAATATATTAAAAAGGTTTAGTAATAAAAAATCTTTTGCAATCGACTGCGAGACGTACGACGAGATTGGAAAATTATTGAGCAAACGCTCCGAAACAAATGGAATTGTTTTTAAATTAATTTGCAAAGTTTGAAACATTCAATTTGCCTATAAATGAAAAGGTGAAACAGGCAGCCGAATACATAGGTATGTGGACTCTTTTTTGTTAGAAAAATTGGTCCTTTTTCCTCACCTAAAATATGTAAGCTCCATGAGTTTTGAGAATAATGAAAAAAAAATGTATTGACGATTAATACGTGCGCGATTATAAATATGCGTGCCATAATTTGCCTCGTAGGTCAAGTGGTCGCAATCACGACTGTTATAGAATGATTCTATTTGATGGGCAAGCGGACTGTATCTATAGGGAAAGGTAGATGGGACTCACCGAAGCTCGCTGAAGAGGGCCGGCTGGCTCCGCTTACCTGATGATTTTATGATGTGGGGCGCCCCAATTCTTGTGTCTTGAAGTTTTGTGATGATAGGTTGATGGCACACACAATTATTGTCTTTGTACCACTTGGTTGCAGTATTTCACGATAGTTTTACGGAGTCAATACGTTCAGTGGTGAGGTAGGTATGGCGGGGAACCCCGGTATGAGTGTAAAAAACGATAGGTGGCGCTGTGTGCGCAGGAAATGGTGAGATTGGAAAGGGCGGGAATTCAAATTAGGCTTTATGGTGCTTTAACAACGACTGAGCATGAGGTCCGATGTTTGATTCCCATGTCGGGCAATTATTCCAACAGCAATTTCTTAGTAGCAGCAATGGTTTGGTTTGTGCCCGGTTAATGGCAAGCTCGCCCACTTTACATGGTAAAATGTGGGTGTTTTATTACATACACCTCTGCCGGACTCCTTGGGGGATTACTGGCATGACGTCATGTTGTGTCATGTTAATACTAGCTGACCCGCGCAACTTCGTCTGCGTCACATAAGAGAGAAAAACGAAAGGAAAAAAAATCCCCGTTTTTGTAACATTTTTCATTCCTGCTCCGCTCCTTATAATTGTAGCGTGATGTTATAAAGCCTAAAGCCTTCCTCGATAAATGGACTATCCAAAACAAATTTTTCAAAAGAATTTTTCAATTCGATCAGTACTTCCTGAGATTAGCGCGTTCAACCAAACAAACAAACAAACTCTTCTGCTTTTTATAATATTAGGATAGATGTGCCAAAGACAATCGGAATTGTTTCCTTGTGGTATTCTACAGGATGTAAACCACCACATCACAAAGCCGTTAATCAAGCATTCTGTACATCAAACTAAGTAACTTTATGCAAAAATATTGCTGGGAAACAACTTTTTTTTTGAGGTTATAAATCATGTTTTGTGGTAGAACTCAATGTAACGCACTTAAAACATTGTGCTGATGGATGGATTGAATATACGGGGGTCGTGGAGGTGTGACATCCTTTATTTAGGTAAAATTATTATAAAATCAAATTCACATTTATCAGAAATTCAGCAATACAGCTCAAACTCAACAATATCTCTACTAGAACTAAACCAGTTTCGTAAATATTATGAATCAGCTTTCTAATTAATCAAAATCTATTTGAGTGATTGCCACCTAATTTCCTTTCATTCACAAATTACCAACAGACTTCACGCCAATAAAACTCGCAATTTAAATGACAAGCAGTCAATTTTTGCAATCACATTAAAGTTCAATGGGACGTCTCCGAATTTTCAATTTAAAATGAATGCTTTATAATTTCGCCTTTATTTTATTGAAATTCAAAGTAAACACGACTGAACTCGGAAAACATTGAAATTTCCAATTAACTGCAATGATGAAAGCAATTTTTCGGATTAAAAGAATAATCATTGAGTTTTAATTTTCAGTAATAAATATTGATCAAATGATTACTCAATAAACGCTCAGTAATGAATTTTCCTTTTTTTCGGTGGGAATAGCTATAGTTGCAGCCAGATAATATGACAACAGTTGTCATTAACCCACCCACATTTATTCAAGTCACACACACACATTTTTTACACACACATACACACAACCATCACACACACACATTTATTCGGTTCACTTTTTTTCATTTCTTCTTAACTTTGAAAGCCAAAAATAACCCTGTTCAAGTCTTAAATTGTTATCTATCGTGATCTTCATATGTTTTCTAATGAAAAGGAATAATGGTAATAATGGTGATAATGGTTTTTTTTTTTGGTTCGCACGAAGATGGATTAGGGAAAGGCAATGACCGCCTTTCTTCATCTAAACTGTCAAAAACTGTCCGACTTTCTTAGGTAAAGACTTGACAATGCAGGATAAATAAGGTAAACTGAACGATCAGATAGGTATTCGCTCCATGAAAAATAGTGGTATTCAGCTGCATCTGCTTTGACTGGTAGCCGGGCCCAACATTTTTGGGAAAAGGCTGTGCAGATGATGATGATAAATTTCGTTCGTCGTGATTTAGTTATCACTAACTATAGCATGCTAGTGTTTCCTCTGAACTGTGCTCTGTTTGATTTGCCTGTCAGAATCAAATATTTTCTACGAAGAGCTATTATAGGGATGATGACTGACCAAAAAATAAATGATTCTGTTTAGTTCGTCATTTATATTATCGAACATTTTATTGGATGTGTTTTTTTGTTTTAGCAAATTAATAAAAAATCACGAAGATAGAACGCATCAAAGATCCCCTTCCCATGATTTTTGATGCGTTTTATCTTCGTGATTTTTAGTCGTCAGAAAGTGACATTCTGGTAATAATTGTACAGAAACGTGACGTCACACGAGTTTTCGACACACTGTATGATCTTAATTTTGTTTTTGTACTAGAAGAAGAAAAATGTGTCCAATCGTTTTTGGATCTGTCGGACTTATTAGTTTTTTTGTGTCTTCTACCCTATTTCATTAGAGTTTAGGCACAAATGTATATAGCACTAGTGCTATAAATATTTACACACATTTTACTGGGGAAGATCCATCTGTCACCATGGAAAATTCTCAATTAGGGTTTATTAGTGATAGGGTCTTGTTGTCTGAGGATGGCACGGGTGTCTCCGGCCTCACTCCAAATTTTAATATGAATTTAAACTAGTAAGTGAGACAACAGAAGGTACCATTAACAATATTTTTGTTAATCCTACCAACAGCAAGGTATCTTCTTGCACTCCATTAGTTAGTCAAAAAGGGCCTCAGCAGAACACCTTAAAATTATTCCACCAAAATGTCCAAGGCATTTCTTCCAAATTATTAGAAATTGAATTGTTTTTAGAAAATAGTAAGTTTGACATTATTTGTTTTACTGAACATTGGCTAAAGGATTACCAAATGCTTATTAATTATGAAAACTATATGGTGGGTAGCTGCTTTAACCGTAAAACTATGCTTCGTGGAGGTTCCCTAATATTAATAAAAAATAGTTTTAAATATAAGCAACGTAATGACATAGTAGGTCTCTCGGTTGAACATTGTGTCGAACTGTCCTGTGTTGAGCTAGATAAGCATATAATTGTGTGTGTGTACAGACCCCCAAACTATCAAAACTTTTCCATATTTGAATCTATAATGGAAGATGTCCTGGCAAAACTTGCAGCCAGTAATAAATATAAAATAATTTGTGGTGATTTCAATATCAATATTTTAGAAGAAAATTCAAATAGCAGTCGGTTATTCGGTTTAAAGAAATTTATTTCTCATAAGAACATACAGTCCGCTTATAATGAGATACAAAGTAATATTAGTATGATTATACAGTACAATACGATTTTCTCCGGAGTATTAGAAGTTACAATGTACATACATATTCCTTCAGCTTATTTTTAAATATGTTCACGTTGTTGCACTCTTTAATATCGTCCGGTAATCCATTGAACAGGTTAACTCCTTCAAACAATATGGTCTTTCTACCGTAATTAGTGCGTACGCTGATGACTTCAAGTTTGTTTTTATATCTGTTCCTCAGGTTATGTGACATTGTTTTTTTCTTTAGTTGTATGTTAGTTTGTATTGAGTTTGAAGTTATGTTTTTAATAAGAATGCAGGTGTAGTAAATGTATAGCTGTCTAATATTTAATAATTTAGTTTTTTCATAAATGGTTTTTGTTGGAGTTAGATAATTATAATGAAACAAAGCTTTGATTATTTTATTTTGAACTCTTTGAAGTGAATTTAAGTTAGTTACTGCTGCGGAACCCCATATCTCAATTAAATATTCTAAATGCGATTTGACTAACGAGTTATAAATCAAAGTACGTACTTTATTGGGTATACAGTTTGCTACTTTCCGTAATGCTCCCAATAACGACGTTAATTTACTTCTGATATGGTCGATGTGTAATTTCCAAGTTAGTTTTTCGTCTACCCTCAATCCCAGATATTTTTCGTTGGTTGATCGTTTTATTGTTTCGTTATTTATTTTAAGTGGCGAGAAATCCGGTATCCGCTTGTTTTTGGTGGTAAAAATCATGAATGAGGTTTTCGAAGTATTAATTGTAAGAAGGTTGTACTTGAACCACTCGCTTAATAGATCAAGGTCATGTTGAGCGTCCTTTATAATATTATGAATTGATTTGTCAAAGTAAAAGAGACAGGTGTCGTCTGCATATAGTGTTAGGTGTCCCGTTAAGCCTATTTTATTGATGTTGTTTATATAAATCAGGAAAAGTAACGGACTGATAATTGAACCTTGGGGACAGCCATATGAGATAGTTTGGAACGTGCTAGTGTGATTATCTCCTATTTTAACAACTTGACGCCTATTCTCCAAATACGACTTGAACATTTTATGTGCCGTATCTGTAACACCTATGTTATCTAGCTTCTGAAGCAGTTTTTGATGACTCACGGTATCGAACGCTTTTTTTAAATCAATGAAAATTCCTAAAGCATAACTTTTTTGATCTATGTAAGTTTTAATTTTGGTTACTAGATCCGTTGCAGCAGAGAGAGTACTTGATTTTGGGCGAAAGCCATATTGTTCGTTTATTAGAAATTTTTTGTGTGTCAAATAGTTATTTAGGCGGCTATATAATACGCGTTCGAATATTTTGGACATTACAGGTAACACTGACACTGGTCTGTAGTTGCTTGGGTCAGTTCTCTTTCCAGATTTGTAAATAGGACTGACCCTAGCCACTTTGAGGGTGTCGGGAAAAGTACCTTGTAGTAAACAGGCATTTATGCAGTTAGTCAACTGCTCAATGATTATATTTTTCAAACATTTTATCGCCTTAGTACTAATACCGTCTAGACCAGTGCTAGTGTTACTATCGAGGTCGTCTATGATTCTACTTATTTCTTCCGTGGTGCAAGGCGTTAGTTCGTTTAGTGTTATGTCATGTGTATAGGTGTGATCGTACATTAATGTGTTGCCCGTATTTGTGTGGTATATGTCTGGTATTTCTTTTGCTAAGTCTGCGCCTATAGATGAGAAAAAAGAATTGAACAAGTCACATATTGAGTTACCTTCTGTTAGAAGTCCAGCGTTTGACATTAGTTTAGGAGGAGCAGCGTTGTCTTTAATTTTATTCAATCCTAAGTTATTAATCAGTTCCCACATTTTTTTTGGTTGATTGTTGCAGCTTTGAAATAAATCGTAGTAATAGGTCTTCTTATTCGTGTTTGTTAGCATCTTCACTTTCTGCTGTTCTTTCTGGAACTTTTTCCGTAAACAGTCATTATCTGGGTCTGCTTTAGTTTGTTGCCATAAACTATTTCGTAGATTGATTGCGTTTATAATGTTCTGATTAATCCAGTCTTGTTGGGGGGGATTAAGAATTTTGATCTTATCTATTTTGTTCTTGTCTATCTGTTCTGAGATAAATGTCTCTAGTTGGTTGTAGTCGTGGTCGTCATTTCTGTATTTTGCTGTTAATGTGTTGTTGTACAGATTTTCGTAATTCAGTGCCTTATAATGTTTCTTTTTGTTTTGTTGAGGAGACAGACTTCCTATTTCTAGATAAATCTGCTTATGGTCAGAAAGACTTGATTCAATTATCGATAAGCTGAGAGAATGGTTGTTTACATTAGTACATACATGGTCCAGTATAGTGTTTGTTGTGGCCGTGTCACGTGTGCTGTGAGATTTGTTGATTTTATTTATTATTCTATAGCCGGCTTCTTGGACTCCATGTTGGTATTTTGATACATTACTGTTTGCATTTAATAAGTCTATATTGAAATCTCCAAAAACTATTGATCGTTTTCGTCGCTCCAATTGGGATGAGTATATTTCTAAAAAGTTGCTAACGTTGGTATCTCCCGGTTTATAAATCGCTCCAATATTTAATGATAGTTTGTTTATATGTATCCATAAGTAGTGGTTTCCGTTCTCACATAATTCTTCAGTTATATCATATTTAATACTATCGTGCACATAGATGGAAACTCCTCCGCCTTTACAATTCTGTCTATAGTTGTAGATATGATTATAGCTAGGTAGTTGGTATAGTTTCGCATCAGACTCTGAGTTAATCCACGTCTCGGTGAAAATCAATAGGTGAGTAGTCATTCTTATGGCCTTTAGGATGCATTTTATTTCATCGAACTTTCCAGGCTTGCGAATACTGCGTAAGTTCGCATAGAGAAATCTTAACGTTATTAAATCTTTTTAAGTCATTTGACTTGACTAACGTGTTTATTGAACCCACTAGAATCACAACTTCTTCTGCTACTTGTATAGATAATGTTTTCTGCGATTGTGATTACTTAGATAAAGCCATAATAAATTGTTTGCCGTCTGACCATAGCGGACAAACTGTAACTTTTAGGTGTAAAACTCCAATGCAAAAAGTTCAGATTAAATTTAGACCTATAACTTCTTGCAAATTAAAGAGGTATAATACTTCCCTACAGAACAAGTTAAGTGTAATGAGCCAAGAGGATATTAATATAAATCAATTGTATGATCGTTTCTTTTCATTAGTTCACACGGAATTCAACAAAACTTTTGAAAAGAAGACAAAGAGTATTTGCCCTAAGTTTATATTTAGTGATTGGGCAACTAGAGGTATCAGAAAAAGTAGGGAAAGGCTATTTGAGCTTTACAGCCTTAAGCCTTTTATAAACACTGAAACTTTTAGCAAGTATGTTGCTACGTATTCAAAGATTTTTAGAAATACTTGCAAGGTTGCTAAAGCCCTGCACATTAGCAACAAGATCAAAACAGCGGAAAATAAAATAAAGACCGTTTGGAAAGTTATAAATAACGAGACCAACAGAAAGAAAATACGTAATAATACTTTTACATTAGATACAGCATGTGGTCTTAAAAGCTCTAATCAGGAAGTAGCTCAAGAATTTGTTAATTTTTTTACCGAAATACCAATAAAAACTACGGAGGCTCTTAATTCCTCACCTGAAGCCTCAATTGGCTTATTAAGGGCGAATGTGTCTGGCTGCCTGGCTGAATTTAAATTTAAACACATTAACCCCATGACAGTTATTAAAGCTTTCCGGCAAATTAAAATCAAACTGACTGAAGATTTATGGGGAATGTCAATCAAAGTTTGTACATCTATACTTGAGACCATAGCCCCGTACTTAGCTTTAATTTTTAATTTATGTGTAGACCAAGGAGTTTTCCCTGATTTAATGAAATACAGTAAAGTCATACCTCTTTTCAAATCCGGGGACAGTAAAGATGCCAATAATTATAGACCTGTATCTGTGTTACCAGTTTTTAGCAAGGTTTTTGAAAAAGTAATGCTTAATCAAATGCTCTATCATTTTAACACCAACAGAATCTTCCATGATCAACAGTATGGTTTCACCAAGGGACGTTGTACAACTGACGCCGGTGTAACCCTATTAAAGCACATATTTGCTGCGTGGGAAGAGTCCCAAGACGCATTAGGAATTTTCTGTGACCTCTCCAAAGCTTTCGATTGCGTAAATCACGACACATTGCTTTTGAAACTGGAGCATTACGGACTGGGTAAACTTGCACTTAGCCTGCTAAAATCTTATTTGAGCGATAGAAAACAACATGTTCAAATAAACGATGTTAATTCACAGGGTTTGTATGTAAAAATGGGGGTTCCGCAAGGCTCAATATTGGGTCCTTTCCTTTTTCTAGTCTATATAAATGATCTACCCTATTTGTTGAAACACCAATCTCAAAATATGGTGTTGTTTGCTGATGACACTTCTTTAATTTTTAAGATAAATAGACGGGCCAACAATCTAGATGACGTGAATGATGCCCTACTTCAGGTCCAAAATTGGTTCACAGCAAACAATTTGGTATTAAATGAAAAAAAAACTAAATGCATAAGATTTTCATTACCGAATGTTAAAAGTAGTGATTGTGAGATAATATTGAATAAAGAGAAACTCGAATTCGTAGATAAAACGGTTTTCCTGGGGCTTACGCTTGATTCAAGGCTACAATGGGGTTCTCATTTAACATCTCTTGCGGGGCGCTTAAGTTCAGCAGCATATGCCATTAGAAAAATCCGTCAATTCACTGATGTGGATACCGCTAGACTGGTCTATTTTAGTTACTTCCATAGTATAATGTCTTACGGTATTTTGCTATGGGGACGGGCTTCTGATATTGAGTCTATATTTATTCTGCAGAAAAGAGCCATCAGAGCCATATACAATCTTCGTAGGCGCGATTCTCTAAGGGAACTATTTAAGGATATTGGCATCATGACGGTTCATTGCCAATACATCTACGAAAACATAATGTACGTCAGAAAAAATCTGCATCTTTTCGGTAAAAGAGGCGACAGACACAATTACAGTACTAGAAATAGGGACCAACTAGTTCAGCCAGGCTTTAGACTCGCTAAAGTAGACTCATCTTTCATGGGGTACTGTTTGAGATGCTATAATAAAATTCCACAAAGTATTCTTGAACTGAATGAGACGAAATTTAAAACATGTATTAAACGCACATTATGTAAGCAAGCATATTACAAGTTGAGCGATTATATCGCTGATAAAAATGCTTGGCTCAATGCTGGTCCTGCTCCACAAGGACAGGGGCGCAAAACTTGATAGCATTAAATGGTATTGTTGGAGCTGCTGAAGATTGTACAACTATCTTTGCATTGTATAGATTCAATGTTAGTATTATATAATAGCATAGCCCATATTGTGTGAGTACTATGTACTAGAAAGCTATCATTCACTGGAAACCTACTTTAGTTTTTGACTTGAATGTGCCCTGGCGGTTGAGAGTATGTCATGCTCACTCAAATGTCTCGCTGATGGTGGCGCGTGTGTCGGATCATTTAGCTCCCTTCAAAGTGGTTGAGCTGAATGGTGCTGATCCATGCGTCATGTTCGTGAACGGGTGCTGTCAGGTGTGACTGGTCATCTCTTAGTTGCCATGGCTTATTTGAATGAATTATTTTGTTTTTACTATGGACACTTTTAACATGCACATCTTGCTACATTGTTCTCACATAATCTACCATCTCAAAATGAATTATGTAACCAAGATTTTGTAACAATATTTTGATTTAAAAGAGTGTCCATGGAGTTTCTTGCCCGTTCTTCTCCATAGAGATCTACGCTAGGGAATGGGCAACTACAGTACTTTCACAGTTTTTATGTCTTGTGACTGGGACTGTAGCTACTATAAATGTTCATCTTTGTTTCGACAATTCAAAAGTGCCTGTTATTGGCCTACTTGAAATAAATGCTTTGATTTTGATTGATTTTGATTTTGTTTACCGATACCACACTAGCTCATTTTTTTCTTTGATGGGTATACCAACAGCTAGATTCTTTTATTTTTTTTTCGGATGTCAAATGACTTCTCCCACTCTGGGGGGAGCGGGAAGGAGTGTCAGACTTTTACTGACTAAATCCACCGTATCTTTCAAAAAGTCCCTCAACCACCGCTAGATTCCTACATTTAAATTGAGATAATGGCAAGAGGATGAATATTTGCTTAATAACCATCCGTTTACGAGGACCTCGAAACCAGACATAAATATCAACTCACCAAGCCTGTTAATGTACTCAAACTTACATTCGGTCTGCCAAAGTTCAGCAAACACGTAAGACTAACACTGGAATAGATTCGTCTAGACCGTTAAATAACTATGAATTGCTCGAAATTACTGTTTGAAGGATGGCTAACGAGGGGGAACCAATTCTGTAAAACGAGCCTTTCATGTCGATCCCGCGGTGTGACGAAAATTGAAGCAGTGTATATGTCACCGTAAAATTGTCAAATACGTTATATTGTAATATCTCTATCGATATTGTAAAGTCTCGAATTATTGTCAAATGAACATACTGCTTACAACAAAACGCATTATTTTTCGTGAAATGCATGCGATGGTAGTCAACTTACGCGGTGTGGAGGGAAGGAGGGGTCCCCCTTGCCCAGTGGCACAACTCTCATGAAAAGATAATGCACCATTCCTGAGAAATACCGATTAATATAACATAACCTTAAAACACTTTATATTCCCCCTAAAAAAGCGTAGTCGACGGAGCCCCGCTTCGCGGGGCCCCTATTTCCGAGTGCAGTGTTAAAAGGAACCTAACTAACCTAACGGGGGGGTGCCCCAAGTCCCGATTATGGGGGCAGAGATACTTCCGTATGTTCAGTTGACAATAATTCGAGACATTACAATATCGCGAGAAAAAACACGTTATATTGTAATTTAACGTGTTTGACAATTTTACGGTGACATATATAAAATAAATGAGTGAAATTAAGAAGACTCTTAACCCACTTTTAGTAAACCTAGAGAGTACAGTTTTCTCAGTTGCGTTTTACAACTTGTACCGTAATAATAGCAGCTGGCAACGTCGTTTTTCTTCTAACCCTCAAAATGAGCACTTGACATCAAATATGAAGGAAAGTAGGGTGGGTCGACTCTATTCCTCAAAAGAACATCGCTTTCAGAGGTAGGTACTGAAATTCAGAAAGATGGGCGAATTCTATTTTACCTCGTTATTTTTTAGGAACGTTCCCAAAATTGGTTTCGACAAAGCTCTTGAGGGTTTTAGGCGTTGACAAAAAACACGTTTTCTTGTTAAAATTTGGGGAATTTTGTAGGTACGTATTTTGTTCGCGGAAGTGACGACTATTTCTTTTTATTTAATCATTGTTAGACCTACGTTGTTTCCTGGAACCACTCTCGTTATTTTTGTAATTGATTTTGAACATCGGATTAGGTAAGAGAGTTTTTTGATGATTACGTACAGCTTGGAATCCCTAAAGGGGTGTATTTAGATGGAGGCGTACCTAATGACCCCTCTTTTCGTCAATTACGTTCCCAGAATTTTGTGTCCAGTAAAGTTACAAAGATTCTTTACATTATTTAAGGATTTTTAAAAATACGAATCTGTATAGTATATAAAATTTCCTTTTCTGTCCAAGCGGTCTTCCTTTGGAATGCGCTCCCTCAGAGTATCAGGACGTTGACTAGTCGTTTCACTTTCAAAATGAAGGCTCGAGAGCTTATTCGCAAGGAGTTGGCAGATTCGTCTCAAAACTAGGTTATTGTCATTTTTCTTATCTCTCTTAACTTTATATATTTTGCTATATGTATGTATGTATGTATTTATTTTATTCTTATATATTTGAGTTGTAAATAATTTCTAGTCTTTTTTTCCATAATTGCACCTACTGTGTATTATCTCTGCATCACCCTAAGGTAGACTGGTAGAAAATGCCTTAGGCATTAAGTCCGCCTTTGTACGGTTTTAATTGTGCATAAAGTTTTAATAAATAAATAAATATAGTCCGTCAGACTGATATACTATTATCGAAAAATATTGGAAACGTGTTTTTTGTTTTACCAAATAAATAAAAGTTTGTAATAATGAAACGCGTCAAAGAACGACGAGTGACTTGTGACGTCACTTTCTGCTAAAAGTGTACCGAACTGTGACGTTACACGAGTTTTTTTGTCCTTGTGTTTTGTTTACGTGAAAGAAGAAACATTCTGATCGTTCTGACGGACTGATTAGTTTTTGTTTAGTCGTCTAGTATATTAAATACTAGCTGTACCCGGCATGCGTTGCAATGCATTTTTTCCTACCTACCTACTACCTACCTACCTACCTGTCTACTTCTCACCGTTTAAACCTTCCCTGGACTACGACAAACATTTTAAAACCAAAATCAGCTCAATCGGCCCAGCCGTTCTCGAGTTTTAATCAGACTAACGAACAACAATTCATTTTTATTTATATAGATTTATACGAGGAGCCGAAAGGAGTATGTAAAAAAGTTTTAGATAAATCATAAATAAATAAATAAATATCGCTGGACATTAACACACAGCGCCACCTAGTGCCACACTAAGCAAAGCTTGTGTCGTGGACACTAGATAGTTGATATACTACATATATACTTTTTTGTTTGTAAATACATCATCAAATCATACATCCATGACTCGGAAACAAATGTCCATGCTCATCACACAAACATTTGCTCCTACCGGGATTCGAACCCAGGACCCTAAGAACGTAAGGCAGCGTCACTACCACTACGCCATTTGGGTGTTTATGAATGTACCTAAAGCCTTTCGCTCGTTCTAATTAAATTTCCTGATAGTGGGATAGTCCATTGACACAAAGATTTCCTTTCCTAATGAGAGTCCTATATTCAGACAATGTCTGTTCAGATATTCTATTGAAACACACTCAGGCTAGGAGATAAGGCTAGGTTAAGGGCAGTTACTCATGAGCTGTCAGTCGGACCATTAGCTAAACCATTTGTACATTAGGTTAGGTGCGTAGGGTAGAGAGAGGATAGAAATTGTTCTGTAGCTATGCTAGCAACTGGTAACTAAGCAAGTCAAAGGAAAATAAGGAATACCTTTAAGATAAATGAAGAGAAAAAGAGTTACTGACGACACAGTTAAATTACATTCTTATTGAAGAGGCATACATATAATAATTATCTCCAGCAGTGGACATATTCTCGGTGATTTAGAAATAACTGGAAGCTTTTTAAGAGGTCATTATGGTCATCTCTGCTCGCCTGACATTGCCTCTTACAAATTCCGAATCCGTGGCTACTACCGATAAATCCCTATAGAAAATCCCAATAACACTTTGTTCGACCTGGGAATTGACCCCAGGACCTCATTCTCAGCAGTCGCGCTTGCGACCACTAGAATAGAATAGAATAGAAGAATAGAATAATCATTTATTCGTTAATGCACAGCACAACACAATAGAGCAGCACATACATATACATTTATTTATTTATTTATTTATTTAAACTTCATGTGCAATAGTGGTACATAGGCGGACTTAATGCCACAAGGCATTCTCTACCAGTCAACCATTGGGTCAAATAAGACAGCATTGTGATAAAGTACAATAAAAATAAAAATAAACATGCCATTTTGCAAGAATAAAATCAAACACATAAATGGGTACCTACATACTAATACATAAATAAGCATATAAAATAAACTAATATATATTAAAATACATACAAATAGTCCGAAATACGAGAAACCTATAATTATTACAACTCTAATATAGGCTAGTTGGTAAACAATTTAGACAGACTTTAAATAAAACTACATACATACTACATACATTATAACAGCAGACAGCTTAATAATTAATTAAAACAGCTCGATTGCGCTGAGCATGCCCAATTGCCCATAACGAAAGGGTAACCAACACAGCATATACCACCATTGAGATAGTTGACGCGATGGTAGGCTGTAGGGGTTGAGTTGTTATAATTTACCTGTATTCTCATTAGTTGACGCAATGGTAGGCTGTAGGAGTTGAGTTGTTATATTTACCTGTATTCTCATTAGTTGCCGCAATGGTAAGCTGTAGGGGTTGAGTTGTTATATTTACCTGTATTCTCATTAGTGGATACCTAATCATCAGCATCATCATTTCAGCCACAAGACGTCCACTGCTAGACTACAGCCTACCCCAAGCGTCGCCACATTCAGCCGTCTCGCAACCAGCAGATCTCCGCAACCATTCTTTACCAAGTCATCGGTCCACCTAGTGGGAGGTTTTCCAACGTAACGTCTTCCGGTTCGCGGTCGCCACTTCAGAACTTTTCGGCTCCATCGGCCATCCGTTCTGCGAGTAAGGTGCCCTGCCCTACGCCGATAACCTTGGCTCGGTGTATACCTGCCCGTACCCAAAGAACAAAAACTGGTTTTAATGGTTCAAAGAAAATTTGTCCACGTGTTTCGTCTTTACAATAATTTATTTTCCAGACATGAAACGAGACTAGAATAATAATAGGTACCTATTACATGATAATTTAATGTAGGAGTAATGAAAAAAACATTTTGCGGTAGGTTGGTATATTAAACCTGCCAACATGATTGCTTCCAAAACTCTTCTGGAAAACTTTCTTTAACTAGAATTCTGGGAAACTAACCAATAGGTCTTCGTCTTAGAATAGACATACAAAATATAGGAATACTATCCGACACGCACCAGTTTTGCGGTGACCATTTTCATACAAACTTTCAACCCCTATTTTACCCAGCAGCGGATATATACCTTAAAGATACTACTCATATTTGTTTGCCCAGTGGTTTGGGCTAAGCGTTGACAGTTAGGAAACTAGATACTTAGATGTTGTGCTGAATTTAATTGTCCACTTAAATCCTTTTTATATGAAAAAGTAATAACAAAAAACGTACATAACTATGGATATTAAAAAAGGTGGCGAGATCACCTAGACACATATCTGATCACGAAGGCTAGTCTGGTAGAGGAGAAGAGTATTTGGAAAGAAATGGGGTACACCTTTGCCCAGCAGTGGAACATACGAGGCTATTTAAGAAGTAGGTAAACAACAGATCATACCTACATTACTAATTATTAAATAAACATATCAAGAACACAAAAGTAATAAGAAGTCTTCTTCGAACAAATAAATGTCATAACCCACTGCAGTGGTTATCGACACGCGAGATCAAGCGTCTCGCTCCAGTTATTCCAACCGCGTGTCAAGAAAGACCGTACGTCTTTAGAGATAGACGTCTGCATGAAACGTTATCCTTGTATTAGTGACGCCTCGTCGCGCGACTTTTACACGCTGAAGCGCGATCAAGCGGCAAATATAGTTTGTGTTGGAGCGACTGCAAGGGGAAACGCAGTGTTGAACTTTTTGTTTGTAAAAGAATAAGTTTTAAAATGTTGGTAATATCTTGTGCAGACCGCGGTGTTTTAGTTTGCAAAGTTTTATTTTTATTTATAAAAGAGTATAATATATTTTCACAAAGTATATTTCAGTTTAAAACCAGACATTTGCCATAGGAGTTAAGAGTGATTATAAATTCACAATCGCAGCGCTAATCTGGATAGTATTAACCCCTAAATTGCTAATTGCTTTAAATCGGCCATGATAATCAGTCGGATTATCATTGGGCGGTGTTATGACTATTCCAACAAATGAATAGGTATTGTCTAAACCTGGCGCCACATTATTTGATATACAGCAAAAAATCGAATTCTATTGTGTGTGTTTTTTTTTGTCGTAAATGCTGGCTGTTTAGATTTAAATTTTAATGATTGTCTAAAAATATAAAAAAGAAAACTGAATTCAACAAGTATCTATCTGTTAAGTCCTTTCAACTAAATTGTCATTTAAAGCTCAAACTCAATTAGAGAAGTGAACACGCATTTAGGGCACATTTATTGGACTCTCCTCTTAATGTGACGCCAAGCAATTATTTTGAAAACTAATTTACTAGTTTACTTGGGTCACATCAAATTGCTTGGTCTCAAATTTGGTCCCAGATTGGGTCAAACTCCAGTCAAATTTTTGCTTTACACGCAACTTGTGACCTTTAAAAACCCGAGATTGGGGTCTCTGCCCTGAAATGGCTCAAATTCTCTCCCATGGGTAATATGTTCCGGCGATATAAGCATTTTGGGGACGAAAAAATAAAAATATGTACATAACTTATTATCAGACTTTGTAATGCTTTGACAAAAAATGGTCTTTGTTTTCTGTATTTTACTTTTACAATCTAATGTGATTAGATTTTTGTCCAGTCAGCGGAAAATTGAAGCGATGAATACTTTCCAAAAAAAGGTGATGTAACGCCGATATATTTTTAGAATATCCTCTCACACTTCAAGTTCGGAAGACTTTTCCAATTTACCGTTTTTTTGTGGATATGCTAAGAAAAAATGTTTGCCAAACTGTCTCCTACCAAAAGGTCAATTTTCACATAAAGATGACTATCTAGTGTCCACAACACAAGCTTTGCTTAGTGTGGCACTAGGTGGCGCTGTGTGTTAATGTCCAGCGATATTAATGTTTTCAAGAAGTCCGTAGAAGAATGATAATAATGTTTGGCTTACAAGATTAATATATTGAAATTCATCATCGAACTGTCGTAGAAAACATTTAATTCGTGAAAATTTAAACCTACAGACACATCTCTCGGCTGATTGTTGGGGACCAAATTTGCCTGTATTTAGTGTATTCGAAGTTTTTACAGATACCGATGATTCACCGGCGGCGGTCTTTTCAAATATCAATGCTCTTTTGGGTTTAGTGTATCGGAATGATTTTCTAACAACTAAGTAAAAACAACGTTTCTGCGCAGCAGTATACTACTTAGCTAAGGTAATCGTAACTGTCGTTTTCAATATTTTGAGAAGGATTCTAGACCAAAGACATTGAAATTTACTTAAAGTACCGACAGATTCGCGCCAACACGTCAATGTCAACGCCCTAGGCCAGCTGCTATTCGAAAACTTTACCGAATTCATGTCGGCAGCAATTTTTTTTTTAAATAGTTTCGCTAGGCAACTGGAGCGTTCCCAAGTCCTCAACATACCATAAGTTTCTTATCCAGTCTAAATATCAATCGTCCCGTTGCACAGCCTTTAGTGCGTAGAGTCTAAAATAGAATCATGTCCGTGAAATGCACTCAAACGTGCTAGTTTGAGTGCATTTCACGGACATGGCTGTGCAACGGGACGATTGATATTTAGACTGTATAAGAAACTTATGCTGTTATTAGCAGATCTTTCTCAGTCGTAGAGAGTGGTACAGTCTTACCAAAGGGTATCGTATTACCCAGTACTAACTGGACTGTGGGGGTCAGGTAAGTAGTCGCTCCATGTAAAATATTATTCAGCTTTTGCTTCCGGTTAGACTACAAGCCGACCCCAACAGTTGTTAGGAAAAGGCTAGGCAGATGATGATGAAGAAACTTAGACAATACAAAGCATTTAGCATCGTTATCTCATTGTGTCAGTCACTCAGTGTTGCAGTAAGCATTTGGTTGGTGTCAATAACAGAATATAAATGTGTCATGTCACAATTGGAAATTACGTTATTTTATGTCAATACGCCATTGTGATTTTACTTTTTCTAATATGACTTAAATGGTTTACGTTTACGGCTTCGTTCGCTTTTTTTTTGTAAATTATACCACCGAGGTGGTCTAAATACAGCCTGTCTATTCGAGGATAATGTAACTTCCAATTACGGAGAGAATTTTTTTAATCTGATCAGTAATTATTCCGAAGATTACCCCTACAAATCAACTTAACCTCTTTATAATTTAAAAGTATAGCCTACCTAGCGTTTTCTCAACTATGTTGGGGTCGGCTTTCAGTCTACTAGATGCAGCTGAATACCAGTATTTTACATGAGACGACTGCCTATCTGACCTCCACAACCTAGTCAATGCTACTCAGCATTGACTAGTAATACGATACCAGTTGGTATGACTGGTTGTCAGACTTATTGGGCCACTGACGACCAGTAACGACAGCCAAATATGGACAAATGTCAGCCGGGACCAACAGTTTAACGTGCTTTCCGAGGCACGGAGGAAACTCGATATGTAAGGGTGGTCACCCATCCACAGACCAACCTAGGCAAGCACGGCTTAACCTTAAGAAGCTGTTGTTATTTACTCACGAGCTTTTCCATCATACAATTTAAAAGTGTAGATGTAACGTATAAATTCCCTTCTACAGTATCTTAAAACCCGTCGAATTTTACTAATATAGGATGAATTACGAACAGTACCTTCCATACAAAATAATCCCATTGTATCAAGCTCAGCGGTAATTATTTCACGCCTAGCTGTTGTTGGAAGCCAAGCCTATTCTTGGAAGCGCCTAAGGATACAATGATTTAGTGGCTGATCCGTACGCTATCTACGTAATTCCCAATAAATTTTAACTTAATATATGTTAGTCTAAGTAAATCTGTTCCGAGAGAATATTCAAGGTTCTTGACGCTAAAGTAATCGGGTTTTAGGCCATAAACGTCATATGTGAACGTTAAGAGTGAATGATGCCTTTGAGAATGTGTTAAGAGGATTTTTTTTTGTACCAGATTCTGCTTAAGCATGAATAAATTTATTTACCCTTCACCTGTAACATATTCTTGGAAATATTAAGGCCGGTGGTGGTTCAAACTTCGTTTGAAATACCGTTAGATTTAAGTTCTAATCAGCTTACACTAGAAAGTGTTTGTAACGTCAGTCTGTCACACCAAATAGTGCGAAATGAGTGGTTTCGATCGATTTAAGATTAGAACTTACCTATTTAATTATGGTTTTTTTTTTTTTTTTTTTTTTAAGGATGGGAAATCATCAAATGACCCCCCCCACTCTGGGCGGAGCGGGAGGGAGTGTCAGACTCTTACTGACTAAAAACCATCCATGTTCCTTCCTCGCCTTTTACGTTCCGGGGCCGCGGTATCTCTTTCGAACAGGCCCGCAACCCCGGCAATTATGGTTTAGCATTTGAAATGGAATGGGATATTTTGAATTACTTATAATTATCATTGTTAATGAAGGGACAAACTGCTTTTAAAGACAATTAAGAGGTTTGAGGTTTTTTTTGGTTGCATTAAAGTTTGTTAAATTATGTTTTGAGTTCCATCACTGTATGAAAAAAGGACTTGAAAATACCATATTAATATTTATTTGTCAAAATTTAAGAGATACACTGCTTTTAAAAACCGCCTTTTTAACTCTTTTCAAGAAGTCTCCGCCTTAATATTTCTCAGAAAATGTTAGAGGTAAGGGATAACATGTAAAATGTTTATTAGAACTAATGTACAAGCTTAAAATTCGCGGATATTAATAACCCAAAGGTTATACGATCCCGACCGGAAGAAACCACATCTATTTGTGTAGAACGCCAACTTTATATAAGTTCAACTTTACATAGTTTCAATAACCTGGAAGTTTTTTGACAAACTCGTGTAACAGTCTTACTCGAGTATCATAATACCCAGTACGTGGGTCTTCATGGTCAGATAGGCAGTTGCTCTAACAATGTTTTTGGTATTTAGTTGCATTTAGAAGCCGGGTCTAACTTAGTTTGGGAAAAGGCTTAGCAGATGATGATCTAAAACAATTACAAGACGAACTCAAGAGACCTACATTCTGATATTATTTTGTTTGTTTTGTTTTTTTTTCTCGATGGCATTTTAAGCCAATGGGCGTCATTAAAACTCTGACACCAAGTTAGGCACTAAACACACGGAACAACCACCGCAAAATTGTAAAACACGTTGGATTGTAATCTATCCAGAAAGATTGTAAGCTTTTGGAAGATTGTCAACCGAGCATACACAATTGCAATTTAACGCGTTATTTTTCGAACATACTTATAATTTAACGCATTAGGTTTTGGTAGATTATAAATGTATCGAAGTGGAACCGTAAAATTGTGAAATGTATGCGACGGAAGCATTTCTGCCTCCATAAACGGGACTTGAAGCATCCCAACCTTAGGCTAGTTAGGTTCCTTTAAACTATGTAACATATATATTGCATATGTCACCTAAACATAGTCCAAAACATAACTGTACACAGTCAGTCGTTAATATCTGTAACATTATACTGTTGCACCAATAACTCTGGAAGCACATTGCACTCCAGATTAATTGGAGAATTTATCAAACTCGTAGCCTGGCGATGCACCAACCGTTTAGTTTGATTTATTTGTTCGATTCCTGTGCGAATGAAAACAATTACGTCATGTTGTTGTTTGTCATCTGTCGAGGCCAACTATGGAATGTCATAATCACCACGTTTGATGGTGATTGGAAATCCAATCATCCAAAGTTTCGTTTATTTGAAATGTATGGAAAAGAGGATACGCTTAGAAAGTATGGGGATATTAAATAATAGAGAAGTATCAAATAATGCTGCCCCAGTCCCAAATAAATTGGTATAAGGGAAGAGGATGATGATGATGTGTGGGACTGAAAACAATCACAGTATCCTTTATTTGCCTTTAGTTGGCATTAAGCATTACACGAAATTGTCGTAAGATATGTTTTGAGCATTAGATACTGTGGATGGCATTTAAAGTAGACCAAAAAGACGACGAATGGACTGTGTAAAAGTTGACATGTAAAGAAAACAGATGATGGCCGATATGACCACTTCAAATGGCAGAGTAGAACAGGACATGTGTGATGATAACCCCGTATGAAGGTGAAAAGATAAACCGAAAATTTGCTCAGATACTCGATCCATGATGTTACCATTGCTGGGACACAAGACATCTCACTATAAGAAGTAGTAGGCAGTTTAGTGGGCAGTGAAACCGCACACACAGGCCGACTGTTATAAAAATTAAGGTTTGTGAGAATGGATTACTATTTCAAGCGAAAACAACTAAACGGATTTGGATTACAGAAAAACTGTCATTTGTGACCCAGACCCGACACGAATGAGACATATTTCGGTTTTTATGTTATTTAAATAGTGCAAAAATATATATTTTTTATAATTATTCGAAATCAATGGCTAGCACCAAAATATTGCCTTATGTTTTTATTCAGGAGACTTAGAAAAAACATCGTAATTGTATAAAACTCACGATACAATTATTACCGAATTATCCAGGTGACCTGGTGATGGAGTTGGATTATGTATTAAAATAGAATGTCGTCAATAAAAACGCACAGAATCTCGACACAGAAAAAGGTTTTTTTTTTGTTAATGGCATGTCGCAAGTCATCCTAGGTTGTAGTCTGCTTAACCAGACTAAGTAAGTACCCTAAGGGGGGTTTAAGTGTGCATTTTTCCTTATTAAGGAAAGAGGAAGCCTTTATTAAGTATAATTTTAAAAATAATGTAATTGTTAACATTAAAAATATTTAGTATTTTACCTGAACAAAATGCATTAAGTAGGTGCTAGCTACTGGTATTCAGAGCTGTGTTAATATATTTCTGTTATATTTTATATTACAAACCTGGGTAAATTTTGTATGGGTCGTGACCGTTCTTCTTTGACAAACAGATAGTTCGAATTAATACAATGTAAAGTTTTTAACCCAGTCACATTACCGAACTCTCTGGCAAAGTCACTTAATTCCTGAAGCAGTTTTCTTATTTGGTTTTTCGGCTATCCAGCTCAATAATTTTAGCAATTACTTTCAAGTAAGCCAACGGCCACACAGAAAAGACGCAAGACCAGGGCGGGGCGCGGACCCGTCGCGAACAGGGCGCCGCACAGTGTGAGAATTTCGCAATCTGGGGGGATTTAATTCCAAATTGATTTAAATAAAAGATTCAAGTTGAAAATAAGATTGATTGGTATTTAAATAAATAAAAATACTTAAATTGTGATAGAAAAAAAAATTGTATTAAAAAAATGCGATATTCATAAATTTTCTTATTTTTGTCACTAACTCTACTTTCGACCTCATTTATGGTGGGTGCAGAAAGCAATTATAGGACATCGGGATCTAGAGGACTCCGTTTTCTCTTCATTATAAGCCTTAAATATCAAAAATATGTTTTTTTGTAATTTCGGTCGTCATTCTGAAAACTGAAAAAAAATGTATGACGGTCGCACAAAATCGCAAGTTTTAGCAATTGTTCTCAAAAGTTAAGACTCTAAACTATAAATTAAAACAATAACAGCACCGGGATATTCTGATCATTTTTTTTTATACTCCTTTTTGTTTTGCAAATCGTCTCTAGAAAATGCTTAATTTAACAGTGCTTTCAAATGATGTTATTAGATCAATGTTTAACTATTACTTAAACAAAATACACTCTAACTTACCTTGAAAGATATACACAATACAATAATAAACCAATAAACAAGACTATACGTTAATTTGATCAGTAATCTCAAGTGAAGATGACACTTTAATATTGTTGTTTGCATTGTAAAGGTTCAACGATTATTATCTACACACTTCCACATTTTATTTGAATTTTTTTAACATACCTACAAGGTTTTCTTATAGGTAGCTGTGTTAAATAGGGTCTTAGGTATAAATAGGTTATAATTATATTAACATTAAAAAAGAAAAAAAAATGATTTAAATCCCCCTAGATTGCGAAATTCTCACACTGTGCGCCGTCGCGACTTTTTAACGCATATAGAAAAGACACGGACCCGTCGCAGACAGGGCGCCATCACGACTTTTTATGGCGCGCACTAGAAGCTTTACCCGGCATTCAACCGTCCGATTTTGATACGACAGCATGTCTTCTTCTGAAGATGAAGATGTATTGGCACTGGTATATCTCGCTAATCTGCAGAGGGTTAGACGTTACTGGGTACATCCGGTATGGCTAAGCAATGGACAGAATAGATTTTTTAAATAATGGAGGATCTACATTATTATCCTGATCGTTTTCAAGAAGTATACAAGATGACTCCACAATGTTTTTACATTATTATGTCCAAATCTGCCCTCCGCGCCCTTTCCGCTCCCCCGCTTGCGCCCGTGCAGGCCCGCGCCCTGCCCGCGCCTTGTCCTTTCTATATGTTTTCCAATAGGACGCCGTCGTGACGGGCGTCCCGTCTTTTCTGTATGTTTTACGTCGCGACGGCTGTATACATTTTATATGCAAGTAGATTAAACGGGCGCCGCGACTGCGACGGGTCCGTGCCTTGCGTCTGTTCTGTGTGGCCGGTGCCTAAGACTTACCACAAAAGTTCAACAACTGGAATCAAACATGTGACCCCGTTGACTCTTTGTTTGCAAGTCAAGACCTATGTCTACAGACGGTCCGAATATAACTTCACAAATAGTAATAAGTGTCTAGCCTTTTGATTGCAAATAGTTTTAGTAAAGCAATTTCGTTGTATTAAAATATGTCTTTCAATAGAATAGACTGGAATCGAATTCTGTTTATTATAGCATCGAATATACTATAGTTTACATCAAAATTGAAACACAATTATAACTATTCCGCCTTATTGATATGCGTTGATCTCATTTTATTAATTAGCAAATTACAGCCGTGCGAAGCCAGGGCGGGTTAATAGATAATGTAAAGGCATCTAGTTTGGTTTTCTAGAAATCACTGATCCTGCTTCTGATACTTACCATCCGAAAGAAAATGCTGAGAGATTTCCTGTGCCTGTAACTATTCACCTACGAAACACAGGTGCACACATAAGCAATGTTGTGTGTACTTTCTCAGTCTTCACAAATAGGTAGTAATAGGAAGGTCATCTAAAGCAGAACCAACCAAATTCTGCTGTGGGTAGATTCCTCCTCAGGAGTGCACCAGGATACCGGCCAGCAGTGAGGGATCTGACGCGTCTGAGAATGTCCCATTCGCACAAAATCCCATTCGCACAAAGTCCCATTTGCACAGTTTCCCATTCGCACAATGTCCCATTCTAAAAAAGTCCCATTCGCATAAATGTGTTGAACAATCGTTAGCCATATCTGCACCAAAAGAAGTCGCTACGGGATGACCAGTGACAACGACTGCTTTGCCCAAAGCTTTGTCACTAAGAAGAAGAAAATATTTGCTTGACAGGGTCCATAATTGTTCTTAGCCTATGCCTTTGATAACACAAATAAATGTGAAAGAGAAGTAGAAGTAGCCAGCGGTGTATTCCCGCTGACCCCACTGGTGGGGCCAACGGGAAAATTCAAAACCGTCGTTTCGTTGGCCCCACTACCCTGCCCTGCGACCTTGAGACCAAATTTTTTTATAAATGAAGGAATTAAATAAACCATACCTAATGATTTCAGTGGGAATTAAAAGGCATTCCGATCTATACAGAACGACAGCTCTGATCACGACGGTCTTGTTTTTATGGTTTCCCTGGCAAAAAATGGGAAAAATGTTCCCGTTTGTTGCCAGTAAAGTAAACAATATGATACATTTATATTGTTTAAAGTTCCTCAAAAAGTACCAGGCTGATATGACTCCTAGAGCATAATTACTATAGCAGTTGTCAAGCCATTACCTTTAATTAAAAGGAAAAAGGGAAATTTATTTTACCTTCACCATTCAATCTAGACAACAATCTGGTCCTGCTAGATAGAACGAATAAGTTATTTCATTAATTTATTTCACGTGACGTGAATAATAATTTATCAAAGTCACGCAAGTTTAAACTGTCAGAGCTGTCTTTATTATTAAAGGTCAAATATTCCATTTATAATTCTTCACCACAGTCCACTTAGCTAATGTATGGAGTACCAATAAAATTAAAAAAAATATTTGCATGGCACAAAAATTTCAATTTTTTTTTAATTATTTCATTTGAGATTGATTGTGAAACGATTTTCATAAAAAAAATAACTAACACATATTTAGGGGCCTGTTTGTAAGTCTTGTGTTTTAAAGAAATCATACTAAATATACGGTTAATTTTAGGTCGTCAAAAGCCATAAACTCTGGACATAAAATAGTATTCAGATGCATCCGGTTAGACTGGAAGCCTACCCCAACGTAGTTGCGAAAAGGCTAGGCAGATAATGAAAGCCATAAACTCGATCATAAAGCTCAGAACGATTAGGACTATTTTTTTTTTTAAATAACAACGTATGAAATGAAAATGTTTTCCAAGTAACATACGAGAAATAAAATGACGTAACTCTGAAGCGTTTAAACTAAAACGCGATGACAGCGATGCGGAGGAGTATTTTGACTTAGTGTCCTATTGACATTGTTGTATATATTTTGTGTACTAGTTTTATGTTTAGTTTTATTTTTGTAATTATATGTAGTTTTAGATGTAGTATGTTTAAACTAAATAAACTAAAACGTACCTTATCAAAGAAAGGCTGTGTTATAAAGCGAGCATTCGCTTGAAATCTTTTACTAAAATTATAACAAACAATATAAGTAATTAAGTGCTTTCTTTTTTTTCTGTTTTGTATAAACTTGCTTAAGTCATCATCATTTGCCTACCCTTTTCCCAACTATGTCAGGGTTGGCTCCATTCTAACCGGATGCAGCTGAATACCAGTATTTTACTTGGAGTAACTGCCTATCTGACCTCCACAACCCAGTTAGTACTGGGTAATACGATACCACTTGGTAAGACTGGTTGTCAGACTTTTTGGGCCACTACAACGGCTGTTTAAGATCTAAAAATGACAGCCGGGACCAACAGGTTCACATGCTGTCCGGGACACGTAGGAAACTCGGTATGTAAGGGTTGGTCACCCATCCACAGAGCAACCTAGGCAAGCACGGCTTAACGTAAAGATCAATCCGAGCGGCTATTATTATTTAGCAACGACCGCCTCTTGCTTAAGTAATAATTATAAATGTACAGAACCCAGTCCTTTCATTAACTAAACATAGTTTTCTTTAAAATATCTAATGCTGTTGCCACATAAATTCAAGTTGACTTCTTTACTTTGGTTCTGAAAGCACTTGTAAGAACGTATAAATCTAAGTTGAATGTTAATACTTACTTAATTTCAACACCAAAAATTAAATATTCAAAAGCAGTTTTAGAAATTGAAAAATAAAACTAATTTATTTGAAGATGAAACTTTTAATTTTGAACTCATTAAACAATTTATTAAGTAATAAAGAGTTCGTTAGGAGACAATAAAATATATTGTGCAGTCTGTTATAAAATACTAATTAAAAGTAAGTAGCAATTGAGCAATTAATAACGCATATAAAATTAATGCTATTAATAAATGCTCAGAGACAAACGGATAGGTCGATATACACTTACTAATTAAATTATATGTATTCATTAATATTTTTTTTTTAATTTCAAAAATTTTCTCATCTCTTTATGGCTTTTACTCTTCGTTTAAATTGTGAGAATAAGAGCTTGGAGCTAAATAATAACAGCCACTTGGGCCAATCTTTAGGTTAAGCTGTGCCTAGGTTGGCCTTCGTATGGGTGACTACTCTTAGATACCGAGTTGCCTCCGTGCCTCGGAAAGCACGTTAAGCTGTTGGTCACGGCTGACATTTGTCCATCTTTGGCAGTCGTTACAGGTAGTCAGTGGCGCAATAAGTCTGACAACCGGTCTTACCAAGTGGTATCTATGACTCAGTATTAACTGGGTTGTGGAGGTGGTCAAATAGTGGGTCCATGTAAAATACTGGTATTCAGCTGCATCTGCAGTACAAGTACGTAGGAATCGATAGGACACGATAAGATAAATTTGACAGTCATTCTCGATAAAATGAGTTTTTGACTCCATAAAAACTCATTTTATTCAGAATAACTGTCAAATTTATCTTATCGAGCCCTATCGATTCCTACGTACTTGTACTGCTGGTTAGACTGGAAGCCGACCTCAACATAGTTGGGAAAAGGCTGGGCAGATGAAGTGATTCTGCGCTTAAGTTTTAATAATTAAGAAGCATTTTATTCGTAGTTTAATACTGATTCAGAAACTACGGTTTTACACATAAGAACCGAGAATAAACTGCTATTTTTATCAGCCCCTATGCTCTCGTTGCTGATCGCAGAGCTTTCTTATGAAATGAATACTGTTTCTTAAAAGTTTGGAGAAAATGTTATCGCTGCACTCTTTTTTTCTCATTTTCCACATACCTAATCTCTTTCTATTTCTGATAACTACACCATCTATACTAACATACCAAAACAATATATAAAAATAAATATATTTAATTAGTTTGTCGGATTTGAAAAATGCTTTTTGCATATTGAATGGCCCAATTCTTGAAGATGGTTATTGGCTTTTTAACATCACACTATGCCCTCATATGTCAGTAGCCAAGCGATGGATGAATCCACGTGACACAGCTACACACTACGATGAACGCGCCTGCCAAAAACTTTAAAATTGAATTCAGTACATGATTGACCGAAAAAAATGACCTTTAGACCGTGAATTTGGATTATTCCCAATAGTCCCCTCTAGCCCTGTCCTCCGGGGTGACAGTTGCTACGTTTCCTTCCTTCCCAGAAAAAAAAATGTAATTACCATAGATTTCAGGTTTTTTATTTCTTATGCTACATAGAATCACATAAAAATTAACACAATGTCAACACGCTTACAACATTAGAAAAATATTAACTACTATAAAAAAAAAACAACATGTTGTCTTCTAATCAATGTTTCTTTTAATAGGTACAATCACAGATTATTAACTTTTTATAGCACATTTGCACGCAACTGCAAGCTTTTTCCTCCATTGTGTTCATAGAATCAGCAATAATGTAGATATTGCAATAAACTCAATCAAAGCATATATTTCAATTAAACCATTAAGGCACTTTTAAATGTCAAAAATACAAAAAAGCAAAGCCACAGTCACAGTCACAAAGCATAATATCTTGAGAAAGTACTGTTGTGTCATATTCCCTAGCGTAGATCTATATGGAATAGAACGGGCAAGAAACTCCATGGAGTGTCCATGGAGTTTCTTCTAAATCAAAATATTTTTACAATATCTTAGTTAGGTACATCATTCAAGTAGTGATTAAATGAGAACGGTTTTGGTATCAGTTATTATTTTAACACGTTCTATTCAACCTCATCTAAGGAGATAATCATAAGATCATAAAGATGTCCTGTAAAAAAGTTATAGAACACTCACTAAAAATACCATTTCATATCATCATCATCATCATCATCATCAGCCTATAATGTTCCCACTACTGGGACACGGCCTCCTCTCAATGAGAGGGAATGGGCTATTATCTACCACGCGGGCCCAGTGCGGATTGGTAGATGTCACATGCCTTCGAATTTTTGGTTCTAGGACATGCCGGTTTCCTCACGATCTTTTCCTTCACCGTTTTGAGAGCAGCGGTGATGAAATAAATTACACAAAGTAATCCTGCCTGGGTTCGAACCCACGACTTAACAAATTTTTTTTTATGATTTCCCTCACTTTATGTATAAATTCAAACTTGAAGTACATGCAAACTTGTGTTAGCACTTAACTTTGCACCAGCTATTGTCTTAATACAGCTCTGTGGAAGTTGTCCGTGAAAGGACAGAACTCCACTTCATGTGGCATAGATTATACAGGGTGTACACAGACTCTTCACGAAGCCGTCAACCAAGCATTGTGTACATCAAACTAAGTAATTCTACGCAAATTTGTTTGCTGGGAAATGACATTTTTGTGACTGCGTTAGAAACTAAAACAGCTTTTATCGCTTTTGTGGATTTGTTTTGGTAGGACTCAATGTAACGCACTTGAAAAATAGTGCAGATGTAAAAATTACGAGGAAAAAAAACTTGTTTAAAAGTTGGAACTTTGACCCTCATTTTGTTCGTACTTAACTAAAAGGTTTCCCAGGTTGAAAAAACAAAAAATATCATCGCAATGACAGGTCCAACCAGTGCCTTTGGGTTTCGTGGAGTCTTTTTTACACCCTTCATATACCACCCTTTTTATTGTAGTCATGATTATTTGCTGAGAATAATGTACAGAATGTTTGGTTGACGACTTCGTGGAGGGCCGTTTTAACTCTGTAAGTATTATGCATAAGAAGGTAAGTTACATTGCGTAATTAGGGTTCCGTACCTCAAAAGGTAAAAACGGAACCCTTATAGGATCACTTTGTTGTCCGTCTGTCTGTCTGTCAAGACCTTTTTTCTCAGGAACGCGTGGAGGTATCAAGCTGAAATTCATATCAAATACTCAAGTCTATGGTCTCTTGGAGCTGTGAAAAAATCAAACTTCTAAGTCAACGCGATCAAAAGATACTCCCGTTTATGCCGCAAATTTTCGACAATCGCAAGGGAATCAAAACCTACAGGGTACTTCCCGTGAACTCAGAATCTTGAAATTTGGTACGAAGCAACGTCTTATAACACAGATAAAGGAAAAATTGCGAAAAGCATAAATTTTTAGTTACATCATATAATAAAAATATTTTTAATAAAGTTTGTACGGAACCCTCGGTGCGCGAGTCTGACTCGCACTTGGCCGGTTTTTTTTTTTACATTACCACAGCTCCCAAAATCAGTGCGAAAATAATTATCGTGAAGAAACCTTCAAAAATTTTCAAAATCCAAATATTCGAATACATGATGTGTCATCTACCTGTACTGGACCCGTACATCTATCACGCGGGTCCAGAGCGCGGGTCCCTCTGACAGAAAAGGTATTTGTGCTCAAGCACTATGAATTTTAAAGGCTGAATAAAAAAATATGATTCTGTTTAGTCCATCAGGTAGATTATCAAAAATATTGGACACGTGTTTTTTGTTTCATCAAATTAATAAAAAATGAAAACGCGTCATATATCACGAGTGGGTGCTTATAATGTCACTTTTCGGTAAAAAATATACTTAAATGTGACGTCACACGAGTTTCCGACGCACTGTATCGTCTTCTGTTTTTGTTCACGTGTAAAATGAAAAAAAAGTGTCCAACATTTTTTGGACATGTATCTGACGGTCTACTTGGATTGTTTTTTTGCCATCTACCCCTACATTTGAGGTCAGTACATACTTAACATTGCATACATTTTAACTTAAATAATATGATATGCTTTCCCAGTAAAGCAATGTTTACAAACCTTTCGATCTTGTTTGAATCAACACGAGATAACGAAAGACAATGTTTTGACGCCCTAAATGCGAAAGTTCTCAACAATATTTGCTTTAGCTCTATCTACGATAATTTTCGTTAGATATTGTAATTTATGTAATAAAGCGCTTTTTGGCATCACCGCTGTGGTACGTTTTCAGCGGAGCCCGAAATTGCGTAGAGATAGTTGATATGAGTATTTATTAATCCATGTGTTGCGATGTTCTCATTAAAATAATTTGCTCTATCGCTTACTTTAATAACGAGCTCTGTGTTTCTGAATCTAGAATTTAATAATACTCTTGCAATATGTTTCGTGGAATATTTTATTCCTTGAAGTTAGTTTTGCGTGATAGTTTGACACGGCTCGTGTAAGAATGTTCTTCTTTTTGGAGCCTTGAGACGTAGGTGCTTCTGTTTCAAACATAGTCAACTACTTCATATCATTATGTATTCCCAGGTCATGATTTTACATAAAATATGGATGTCGTTATAACGCGCCTTCAATAACTATTTTAATTGGGAAATCAAAAACAGTATTCCATATTTTGTTTCGTGTGGGTAGGTAATTTATCCTTGAAGTGTATCTTTTGTATATTCGCTTGAAGTGTATCTTATGCCGATAGCCATAAGATCTTCAGAGTTCGGCCAGCTATTGTAGTTTGACCTTGTCTCATCATCATCTGCCTAGCCTTTTCCCAACCAAATTGGGGTTGGCTTCAGGCTGCAAATGACACCCGGAAGATAGACCCGAGTGGCTTGAATTTGACCTTGTATACAACGTGTATACGCGTTATATGAAAAGGTGTGCTATAGACCATCAAACTGAACAACTTTCTCTATGGGACCACCATCGTACTCATAAAAAAATAATCAGCTGTCTCATACATTTGGTCGTGTAGGTATTAGAATTTAGTATCCCCCCTTTGAATATTTTTTCGCGATTACGATGGTGATTCCATGGAGAAAGTTGTTCAGTTTCATGGTCTGTAGCACACCCTTTCATATGACTTTACCCTTTCTGTTTTATAATCTCAAAATACCTACTTATGCAATATTTCTCCGTAAATACCAACCTAATCACAAAATAGTTCCACTCAAAGTTTCGCAAACCGATCCGGCCGGATTATGCCACGGCTCGGATCTTCGTGAATTATTAGTTTAATACCGTTCGGGCTGGACGGCCGGTCAGTAATTGGTCTATTAACACTTCGCCAAATTGCCGATCTCCGATTGTGGTTTGCAACTAGCAGCAACGACTGTTTGTAAGTTAGGGACCTGGCAGAAGTAGAATATGAATGCTGCGAAAACTTTGGTCATTAAAGTTTTCAGATAAAGTGATTAAAAACTTTTTAGAGGTTTAGTTTCCCGAGACAGATTTATCCAACTGGTAGCAACTTTAGCAACAATAAAGGTGTTCGAGATTCAGTTTTTGAGATAGCCTGAAGACCGCAAACTGCAAGAGACACCACTTGTTCCTATGAATCTCATGTTGCTGCGCGCCGCGTTTAGCAATTGCAGCTTGCAATCTGCAGCCCATCTCAGAAAGGTATCTTATGGGATGATTTTCGCATACAATATTATACCAGAAGCTTTATGCTTGCTTTGTAATCCAGAAGATAGAGCTGCGGAAAGACCGAGATAATACTGCGTTTGTCAGTAAAAACTAAAGGCACAATCCCTGATGATTTCCGAGGAAGAACTCATTTTCCTACTTTTTCTATCAAACCGTAATATTTCATTGCGTTAAAACAAAAATAACGGTTTCCTAAATAGGTCATATACCAAAAAACCGCATAATTTTACCATTTCTCGAATCGTTAAATACCTACAATTCAACACCATTAAGTACCGTAAACAAAACAATTTGCATAAATATTTTATTGGCACAAAGTATTAGGTAATAAAAACCCTTGAACCATAAGCAATTAAAACAACACTTTTTCACTCTTGTGACCTACAACTCCACTATAATCACTGTAACGCCACCCTAACATTTACAAATTATTTAGAATTGTTATTTAAAGGGCTTTCATATACTTACGACATTGGTACCGAAACTGTCTTAAACTTACCCAGCATGGTTCTTTAAGCCGGCAATGTATATTGGCATTAGTTTCTGCCCGCGGCTTCACCGCAGTTCGATAATAGCCTCTTGGGATCTTATTACTAGGATTAAAAATAATCATCATCATCATCATTTTCATTTCGTTTTTTTTTTTGTTTGAAAGGTAAATTTGTCGGGAGTGTTATATTGTTATATTAGCTCTGTTTGATAAAAATCAGTACAAGATGGCCGCCGCCTCAAAATGGCGGATTACTTACATATTTATTCAAAAACTCCCTCAAAATGCGTATTAAATGAAAGGGCTTGACTGGTAAAATGCTATACACTATAATAAATTTCAAATCCAAAATGGCCGCCACCACAAATGGCGAATTACATTTTTTTCATGACTCCTTCAATATGGGTATCTGGTGGCGCGAAAGGCTAATTCAGTGGACTGTATATTGCATTGCGGAACAAAACGATTGACAAACGCTTGGCGATAGGAAGTTCGAGTTGCGGTGGGTGTACGACCATGGAGTACAACCCGAAATAATAGGGGCCCTGAAGCACAAACCTTTACTGGAGCCACGTGCTCGCGTCGTCTGGTTCAGCTAGCAGTTGTGCTTCAAGTCACTATCCTCACACGTTATACTCAATCACAAACTGTTGATTCATAGTCTTGTTACATAAGAAAATGCGGAGATTCCAAGTTTATAAATAATTTCAAGCGGAGCGGGCCGACGCCATTACACACTTGTCTCGGTGCGTTTCGGAAGTGCGTGAGCGGCGGAAATATGGCGAATCTTCTTATTCACTCGCGAGGTACGTGCGGGAAAGGGATGGGTATAAGAAGTAGCCCAAAGGTGATTTTCACAACTTGCTTTATTACGAGCGTCTCTCCCTCTCTTCTATATCCCTTGGACCAACTTATGTTGAATATAAATTTTTTGTTCTACACCATACCTGGGAACCTTCTAGTTACGGAGATATGGGGGGTCAAAGTTACAAGTTTATGACTAAACTTTTTTTAAATACAAGTTTTTTTTGTAAGATTTTGACTCATCACACCTCTACGACCCCGTACTATTCAATCCATCCATCAGCACAATGTTTTAAGTGCGTTACATTGAGTTATATCACAAAATATGATTTATAACCTCAAAAAAAAAAGTTGTTTCCCAGCAATTATTTTTGCGCAAGGTTACTTAGTTTGATGTACAGAATGCTTGGTTGACGGCTTCGTGATGAGGTGGTTTACACCCTGTAGGTATCTTCCAAATCTCTCCACTTTTGGTGGTTTTTACCAAAAACAATTGCGACAAAACCACTTAAGAAGTTCATTTGTAAACGCCCTAATATACAGCTATAACTGTTACAAAGAAAAATACGAAACACCTTGTAATTTCATGTTAAGGAAAAAAATACAGGCGGTAGTTTGAACGCTACAATTTATGAGCTAATTAGTCAATGTTCCAAGTCGCCACACACACACATATGCAGCCGTCATATTTCTATCAGAATTGCTAGAATTATTTTCTTTTTATTAGCTTACGATTTATGTACGATTTTTGTGGATTTGTTACGATGTGAGTGTTTTCTCCTAATGAGGGATATTTTGGTGCCTTTAACAGAAGTAACATTTTATCTATCACCTTTTTAGTAACAAGGACGAAACGTATGTTACTAAAAAGTGATGGATATTAATATTGATTGATGGAGAGGGAGAAGGAGGCCAAAGAAAAGATGGATGGATTGTGTGAGGAATGTTAGGAAAGAGAAAGGAGTAAATGATGCCGTGACGTCTGACAGGTGTAACAATTTGGCTTACAGTGTTCCCAGAACTGAAGTGTAAACATATGTAATTTTTTTGTCGGGGGCCGGGTCATCCCACTTTTCTTTTTATTTGGGATTGGAAATCATTAAATAACTTCTCCCACTCTGGGCGCAGTGGGAGGGAGTGTTAGACTTTTACTGACCCCATCCATGTTCCTTCCTCGCCTTTATGTTCCGGGGCCACGGTATCTCTTTCGATCAGTCTCGCAACCGGGTCGTCCTACTTGAGGTATGTTTTTGTAAAGCTTGTAGTACGAAAAAAATGTGGGGGGAAGTGGTGAGGTGTGTTATTTTAATTGATTTTGGTGAAATCGGGTATATTCATGTAAATAATAAATATTAATAAAATAAAAGCCTTTTGAATAAATAATAAATAAAACAAGAGCTTTTCGAAATAATGGTTCATTTTTGTGTTTCTATCTACTTTTGTACAACAAACTGGGAAATAATGAATAAATATAATAAATATCGCTGGACATTAACACACAGCGCCACCTAGTGCCACACTAAGCAAAGCTTGTGTCGTGGACACTAGATAGTTGATACACTACATGTATACTTTTTTGTTTGTAAAAACATACTTATTATACAATCATATAAACATCCATGACTCGGAAACAAATGTCCGTGCTCACCACACAAACATTTGCTCCTACCGGGATTCGAACCCAGGACCCTATGAACGTAAGGCAGCGTCACTACCACTACGCCAAACGGGTCATCAAAATTTTACCCATGCTGATTTCAAAGTAAAATTAACAAGACAGGATGTAAACCACCTCATCACTAAGCCGTCAACCAAGCATTCTTTGCACCAAACAAAGTAACTTTACGCAAAAATTATTGCTGGGCAACCCCTTTTTTTTTGGGGTGAAAAATCACGTTTTCTGGTATAACTCAATGTAACGCACTCAAAACTGATGATTGGATAGAATAGTACGTGGTTCGTGGAGGTATTTAAAGTAAAAATCTTACAATAAAAACTTGTATTTAAAAACAAAAAATGGGACTTTGACCCCCAATATTTCCGTAACTAGAAGGTTTCCAGATACGGTGTAGAGTAAAAACATGATCGCAATGACGGGGAGAATAAGTGCCTTTTCGGCTTCGTTAAGAGATTTTTGACACCTTTAATATTACAAGGTTAAACTGAACAAAACCGAAATCTGATAGCTTATTTCATAACGATTCTAACAACATATAGAACATAGGGCTCCCATACAAAAAGAGAAATCGGCATTTTAATCACACGTGCCGTTATCACTTTACGTCACCCAGGTGGCTCTTGACACAGTGCCATTTGGCGAAAATTGTCCTCGACAGCTGACTGGGTGAATAGATGAATAGGCTTTGCTGGAAATTTTTGACCCCAAATTGCAAGGGCAGAAAGATGGTGACCAGAAGTACGTTTTAAGTAAGTAACACTGATAATAATATCGGTCACAGTTTCCCTGAAGGAACAAAGAGATATTGGGTTTTTACATGAGAAATCTTAGTTGCCCCTACATGAGAAATCTTAGTTGCCCCGAATCTCAGCTTGTGCTTGGCTCACCCCATTAACTTAGGACTTTAACTAAACTGACGAGTATAAGATTAAAAGAAGACCAAAAAACGATGGATGGACTCTATCTCGATAGGGCAAGAAAGGTGTCTGATGAGATGACGAGTAGAGAAGTATGGAAGAGGAAGACATTCATTTGGCTCATTAACAATTGAATACACTGCTTCAAAGATTCAAGATACAATCAATAGCTATAACTTCTTATTTATTATGTCTATGGTACAGAAGTTTATATCTCTTCGAAAAATTACAGGCGTGTGATGTTTTACGTTATCAATTTAAGTCTCATCAATTCTAAGCTTATAATGATTTTCTAATCAGTATTATGACACGATAAACGCTATAATGACCACCTGTTAGTAGATCCTTAAAATTAATGACAGAAATGAGCTGCAATGAAGATAAGAAAACACGTCATGTTCAGCTAAAGCTATTTTTAACCGGCGAACAAAAAGGAAGAGGTTCTAAATTCAACCCGTATTATATTTTATGAAAAACAGCTCGTTTCTTCACTCGGCTTCGCTTCTGATACGGCCCAAAACTGTCCCACGGGAATGCTTTAAATATAATCTATGACACGCTCTACGATCTATGACATATTATCATAGATCGTGATCAATAATTCAGACCAACGCAACGGCTTTACATGCTCTCCAATGTAAGTCGGTATTAGTCGGTATACATACAGGGTGTAAACAACCTTACCCCGAAGCCGTCAACCAAGCATTCTGTACATCAAACTAAGTAACATAACGCAAAAATTATTGCTGGGAAACGACATATTTTTGGGATGAAAAATCATGTTTTGTGTGACTCAATGTAACGCATTTAAAACATTGTGCTGATGGATGGATTGAATAGCACGGGGTCGTAGAGGTTTTTAAAGTAAATTGCACTAAAACTTGTATTAAAAGAACAACTTGTCAAAAGTTGGAAGTGTGACACCCAATATCTCTGTAACTAAACCGTCTCCGTGTCTTCCCAGGTATGGTGTAGAACAAAACTGATCGCAATGATGGAGAGCAAGTGCTTTTCGGCTTCGTTATGAGGGGTTTTACACCCTTTATAATAATCAACGGACTGAACTAGCAAGGGCCGAAGCCTGCCGGGGTTGCGAGCCTGTTCGAAAGAGATACCGCGCCCCCGGAACATAAAGGGTGAGGAAGGAACATGGATGGGTTTTAGTCAGTAAGAGTCTGACACTCCCTCCCGCTCCGCCCAGAGTGGGAGAAGTCATTTGATGACTTCCCATCCCAAAAAAAAAAGGTAGGCTGTGGCTTCATGTAAAATACTGGTATTCAGCTGCATCCGGTTAGACTGGAAGCTGACCCCAACATAGTTGTAAAAAGGCTATAGGCAGCAGTAGCGAGGGGTTAACTTTTGTAACAGGTAAGCCGGTCCGGTGCATATTTTTATAATGTTTGAAAAAACCGTACATCGAATCACATCCTATTGTATTTTACAACGGGCTGGTGTTTGCAACTCCACGTCAATGCGCGTATTCTGCATATAGGCTATAATCCACCACGCGGGCCAAGTGCGGCTTGGTAGATGTCACATGTCTTCGATTTTTTTATTCTAGGACATGCCGGTTTCCTCACCATGTTTTCTTTAACCGTTTTTGAGACCAGTGGTGATGAAATAACTCACATAAAGTAATGCGCCTTCCTGGGTTCGAACCCACGACCTAATGTTCGTAAGTCGGGGCCGCCAACAATGGGCCACCGCTGCTCTTAAAATCACGTCCTAACTGAATTAAGTACATTGTTTTACTTTTGGCAATATTAAGACTCCAGTACAGAGGTTGTTCCGAAGGGAAGCAGGTTTCGAGTTGTATGATACCTTCGCCTCTGATAGGCAGATTTGACTGTACTTCTACTATCATTCTCCTGTAGACATAAATATGTATTTAGTGTCGGCGAAGCAGATCGTCTTATTGTATTTATTTGCTTTAAAACCTTATTTGTTTCAACAGTATACTTTCCAGTAGAAATCCAACGAGGCACAAAGTTTACCTACATCGTTATAACTTTGACACAGGTGCAAGTTTAAAACTATAGTGCACATTTTACAACTTTGAATGCCACCACAGATATAGACATAGCTAGATATCGCTACGATATGTATGAAAACTAAGCGTGACATTTTTTTGACAACCTACTATGCCGTCATAAGTAAAGCACTACCATATTTGGTTACAATAATAAAGCGTGTAAAAAAACTATTATTGAAGCCGAAAGGCACTTGTTTTCCCCGTCATTGTGATTACTTTTTTGTTCTAGACCATACCTGGGAACCTCCTAGTTACGGAGATGTAGGGAGTCAAAGTTTCAACTTTTTAACATGTTTTTTTTTGCAAGTTTGAAGTAAGATTTTAACTTTAAACGCCTCCACAACCCCCACACTATTCAATTCATCCATCGCCACAATATTTTGAGTGCGTTACATTGAGTACTACAACAAAATATGAGTTTTCACCCCAAAAAAAAGTCGTTTCCCAGCAATAATTTTTGCGTAAAAATACTTAGTTTGATGTACAGAATGCTTGGTTGACGGCTTCGTGATGAGTTGGTTTACACCCTGTATACAAACAAGTTACTATGCAAAATAGACTACGTTTAAATGTCTAGAATTAAGTTTTTGAGTTGTAACGTTTTTGTTACAAACGAACTAGATTATGCCCACGAAGTCGCCCCCGTGGGTTTCGTTAATTGTCCCACGGGATTATACTATCCGGATAAAAATAATCCTACACTTTAATCCAGTTTATAAGCTGTATCCTAAATTTTATTCATATCCGTTCAGTAGTTTTTGCGTGAAAGAGTAACAAACATCAATTCATCCATTGTCACAAACTTTCGCATTTACAATATTAGTAGGAAGTAGGATTTGCCAGAAGGACGTAGAAGCTAGTAGCCACGATAAGCATAAAATGCTAAAGGCGGAGATTTCTAGAAAACGGTTGAAAATGCGGTTGTTAAAAGCAGTGTAGGTATCTCTTAAAATGTAAATAGTTTTATCAAATAAAAAAAAGTGATATTTTCAAGTCCATTTTGCAAACAGTGATGGAACTCAAACCATGATTTAACTAACTTTAATGCATCAAAAAATCTTCAAACACACTTCTTAATTTTCTTTTATAGCAATGTATCCCTTCATTGACAATGATTATTATTAAAGTTATGTTATAATTTTAAATCTATCGAAAACTTTACTTACTTACTTTGTAGTGCAAGCTGATTAGAACTTTATTCTAACAGTATTTCAAACGAAGTTTGACCCACCTCAAATAGAGTTGTTAATTTAGCAGATACCCCCGCCTCAAGCCGGGCAGGCGAAGTAGTTGCTCTTGCGCTATCTAGGTATGTATGTATATATCTATGTATGCTACAAATACCTTACTATCTTAGCCTTAGGCTATGTTGGGAACTCTATAAGTCTATCGCGGGAAGTGTCGCGAATTTCTAACTGGGTTTGCTTAGTAACACATTATTCTGTATAAACAAAGTATCTTAAATCAGCCTAGTTCAAGGGTATTAAGTAAATTAATAAGTAAGTATCTTTTTCAAAATATTAATATTGAATTTAACTATTGTCCGCAACACCACACTGCGCTCCAAGACACAATTTACTGACGTTGTTCATAAAGCTGATAAACTGAACCAACTGGCTACGTTTCATCATCATCGTCATCATCATCACCATCATCATCATTACCAGCCTATTAATATTCCCACTGGTGGGACAGGGGCTCCTCTCTATGAGAAGGAATGGGCTATAATCCATCAAGAGGGCCGAGTACGGATTGGTACGTCTGCCACGTGCCTAATAAGCTGTGGGTCAAATTAGCCACTTTCTGGGGCCCTGATACAGCCAGCAGGTGTCGCGGCGGCCCTCGTAGAAGATGGCAGGACAATCTGGAGATCTAGAGACCAGTGGGCCACATTGCCCTTGGATCGAAACAACTAGAACGTGGAGTGGGGCCTTTTTCAAGCAGTGGCATGATGCAGGCCAATAGTATCAGTTTTTACGGTACCGGTAAAATGGGGGGAATAGGGATCCAGGGGTGAATAGAAACAAAACTTTGGAAGGGATTTTATCGCTGAACTTATATTATATATTGCCAACAAGGTACCTTTATAATTAAGTATAATTTAGTTAACACAATAGCGTACTTGTTGGTACCATATCATGTGAATTCAACTTTAAAATCCATTCCAAAGTTTTGTTTCTATTCACCCCTGGATCCCTATTCCCCCCATTTTACGGTACCTGTTTTAAATTCGTTTAGCATAAAGGCCTACTTAGACCACAGACATCTAATCGTTATGTAATATTAAACTGTGAAAGGCATTAACGTTTTAACACAATATTTAAAAATTCTTTGAAATTTTCAGCGTTGATTCTATTCCCAGAAATCATTACAAACAACAATAAAACAACGATCACAAACATAAACATCAAAAGCCCAACAGAAACAAACAAAACAGAACACAAAAGAATTCCAACAATTTACTCCCAAATTAAATTCAAATAATCAAATAAACATTAGATTAAAGCCTCAAAAAGCACAAATTAACAACATAACTAACAAAAGAGAACATAATTGAAAAACAGTCGCTACTTATGAATTGAATTAGCTAAATGAATTAGTGCAACTAAAGTCCATTTAGAACTGTGCTGAAACTATTTTATTACTCGCTCGTAAAACGAGAGCTGTATTTATCAAGCGAGTGATTTAATTGTGTGCTGCTTATGTTAAAATGTAACTACCTAACTACTGTTAGTGGACGTTTTAGTTTAGTTGCGGTAGGTAGAGATTGCGTGAAGAAAACTTAAAATGCCAGTTACGGGATATCTTCCGTGATTACTTAATACTCGTAGGTATTCTTTTTGAGCTCTCGATATTTCGCCGCTGTGCAAACGCCATGATCGTGGGTTGGCTCAACCCGCCATCATGGGGCTTGCAGATATCCTGTAAGTCACATTTTTAGTTTAGTTGTAAACCAGTGATTACGTGAAGACTTGCAGCTGCACAAAAATCTCCCCGAGGATGGACGTCGCTGCCGCCGAGGCCGGCCCAGAAAGAGGTGGCGAGCTGATCTGGACACATACTGCCATGGCTACCCAGCAGTGGGACATTTAAACATAGTAGGTTTAAAAAAAAATCCATACGGGGTCTTTGGGGACTGCTAATAGATGTGAAAACTCGTTCCTGAGGCCCTACTCTCTAACGCTTCGTCCGTATATTCGGATCCATCCGTCTCTCTTACTCGCACTCATCTACAGACGTGCGCGATAGAGACGGATAGATCCGAATAAACGGACGAAGCGTTAGGGAGTAGGGCCTCTGATCCGCTACGGTCTAGCCCTTGTGATGCTAAACATCAGGTGACGGTCACGTGAGTTGCATGATTATTGTTCACTTAAAAAGTGCACAACGGGCTAAAGAAGTTTTCGAATCGAACTCAGGATTTCTCGTTTGCCACCACTGGAACTACAAGCAGTGGCAGGTAGTTCCTTTTTAAATGTACTTAATACTTATTGGTAGTCCCTTAAGATAAGAGCGTCAAGCCATGTCGTGGCGCGTTTGTGTTCCACTCGCGCCTCAAAGATTGTCAGCACATTGAAAGGGCCCGCAAGGGCCGAAGCCTGTCGGGGCTGCGGGACTGTTCGAAAGAGATACCGCGGCCCCGGAACGTAAAGGGCGAGGAAGGAACATGGATGGGTTTTAGTCAGTAAAAGTCTAACACTCCCTCCCGTTCCGCCCAGAGTGGGAGACGTCATTTGATGATTTCCCATCCGAAAAAAAAATTAGTAGCCCAAGTTTTTTTTTGCAATGTGCAGGCCAGTGCTAGGTTGTTTGTTAATTAATTTGTGATTCGCAGCTGTAAGACGTATGTAGTTACAGAATTATAATCATCAAAATCATCAATACAACCCTCCAATCCAAGTTCATGAAAGTCTATTGAATGACTTTTAGTCGTTCAATCGACCTTAATGAACTTCGAGAGTTGTATTAAACCCACGAAGTTCATAAGGGTCAATAACAAAAACGTAAGAAAACTTGAATTTCGGAAACTAATCTTATTTTTTTATTTTTGGGATAGGAAACCATCAAATAACTTTTCCCACTCTGGGCGGAGCGGGAGGGAGTGTCAGACTTTTACTGACTAAAACCTATCCATGTTCCTTCCTCGCCCTCCGGAGCATCCACCTTAATTAGCACTCAATTTTATTAACGGACTGATATGCATGACTTTATCAAATGCACATATAAATTAACATATCCACTCCGATACTGCTGTAAAAAAAACTTTGCCGAAAAATTACGACTTTTGTACACCGGGCGCCTAATTGATTATGACACATTTCCGATACCCAGCTATGATAAAATCGCTTGCTGATGTACTTCGGTTTTATTTTTTCATGCTTACCAAAATGAGGTACCTAGGTACAATGCATGTAAGGGTTTGCATCTAAGCCTAGTTCTGGGCTAACTCAGTATAAAGAGTGTAAAAAAGTTCTTAACGAAGCTGAAAGACATTTGTTCTCTCTACGATCCGATCACTATCTTGCAAGAGAGTAGGAAAGATACCAGTACAGTTCGTAGAATGTACAAATACAAACCGAAGACATTCCGACCTCGCCGCAGAGGTCCGGCGCGTAATCCCCGATCAATCCCTCCCCGACCCTTGCTCGAGCCAGCCCGCGATGCTGACCCTGTAGTAATAAAACAGTCCCTAAATAAAGACTACCGGATCCAGCCTGTCGCTTTGCTGCCCCCAGCGACGCCCTAAGCCGAGGTCCGTACCCCACAGGGGGTGCCCTTAGAGCGCTGTCGCTTAGTTTATAGTCATTTTTGCCCTGGCTGGAGGCCTTAATTTCAAGGCATCCACAGGACTTGCCCGGTTAAGTAGAAGCCAGTCTTCTCAGACTGAACTGCTAGATGCCCAACATAAAAAAAAAAAAAATTGTTCTCTCTGTCATTGCGATCATTTTTTTGCTGTACACCTTACCTGAGAACCTTCTAGTTCTAGGAATATTGGGGGTCATAGTTTCAACTTTTTGACAAGTTCTTTTAAATAGAGGTTTGTAATGTATTTTTTACTTAAAATATCTCCACGGCCACCGTATTATTCAATCCATCCATCAGTACAATATTTTGAGTGCGTTATATTGAGTTCTATCACAAAACATGATTTTTCACCCCTAAAAAAAGTCATTTGCCAGCAATAATTTTTGCGTAAAGTTGCTTAGTTTGATGTACAGAATGTTTGATTGACCCTGTAGTACTTACATACATTGCTAACAACACAAACTTTAGATAAGTTATTCCAATATTGTAAAGTGTAGATGTATTCGATGTATTCGTGCTACTTTTGTCGCCGATTCTTTTTTTCGTGTTTGTGTATATTCTTTGTTGGAGATCCTAAATAAATAGATAAATAAATAAATAAATAAAGTGAAATTTGCTGTTGCCTCTGATTACTGTGAACACAAAATGAGTAAGTTACAGAAAATAAGTAGACCTAATTTTGTACGTAACCTGTCGTACTTGCCTTTGTATAAACTGCCTAGAGTAAATAATGAATACGGTAAAAGGGTCTGGACATATGCCCTTCCAAACATACTAAATAAATTGCCGAAGGAAATAGCCAAAAGTTTGGAAAATAAAAACCTCGACAGATAAGAAACATCTTGAAATTGTACTTCACCATTGAAAGATATGAAACGGGGGAGGGGCATACGTGTGGGCCCACTACTAGACAAATACCTGTGAGCGAGTAACCTATATAAACAATAGCGCACATAATCTTACAATAGAAAGATTGAGCGCTATTGCAGATGTATTATAATTAAGGATTGCATGTGAAATAAATAGTTTCAATTTTTTTTTTTTTTTTATAACATAACAACACATGGCACGTCAATCAGTCAGCTGATGAACGGCTTTTACTTCCAAATATTTGACAGTAGCAGCACAAACAGTTTTCACAATTTTCTGATATTCCTTTGCGTAGTATCTACAGTAAAAAATATAGTAAAAAAAACATAGGTACTTCTATATTTTTATCCAAACGAAAGGCTAAAACCATAACTTTTCCTTTTACGCCGTCCAAAAAAGCGAAATATCGTTATCGAATAAATGGCACGGACGTTGATTACGGCTCACGAGCTCAGTACACTGGCGGCCAATTGCTGATCACATATCGGACACAACTCTGAAACAAAATGGCTGCCAGATTATCTGCTGCGGCAAAAATATCAACTTCATTTTTGCTTTATGAATATTGGAGAAATAAAAGGGTGTTATTTGTTCTCAAAATTGTGGATGCTGAATGTTTTTTAAATGGATTTATTTAATACATGTAAGTCAATAGGTGTGGTTAACCGAGGGTTGTGTTGGACTAACAGAAATATTTGCACACGTGTGCTTAAATCTGCTTGCGTGTGTGACTTTGTGTTTAACAGGTTGGTTCATTTTAAAAATCATGTATAATCCAACATCATGTGTTCCTTAATTGGCTATAAGATTAGTTTAAATAGTTTCGATTAAAATTGTAAATAAATAAACTTGGCTTCAGTTCTTCCTTGTTAAAAAAAATTGTACTATATATAATAATATAATATAATTATTATAAAGCAGAAGAGTTTGTTTGTTTGTTTGGTTGAACGCGCTAATCTCAGGAACTACTGGTTTAAATGGAAAAAATCTCTATGTGTTGGTGAAGTCTTTTGCAATCAATAAGAAAAAAACTGAGATTTGTGTCACTACAACAAACACAACATTTTCTACTTCCAGGAATAGTTAATTACATATCTAATATTTCTGAGGATGACCGGGCGCGTGTAATCCCCGTAGTGTTAAACAGAATTGTTATTTCGCCAGTTAGTTTAAGTACCGTGTAATGAGACGACGCCCATTGCCATCAATCGAAAAAAACAAGATTATCTATATCTTCTTAACTCTGAAGTAATAGTATAAAACCATAAAGAGGAAAGATTTATATTTTTGTATGTAACGAATGCTTAAAAACTACTGGACTGATTTAAAAAAATCGGTATGTCCGGACATCCTCTGGAGTTATTAGATACTATCCGAGTCCGGATGTCCGGACGCGTGTTATACTCGTAGTGTTACACAGACTTGTTATTTTACCAGTTGGTTTAAGTACTGATAATGAGAAGAGTCTATTGCCATCAATCGAAAAAAAGACCGAGATAATCTATATCTTATAAGCTAAATAAAATAAAAAAGAAGGAAAAATTATAACTCTAATAACTCCAGAGGATGTCCAAACGCGTGTTATACCCGAAGTGTTACACAGACTTGTTATTTTGCCAGTTAGTTTTAGAACTATGTAATGGGATGTGAGACTGTGAGCCCATCATTCGAAAAAGAAAACCGGGATTATGAGAAACTAGCGGACGTCACGCGCTTTCACGGGGTTTTTACGGGTATAAAATGTAATCTATGTTATTTAAGGTGAATGTAGCTTTCCAATGGTGAAAGGTTTTTGAAATCAGCACAGTAGTTTTTGAGTTTATTCATTACAAACATACACACAAAAATAAATTTTTTTCCTCTGTATAATATTATTAACTAGCCGATGCCCGCGGTTTCGCCCGTATAAAATGATTTATACTAAAACCTTCCTCTTGAATCACTTTATCTATTCAAAACCCCGCGTCAAAATCCGTTGCGTAATTTTAAAGATCTAAGCATAGATACATAGGGACAGACAGACGCGGCAGGAGACTTTGTTTTATAATATGAAGTGATTAATAAATACAGTGTAGAAGTTTATATAAATAAAAAATAACACGAACACAATACAACAAAACATTATTATAACAAATATATTTCCATAAATTCCTAATAACATGTCTAATAATCCCCCAGGATCACTCGCCGCATATGTTCAACACCGAACATTTTCCGGACAGCGCGTAGTTTCGGTAATTTGTAGCGACACGATATATTGACGTCGACAGGCGATACCATCAAATCTGATGAATCTGTTGCTATCAATTATACCTATCATCGCTGGAGATTGTTGCTTCCGAGGCAATGATAGATGGACTTTGTGGGTAATGAATGGAGCAACGCGGTTATTAGTTACTATTGGAACATTCATGTTTTGTTTTGTGATTATTTTCCTGATATTTCTCCATCTTTATTAGCTTTAATGTATACGAGGATATTTTTTCGGTTTTAATATAATATATTATATTTACGCGTTTTCATGTTTTTTTTTAGATTATTTCACCTTGAATTAAATGGCAATAATATCTCTGCTTGTTTTTCTCTAACAAGACCATGTTTACGAATACATTAATATACCATATAGAAAAACAGAACTGCTGCCAGTAAAACGTGTACAAATATTGCTTAAACCATTCGATAGGAGTTTCTTGCCCGTTCTTCTCCATAGAGATCTACGTTAGGGAATGGGCAACTACAGTACTTTCACAGTTTTTATGTCTTGTGACTGGGACTGTAGCTACTTTAAATGTTCATTTTGTTTCGACAATTCAAAAGTGCCTGTAACTGGCCTACTTGAAATAAATGCTTTGATTTTGATTTTGATTTGATTTTGATTTTGATTTAAAACATTTTTGACTCAAGCCAATGACAGCCACACTCCAGTCATATTTTTCCCACAACACAAAATAACGCGAGTCGTTGCACAAAAATGTACCTACCCACGGATATCTCGATTTTCGATAGTGGAAAAATGTTCGATGCAGTGCAAAAACAGAAAAAAAACCAAAGGAACAAAATAAAAAATACCATCTCTACGGCCAGTGATTTACAGCGCTTTGATTGTCGACGAAAACTCGAATAAATATTTATGGTGGGCTGTTACGCGTGACACCGAGTGTAATATGACGTCACAACGCATAAATCTGGAAGCGACATGCCAGTTTGCTTTTTGTAATTTTTTTATTAAGTTTTGAGCTGTGATTGGTGAAAATTGCTTCGAATTGAGAATTTGTTAGTGCGATTCACTTGATATTTTTTTTCTTTACGGTGTTAACTCTATCTGGAGAGTAATAATCCCTTTTCATAGGGGCGTTACTGTCCCTTATCTCCTTGTAGCCCTCAATATCAACCCTATTTTCAACGATTTCTCGGCTATTTGCACTGTCGATGGTCTGTAATAGCTCAATAGTTACGACGTCGGATTGGCAGGTTGATTGAGAGGCCGCACGTTCGTGCTCCATACGTTGTACACAATTAATGTGACTACCTTAGCATAGACATTTAGCTTATACGAAGGAATAATACTCGAATACATTGATTAACCTAATCTGTTACTTACTGAACCTAATTCCTTTTATAAAAAAGTCATCAGTCATATTGCGTACTCAAGAAACCCAATTTGGCAACCAGTACTGCTTTAGGGTATCGTGTTACCCAGAGTAACCAGTAACTGTACTGTGGAGGTCAGATAGGCAGTCGCTGCATGTGCGGTTAGACTGGAAGCTAACCCAAATTAAGTTGACAAAGCTTAGCAGATGGGTTTAAAAGTACGCCATCCTAGTTAAATAAATCAAATAAAAAGAATCGATATTGCTGGACATTACACACAGCACCATCTAGTGCCACACTAAGCAAGGCTTGTGTCGTGGTCACCAGACAGTTGACATACTACATATATACTATTTTTTTGTAAATACATACTTATTATACATATGTCGCATCCTAGGTGGCCGAGATGCGAAGTATCGGGTCTTCTTTACGATCCGACATAGTTTCAAATAGATGTGGGCATTGACGTGGGCACTCGAACGAAAGATAATTTAAATTAAAATAACTTTATTCAACCAACGGTTTAACAATACGAGAAACAAACACGTGCGTTGGTACTGAGCGTCTGCCAAGGCTGTCGGAGCTCGACTGTCGCAACACTCCGTCCCTTCTACTGCCTTCACTGCATCCCCTCTACCGACGATCGTGTCCAAGCGGTAGGGCGCTTGCGTTTCCGGTATTGTTAGTTCACAACACTAATTGATAGATGGCGCTGCTAGTTGCACTATGGCGCCTTCAATCCACGACACGGCCATCTCTGACTAGCACCCGTCCTCGGGTGTAGTACCTGTGGACAAAATACTCCGAGAGTAATCTCGCTCGGCTATCCTGCCAATCGTAACAAAGTTGTTTCTACATGGTACTCTATTTCTCCTAAATCTAAGTACTAAAATCACCTGTCGTGATTGACAATGCCCTGTTATTAAGGTTTTGTACACAGAGCTTCCTGCACAACATGATTCATTGTAAAAAATCCGATCAACAAGGTAATCAACGGAAAACTATTTCCACAAATCTGAAACTAATTTCATAGGCAATGCAAACTCAACTCATCAAACTTTCGTCACAATCTGTGCACCAACACAGATCAGAATCGCCCCAACGATTCATTGCATACTCACTGCCACATGTGCTACAACACATAAAGCGCTCTGTGCACCAACACAGACAGAAATCGCACCAACGACTTCTCATAGAGCCATCGCCACATGTTACTCATGAGGTGCGGTCAAGAGTTTCGAGTATGAGTACACACGCCATTCTTAATCGGTTGTGATTTCACTACCACTGCCATCAACTATGACATCTAACTCTCGAGGAACTTGGTGATCGGGGATCTTTCTTACAAAAGCTAGGGATCTTTCTCACAAAAGCTATAATTTTCGAAATAGCATTACTGAACCTTGGTCTATACCAGTTAGAGTACGACAGCATCAATATGCTCACTCTTGAGTCAAGAGTAAACTCAATTGGCTCTCTGCGGTCATAACAAAATGAAATCGACTCACCAGAGTGATGAAAAATCCCAGTAGATGCTCATGCGGTAATAATCACACACATGTACACGCGACGTTACTCAGGAGCTGCGCTCGTTGCACTACCGCTGCTAGTACCGCCATTCAAATTCAGGTAGCCTTATGTCCTTACTTGAACCTCCTGGTATATGTCCTCGTGTGATGGTAACCCTGCAAACAAATACTCCACAACAGAAATTTGTTCCACTCGGTCACTCCTGACCACATCTTTAAGGAAACGCATAACTTAATAATAATTTTACAAAAAAAAAGTTATCAATAACAAAAGATTCCTCTAAGTCTCAATCATAATTACTCAGCTAAACTCAACTAAATCAACTTCGATCACATACAACGCTCATGGCCCGGCTGCCGCAGCAGCTAGTGACACTCATGCCACCCATTTCGTCATCACTTCATGTGATACGACCACACACATCATAGAGTCTACGACTCCCAGGTCATTACAAGACCAAAACAACAATAGTCTCCATTGAGACCCAGGTCCCCGCCATACCACCAGCTGCCCATCGCCCCCTGAACAACTCACAAGTGAGTTGCAGTTACGACTACAGACAAGTGCGTACAGTGCGACCAAATAGCCATGGTATGTGTCTACTACTCGGTGGAGGTACTTTCATCACCGTCCTCTACATTGAACTCATTAGGTACACTACTTAGAGGCATCTTTCTTAACCTACACTGTGCGTATTTGTAGGCACGATTAAAATTCAAAACTTTCATTTTATGATAATGATCATCATCACCATCGTCATCATCATCATCATCATCATCGTCGTCATCACCATCATCTACCTAGCATTCTCCCAATTATTTTGGGGTCGGCTTCCAGTCCAACCGGATGCAGCCGAATACCAGTATTCTACACGAAGCGACTGCCTATCTGACCTCCACAACCCAGTTAATAATGGGTAATACGATACCATTTGGTAAGACTGGTTGTCAGACGTTTTGGGCCACCGACTACTAACCTAGGCAAGCATGGCCCAACCCAAAGATCGGCCCCAGCGGCTGTTATTATTTAGTCACGAATTTATAACGATCACCGTCCAAAATCTCAATCACTAATTTAATAAGCAACAGTAATTTCCAGGAACATTCAGTTCCAGAATCAAAATCAAACTTAAAACACTCACCAAAGTGCTTTACGGTTCCTGATGGGGGCTCGACAATGCAAAGGTCGACTCACTTCACCACCAGTACTGCAGCACTGTACCAGCGCTGGCCTGCTGTGCAGCGACTGGCGATGTGGCCCAGCGTGCCACACTTGAAGCACACCAATGAGCTGTTGCTGGCCTGCGTGGGGTGCGGAGGCTGCCCAATGCCTGTAGCAGCCGGCACAAGCAACCACTTCTTGATGGCGATCGACTTAGTCCAAAAAAAACAGCCTGTGATAACACACCACGAGCACGCATCGGACTCGGTCTATCGGTATCGAATTCCGGCGACACTATCTTATTATTCACTGGCTAGGTTCAAAGAGATTGTAAACGATACAAACTCTAAACGATACCAAGTCTTTGTCTTGCATTTCAAACAGTTACAGTCACTAATCACATTCGCACTCTTCACTGATCGTCTTTAACACTTAAAACGACGTGTATCCCGGTTTTTCTTTCACATGGTAAATAACACTTGTTTAGTGTCTGTTTACGAGCACCATGATCACTGATAAACTAAAGCAATTGCGGGTGGGTGTTAATAAGCACACTAATCGATCTACCCTCTTTCTCGTTCATTTTTTTTGCACTCGGTACCCGACACACAAATCTCATCGCGAATATTTTTACCCGACTACGGCGAAGCCAAAAAGGAGGGTTATGATTTTATTTAAAGCACTTTTTCGGTTACACACTTGATACCGATTGTTATTGACACTTTATGCGCGACATACGCAGAGTATGATCTCATTAGCACGGTTTGATCTCAATTCAGATGTTGAGGAGCCATCAGCGTCCGAAGTAAATTCTCGTCCCATCGTGACGTCATCGCTGCATTTTCCGTATTTTCTTTAGCTCGAGTGAATCCCAATTCTGATGTCGCATCCTAGGTGGCCGAGATGCGAAGTATCGGGTCTTCTTTACGATCCGACATAGTTTCAAATAGATGTGGGCATTGACGTGGGCACTCGAACGAAAGATAATTTAAATTAAAATAACTTTATTCAACCAACGGTTTAACAATACGAGAAACAAACACGTGCGTTGGTACTGAGCGTCTGCCAAGGCTGTCGGAGCTCGACTGTCGCAACACTCCGTCCCTTCTACTGCCTTCACTGCATCCCCTCTACCGACGATCGTGTCCAAGCGGTAGGGCGCTTGCGTTTCCGGTATTGTTAGTTCACAACACTAATTGATAGATGGCGCTGCTAGTTGCACTATGGCGCCTTCAATCCACGACACATATAAACATCCATGACTCGGAAACAAATGTCCATGCTAATCACACAAACATTTGCTCCTACCGGGATTCGAACCCGGGACCCTAAGTACGTAAGCCAGCCTCATTACCGGACGACCAGATGCGAAAGTATGTATAAACTGCTGACCGGATTTGAATAAAATTTGGCACACAGATACTTTATAACATGGTCTTACACAAAGTATACTTTTAATCCCGGTACTACGATCCCGTGGAATTTACCGAACTCCATGCTGGCAAAGCCTTTTTTTTTTTTTTTTTGGGATGTGAAATCATCGAATGACTTCTCCCAGTGCGGAGCGGGAGGGACACGCGGGGGAGACTCTTACTGACTAAAACCCATCCATGTTCCTTCCTCGCCCTTTATGTTCGGGGGCCGCGGTATCTCTTTCGAACAGGCCCGCAACATGCTGGCAAAGCCTTGGGTATAAGTTCGTTAAAATAAAATTATAGCAACACTCCCCTTCCACTGCCACGTCTAGTTAGGGTTAAGTTGAAATAGTTACCGTTTGTAACTAGAGACAGATTGTCGCGTCACTCTTTTGGAACGCGTTACCTCATATAACTCTCACAGCTTTCCGGTAACAAGCCAGGACATGTTGTTTGTTAAGGTTTCACGGAAAATGTTGTAACTGGGTGATGTTGAAAGTTTAGACAAATGGGGAAAAGTATAGATGAAGCTTTTTAGTGGCGAAAGCATATTATAACATTAAGGAATTCCTAAATGAGAAAAAGTTCTTAGGATAGTGCATAATTTTGTATAATTAATAACAATATAAATGTAGGTACTTAGATATTTTATTTAGTGTATAATAATTTTAAAATTGTATTTAGTTATAAGTTATTTTTAAATCTTTTGCATGCCTACGTGGTAAAATATGGCTGTACTATTATGTATTTTTGTCAGCGTTTGAGCTTACCCATATTTGCAAAATAAAGTTATCTTTATCTTTATCTTTATGACGGTGGTTGAATATTACACAAAGATCACGAACAACCAACAAAGCTGGCACTTTTTTTTACTGGTGTCTCGCTATTCAAACTAGAAAGTTGTCGTCTGCTTAACCGGGCTATCTTGAGTGTAAGGCCTTTAGCCAGAACGAAAAACTTACTTGAACTTGCCGACTACACGCTAAGGGCACCCCCTGAGGGGTACAGTTCTCCGCTAAGGGGGTCGCTGGGGAAGGGCCGCAAAGGGACAGGCTGGATCTGAATGTATAATGTTGCCACAGCTGCATCGCAAGTCATATTTTATGAGGAGGCGTTGGCTATTAATCCACTACACTGGTCGATTGGGAATTGATAGAATGATGTCAAATGTCCTCGAATCTTTGATTCTAAAATATGTTGGTTTCCTCCAAACAATTTCCTTTACCGAGATATTAGACAAATTGTGTTTGTAGAGAACAATGATGTTGCTGGTTACCTTAAAACGAATATAAACCAGAAATTATACATTAATATTGACGTCCAAATTAAATACTATTTAAAAAATAAGCTAAATTATCATCATTTCTTTGTGATTGTACTCAAATGCAAATAGTCGTAGGTAAATAAGTTTTTCAGAACATCTCAATTTCGCACACTTAAGACGAGTATAATCAGAATAACTCAAGTACATTCATGTATAAAATAAAAAAGAGTCATTTTTTTTATAAAAGAGATTACTATCATTCTCTTCAAAATGAAATTTGAAAGTGAAATGTCATAATAACGTTGAAACTAAGCGAAAAACTTCAAACAAATTGTGAGTCTATAAAAATATGCAAACGAAGATATTCAAGTTCAGACTTTAAGCTACTGAACTAGGTCTTCTTATAGCGAGTCACGTATTCTAGATGCTTTCAAATTAGTTTTTGCACAACCAAGGTCAATTTAAACTAACTAGCAAAACTTCAAGGGCGTGGTGGACCGTTATGAATATCCAGTCAAATATATTGAAAACAAACAAGTCTAAACTCAATCAACGGCCGCAGTGTAGTGGTGTTTTTACTGGCAACTTCTTTTTGGTTCAAAGGTTTAAAACTGAGCCAAAAAAAAGCCACTTTTCACGAAAATTTATAGAAAATTCTTAAACAGAATTAACATCTCACTGCAGACCACATCGATTTATCAACGCCCTTTTCAACAGATTAATAAATTAAATAAAACTTTAAATCCATTTAAATCCAAATGAAACTGAAAGAAACACACTCTAAAAGTGTTCTATTAAAATAAATAATTGAGAAACTCAATCCTTTTTTGCTCGGCGTAATCAGGTAAAAGAAGCTATTTACTCCCTTTGACAAGATAAATGATATCAAGAGACTATTTAAGTTTACTGAAAGCACTAATGAGTAACTAGTGCACTCAAAGATGATACTTTGAAGTCTCCAAATACAGCATGTATCAGAAATCTGTGGTCATATGAAAACCAGTCATCAAACTGTGACCATGTATGATGAGGAGGGAGGTATCGCATGTGACTAAAAGAGTGAAGAATTTAAATGTTGGTGGATGGAGAGGGGCAGGAAGACCAAAGAATCTATGGATGGATTGCGTGAGGAATGTTAAGGAGTAAATGATAGCGTGTCGGTTGACGGAGAAGAATGGAAGAACACAAGTTACGTTAAATTAAAAAATTAAAAAACCCCCGACACATAGTACATTATTCTACTAGTCAAGCCTGCATTTGATACCTATATTGAGGGAATTGCGAAAAAAAATATAAAGTGCCATTTTGTGTTGGCGGCCATATTGGATTTGAAATTTATTATAGCGCATAGCATTTTACTAGTCAAGCCCTTTCATTTGAATCCCGTATTGAGGGAGTTGTTGAATAAATATGTAATCCGCCATTTTGTGGCGGCGGCCATCTTGGATTGTTTTTATCAAACATAGCTAAGAACACTTCCGACTAATTCATGTTTCAAACAAAAAAAAAAACAGAATTTAAATTGGTTCATCCGTTCGGCAGCTACGATGCCACAGACAGACACGTCAAACTTATAACACCCTGTCGTTTTGCCTCGAGGGTTGACAAATGAGTTGCACCAACCCCAAGTAACACGTGCAGGAATATGGATGATAAATACAGACCATCAAACTGAACAACTTTCTTCATTGGATTTATACAAAAAAAATCTGCAGTCTCATATAATCCATTTGGGTCGTGTGGGTATCAAAAAGTCAGTGACCAACATCGATGAAGCATTGCTGCCTTTCTACCAACAAAACTTTATACGTCATGTAGGAGAAAATAACATTACAAACGAAATAGCTGTATTGTATGGTGGTAAAGGTAAAACTCAGTCCAAACTGTGAGTTTCTTCAGGATGGTTTTCATCAGAGCTAAATATAAAATTATGGGTAGTAGGTCAAAGTGTTTAATCAAATTGATGGTCTAAGTTTGATCACGATTAATTTATTGACTCTGAAATATTATTTAAAATATCAACTTGTTAACATTTTTTATTTACAAGATAACAGTGTTTGCTCATATTTGATGGTCTTAAATATGAGCATACTTTTCGTATACACGCTGTATAATGTGTCCTGAAACATTTAAGAGTTCTGATGACTACTACGTTATTAAGATAAAGATGCCATTTCAAAAGCACTTTCTTAATTAGAAGTTAATGAAGTAGAATTTCAAGAATATCATTTTAAATGACTGTTATTTCAAGTTTTGTTATGAGCACGAAAATTGATTTAAAACTATAAATATCGATTAAATACAATATTGTTTGATTAATTATCTGCGTAAGTCTTTGGGACAACAAATTGATATTATTATATCATTATATCACATCTTTTTAGGGTTCCATATTCAAAGGCTAACCAACGGGACCCAATGACTAAGCCTCGCTGTCCGTTCGTCCGTCTGTTTGTATGTCAGCGGGCTGTATTTCTTGATAATTAATTGTAATTTCTGTTTCCGCCATTACAAAAGAATAATAAAAATCATTAAACAGTAAAGGGCCTTCCCTACTAGGATGGTACGCGGGAGTCCGACTCGCACCTGTCCTGTTTTTATATTTCAGAAATTTGACATTCAATTCTGTTGGAATTTAACCTTGTCCTTAGCCCTTAAATAGCGTATGCTGCAGAATATCGCTAATACCACTTAATAACCGTATAAATATATTCCATGCCCGAATTTACGACTTAAACGACTCATTTTGAATACCAATTCAGAAAACCTACCTTGACAATATTCTTTTCAAACTTTTCCAAGTCCAATCCAATTTATTTGGTGTTGGCATGTGTTCTCCTTCCATACTTTTCTCCTAGACGTCATCTTATAACGTCCATTTTTATTAATAGTCATATCAGCTTTCACATAGTCTATCCATCGTTTTGGTGATTTATTTTCGTTTTATAAAACTTACTAGCTTTTGCCCACGAATACACTCGGGTTTATTTAGAATATGACAAACGGTTTGGATCGTACTCTGCTTCCTCATCATGATCATCATCATCCTAGCCTGGACGTAGGCCTCCCCCAAGTGTCGCCACATTTACCGGTCCCGTGAGATTCGCATCCGGCGGATTCCTGCTGATCACACCAGATCATCTGTCCGCCTAGTGGGGGGGCTTTCAACACAACGTTTTTCGGTATTTTGCTTATAATAACATAATCCAATCATGATTCGAAAGATACGTGGCGTCATAATCAAAATCAAAATCAAAATCAAAGCATTTATTTCAAGTAGGCCAGTTACAGGCACTTTTGAATTGTCGAAACAAAATGAACATTTAAAGTAGCTACAGTCCCAGTCACAAGACATAAAAACTGTGAAAGTACTGTAGTTGCCCATTCCCTAACGTAGATCTCTATGGAGAAGAACGGGCAAGAAACTCCATGGACACTCTTTTAAATCAAAATATTGTTACAAAATCTTGGTTACATCATTCATGTTGAGATGGTATATTATGTGAGAACAATGTAGCAAGATGTGCACGTTAAAAGTGTCCATAGCAAAACAAAATAAAATACAACTCAAAAACTAAATAATTAATTCAAATAACCCATGGCGACTAAGAGATGACCAGTCACAACTGACAGCGCCCGTTCACGAACATGACGCATGGATCAGCACCATTCAGCTCAACCATTTTGAAGGGAACTAAATGGTCCGACACACGTGCCACCATCAGCGAGACATTTGAGAGAGCATGACATACTCTCAATCGCCAGGGCACATTCTAGTCAAGAACTGCCGTAGGCTTCCAGTGAATGATAGCTTTCTAGTACATAGTACTCACACAATATGGGCTATGCGATTATATAATACTAACATTGAATCTATACAATGCAAAGATAGTTAAGTACAATCTTCGGCAGCTCCAACAATATCATTTAATGCTATCAATTTATGCGTCCCTGTCCTTATGGAGCAGGACCAGCATTGAGCCAAGCATCTCTATCAGCGATATAATCGCTCAACTTGTAATATGCTCGTTGACAAAGTGTGCGTTTAATGCATGTTTTAAATTTCGTCTCATTCAGTTCAAGAATACTTTGTGGAATTTTATTATAGCATCTCAAACAGTACCCCATGAAAGATGAGTCTACTTTTGCGAGTCTAAAGCCTGGCTGAACTAATTGGTCCCTATTTCTAGTACTGTAGTTATGTCTGTCACCTCTTTTACCAAAAAGATGCAAATTTTTTCTGACGTACATTATGTTTTCGTAGATGTATTGACAATGTACCGTCATAATGCCAATATCCTTAAACAGCTCTCTTAGAGAATCGCGCCTACGAAGATTATATATGGCTCGAATGGCTCTTTTCTGCAGAATAAATATAGACTCAATATCTGCAGCTCGTCCCCATAGCAAAATACCGTAAGACATTATACTATGGAAGTAACTAAAATAGACCAGTCTAGCGGTATCTACATCAGTAAATTGACGGATTTTTCTAATGGCATATGCTGCTGAGCTTAGCCGCCCCGCAAGAGATGTTAAATGAGAACCCCATTGTAGCCTTGAATCAAGCGTAATCCCCAGGAAAACCGTTTTATCTACGAATTCAAGTTTCTCATTATTCAATAATATATCACAATCACTACCCTTAACATTCGGTAAAGCAAATCTTATCTCATCTATTACCATCCAAAAGTTATTGCATTTTTCTTCGGAAACATGACTTTTTTTCGGGATTTCATGTACCCTATGTTCGTATTTGTTCACCTGACAACGTATATACAAAATTTTAGGATGGTGATTAATCGGTTCAGCGGTTTAGGCGTACATAGCTAACAAACAAAGAAACAAATTCACTTTGGCATTTATAATAATATATAAGATTGGAAATATGGGATAGCCTTCTTCGATAAATGGGACATCAAATACAAAAACATTTTTTAAACCAGTAGGTCATGAGATGGCTTTCAACCAAACAGACCATGGAAATCGCACCGTATAAAGGAGGTTGCTTTGCACCAAATAAGGAGGGTTTTTGAGGTCAAAACATTGGATTTGATAACTACTTCAGTACCTACAACACATCAAAAATTGTTCCCTATCCACTTGCATTAAATTTTAAGATGTAATATAATTTGACATACTTTTGTTATGCCTAATTATATTTTCGCATAATATTATTTACGCATAACAGCTTTACGCAAAAAAAAAATTGTAAACGCATAATTATATTAAAAGATATTTTTTATAGGCATAACAAAGAAGCATAATAATTAACTCGTAAAACATTCCATAATTGGATATACCAATTTATTTCGACGATTAGAACAAAAAAATATCTCCTGAGGCGGGCAATACATGACATATTTGTTTTGAACATAGTTAATTATTGTAAACATAAGTGAATTTTTGAACTGCGAGAAGCATACTAATAAGCATACATCATGCATGCAGCATGCAAACATCTATATGCAAGCAAACATGCAGTCTGCAACATGCAATCAAGCATGCACTATGCAACATGCTGCAGGCAAAATTTCTGTCACGGGTCCGGCGCTGCGATGCTCCGGTGGTGGTACCACGCGTGCTTATCGTCGCAGAAGTGTTAAATGCTCACCACCGCAGCTTCCGGTCAGCGGTAGCCTGTATGTCAAGTACCTGCTCCTCAACTTGCGGCCTGCCTCGCCCCTCCGCGCCTACGCGATTTTAAATAACATTCTCAGAGTAGGGCAGACAAGACTGCGTGGAGTCAGATTTACAGCGATTCGTTTCTGTCACTAACTTTTGTAGCACAGCTTAAGGAATTTTAATTCAAAATAAATGCCTAAAGATAACTTCAAATTGATTTCGTTGTTTTTTTTAATTGTATTCCTAAATACTATTACGCTACTAGTCACTATGCCTAGTAACATTATGCGAATGAAATTTATGCCATTATGCATTATTTTTATTTATGTTTTTTTTATGCTTTCATGATAATAATTATGCCAAAATATACTGTATGTCAAAATAAAATATAGCAAAGTATTATTATGGCAAAACAAATTATGCTGTAATAGTTATGCCAAAGTATATTAGTAAAAAGGACATTATGCAAAAAGAAGGGATCCCTAAAAAAATCGGAACTACCTTTGACGCAAAGCAATATGTATCAATTTCATGGACTATAGATGGTATAGTTACATTGACGAAGTTGTTATCCAAAAAGAACAAAACACAATCGATCCGACAAAAAATACGAGAATTCATTCCCACATTTTTAGTAACACTTCGTAATCTGTTCCCATTTCTCCTCCCGACACGTTCGCTAGTTACGGCCTTTTATCTCCCCATAAGATTCATAACTCATGCTAGTGCCTTCCGCCATAGGGATTAAGGTCTATCTTGAGGTTAAATATAGCTTTATTTTGTCAGGTGAGATGTTCTTTATCGAGATCGAGAAATATGTGAGATTATTTTGAAGAAGGTGTTCTGCGAAGTGTATTTCCGCGTTTTTGTGCATAGAGATTTATGTGTATTGCGAAGGGGTGTGTTTATGATTGGATTATAAGTGTTCAACTTTGGGATACGGACGTGTTATAAAATAAAGCCTTTTACGTGTTGCGAAAAGCACGTTCAGTCTTTGATCTCGGTTATTTGTAGATCTTTGACAGTCGTTACGGGTAGTCAGATACCTGGAAGCCTGACAATCAGTCTTACCAAGGTGTATCGCGTTAACCAGTTGATGGGTTGTGCAGGTCAGATAAGCAGTAGGTCAATGTAAAATATTGGCATTCAGCTGCCCCTTATTCACAACCATTCGACTCGATTCCGAACCGAATCGAATGTCAAAGATATCGAAGATGTCCTCCTCCAAACGGTATTCACAAATCCGAAACCGAATAATTTCGACAGTTGAACTGTCGAAATTATTCGGTTCGATAAGAAGACTCGAATCTTTCCGACAGCTGTTTACTGTCGGGAGTCATATCAAACAAAATTAATCGGAAAAAATAAAGCATATTTCCGTAAAATCGAAATTACTAAACTTTGGCTGATGAAGTAAATGAAGTTTTATTATTGCATTGACCGTATTTTAATGATGTATCCTCATTTACATAAAATCTGTTTACAGAAATGTAATATTCGTTCTA